>OZ012738.1:328140047-329340047 GCA_963859935.3 Lathyrus sativus | reverse complement strand
ATATAAAGGCTCTCTGACTGGGAACGGTAACAACAACCTCTCAACCCTCTCTTGGATCCACTCAACATATGGTTCATAGGCTCTACAGTCACCCTTACCCAAGGAAGGCTTTCCTCTCCGATGAATGTTACCCTAAGCTTTCTTCAAACTGGTTAGAGTATCACTATCAGCTAACCTTGTCAAATACAGAGATTCCTGTATTTCCTCCTCCTTCGGGGGTTTTCTCAAGGCGTAGCCAAATTGCTTGACAGCAAAAGCAGGATTATAATTAATGCCACCCTTCCTTCCTATCAAAGGAACATTGGGAAAACTTCCACAACTGAAGATAATATCACTACCAAGCAGATCTCTGTTGAACCAAACAATATTCTCCAACGTCAAGCCCATGAGCCTCTCTGACCAATCAATTATGTCTGAGGTATCAACAAAAGGTCCAACCTTAAGAAGATGTGCCATAAACCATCTGTAGAGAAGTGGCACATAACAGGAGACATTCTTTCCTCTTCTCTTCTCATTCTTGTAGTGTACAGAATAGTATACATCCCCCAAGAGAGTAGGCACATGATTCTTAGAAGCGAAAATATGGAAGGTGTCTAAGTCAACAAATTCTGGGATATTGGGAAACAGGACTATTCCATAGATGCATAGAGCCAAAATAGCATCAAAAACTGACCAACATCCCTCCTTAGCAAAGAATTGAGCTTTACTCACCAAGAATGACAGTGGAAAACCAGGGACTCCACCTCTCCACACCAACTTACCATCCAACTCAGAAATATCCAAATAAAGAGTGTTAGCCAGTTTGGTCAGGTCAGGTTCTGCTTCAGAGTGCCAGAAAGGCATCTGCTCTAGGACCGGAACTCCTATCAGTATAGCAAACTCCTCCAAAGTTGGCATTAAGACATAATCAGGGAAGGTGAAGCAACGCAACTAAGGATCCTAAAACTGCAACAGTGTATGGATACCTCCTAGCTCATATATTGAGATCTTGCAGATATAGCTCATAATCTTCCTATAATCCTTCCTGAAGTCTTCCATAACACCATGATCAGCTACAGAAGTGACACTAAGCAGAGGCCCTATCTCTGGCGTCGGGAACTTGTAGACGACAGTCCTCTTGAAACCAGGCTCCATGTTGACAGTGGATTAGATTACTAGAATCAAAGGGAAAATATGCACCTGAAACGCAAATACATGCAAATGTTAAGATGCAAATGAAAATGCGGATGCAAACAGGGGATCAAGACTGTTGTGCTGCTGACTGAGATGAACCATAATTATGCCTCGGCGAGAAAATACCAGAACATCAGAATACCAAAGCAATAGGAACCCACAGTATCGAGATCAACGGTCCGCACTGATAAGAAAACCAGAAATTCGGGTAGGTTGGAGGTCAATTTTTCTGCATAACCCTCCCACTCACAAGGTATGGACCTAATATCTGATAAGGTTCGGCATCTTATGCAGTCGTCAGCGTCACAGACTTTCGAGAAACGATGATAGGTTCACCATTTCTGGTTTGGCATCATGGTCAAACAAAGAGGCATCACTTAACTGACTTCCAAATGACCGGTCTCCATAGTCAACAATTCTCAGATCCAACACCCTCTCAACTATCCGAGACGAACTGGAAATGATGTCTTCAAAGAAAATCTCATCTGAACGCGAATTTCATAAGGACTAGTGCACGCCGAACGTACAGGTCCTCACTACTCTCCACACTAATGCTATGTATATCCTCAAGCCTGGGTATTGGGCTTATCTCTCAATTGAACACCCCCCCCCCCAATAGCACAGCAGCAGATAACAACAATAATAAAGTGCGGGAAATAAAAATTCAAATGCAAAAATGTATAGATACAACACATATGCACACAAATATACACACCCATAAACATAAACAAACAAGCGCTGGGATTGACTCGCATAGGGAACCAGAGTCCCCAGTTGTCGCTACCGCGAAAAAGGGAAGCCAGTAAACTAGACAGAAGAGTCGCCACTGAACGTTATTTATCCCAAAGAGAGGAAAAGGAAACGATGGAAGAAAACCTAAGAGAAAGGGAAAGACAAGGTCATCACAACCAAATCTAGGGTTCGTGAGTCGGTTACGCAAGGGGAAGGTATGAGTTCCCCTCACGTCCATTGTACTCAACGGGATCCACGCTTGTTGTCTAATCTATCAGTGAAAACTATCAAAAGGCTAGTTCTAAACGGGGGTGAAGAGGAAGAACAAACTCGATAGGACATCTCTGAAATATGCCAACGTATTCCCTCGTGCAATGCGAAAGTCAGCGTCTACGTAGTTCGGGAAACTACTGGTGATTGGGGGAAGGTTGCTCTCCAAGACATTGCCATCTTGTGCCTACGTATCCTCATCTGGTATGAGAAATCAGAGCAAACGTAGTTCGGGAAACTAAGACCACTGGTTGGTGTTTTTTATGAGCAATGTTAAATATTCGTTCTAGCAGTTAGGGACGATGCCTGTTTGCGGTAGAACAGAAACTTAACATAATCTTTATAAAAATTAGGTTTGAAACAATCCTGAAGGGTAAAAATGTTTGAATTTGGTTTGTGTTTTTTATGAGAAGTGAATTGAGTTAGTTTGTAACTCATGTTGCACTAAAGACTATGACATAAGAGTGAATGCGTCGCATATCACCAAAAGGGCATACACTAAACACTCTAGACAATGTGAGAGGAGGCCCCCCACTCATCATTCCTTATGTACTTAAGGCTCATAGTGTATAATAATTGTTATCCTTTATTAAGTGTCTTAAGAAGTTCTGAGATGAGAAGAGAAGACACAAGACTCTAAGGGGAACTGATAAACCCTAATGTTGTCATGGAAGATGGTCTTAAAGTTGGGATTAAAAAGGGAACTACCTAATATGATCATGCAAAGGATTGAAAGCCTAATGTCTCTCCTACTCCCATCTTAAACAGAGGGACTGAGAATCCTAAGGGATCATGGCAAAAAGAGCACAAGTAAACACATAGCAATTCAATCAAAGATGAAAATAGATAAAGGACTTAAACAAGTCAATGCAAGATAAAATGAAAACATAAATACAAGTATGAAACAATGCAAAAAGACTCAAATATAAGAGAAGACTCAAACACAAACTCAAACACAAGAGATGACTTGAACAAGTCAAGAAGGATGAGATGAAATGGGAGAAGTAAACTCCTACAACCAATTACCATCAACCATCAAGGATGAAAGGTGTTATACAAAGAAACACACACAAAGAAATGAGGGAGGAAAGAATGTGGGACATCTACCACACCATAGTCAACTCAACCAACACATTCTTAAAGCTCAAGCAAAACAAAGCAAGCAAGCAAGCAAAAGAAACACAAGTGTTCATGACAAACTCAAAGTGTATTCAACAACACCAAATCATCATGAACAAGTGCAACACCAAATAGGGCATAAGTGAAACACAAAGGGGATGATCCAAATTCTAAGTCAAAAATGGAAAGCAATCATAAGATTGATCAAGTCACATTGAAGAACCAAAGTTCAATCAACTATTTCACACTTCAAACAAGTGGAAATACATGATTCAAAGAAAACCTGTGATACAAGTTACACACACATTTGACCCCTAAGCAAGCAAAACAACATCTCAAGCATGTTAACAAGAGATAACAAATCTTAAGAGATGCTCAAGGGATCACTCATGATCATATCCCAAAGATTAGGTCAAGACTAGGTGTGCATACATGATGAAATCAACTTGAATTTGCAAAATCCATTAAAAATAGAAGGATACATCAACAAATTCCAAATAAAATACCCAAAGTAAGATGGATCAACTGCAAAACAGAATGCAAAACCTTATGGCAAAATTCAACTCAAAGCACCACCAATTAAATCCAAGAAGGCAAAGTGTTCCACTTTATCGAGTGTTCATCGAGGGTCAACAAAGATTCAATGGAAAACAAATGAAAAATAATCATGAACACCTCAAATCAACCCTCAAAAATAGCTCAATCTATCACCTAAGTGGGAGAGAAATTTTGGTCTTAGGGGATTCAGAATAAAGGCAAATGATCAATTTCAAATTAGGGTATTAACCAAAATACACATTTAATCATAAATTGCATTAAAAATATTAAAATAAATGGAAAAATAAAATAAAAATGTTGCAAAATTAAATAACATCTTGAAAAGTCAGAAAATGATTTTTGGATAATTTTAATGAAATATGGAATTATTTTTAAAACAATTAAATTTGAAATTGTAAATAAAATAAAATAACATAACATAACAAAGAAGTAAGGGTGCAACCAGCAAATGGGATTTGAATTGAAAAATAGTGTAAAGCGCGCATGGGCCTCCCACAAGGGGGTGCGGAAATCAATTTGGACAAAGCCCAACCAAAAGAACTCAGATCTTAAGTGAAACGAAGCGTTTCACTAATCCGAGTCAGAGTCAAATGCCCACGCAGGCAAAGTCAAGCAAACACACGCGTGACACCTCACACGGTCCAAAAGTCCACGGCCACGTCAGCTTTCTTCACAAAATCACACCAGATGTCGGAGCTAGGGCTTCTGTCGTCTTCTCCAGGAAGGGGCCACCGGAGCTCATCCAAAACCATGATAAAAATCAAAACATCTTGCATACTTCTCAAGCGTTTATTCTGAAATTGTGTGAAATCAAGCCATGAGTTTCAAATGCACAAAATGAAAGTGAATCAAACACGCATGAACACCAATCAAACATTTCCTACAAGATGTAGGGCTTCAGATGCACCAATAATGATCCTATTTAAGTGCCTAGAATGAGAGATTTAAGTTGCAAAAATTTACCAAACGGATTGGTTCCGTTGACCCTTGAATCTGCGTGCAAGCTTCTGTTTAATGCTCCCAAAACCTTCTTTGTAATTTGGGTATGATGATTTGAACCAAAGGTTGAAGAGATATCCAGAGAAATGTGAGATTAGAAGAAGAGAACTTTTGTGAAATTTTGGAGTGAATGAGCTCTTCTCTCACGCATCAAGCCTCTTCTTTTGATTAGGGTTTTATTCTAAACTTAAATATGATGGGTCTATGCCATCCATGCAGGCCCATAATGCTTCATTCAATTGATTTCAAAAATTTGGCCAAAACTTCCATTTTGAAGCATGCACGGGTATGGCTTCATACACTCCTTTTTGGGTCAGCAACAAGCACAATTGGGTGTGTGGAAATGAAGTGTAGAAGTTTGGTGAATTGAGAAAGAGTTTGTACCAAGTTTTGATCCTTTCTTTTTAAGGTGTGAAATTTGAAAAAAGTGGCATGATACATGATTCTGTGTTTGTTCAATTTGGGTAAAACTACACCACTACCATGTAATAATATTGGTATAGTCTCAAAAATTCAAAATCAAAAGCATTTGATGACTTGAAATGCAAGAAACACCTATCATGTCCAAAAGTTAACTTTTTCAAGCTTAGTATGATTCAAATGATCACAAAAATCCTCAAACACCGTAGATTTTGAGTTAGTGATGAAGCTAAGGCAATGTGACACAACTTTCATGTGGCACAAAATTGGATTTGAAGCCTTGAAATGCATGAAATTGGTGATTGAAGTGAATGACCTATAATGAAGTCTCCAAAAACACCCCTGCCTTGTGAAGACCATAACTTGAGTTCCATAAATGAGAATTATGACTTCTAGGACTTTTTGGAAAGCTAAGACAAAGAGGAACAACTTTCTTGTTTACTTGAAAGTGAGGAAAAGCTTGTTTCCATGTGAAAGTTTCCTTGGAAGTGAGTTGAATTTGTGTACCTCAAAATTCTCTTCATCTAATGACACCAACTTGTTGAAACCATAAATTGAGATGTACAAACCCAATGGATGAATTCTTGTACTCAAAAGAAATGAAATGTGATTAACAAGTCTCATGATTGTGGGAAAATGAGATTGAACTTGTATCATAGTGAAAATTGTCCTTGAAGTTAAGCACCAAAAGAGGGGATTTTACACTGAAATCATATGAAACCCTAATTTAGTAACTCCTTGAACTCTTGAGTCTTCTTGATTTGATCTCAACAAGACATCCTAGATGCTTCATGATGCCTTCCCATGGATTGCATGACCTAGAACTAGGTCTTGAACCCTCTCAAGTCCACAGTTGACTTTGGGTTAACCAGATGAAAACCTAACTTCTTATCCATTGCCTAAGGCTCTTGCAGAAGATTTGAATGACCATACAAACTCCATAAAGACCCCTCAAGGTGCACACTGAGCTTTTTAATTATGTCTCATCCAAATAGGAAACCTCGTGAACCTCTGGTAATCCTCAAGATAGGAGGTGACACCCAAACACAAACCTTCTCCTCTCAAGGAGCTAGGAGACTCAACTCTGATGATGGTGAACTTGATGACTCGCAAATAATACCCTTGCTTGATCTTGAACATGAAATCTTCTCTCTTGAATCATGAGCACAGCAACCTTGATCCCCTTTCAAGAACCAATGATATGCAAATGCAAATGCTAAATGATATGAAACATAAGCCGAGTTAGAAAGAAAAGGTTGGTAAAATTTTGGGGTGCAACACTATGCCTACGTATTTCCTCATGCAATGGGAAAGTCAGAGTCAACATAGTTCAGAAAACTATGGGTGATAAGGGGAAGGTTTCTCGCCAGTACCTCGTCGTCTTATGCCTACATATCCTCATCTGGTATGAGAAATCAGAGCAAACATAGTTTGGGTAAACTAGTCCACATATTTGTTAAGTATTTTTTATGAGCGACATTAAGTTCTCATTCCAGCAGTTAGGATCGATGCCTGTTTACGGTAGAACGGAAAAATAACATACTTTTTCTGAAAATGATTTTGAAACAAATCCTGAAGGATAAAAAGGTTGAATTTGGCTTAAGAGTTTTAATGAAGTGAATTGAATTTGTTTAAGATTCACGTTGCACTAAAGACTATGATATAGGAGCGAATGGTTCGCATATCGCCCAAAAGGCATACACTAAACACTCTAGACAAGTGTGGAGAAACCCCTCATTCATCATTTCCCATATTACTTAAGGCTTGTGGCGCACAATGTTCATCATTCTTTATTAAATTTCTTAGAGTTGTTTGAGATGAGAAGAGAAGACACAAAAGAAAACACAAAAGAGAAATTGAAAACCCTAATGTTATCATACAAAATGGTCCTAAGGTTAGGATGAAAGGGAAGTCTACCTAATGTTATCATATAAATGATGGACCTAAAGTTGAGGTTAAGAAGGGACTATCCTAATTGTTATCATGCAAAGGATTGAAAGCCTAATGCTATCCTACTCCCACCATAATCAGAAATTATGTGGGACTAATAATCCTAAGGGATCATGCAAGCAAGAATAATTAAACACCATACTAATCAATCACAAATGAAAACAAAATCATAACTTAACCAAGTCTCAAGGAAAGAAGGAGAAGAAAGAAGAATGAGAGATGAAGGAGAAGAAGCAACACCAAGCAAACACTCATGGAAGTTCAACTCAAAAGGCAAGGCATCCAACAAGCAAGCATTGATCTCAATCACACAAGTTAAACATCAACATCATGTTAAAGTGACAAGAAAGTGCATACATGCCAAACCATACTCAAAGATAGCCAAAACACACACAAATGACTTAGAGTCCAACAAGAGGTAATGTCAACCATCAAACAAAGAGAGATGAAGTCAAATGATGTGAGAAACAATGTAGGACAGTAGCAACACAAACATGTTCAACTCAATTCAAAAATTAGCAAATGAACACAAGAGTGACAAGTATGCATCTCATCAATATCCAAATAAATAGCAACATCTACCTCATACAAAACACACTTCAATTGATCAAACAAGTGAGATTAGGGTATGCAACCAAGTGAGGACAGAAACATAATCATGTACATAAATCCATCATCAACACATGAATCATAAAATAAATCTCAAAAATCAAGCTCAAAGTATGCATCAAGACTAAGCAAAACATATACCAAAGTTATCCTTAAAGAAAGGAAATATTCAAGCAAGGCACAAGGCACAAATGATCAAGCAAGGCACACCATATCATCAAGATCAAAACCAAATACAAATGATACATATCATATTCATTTCCAAGACATTAACCAAATTCAAGAAGGATCATGTTCACATTGTGCTCAAGGAACCACTCAAATCACCCATTCAAAGAAAACCAAAAATCAAGTGAAAGAAGGGATGAGAAATGATCATACAATGGATATCATATCATGGAAATTAAACATTCAAACATGTAATTCAAAGCACACAAGAGTTCACAATAAGCCATTAGATCATGTAAGAAAACATCTCAAAGGATTAGGTCAAGGACACCAAAGGAGCAAGGCCAAAACATCATCAACTTGGAAATTCATCCATAAATTGAAAAATAATCAAATTAAAGTGAATCCAAAGCTTAAACCAAGTTAGGACAGCATGTTATCACATAAATAAATAATCTCAAGCTTCACTTAAACACAAGTAAGCAAAATGGTTTCATGCTATGTCAAACCTCATGTATGTTCAATCCAAAACCAAGTCAAAATTAGACATCAATCAAAAATAGAAAAATGACCTAATAAAATCCCACAAGAGGCTCTAACTCGTGTTATATCCATCAAGAACAAATTTGCGAAATATCTCAAAAGGAATTTCATAAATGCATCATCAAATTAACTCATCAAGGCAAGCATAGCATAGGAATTGAGCATACATCGAGGCTCCAAAAAAAGCAATGAGAAATTATCAAAAGCAACACATCAAGACATCAAAACATCCCTCAAACAATCAACAATCATATGTCAAGACATGGTAAACAGGTTAGGTCAAAAAAGCATGGCAAAGGCATCAAACATCAAACCCTAGTTCAAGGACAAAAGTGTAAAACCACTTATAAATTAAATTCAATTAAAAATAGTAGAATAAATTGAAAAATAAAATAAAAATGATGAAAAAAATATCAAGACATCAAAGGATCAAAAATGTTTTTTTTATTTTTAAAAAGTTTTAACGATTAAAATAAAATTGAAATTTAAAATACCAAGAAATCTAAATTAAAAGGATAAAAAAAACCAAGGGAGGTGCAACAGTAAAACCAGAATGAACGTGATCTAGTATAAATGAGCGCTTGGGCTAAAAAACAAGGTATGTGGATAGCCAAAAGTCATGAGCCTAGTATCAATTAAAACCAAACTCAGAAACCAACAAAAAAAACTTGCCACGCGTGATTCACTCAAATGAGGTGGCTCATACCTCAACGCCATATCACCAGGTCAAAGGGGTCAGTGCTTCCAACTCAACTTAACATGACCAGACGCCAGAGCTAGGGTGTTGTTCGTCTTCTCTGGCGGCTGCCACCTAAGCTGGTCTAAAACAACACCAAAAATTGCAAAATCTAGCACTATCTTACTCGTTTTTTCATGTAGAACCTATTTATGGCATCGAAAACAATTAAAAACCAACATATCATGAAGAAAACACGCCATGAAAATTTCATACTCAAAACTAAAGTCACTCAAACAGAAACTACCAGCATACAATCATGAACCATATCAACATAAGACCTTAAATACCACTTTAATGACCCTAAAATGCTTCTAAAAATGCAAGAATAAAGTTGAGAAAAATTTACCAAAACGGAGAAACTTGTAGCTCTTGGTCTTTGCTCAAATGCCTCAGCAACTCTTTCCTCTTGGCTCTAACAACCTCAAGAATGGTGATGGAAGTAAGGAAATGAGGTGAAAACCTATGAGTAGTGAGATTCTAAGAGAGTGATTTTCTTGGAAAAGAGAGAGCTTTGATTCTGAGTTTTGTGAAAAAAAGAGGCTGCCTCTGCTTGCTAGGTTTTTTTTTTTATTTATATATGAAAGGTTTAGGGTGTTAAAACAGAAGTAACTGTGGTTAAAACTTATTGTGGTGGTTTTGCAAAAATTTGAAAAAATGAAGTGTGGCACGGGCTATACATCATGGTTGTGGTATTATTGTTTTGCCTGTTGTGGAATGAGGATTAGAATAGGAGAGGAATATGGAGCAAAAACTTGGTGAGCAATTCTTTTTCATTTTTCCTCTATTTTGCAAAACTTGCATATGAAGCATTAGAATGGTACAAGAATGGTTGGCACTTTTATGGCAATGTTTTGGACATAAACTTGGCACATGATGCGTGTGAAATTGATGACAAATATGTTGCTGCAAGATTACTTATGATAACCATGAAAAATGCCACAATATGACATGTATAAGCACTACTCAATATGGCTCACTTTATCCAACCATAACTCAATGAGTTTTAATTCAAATTGTGAAATCTTTAGTTTAACGGAATGTTTGAAGAATGGTGAACAAAACTCATGTTGAAATTAAGTTGAGATAAGGCTTGGAAGATTATGAAAAAATCCATGAAAGTTGTGTCCACAAAAATAACTTGGAGCACTTAGAAAAATTCACTAAGTTACCAAATTTGTCCACTTGAATACCCCAACTTTGAAGCAACATAACTTGAGATTTCTTGAACCAATGAGGGAATTATTGATATGGATGAAAAGCTTGAATAAATATATACAACATTGATGTTTTAAAAAGGATGAGATGGAGCTACGATCTTGGTGAAAAATACCTTGGAAGATTGACCCAAAAGTCTAACTAAAAACTTGCCCACCTTCACATCTTTGAAACCCTAACTTGGAGACATCATAAATTGAGCTCTATACATCCAATAGAGTAGTTCTAGTACTCAAAAGAAAGCTTGGAGAATGTTATACAACTTTCATGTTGGAGTAAAATTAATTTGAAGCTTTTATCACCATGTAAGGTAGGCTTGAAAGTAGGTACTTCAAGTTGAATTTCCATACTTAGAAAAAATTCTAAGTGCTGGAATGTCAAAATCTCAACTTTATCCCATCATATCTCTCAAACTATGGATATTTTGGACTTGTTTCCTTCCATAAATTTGTAGTTCATGATGTCCTCTTTAATTTGATAGCAAGTTTGCTTCCATTGGATCAAGGATAAGGAAGTTATGGAAGTTGTAAAATGGCTAGAATTTAGGGTTTTCCTCACTTAGAAAAATTTCACTAAAACCTTAATTCAACCAATCTTCTGATTTTATATTTCCTCTTAATTTTTCTTGTTCCAAACATATGAAATCACTTGAAAACACATAGCATATCCTTGGTTGACCTTGAGATCCAAGGTTTTGACTCCATTGGACCATAGTTGACTTTTGTTGACCAGATGAAATCCTAGGATCATTTCCATTGATTGAAGCTCTTGCGATGGCTTGTGATGACAAATAATCCATGTGGAGGACTCTCAAGATGTGTATTAAACTTTAGAATCATGCCTTGCTCAAGGAACTAGCCACATATGCCTTTTGAACCAAAACCCTAGTCCAACTGTCCACAAGATAGGAGGCGGTGATCAAAGTTTGAATCCTTAACTCAAATGGTTGTGAGAATTACCTTGATGATGAGGGAACCTTATGACTTGAGATTTCCATAAAGTTGAGCATGAACCCTTGATTGAGATTTTAAAGACGAAGCTCTTCCTTTGAGTGTTGAACTAAATACCTTGATCCCCTGTCTAGAACCAATGCTATGCATTAATGCCAATGCAAAATGATATGAAACATAAACCAAGATATAAGAAAAGGGATGGGCAAATTTTAGGGTGTTACAGCTGCACCTATTCAAACAACTTGGGTCTGAAGGGATGTAGAGCGACCGCTTTCAAACATTCAAAGTAAAAGGTGATTGAATACTAAAGGAACCTATAAATTTGCAAATTGCGGGGATGTACATAGGATAAAGTGATTGTCAGCCGAAGGTGGACTTAAAAGTAGCGGGTACCAACCAAAAGTTTGGATAACCGAAGGATATAAGATACAAATCAAAAGTTTGGATAAAAGGCTACTAACCAAAAGTTAGGATTACCAGAGAGTAATAACCAAAAGTTGTAAGAAAGAGGCTACTAACCAAAAGTTAGGATCACTCAGACGCCGACCAAAGGTGAATACACAAACAAAGAAGACTATCAACCAAAAGTCGGGATCATCATAAGGAATACCAACCAAAAGTTGGGATAAAGGCTACTAACCAAAAGTTAGGATCACCGGAACATCGAACGAAGGCGAACTCACCGTAATGAAGACTACCAACCAAGAGTTGGGATAATGGCTCCACAGGGGAAACAATAGAGGACTACCAACCAAAATTTGGGATAACATCCAAGAAAAGCAATAGACTACCAACCAAAAGTTGGGATAACATCCAAGAAATGATATCAAACAAAAGTTGGGGCAAAGATTACTAACCAAAAGTTAGGATCACCGGAAAGGAAGACTACCAACCAAAAGTTGGAATCGTCAACAAAGCTATACCAACCAAAAGTTAGAATCAAGTAAAGGCTACCAATCAAAAGTTGGAATCACCCGAGAGCCGAACAAAGGCGAACTCACCGCAACGAAGACTACCAACCAAGAGTTGGGATAACAGCTCCGCATGGGAAACAAAAAAGGATTACCAACCAAAATTTGGGATAACATCCAAGAAAAGCAAATAGACTACCAACCAAAATTTGGGATAACATCCATAAAACGACGGACTACCAACCAAAATTTGGGATAACATCCAAGAAACGACTAAGCTAAGGATTACCAACCAAAAGTTGGAATACAACACCCGTGATAGGCAAGAAGTAGAATCAACTGACTCACGACCTGAAAAGAATACTCCGCTGGGGAAAAGAGAAGCTTAAACAAACGACTCTTCCAAGGAGAATCAAATGAAATAAACACAACTGTTAACAATTTCCGCTAAGGATAAAACAAAATCTCCTGAATAATGCCCTCATCTGCCGGAGAGACGACTGACAACAAAGATATCAAACTTGACTTATGCTTCAGATGCACATGTTTGAATATGGCGTAATGTTCCATACAAAATGGAAATGCTACGCATTTGGGAGGATTCTATGCAAAATTCAAAACAACACCACCTGGAAAGGTGCTGAGAAGATCAGAAAACCAACTTTGTTGAGGAATATGCCCTAAACGGCCTTCCTGGATAAAACTCTTCTGGGGAAAGTTCCACTCAGTTGGAAATTAAGAATGACATCTCTTGGGAGATCGTCCCCAAAAATATGATTATGAAGGATGTCGATAACCGTTGGACTTTGCTGAGGATATCATCCGTTGCTGATTTACTCGTCGAGGGAATCAGCATCAATCTCTGCTTGAGGAGAGAAGTCAATGACGTAGATTTTGTCGGGGAATAGCCTTCACCTTTACTTTACTGCTGGGGAATAATCTCAGTCTTACCCTGCTGGGGATAAGTGCACCTCATTGCTGGTGAGATACTTTCTATTTGATAATATTACCCTGTGGGGATACAAAATCTCTACTGCGGGATAGATGTCTGACTGCATATCAACACCTTGTCTGATGTAATCAACTTCTAAAAACTTGCTAGGGGATACAAAACCCTGAACTCTTGTTGGGGAGGAATGATTCACCATGCGCTACTGACATTTTAGAACTTCTCTGTCAGGGAGAAAGTTCTCCTGGGGAGAGGATCATGTTATCCTGCAAACAAGCAAAACAAAATAGGATGTTCTACATGCAAAATGGCTGTTTCGGTTATCCCTCGTGACATCATTCAAGTAAATTCATTGTTTTCAATATGATTCATAAAGCCCCAATGTTTTCACATGTAAAGTTTATCAAAAATACCGGACGCCCTTTTTTTGAAAATAAAACAGTAAAATTAAAAACAGGAAATGGAAAGCTCTTTGAATGAATAATACTTTATTGATTGAAATGGCCTGTAAATAGGCAAGTTACAATTGGATGTAATTCCTAAAAAGAGATAATTGCGCAAAAAGCACAACAAGAAATATACAAATGTCGGCAATGTGGAAACAGACAACCACCATGTGTTGATTCGGCTATGACCTATATCTCTTCAACGTTTCACCAATGATATGCCTTCTGAAGAGACTGACTAGACTAATTCTTATCCTTCGGGATCTCCATGTGTCAAGATGAGTTTCACAGATTGAATGCAGACCGCAGTCATTTGCTTTTAAATCCCTAACTTTTTCCTGGATCGCCCTTGCGGGTTTTCAATCCACCGGGATACCCATTTTTGTCAAAGTTGCCTTTTCAAGTTTTCAACTTTGTGGGTTTATTCTTTTTCTTTTTTTATCCCTAATTTTTTTCCCGAACCTTTTCCTTTTACGATTTACCGGGATGCCTCATTTTTGCCTGGACTTTTTCTTTTTTTGTCCAGCGGGTCTCTTTTAAGCAAAGTATTTTTTTGACTATGTCTATGTTCACAGGGGATGTAAAATCTTCACCATCCATAGTAGATAGTAATAAGGCTCCACCAGTGAAAACTTTTATTACGACATATGGACCTTCATAGTTTGGAGTCCATTTCCCCCTGTCATATATTTGAGGAGGAAGGATCCTTTTCAAAACCAAATCCCCTATCTGGAAGCACCGAAGGCACACCTTCTGATCAAAAGCCTTCTTCATTCTGATCTAGAACAACTGGCCATGGGCGATGGCTGCCAATATTTTCTCATCAATAAGACTTAGCTTATTCAATCTGGCCTGAACCCATTCAGCTCCGTCGAGCTTCACATCAGACAAAACTCTCAAAGAAGGGATCTCAACTTCTAATGGTAGGACTGCTTTCGTACCATATACCAATGAGAAGGGAGTTTCCCCAGTCGATATATGCACCGAAGTATGATAACCATGTAAAGAAAAGGACAACATCTCATGCCAATGTTTATAAGTCACCACCATCTTCTGTACGACCTTCTTGATGTTCTTATTTGCTGCCTCAACAGCATCATTCATCTTCGGACGGTACGAAGAAGAATTTTGGTATTCAATTTTGAATCTCTGGCACAACTCCTTCATCATCTTATTATTCAAATTCAAACCATTATCAATAATGATTTGCTCTGATATTCCATAATGGCAGTGGCGCTACTGCGAAAATCGGCGCCGGATGAACAGAAGAGTCGCCACCGTGCGTTATTTATCCCACAGGAGGGAAAGGAAACGCTCAGAGTAAACCTACCGCAAAGACGGGAAAGGTATGGTCGTCGCAACCAAAACCTGGGTTTGGGAGTCGGTTACGCAAGGGGAAGGTATTAGCACCCCTCACGTCCGTCGTACTCGACGGGATCCACGCTTGTTTTCGGGTATGGATTGTTATTCTATCTAAACTAAAGGTCAAGGGTTAAAAGAAAAGAAAATGACTCGGCAAAGTATCGCACTTTATGCCTACGTATTCCCGTCTGGAACGAGAAATCAGAGTCAACGTAGTTCGCCTACCTACGGGAAAGGAGGGGAAGGTTGCTCGCTAGGATATCGCATCCTATGCCTACGTACTTTCATACAGCATGAAAGATCAGAGCAAACGTAGTTCGGGCCACGGAAGACACAGGTTTGTCTTGATTGTTTTTATTCCTTCTGAAAAAGGTTTTCTGATTACTGGTCCAGGCGGACAAAAATGACGTTTTGATGAGTTCACATTCTTTTACGGAAGAAGTGTATTTTATTGTGTTTGAAATCTTTATTGTATTTTTCTGTTTGTTTTTTTGAGAAAGAAGAGACAGAACTCTAACCTATGGTTGCGAAGGGAATCAATCTAACCTAATGTTATCATGCATGGGTTAAGACCTAGTGTCTATCATGCTCCTCTCTTGCGCAGAGAGAAACAGAGATCCTAAGGGAATAGACGGAAACAGAAACAATAGCAGATATATACAATAAAGCAGTAAAATGCATGGATGCAGCAATACAAGCGAGGCAAGGGAGTCCCACTCAACCTCGAACCTAGAAAACAATAGGCAAAAGTGAACAGAATTCACTTTCAACCCAACAGGTTAAGCAGCAAACAATACAGTCAGGGAAAACCAATCAATACATCAAGAATTAAAAACAGCAAAAAATAACAGCCACAGCAGCTCTGCATCAACATCTGACTTCAGGTCATCATCCACAGCTACAAGCTTCAAGCAAGCCCCAGTCTTCATCTCCACAGCCTTCAAGCAAGGTCTTGATTATCAGTCTTCCATCTGCAATGGCTTTTCTTCAAGTCTCAATCTCCAAGCTAAGGAATCAATCACAAGAGTGAACTGGGTGTTAAGCACTGAGTTGACCACCAAAGGTGGCAAACAGACTGCTAACAACACATAAAATATTTCTCTCAAGAGTTCTATCTCTTAGACACTATCACCAAGCCTTCTAAAGGAAGGGGGTGAGTGTCTTAGAGAGACTCTGCATCACAGAGAGGGATGGAGGCAGTCAAGACCTTCCATGTTTGAGAATCAAGTTTACTACTCTAGAGCTCTGCCTAGCTCCTAAACCCTTAGCCTTTAACAGCTACTAGCAAAAGATCTCTTCATCAACTCTGAAAGTTGGTCTTCAATCTCTTGATCTCCAATGGCTTCATCATCACAAATCTTCAGCTCTCCCAATCCCCAAGCAAACCCAGTACCCCACACAGACAAATGAAATAACCCTAGAGAGGGCACACCACACAGTCAAACAAATATAAGTAGTATACTAATAGCAGTAGGGGAATCCTAATATTTTCTAAGGGATCTATTAACTACCCATAATCCCTATAGTCCCATACCCCAAAGATTCAATCTCTAACTCCTAAGGGAAATGAACTAATTCACCTATGTTATCTCCTAAACCTTAGTTTTGATCATGTTATTCACACCTAAACAAATCACCTAAAATTAAGTCCTAAAAATATGAACTAAATTTTATATGCAAGCTAACATTCTATATTAATTAACCTAAAAGGAATGGATTAAAAATGTTAAAGCATCTAATCAAACTAAAATTAACAAAAATCATGCATCAAATTAAACTACTTAAAATGCTATTCAAGAGAAAAATATGCTAAAAATACAAAAATAAAATGAAATATTAATTTTTTTATGTGATATTTTTCTTGACAGAAATATGAATATTATGCAAAAAGAACCAATTAAAATCATGCATTTTTATATTTTTTATGATTTTTTAAAGAAAATGAAAATTTGAAAGAAAATAAAATGGAAATTAAATGGAAAGGGGTGCAACAAGTAATGAAAACCAGTTAAAAAAGAGAAACGGGCCCAGACTGGGGGGCGCGCATAGCAAGCGCGTCTGAGCCCAACACATTCAGAAAATATGACAAAAAAAATAAAAAGATGGAATGGTGCAGTAAGTAAGTTTTTTAGTTCAAATCTCATTGGGCCTGAGCTGGGAGGGTGGCATTAGCAATGAATCCAAAGCCCATCAGAAAGGTTTTAATGAAACGGTGCGTTGCACCTTTTGAATTTCCCTCCGCTTTCATCTTCAAACCACGGCCGTTGGATAAGACTCAGAGTCAAAGTCAGAATCATGATCGTGTGGCTCTGGGGTTGTCTTCAACCTTGAAACCCTAGGGTTTCTGAAATTCTCTTCTCCCATGCACGAGTTTATACCTCTCTGTTCTCCCTTGTTCTTCCATGAAATCACACGCTTCCAAGACCAAAAGTGATCTACTTCTTCCCCTCTACGCAGCCATACCTTTATCTTCCTCTAAAACTCACTCAAGAAATAAACCCGATAGGTTGAACATGTTGACTCCACCATTATCACCTGTGATCAAATCTTCCAATCCTTGCCAATCTTTACCCTAGCCTAATCTACATTTCACACTGATCATTTTAAGCTATTAACCTAAGATTATCTTGCATTATCCTTGATGTTCTAAGCTCCAACAGTTTTGGTACACTACTAACAACCTCCATGAAACTTCTCCAAACCTTGTGAAATTCCTCATCTAACTTACCCTAACAGATCTAACCTAACAAAACTCTAACATGCTGACTAAATTAAGCAATTCGAATGGATATACCAACCTGGTTTGATGAGGAAAACAGCTATGGAATTCTCTTGATCCAATGCTTGCAGTGATTGGAACTTGATCCACACACTCAATTCTTGATTCTGTATGCAGAAATTCTGACTCAAACCTCTTGGATCTTGTAATTGAAACTTTCTTGCTTCTTGGATGATTAACTTGTATGGCACGAGTTCTCCTCAAATCAACCAAATGCTTGTGTGAATTGTGATCTATGAATGATATTGATGATGATCAAATCAAGAAAAATGGAAATTGGTAGAGATTTTGTGGAGTTTGAAAAGCTTTTGCAAATTGGAAGAATTGTGTGAAACTTGGTGTTATGAGCAAAGTGATTCACCAACCATGGCATGGAGTCTCTTAATGCAATATATACATGAGCTTAGAAAGTCCTAGAAGTTTGGAGAAGCTTCCCATGCACACTTTCCCTTGGATTTGGATTATGTAACTTCATTTGTAAGTAACCAAATATAACTTCTAAATCTTGAACCAAACTCAAAATTCCACTTTTTACAATTTTCTTAAAACATTCTTTCCAATCAAAATGACCTATAATTTCATCCCATTTGGCCAAACTATGAAAAATCTCATTTTTAGGTCATTTTTCATTCATTAAATTCACCAATTTTGAAACCTTGTGCTATGAGCCTTTCCAATCTTTCATGGTCACTTTTCTAGACTCAAAATGTCATTTGGAGCAAGTTTGATGTTGTGAAGTTTTCCATTTGAAGCTTCCTTGTATGAGTTTTGGCCATAGGCTTGAAATGACCTGTAATTCTCAGATGACCAAAATACCCTTTGCTTGCCAAGACCATAAGTAGAGTTCCACAAATCATATGAAGGCATACCATACCATTCTAGAAATATAAGACAATGAGGAACAATTCTTATGTTTACCAGAAGTTCATTTGAAATCTCCTTGAGGGGTAAAAATTGCTTGGAAGACAAGTAACTTTTACAGACAAAATTTCAGATACCTCAGATGACCTGTAACTTGCAAGGACCATAACTTGAGTTATACAAATCTCCTTTATGTCTTCCACCACTCAAATTAAAGGTCTTGAGATCCTATACAAGTTTCATGTTGTCCAAGGATCCATTTGAAGCTTGCATTTTGACTTATCTTGCTTGGAAATTTGACCTAAACTAGGGGATTTTACACAGAAACCCTAATTTAGAAACTCCTCTTCTCCTTGATTTCTCCTGATTTCTTCTTGACATATCACCATATCCTTCTCTACATTCCAAATGATGAACCCCACATCTCTCCAATAGCCCTTAAAGCCTTTCAATCAGTCAGTTGACCTAGAGTTGACCCAGAGTTGACCCAGATAAAACCCTAGTTGACTGCCTTCAACTGCAACTCTTGTGATCATATCAATGAATTGCCTCCTTCTCCAAATGACTTTCTAAGTCTCCCATAATGTCTACATACTCTCCATGCTCAATTTACAGCTCACAACTTCCTTGTTGATCCTCAGATACCCTCAGATAGGAGATAGACTCAATGCTTGATCCACTGACTTCCCAGCTTTCAAATTCTTTCTGATGACTTGAATGAGATTGAATTAGAATAATAACCTCTTGATAGGCTCCTAGAGATGAGAATAGTACTTGGTCCCTGGTGGATGATTTGCTATGCTATGCTATGCAGATGATTAGACTATGTGCATGACTCTATATGCAAATGCTAATGATATTGAAACATAAACCAAGTGAATAAGGTTGAGCAAATTTTAGGGCGCAACAGCTGCCCCTATTCAAGCGACTTGGACCCGATTGGATGAAGAGAGAACGACCTTCAAACATTCGCGGTACGAGACGGTTGAATACTAAGAACCCGGAAATTTGCCAACCGCAGAAATAAACTACACCACCACTTGGGGAACGACATCCATCAGCTGAATCTAACTGTTACGGCAACCCACTGATCCATTAGCGACGTGCTGGGGATTATTTTCATCCGCCTGAAAAAAGATTCTATCATCACAAAAAAATTGAATTTTGTCCACGTTAGGACGCCTGTTTCGTCAACACAAAGAAACCTCAACTAAAACTTGTCCACGTCAGGACTCCACCTGTCGTCAATCGGAAAAAATCTCGGCAGCTTCACTGGGGATAATTCGTCTGCAAAAATAAATCGTCCACGTTAGGAGTAAACTTTTCCACGTTAGGAATAACACCGTCCACGTAAGGAATCATCTTTTCTGTATCCACGTCAGGATTAAACTCTTCCACGTCAGGAATAAGCTTCGCCTAGATCTGTCCACGTCAGGACTAAATTCTTCCACGTAAGGAAACACAGCTTTTTTCCACGTAAGGAAACCATCTTCTGATTTGTCCACGTAAGGAATATATTGCTTTTCCACGTAAGGAACACCTCTTTCCATGTAAGGAAACAACTTCTCTTTCCACGTAAGGAATAACTTCTTTCCACGTAAGGAAACACTTATTTTCTGAATCTGTCCACGTCAGGACTAACCTTTCCACGTAAGGAATACATCGTTCTTCCACGTAAGGAATGCCATCTTTCCACGTAAGGAAACCAACTCTTTCCATGTAAGGAATACAACCTTTCCACGTAAGGAATCAATCTTTCTTTCCACGTAAGGAATGCGTCTTCTTTCCACGTCAGGAACATATCTTTTTCCACGTTAGGAAACCACCTTCGTTCCACGTAAGGAATCACAATTTTTCCACGTAAGGAATCCAACTTGATATGTCCATGTAAGGACTCCATCTTTCCACGTAAGGAATAAACTCATCTTTCCACATAAGGAATCAATCTTTCTTTCCACGTAAGGAAATCCAACTTTTCCACGTAAGGAATAAGAATTTTCTTGATCCGTCCACGTAAGGACTAAACTTTCCACGTAAGGAATACAATCTTTCCACGTAAGGAATTGCTTTTCCACGTCAGGAATCAACTTCTTTCCACGTAAGGAATAATTTCTTTCCACGTAAGGAAACCATTTTTCTTCCACGTAAGGAAACACCTTTATCTTTTCACGTAAGGAAACAATCTTCTTTCCACATAAGGAAACACCTTTATATTCGTCCACGTAAGGACTCTCATCTCGTCTTGATTTGTCCACGTCAGGACTACATCTTCTCTGCTGAGGAAAAAGGACTTGTCCACGTCAGGACTCCCGTCTCAACCTGCTGAAGAAATAAAACTTGTCCACGTCAGGACTTGCACGTCTTCGACTTGCTGGGGAAATAAAATTCATCCACGTCAGGACACACACTTTGTCAACACGAAGAAGGATAAATTTGTCCACGTCAGGACTCACGCATCTTATCGTCACGAAAAACTATAAACTTGTCCACGTCAGGACGCACATTTCACCATTACGAATAAAGATATCTGCTGGAAATAAATGGTCCACATCAGGACACCAACACGAAGAGTAATCAACTTTGTCAACGTTATGACTTCACATTCCATCACTACTGAGAAACCGAATCTGTCCATGTTAGGACCAACACATATCGTCAACTTGAGGAAATGTCCACGTCAGGACTCCACATTCCATCAATTCTGAGTAATCGAACCTGTCCACGTTAGGACTAGCATCTCCTATCAACCCGGGGATGTCTACGTTAGGACCCCCACTTCCCTAGCACGAAGAAAACCCGTCAATATAGGAATAAATTGTCCACGTCAGGACTCATTTCTCCATTGGTCCCAACCCACAAACTCCTTAGCATTGACGTGACAGCGACTTTGAGGCGGACTCTACTGAGGATATTTGGAAACCAAACTACCCGACGCCTATTCTAATAACCGGCGGCAGCCTCTGAAATTCTGATTCAGGAAACCCTTTGATGACAAATAACTCTGCTTGGGGACAAGGAGATATTCATCATGGCAACTCTAGCGGGGAAAACAAGAGAAATTTGCACAAATAACTCTGTTCGGAGACAAAGAGAACCTCATCATGACAACTCTGTGGGGAATAGTGCCAAAGCTGACACTTCATTGAATGTCTCACGTCGAGATCTTGAATGTTTGGTAATTCATTTGAGCAAGAGCTTTCTCTACCCTGCATGAGAAACAATACTTGAAACAAACGGTTAGCACACTTGGCTTATGTTTCAAAATGCCTATGCTTGACAATGACACAATGCTCCATTCGACATGGAAATGCTACACGTTTTTATTTGGTGGATGCAAGTATGATACTATATGCCAATGCAAATGCAGACTCGAACTGCTGAGATACAGAAACTGCTTCGGCAAAATAACTGCTGAGGACAATGCCGACTCCGCTGGGGATAGCCAGGTGCTACAGAATATTCCAGCAAAATAAATGTTGGAAGAGTGAAGTCGACTCAGCTGGGAAATTGGGAACTTATACCAAGCACCTCATTGAAGTAACCCCTGCTGGGAATATAACTCTACTGGATAATAGCAGATGCGCCTGATATGATTGGACTTCTGCTGGAGAGTGAACGGATATCACACGGTATTTTGACAAAATAAATGCCAATGCGTCACACCAACTCTGCCGGGGAGAGCCTTAATCTTCGAGTTCCACTGAGAGGAATGAAAATACTTGCTGAAGAGAGAACTCCACCGGGGATGGAACGATTCTCTTGGGGAAAATCAAATGACCCTGCGGGGAAAGGTAAACTGCCTGAATACAGCTCACCAATTGGCAATATTAATCTTCTGAGACTAAACCACACTGCTTGAGATGCACCGTCTGAATACAGTCTTCAATCTTGAAATCGCCAATTTCTGCTGAGTGTAGACGACTTTGCTGGAGAATGTCTTTTGGATAAGCTACGACTAGCTGGGGAATTTGATCCTTCTTCAGTGAGGAACATTGTTACCTTGGAAGTGCGACCTGCGTGGGGATCGAGTCTTTCGTTACTACAATCTTTTGATCGTCCTCTTCATACGGCTACGAACCCTGTAACACCACAAACAAACAAGACAAGTCTACACAACCAACTCTATTCAGGTTAGCGTTAGTGACCTTATTTTCAGTTAATTCAAAGTTTTAGCAATTGCTGGCAAGGGCCAGCGATGTTATACACGTGCTAGTTTCATCAAACCTAGGCGTTTTATCATGCACAAAACAGTAAAGAACCAGCATCAAATACTGAATAACATATTTTATTGATTGGGCCCCTGAATGGGCGGAGTTTTGTAAACGGGATGTAACTCCTGAAAAGAGGAAGCTACGCGAAGCAAATATGCAAGTATGCGCAAGAAGCATAAATATATTGACAAATTAAATTTGTACACATGTCGGCAACGGGATGCAGATGAACATCACGAACTGATCCTCCTATGACTCGTCCGACTCTAATGCTTTCCCGGTATTCACACTTCCGAAGAGATTGTATCTGATAATCGACCCCTCGAGTATATTCTCCCGCACTAATGCTCAATGCAGTATCACATTCGGACCGCAGTCATTTGCTTTTTCAAATCCCTAACTTTTGCGTGAACCGCCCTTTACGGGTTTTCAGTTCACCGGGATACCCCTTTTTGCCGAAGCCGCCCAGTGTAGGTTTTCAACTTCGCGGGTGTACATTTTTTTCATTTTATCCCTAATTTTTGCCCGAACCTTTCATTCTGTTTTTGGTTCGCCAGGATGCCCCATTTTTGCCTGGACTCTCTTTTTTCTGTCCAGCAGGTCGATTTTAAGCAAAGTATTTTTTAACTGCGTCCGAATTTACAGGCGACGTAAAGTCTTCACCGTCCATGGTGGACAACAATAAAGCTCCTCCTGAAAAGACTTTTCTGACAACGTATGGCCCTTCGTAGTTGGGGGTCCACTTGCCCCTGTGATCTTCCTGCGGCGGGAGAATCCTTTTCAGATCAAGGTCGCCCGTCTGAAAGCTCCGCGGATGTATCTTCTTGTCATATGCTTTCTTCATTCGGCTCTGGTACAAACGACCGTATGCTAGAGAAGCTAGCCTCTTCTCATCCATTAAACTCAGCTGGTTCAACCTGTCTTTCACCCATTCTGCCTCGTCTAATTGGACGTCTTGTAGTACCCTCAGAGAGGGAATCTCGACTTCCAATGGTAGCACTGCTTCCATTCCGTATACTAGCGAGAACGGGGTTGCCCCGGTTGATGTGCGTACCGTCGTACGATAACCGTGCAAAGAGAAAGGTAGCATCTCATGCCAATCCTTATAGGTCACCACCATCTTTTGAACGATCTTCTTGATATTCTTATTGGCCGCTTCAACAGCGCCATTCATCTTGGGTCGGTAAGGGGAGGAGTTGTGATGTTCGATCTTGAAATTCTGACAGAGCTCCTTCATCATTTTGTTATTCAGGTTTGAACCGTTGTCCGTGATTATCCGCTCGGGGATCCCATATCTGCAGATGATATCTCTCTTGATGAACCTGGCCACCACCTGCTTAGTCACATTTGCATAAGACGCCGCCTCCACCCACTTGGTGAAATAATCGATTGCTACAAGAATGAACCGGTGCCCATTAGAAGCTGTCGGCTCGATCTTTCCAATCATATCGATTCCCCACATCGAGAATGGCCATGGTGATGACATCACATTCAAAGGACTCGGAGGCACATGAATCTTATCAGCATAGATTTGGCACTTGTGACATTTCCTTGCAAACTTGAAACAATCAGCTTCCATAGTCAGCCAAAAATAACCTGCCCGCAGCAGCTTTCTCGTCATAGCATGCCCACCAGCATGCGTACCAAACGTACCTTCATGTATTTCCTCCATGAGCAACTTTGCCTCTTTCTCGTCTACACAACGCAATAGCACCAAATCGTGGTTTCTTCTGTATAAGACACCATCCGGATTCAAATAGAAATTACCCGTTAATCTCCTGAGAGTCTTCTGATCTTGACTGGATGCCCCAGCCGGATACTCTTTATTCTTCAGGAAATTAAGGATATCAAAATACCACGGTTTATCATCGGATGCCTCGTCGATGGCAAACACGAAGGCAGGTCTGTCAAGCCGAGAGATAACAATGCTGGGAGCCTCGTTCCAGAAGTTGACTTTGTACATGGAAGACAAAGTGGCCAGGGCGTCAGCCATCTGATTTTCTGCCCGCGGTACATGATGCAATTCAACCTTGTCAAAGAAAGGCAACAATCTCCTTGCATAGTTCATGTAATGTATTAAATTGGGCTGACGTGTCTCCCATTCCCCTTTTATCTGATTCACCACCAGAGCTGAGTCTCCATATACGTCCAGATTTTTGATTCGCAAATCAATGGCTTCTTCAAGCCCTATTATACAAGCTTCGTATTCGGCTTCATTATTGGTAACTGCAAAGGTCAATCGAGCAGTAAACGGGATGTGCGACCCGTGTGGAGTGGTGATGATTTCCCCTATTCCGCTACCGTAAGCATTCACAGCTCCGTCAAATATCATCTTCCATTTGGAACCCAACTCTGGTCCTTCGTCTGGCAACGGCTCTTCACAATCTTTCATCTTTAGTTACATGATATCCTCGTCAGGAAAATCAAACCTCATCGATTGGTAATCTTCAATAGGCTGCTCCGCCAAATACTCAGACAGTACACTCCCCTTTATAGCCTTCTGCGAGACGTACTGGATGTCATATTCAGTCAAGACCATCTGCCAACGGGCAATTCTTCCTGATAACGCCTGCTTTTCGAATACATATTTGATAGGGTCCATCTTCGAGATGAGCATGGTTGTATGATTCAGCATGTATTGCCTCAAACGCTTGGCGGCCCAGGCTAGCGCGCAACAAGTTTTCTCAAGCATTGAGTATCGAGATTCACAATCTGTAAATTTCTTACTCAAGTAATAGATCGCATGCTCTTTTCTTCCTGTCTCGTCGTGTTGACCGAGAACACAACCCATGCTTCCCTCAATAACTGTCAAATACATAATCAAGGGTCTCCCTGCCACTGGGGGTATCAAAATAGGAGGCTCCTGCAAATACTGCTTTATTTTATCGAACGCCTTTTGACAATTTTCGTTCCATGTTACAGCTTGATCTTTCTTCAACAGCTTGAACAATGGTTCACACGTAGCCATTAGGTGAGATATGAACCGAGCGATGTAGTTCAACCTCCCTAAAAACCCGCGCACCTCTTTCTCTGTTTTAGGCGTCGGCATCTCTTGAATTGCTTTTATTTTTGCAGGATCAACCTCTATTCCCTTTTCACTTACGATAAACCCCAGCAGTTTACCCGATCTCACCCCGAAGGTGCACTTGTTAGGGTTCAGTCTCAGCCTGAACTTCCTAAGCCTTTTGAATAACTTCAGCAGATTCACCAGATGCTCTTCCTCCGTTTGGGATTTGGCAATCATATCGTCGACATAAACTTCGATCTCCTTATGCATCATATCATGAAAAAGAGTCGTCATTGCACGCTGATACGTTGCCCCAACATTCTTCAATCCGAAGGGCATCACTTTATAACAAAATGTTCCCCAAGGCGTTATGAAGGTCGTCTTCTCCATGTCTTCTGGCGCCATTTTAATCTGATTATAGCCCGAGAAGCCATCCATGAAGGAGAATACAGAGTATTGAGCAGTATTATCAACTAGCACATCGATATGAGGAAGCGGAAAATCGTCTTTTGGGCTCGCTTTGTTTAAGTCACGGTAATCGACGCACATTCTCACTTTACCGTCTTTCTTCGGCACTGGTACGATGTTAGCGACCCATGAGGGATATTTTGTCACAACTAGGAAACCAGCATCCCACTGTTTTTGAACCTCTTCCTTAATCTTCACTGCCATATCGGGTCTAGTTCTGCGAAGCTTTTGCTTGACCGGCGGGCATTCTTCTTTCAACGGCAGACGGTGCACAACCATATCTGTGTCGAGCCCTGGCATGTCTTCATACGACCATGCGAACACATCACTATACTCTCTGAGCATTTCAACCAGTCTTCGCTTGATGTCGCTCTGCAGCGCGGCTCCTATACGAATACTCTTTTCAACCCCTTCCGACCCCAGATTAATGATTTCGATGACCTCTTCGTGAGGCAGAATGACTCTTTCCTCTTGCTTCACCAACCAAGACAGTTCTTCAGGAACGTCACTATCTTCGACAACCTCTTCTTCGGCCTGAAATACCGGGTGCTCGAAGTCGGGACGAGTCATAGGTGGTTCAAGGATGTCATCTGAAAATGTTATCCTGCAAAAAGAATGGTTAAATGCTTCAAAACGCGTATAAAGCGAATAACCACGTTGCCATTTTATTGAAAAATACAAAACAAGAAAAACAGGGATCACAATATTTGCACATGAAAAAACGCCTTTTATTTAATGATAAACACGCAATGTTCATAACAGCACAGCCCTAAGCAAATCATGATGCCCCGGGCAAGACACCAGATTGTTCAACAATTAATAAAACAAAGCATTACTGTTTAAGAGTCACAGGAACAAGCTCCTGAATAGACCAGTTGCACAATCCCTGTCCTGGCGCGCTCGGCTGAATCCAGGCGTCCATATCGCAATCGCTGTCTCCTTCGTCAGACCCTGAAGCAGCGTTGATGGTCTCATGGCATACTCCACCAGCAGAGATAGTTATTGGTCCTCTGAAACGGGGTGCCCCCACAGCAGGTGCTGATGACGACGGTTGATATCCCATCCCAAACCGGCCCATCTTCACAGGAATATCCAGCACTTTGCCCCAGCCCTTTGTTTCTCCAGCCTCTACTAGAGCTTGAGCTTCTTTATATGACGAGACGGCTACCTCTGATACTTTGCTCGGCCCGGGACCTTTATCCTTGATGCGCAACCCTTCAAATGCCTGGCAGGGTGTTTCGTGAATCTCTCCATCGACCTCCACATACTTAAATGATGACAGATGGCTGACCAGGATGTCTTCTTCTCCGCAGACAGTAACCACGCTGTCTCCCACCATATATTTCAACTTTTGATGCAAAGTAGACGTGACTGCCCCTGCACCATGAATCCAGGGTCTTCCAAGCAGGCAACTGTATGCAGGCTGGATGTCCATGATATAAAATTCAGTTGCGAACACCTCCGACCCCACCTGTAGAGGCAATGTTATAGATCCAAATACTGTTCTTCGCGTACCATCGAACGCCCTAACCACCAAGTCACTGGGCGTGCACAGGATTCCTCTGACATCTAGCTTCATCATCGCTTTCTTGGGCAGCACGTTCAAAGACGATCCGGTGTCCACCAGTACATGCGACATGACTGATCCTCTACACTCGACAGATACGTGCAGCGCCATATTATGCTCCCTCCCCTTCGGGGTCAAATTGAAGTCTGTAAAGCCCAAGCTATGTCCTGCATTCACATGCGCCAATACTCCTTCCAGCTGGTTTACGGAAACATCTTGGGGTACGAAGGAAGTATCTAGGACTTTCAACAGTGCATTTCTGTGCGCTTCAGAACACAATAGCAATGACAGTATAGATATCTTGGACGGCGTCTGTTGCAGATGCTCCACAATCTTATAATCACTTTTGCAAATCAAGCGCATGAACTCTTCTACATCTTTCGATGCCTCTGCTTTTTCATTTGCCTGCACAGGGATATTCTCAACCATATTTCCCTTTCCTTTCGCCAGTCTTTCGGCCTCTACCTCAGGCGAGATGAAGATCCTACCACTCCTTGTCATACCTCCGGTACCAACAACATTGTCTACAATCTCTGCTGGCTGCTTATTAACATCAATTTTTACTCCGTCACAATACACTTCCAACCCATATGACCATGGGACTGCCTTCGTGCTCTCATACGGGATCGGTCCGGCCTTAGTGATAGTGATCGGCGGTCGCTGGGTCGGTGCCGTGATAGTGATTGTCTTTCGAGGAATCGTTACAGTGGCCACATCACTTTGCTTGTCTGCTAATGCCCCTGCAGGCTCTTCGATTGCTGCCCGGTCAAATTGCAATGTGTCGCTATCTATTAAAGCCTGGATACCTTTCTTTAAATCCTCACAGCCCCCAGCTAGGGACCATCACTCTAAGCAATACTCGTCACATCCAGGATAGACACCCCCTTGCAATAATCGACTCTTTATCTCGCCCAACGGCGTCTTTAGATCATCCACATTCATAATCAAATTCAAGCCCTCCTCAGTTAGAATGGCGTTCGCCCCATGATTGGGCATGGGCTTTTGCACTATATTCGGACCTGCCGTTCCGAAATTGATAGCCTTACTGTCCAATAGATCCTGCACAACATGCTTGAAAGCATGGCAACCCTCTACATCGTGGCCCGGAGCCCCAGAGTGGAATTCACAGTGCCTGCTTGCATCATAACCATATGGAGGAGTTCCCGTTATAGGCGCCAGAGTTCTCTTCTCTACCAAGTTCAAACCCAACAACGTCTGTAACAGATCAGCATACGTTGAAGGTGGCTTCTCAAATACTCTCCTTGGCTTACCCCCCTGGAATCTGCGTTGGGCAGGCTGTGCCCCCTGTTGTGGCTGCTGCTGCTGTTGTTGTTGCATTGGTTACTGCTGAAACGGTATAGTAACACTCGCCACCTGTTGCGGCTGATGATACTGGTTTCGACCTCTGCCTCTGCCTCGGCCTCGGCCCCCAAACACTGCGCTTGTATCGCCCTGACGGCGCCCACCAAAAGCCTTCCTGTTACTGCCAGATGCAGTAGATTCCTCAGCTTGGAATCTGCCCTGTTTAATGTTACTTTCAATCTTTTCTCCCATCAGAATTAAGTCTGAGAAACTAGCCAAAGATGTGTGAAACAACTTGTCATAAAACATGCCGGTGAATGTTCCTATGAACATGTCATTCATTTCCTTGTCTTCTAAAGGAGGACGGACCCTAGCAGCCATGTCGCGCCATCGTTGCGCATACTCTTTAAAGCTCTCACCCTTCTTCTGAGACAACCCTTGCAATTGGACCCGGTTGGGTGCCAAGTCGCTGTTATACTTATAGTGAGCTACAAATGCCTCTGCCAGCTGCTTCCATGTCTTTATATGCGTTGGCTCCAATCCCATATACCACTCTAGGGAAGGACCTGACAAGCTATCTTGAAAGAAATGCATTAGCATCCTCTCATCAGTTGAATACGCAGACATCCTTCTGTAATATGACCGCACGTGCACTTTCGGACAGGTGTCCCCTTTATACTTATCAAATGTAGGAGCTTTGAATTTGATTGGCACCCTCAAGCCAGGTACCAGACCCATTGTTGACATATCCAGCCCCACAGCACTCTGATTTACGACCCCCCTCATCTGCTCTTCTAGCATTCTGATCCTCTGGGAGTCATCCATCGGCCCCTCGAAACCTCCATCGGAGAAAGCGTCCTCCTGCTGATCCTCTTGCCAGTTACCATTTCCAGCTCCATACCCATCGTATCCATTGTTACGGCCAGCTCTAATCTGATTCATCACTGGGCCTCGCCCCCTGTTACCGTATCCTGGAACGACTCCAGCAGGTCCAAAAGCCATTAACCCAGCGCCGTTTCCGTTCCCGAATCCTCCATAACCCTGATTAGTCATACCATATCCGTCCTGCCCAAAGCCTTGAGCATTGAAACTGTATTTCCCAGCATTATCGAATCCCTGATCATTGAACCCGAATCCAGCATTACCGAAGCCGTTGCCTCCCATATTATCACCCAAGTTGACATCACCAAGCCCAACGTTATGGACAGCAGTCTTGTTCCCAATTCCAACGTTACCGTTCCCAGCAGCAGTAGTGTTGTTAACATTGACAGCAGGTATATTGACTACAGGGGGAGCCACTGGTGTGGGAGTACCATCCCCATGAACAGTGTCGACTCGCACAGACTGATGATCCTCATTTCCATGCACTGCATTCCTTACCAACAGAGGCTGCACCATAGCTTGCAAATTCTCCTGACCTTTTGCAATAGTCTCCATGGTCTGCATGAAGAGTGCTAACTTCTCACGCATATCTTGCATCTCGTTCTGCATTTGATCCATGATTCTTCGATAGTTGGTGCGAGTGGAATATCGGTGTGGGCGCTGATCTTCAATCCTGACAAGACCTGGTACAGAGCAGGAAATAAGATACCATGCAATAATCACCTGTAATGCAATATGAATGCAATGCAATGTGTGTGTTTGTGCATTAGGGAATATCATTCCCCGATTCTAGTGCGAGGGTGTCAGTGCAGTGACAGTGCTAGCAATACGAAGATCTGAGCTGAATCATAGAAAGCCTCATATATTGCAGAGAAATCCATTAAGCCAAGAATACAATATCACTGAGTACAATAAGAAGGCATGACCTCATCCAACAATCCTGGTGATGGTCAGCACTGTGCAAATAAAGCATACAAGTTAATACATGAAATGATCAAGTACTCCCATAAGCCCGGTACTCTTCTATTAACTTCTTGGTCTCTGGATGACCTGGTCGGGTAAGCAGCCCTTCAACAAGTTGGTTTCTTTGTTTGAGCGCACGTCGCACGTCTCCAGCAGTCTCCTCCCATGCCCCTTCTTCGAAGCGATCCTCTAGCTTACGCTTCTGAGACACAGCTTCATCCCTGCCTTTGATGGCCTTGCTCAATGCATTCTGGAGACTGTACCGGGTCATCACTTCTTCGTCATACTTCTTGATGCTAGCCTTCAACTGCTCTTCGAGGTCGGAAATCTGTTGCTTCAACTTATCTTCCCTCTTTTTATTGTTGGTCAGCGTAGCATTCCAAGTCTTGTTACAAGAAGAGATTTCTCGGTGTGCTGCGTCGAGTGCTTTCTTTTTGGATTCCAGCATGTCGTGGGAGCTTCTGAACTCTTGCCCCAGACTTTCGCGCTTCTTTTTCTCTTCAGTCAACTCAGCCCCTAGTCTGTTTACTAGCTCGATCTGCTGTTGGAAAGCATGCACAACCTTGTTTTTCTCACTGCGTATCTGAGCTAGCTCCTGCTCTAACCCTTCATTGATCTTCATCAAGGCTTCTTTTTCTTTCACAACTTGCTCGTAGGCCTCCCTAGTAACAGTAGTTGGCTCTTCTACCGGAATAGGAACAGGGACTGTTGCCGCTGGAAATGGCATCAATAACTGTCTTGCTCTCTCCTGAATCCAAACTCTGTAGGGTGCATAAGCCTGACAATCATTCTTCCCTAACAGCGGCTTCCCTTTTCTGTTAATACGCGTCCATGCGTGCTGCAGCTTGGCTAGTAACTCACCCTTCAAATCACCGGTGAAGTACAGAGATTCCTGCACTTCCTCCTCCTTTGGTGGGTTCTTCAACGCATATCCGAACTGGCGAACGAACAAAGATGGGTTGTAGTTGATGCACCCTTTTCTCCCTATCAACGGAACATTAGGATACCCAGAACAACTGCAAATAAGCTCGGACCCCAGCAAGTCTCGATCAAACCACTCAATGTCTTCAGAAGACAACCTCATCATACGCTCTGGCCAGTCAGATGTGGTTGCACTATCCACAAAGGGTCCCTTCAGGGGAAGATGGCTCTTGAACCACATATACAACAAAGGCACGCAACAAGAGACATTCTTGCCTCTCCTGTTCTCATTCCTGTAGTGCATTGAATGGTAAAAGTCCCCGATCAGTGTAGGCACCGGGTTGCCAGCAGCAAACAGATGGAAAGCGTCCATGTCCACGAAGTTTGGGAAATTGGGAAACAGCACTATCCCGTAAATGCATAGGGCCAAAATAGCGTTAAAGACCACCCAACACCCATTCTTAGCGTACTCTTGCGCCTTACTAACCAGAATCTGGAGAGAGAAACCCGGAATCCCTCGCCAAGAAGTCATCAACAGCTCAGAAGCATTCATGTGCAAGGCCTTAGCTAAATCCTCCAACTTGGGCTCAGCTGCAGAGTGAATAAAGGGAACCCTGTTCTGTACTGGTAGCTCAGTAAACTCCACATACTCCTCCATGATAGGCCCCAAGATAAAATCAACAAACGTGAAACATCTCAAAGCCGGGTCATAGAATTGCATTAAGGCGTACAGCCCATTCAGTTCATCATCAGTGGATTTGCGAACTAGACTCAACAGCCGTCCATAACTCTGCCTGAAGCTTCTACAGACATCCTCATCTGCCAGAGAAATCAAACCCAGGAGTGGAGTAATATCAGGAATAGGTAGCTTATACGCAACTGTCATCCTCAAACCAGCCATGATCAATACCCAGAAGTCCAGACACTAGAACCAGGGGATATGCAAATGCACCTGCAGCACAGGCACACGTTAATGGGATGCAATGATAATGATTATGCAAATAATGCAATGCAAGCAGCATGCAGCAGGGACCAGGTACCGTAGCTGAGAAGCCTGAACCATATCAACAAGTCTCAGATAGACCCTCTAGACTTCCTCAAACTCTGGTCTCAGATAGACCCAACATAGAGCTCCAACACTGGTCTCTGATAGACCTCATAACATAACTCCAACTGGTCTCTGACAGACCTCACACCATAACTCTGACGGGTCTCAGATAGACCTCTTCACTGTCCATAAATACCCAGGATCTCAGATCAAGAAATAACCGGTATCTGAAGGTCTAGTTACCTGCATAACCCCAAACCCTTTCACAGGTAGGTGTCCTAGTAACTGACAAAGGCATGGCATCCTATGCGGTCGTCAGCGTCACAGACTTTCAGGGTTGATGATACGATTCCCAGAAGGAGTGGCATCATCAAATCCTGAAGAGGCCTCACTTAGCCAACTTCCAAATGATCGGTCCCCAGAGTCGACAATCCAACTAACCAGCAACCCGAGCCACCCAAATGGCAGGACAGGAGGCCAACCAGAAGAACCTCGTCTGAGTGTAGATTTCGCGGGACACTAGGACATGCAAAGCACGTGCGCGCCCACTAATCTCTACTCTAATTCTAGGTGCACTCAAGCCCAGGTCCGGCTTCTCTCTCACTCATAGAACACCCGTCACACCCCAATACAGCAATAATAATCAATGATATAAGGCTAAAGGTAAATGACAAAAATATAAATCCATACAAAATCCTCGACGGGAAAACAGGCGCTAGGATTGACTCTCTTAAGGGACGTTGGATCCCAAATGCATAAGGAACTATCGCAGTCCTTAGCAGCCAGGGGACGTTGGATCCCCAGCAGAGTCGTCAGCTGGCGCTACTGCGAAAATCGGCGCCGGCTGAACAGAAGAGTCGCCACCGTGCGTTATTTATCCCACAGGAGGGAAAGGAAACGCTCAGAGTAAACCTACCGCAAAGACGGGAAAGGTATGGTCGTCGCAACCAAAACCTGGGTTCGGGAGTCGGTTACACAAGGGGAAGGTATTAGCACCCCTCACGTCCGTCGTACTCGACGGGATCCACGCTTGTTTTCGGGTATGGATTGTTATTCTATCTAAACTAAAGGTCAAGGGTTAAAAGAAAAGAAAATGACTCGGCAAAGTATCGCACTTTATGCCTACGTATTCCCGTCTGGAACGAGAAATCAGAGTCAACGTAGTTCGCCTACCTACGGGAAAGGAGGGGAAGGTTGCTCGCTAGGATATCGCATCCTATGCCTACGTACTTTCATACAGCATGAAAGATCAGAGCAAACGTAGTTCGGGCCACGGAAGACACAGGTTTGTCTTGATTGTTTTTATTCCTTCTGAAAAAGGTTTTCTGATTACTGGTCCAGGCGGACAAAAATGACGTTTTGATGAGTTCACATTCTTTTACGGAAGAAGTGTCTTTTATTGTGTTTGAAATCTTTATTGTATTTTTCTGTTTGTTTTTTTGAGAAAGAAGAGACAGAACTCTAAGCTATGGTTGCGAAGGGAATCAATCTAACCTAATGTTATCATGCATGGGTTAAGACCTAATGTCTATCATGCTCCTCTCTTGCGCAGAGAGAAACAGAGATCCTAAGGGAATAGACGGAAACAGAAACAATAGCAGATATATACAGTAAAGCAGTAAAATGCATGGATGCAGCAATACAAGCGAGGCAAGGGAGTCCCACTCAACCTCGAACCTAGAAAACAATAGGCAAAAGTGAACAGAATTCACTTTCAACCCAACAGGTTAAGCAGCAAACAATACAGTCAGGGAAAACCAATCAATACATCAAGAATTAAAAACAGCAAAAAATAACAGCCACAGCAGCTCTGCATCAACATCTGACTTCAGGTCATCATCCACAGCTACAAGCTTCAAGCAAGCCCCAGTCTTCATCTCCACAGCCTTCAAGCAAGGTCTTGATTATCAGTCTTCCATCTGCAATGGCTTTTCTTCAAGTCTCAATCTCCAAGCTAAGGAATCAATCACAAGAGTGAACTGGGTGTTAAGCAATGAGTTGACCACCAAAGGTGGCAAACAGACTGCTAACAACACATAGAATATTTCTCTCAAGAGTTCTATCTCTTAGACACTATCACCAAGCCTTCCAAAGGAAGGGGGTGAGTGTCTTAGAGAGACTCTGCATCATAGAGAGGGATGGAGGCAGTCAAGACCTTCCATGTTTGAGAATCAAGTTTACTACTCTAGAGCTCTGCCTAGCTCCTAAACCCTTAGCCTTTAACAGTTGCTAGCAAAAGATCTCTTCATCAACTCTGAAAGTTGGTCTTCAATCTCTTAATCTCCAATGGCTTCATCATCACAAATCTTCAGCTCTCCCAATCCCCAAGCAAACCCAGTACCCCACACAGACAAATGAAATAACCCTAGAGAGGGCACACCACACAGTCAAACAAATATAAGCAGTATACTAATAGCAGTAGGGGAATCCTAATATTTTCTAAGGGATCTATTAACTACCCATAATCCCTATAGTCCCATACCCCAAAGATTCAATCTCTAACTCCTAAGGGAAATGAACTAATTCACCTATGTTATCTCCTAAACCTTAGTTTTGATCATGTTATTCACACCTAAACAAATCACCTAAAATTAAGTCCTAAAAATATGAACTAAATTTTATATACAAGCTAACATTCTATATTAATTAACCTAAAAGGAATGGATTAAAAATGTTAAAGCATCTAATCAAACTAAAATTAACAAAAATCATGCATCAAATTAAACTACTTAAAATGCTATTCAAGAGAAAAATATGCTAAAAATACAAAAATAAAATGAAATATTAATTTTTTTTATGTGATATTTTTCTTGACAGAAATATGAATATTATGCAAAAAGAACCAATTAAAATCATGCATTTTTATATTTTTTATGATTTTTTAAAGAAAATGAAAATTTGAAAGAAAATAAAATGGAAATTAAATGGAAAGGGGTGCAACAAGTAATGAAAACCAGTTAAAAAAGAGAAACGGACCCAGACTGGGGGGGCGCGCATAGCAAGCGCGTCTGGGCCCAACACATTCAGAAAATATGACAAAAAAAATAAAAAGATGGAACGGTGCAGTAAGTAAGTTTTTTAGTTCAAATCTCATTGGGCCTGAGCTGGGAGGGTGGCATTAGCAATGAATCCAAAGCCCATCAGAAAGGTTTTAATGAAACGGTGCGTTGCACCTTTTGAATTTCCCTCCGCTTTCATCTTCAAACCACGGCCGTTGGATAAGACTCAGAGTCAAAGTCAGAATCATGATCGTGTGGCTCTGGGGTTGTCTTCAACCTTGAAACCCTAGGGTTTCTGAAATTCTCTTCTCCCATGCACGAGTTTATACCTCTCTGTTCTCCCTTGTTCTTCCATGAAATCACACGCTTCCAAGACCAAAAGTGATCTACTTCTTCCCCTCTACGCAGCCATACCTTTATCTTCCTCTAAAACTCACTCAAGAAATAAACCTGATAGGTTGAACATGCTGACTCCACCATTATCACCTGTGATCAAATCTTCCAATCCTTGCCAATCTTTACCCTAGCCTAATCTACATTTCACACTGATCATTTTAAGCTATTAACCTAAGATTATCTTGCATTATCCTTGATGTTCTAAGCTCCAACAGTTTTGGTACACTACTAACAACCTCCATGAAACTTCTCCAAACCTTGTGAAATTCCTCATCTAACTTACCCTAACAGATCTAACCTAACAAAACTTTAACATGCTGACTAAATTAAGCAATTCGAATGGATATACCAACCTGGTTTGATGAGAAAACAGCTATGGAATTCTCTTGATCCAATGCTTGCAGTGATTGGAACTTGATCCACACACTCAATTCTTGATTCTGTATGCAGAAATTCTGACTCAAACCTCTTGGATCTTGTAATTGAAACTTTCTTGCTTCTTGGATGATTAACTTGTATGGCACGAGTTCTCCTCAAATCAACCAAATGCTTGTGTGAATTGTGATCTATGAATGATATTGATGATGATCAAATCAAGAAAAATGGAAATTGGTAGAGATTTTGTGGAGTTTGAAAAGCTTTTGCAAATTGGAAGAATTGTGTGAAACTTGGTGTTATGAGCAAAGTGATTCACCAACCATGGCATGGAGTCTCTTAATGCAATATATACATGAGCTTAGAAAGTCCTAGAAGTTTGGAGAAGCTTCCCATGCACACTTTCCCTTGGATTTGGATTATGTAACTTCATTTGTAAGTAACAAAATATAACTTCTAAATCTTGAACCAAACTCAAAATTCCACTTTTGCCAATTTTCCTAAAACATTCTTTCCAATCAAAATGACCTATAATTTCATCCCATTTGGCCAAACTATGAAAAATCTCATTTTTAGGTCATTTTTCATTCATTAAATTCACCAATTTTGAAACCTTGTGCTATGAGCCTTTCCAATCTTTCATGGTCATTTTTCTAGACTCAAAATGTCATTTGGAGCAAGTTTGATGTTGTGAAGTTTTCCATTTGAAGCTTCCTTGTATGAGTTTTGGCCATAGGCTTGAAATGACCTGTAATTCTCAGATGACCAAAATACCCTTTGCTTGCCAAGACCATAAGTAGAGTTCACAAATCATATGAAGTCATACCATACCATTCTAGAAAGCTAAGACAATGAGGAACAATTCTTATGTTTACCAGAAGTTCATTTGAAATCTCCTTGAGGGGTAAAAATTGCTTGGAAGACAAGTAACTTTTACAGACAAAATTTCAAATACCTCAGATGACCTGTAACTTGCAAGGACCATAACTTGAGTTATACAAATCTCCTTTATGTCTTCCACCACTCAAATTAAAGGTCTTGAGATCCTCTACAAGTTTCATGTTGGCCAAGGATCCATTTGAAGCTTGAATTTTGACTTATCTTGATTGGAAATTTGACCTAAACTAGGGGATTTTACACAGAAACCCTAATTTAGAAACTCCTCTTCTCCTTGATTTCTCCTGATTTCTTCTTGACATATCACCATATCCTTATCTACATGCCAAATGATGAACCCCACATCTCTCCAATAGCCCTTAAAGCCTTTCAATCAGTCAGTTGACCTAGAGTTGACCCAGAGTTGACCCAGATGAAACCCTAGTTGACTGCCTTCAACTGCAACTCTTGTGATCATATCAATGACTTGCCTCCTCCAAATGACTTTCTAAGTCTCCCACAATTTCTACATACTCTCCATGCTCAATTTACAGCTCACAACTTCCTTGTTGATCCTCAGATACCCTCAGATAGGAGATAGACTCAATGCTTGATCCACTGACTTCCCAGCTTTCAAATTCTTTCTGATGACTTGAATGAGATTGAATTAGAATAATAACCTCTTGATAGGCTCCTAGAGATGAGAATAGTACTTGGTCCCTGGTGGATGATTTGCTATGCTATGCTATGCAGATGATTAGACTATGTGCATGACTCTATATGCAAATGCTAATGATATTGAAACATAAACCAAGTGAATAAGGTTGAGCAAATTTTAGGGTGCAACAGCTGCCCCTATTCAAGCGACTTGGACCCGATTGGATGAAGAGCGAACGACCTTCAAACATTCGCGGTACGAGACGGTTGAATACTAAGAACCCGGAAATTTGCCAACCGCAGAAATAAACTACGCCACCGCTTGGGGAACGACATCCATCAGCTGAATCTAACTGTTACGGCAACCCACTGATCCATTAGCGACGTGCTGGGGATTATTTTCATCCGCCTGAAAAAAGATTCTATCATCGCAAAAAAATAGAATTTTGTCCACGTTAGGACGCCTGTTTCGTCAACACAAAGAAACCTCAACTAAAACTTGTCCACGTCAGGACTCCACCTGCCGTCAATCGGAAAAAATCTCGGCAGCTTCACTGGGGATAATTCGTCTGCAAAAATAAATCGTCCACGTTAGGAGTAAACTTTTCCACGTTAGGAATAACACCGTCCACGTAAGGAATCATCTTTTCTGTATCCACGTCAGGATTAAACTCTTCCACGTCAGGAATAAGCTTCGCCTAGATCTGTCCACGTCAGGACTAAATTCTTCCACGTAAGGAAACACAGCTTTTTTCCACGTAAGGAAACCATCTTCTGATTTGTCCACGTAAGGAATATATTGCTTTTCCACGTAAGGAACACCTCTTTCCACGTAAGGAAACAACTTCTCTTTCCACGTAAGGAATAACTTCTTTCCACGTAAGGAAACACTTCTTTTCTGAATCTGTCCACGTTAGGACTAACCTTTCCACGTAAGGAATACATCGTTCTTCCACGTAAGAAATGCCATCTTTCCACGTAAGGAAACCAACTCTTTCCACGTAAGGAATACAACCTTTCCACGTAAGTGTCGCTACTGCGAAAATCGGCGCCGGCTTGACAGGAGAGTCGCCACCGTGCGTTATTTATCCCTCAGAACGGGAAAGGAAACGCTCGAAGTAAACCTCGCAAAGACGGGAAAAGGTATGGTCATCGCAACCAAAACCTGGATTCGGGAGTCGGTTACGCAAGGGGAAGGTATTAGCACCCCTCACGTCCATCGTACTCGATGGGATCCACGCTTGGTGTTTATAAGGAAAAGGGTGTATTATCTATCTACGCTAATGGTCGGTCTGAAAAGAAAATAAAAAGGACAGGACTCGACAGAACATACGGTGTTCTGGTCCTACGTACTCCCTCGTGCAATGGGAAAGTCAGAGTCAACGTAGTTCGACTACCTACGTCTAAACGGGGAAAAGGTTGCTCGCCAGGACATCGCGTCCTGTGCCTACGTACTTCCACACAGCATGGAAGATCAGAGCACACGTAGTTCGACTACCTACGTCTAAACGGGGGCTCTCACACAGCAGTGAGAAAATAAACTGATCCTAAAGGTTCGGGAACCTACAACTACGATCTGGTCTCAAATGCGCTCGGGCAAGAGAAAGGGATAACAATTAGTCGTCAGCGGGAAAGTCTCGATCGCACAGCCGCGAGAGAACAAAAGGTTAGTTGTTAGTGTGCTCGCTAGGATATCGCATCCTATGCCTACATATCCTCGTCTGGTACAAGGAATCAGAGCAGCTGTAGTTCAGCTAACTACGGACCAAGCTACTCAAAAGCTCCTACTGAAAGGAAAGGGAAAAGACACCCTAAAACTGTAGCTAACAAGGGGAATCTACCTACTGATATCATGCCTAGTTGACCATCCTAATGCCTATCATAACAACTCCGCAGCGGAGAAGTCAGAGCTCCTAAGGGATCATGGCAACAGGACTACACGACAAACAAGAAATACTACAAAGTAAAGAAATACTGGAAATATGCTTGAATGCAACGATTAAACAAACAAGGCGCAAAGGCCGCAAACCACAAAGGTAAGGGAGCTCAACTCTACCAAATACCAACAAGCAAAGCCACTCAATAACAAACAAGCAGAAGGAGGACCACCTCGACTTCTTATGCACACAAAGTCTACTTCTAAGATGCACCTACTTCAGAACTATCTAGATGAATACCTAAGTCTAATGCAACACAACACCACACAAGTCAAACAACGTAAAGAGAAAGCTAGCTAAACTGACAAACCTCTATCCAAAGCTTAAACAAAAACCCTGAGCAGGGCCCCTAACAACCCTGAAACAAATTCCTAATCTATCTCTAAACAAAACCCTATGCAACACCTTAAGCAAAGATCTAAGAAAAACTCTAATCAAAACCCTAAGCAAGAGGAATCAATCCCAGTCTCCAAGCTTCAGAACAAGCTTACTAAAGAGAGGGAGCTAAGCAGACAAACTCATAGTGCCTTCCTCGGGAAAGTACCAGGATGTTACTACTCAGGAGTCATATCCTATGCGGCTCCACAACTGTGATCAGTTTACATTCCTCCTCAGGAGAAACTAAACTCACATGAAGGCTCCGGCATCATTGGATACTTGAGAAAGCCTATATGCACTAAGGGAACTAAGTGAACAGACCCATAGGACCTTCCTCAGGAAGGTACTAGGAGGCTGACACTTAGGAATCGTATCCTACGTGGCTCAACAACTGTGATCAGTTTACATTCCTCCTCAGGAGAAATTAAACTCACAAGTTGGCTCCAACATCATTGGATACTTGAGGAATCCTAGATAAACTAAAGGAACTAAGTGAACAGACCCATAGGACCTTCCTCAGGAAAGTACTAGGAGGCTGACACTTAGGAATCGTATCCTACGTGGCTCAACAACATGTGATCAGTTTACATTCCTCCTCAGGAGAAATTAAACTCACAAGTTGGCTCCAACATCCTTGGATACTTATGAAAGAGGTGAGAAGAAAGAATGAAAGTCGTTCATAGTGCCTTCCTCAGGAAAGTACCATAAACTCCCTTCAAACTTCAGGATCTCGAACCTCACAAACAGGGAACAAGCTTCTAGACTAGGTCTTCAATCCAATGCATCCTTGCAAGCTCCAACAGGACTTCAACCAGCTCCCATCTTTGAGAAGAAACCACAGATTACTAAACCACAAGAAACTATCTCTGAAGTTCAACCTCAGTTGAACTTCAAAGTCAGAAGTCATCAAGACTTCTTCTATCCTCAAGCTCAGGCTAAAACATATCAGAACATCCTACAAAAATCTAACAAAAATCTATGGGAAACCTACATGGCTCTATGACAACATACTAAAAAATCAGAACAAAATTCATTACCAGATGAAAGAACTAAAATCAACAAAGCAGACATATTCACAAACCAATTATTCAATATCAAAACAATACAAAAAATGCAATTAAAATGAAAATGCATGATTAAGCTAATATTTTTGTACTATAAAATTCTACGTTGAATTACGAGTCTACATAAAAAAGAACGGAATTATTTGATTAAACCTACTATTTTTTATGAATTTTCTAATAATATGCATGCACTAAAAAATATTAAAAGAAGTCAATTAAATGGAAAATATACCAAAAATAGTAAACAAAAATAAAATGGCATTTTTATTTTTATTTAATTTTCTAGACATTTTCATGAAGTGGTAGAAAAAAGAAGAATTAAAAAATCAATTGTTTTCATTTTATTATGAATTTTTCAATGTGCAAGAAAATATAAAAAGGAAATTAACAAAACAAAATTGGAATAAACGAAAAGGGGGGGTGCTAACAGCATGATTTCCAGTTCATTCAAGATTTGGGCCAGAGATGGGGGGTGTACATAGTAAAGGGCGTAGGCCCATATGAGAATCAGAAATCCACTAATGAAAATAAAAGAAAAAAAACGCAGGGGGGGTGCAGTTAGTAAGCTTTTTACGTTAGTTCTCATTGGGCTTACGCCCCAGGGGGTGTGGATAGTAATAAGGGCCTAAGGCCCATTACTACAACCCAGTCTGTCTCTCACGCAGGGGGAGGGGAATGAGCAAACGGGGAGTGATAGCAGTAACACACGTTTGGGCCTAAACCCAAACCCTAACCCTAGTCCAATTAACCCTAACAACAAAACCTGAATACCCTTCCCCCAACCCCAAACACTGTTCATCCTAACCCTAGCCGTTCGCAGCTCACCTTCGTCTTCCTCACCCTCTCTGCAACTCTCTAACAACTAATCAAAGCTCTCAAGCTCTCTCAACACTCAAACGAATCAACAAACAAACACAACAATCTCACCATCAGTATTCTCTCACATTCAAACACAAATCAAACACAAACCCTAACCAATCGCTACTCACAGTGAAATAACGTAAACTGAAGCTGTATCATCTGAATAGAAGTACATGCAACAAGGTCGGAGTGATGTGTACCTGGATGAAGCAAGAACTAACAAAGAGTTCTTGAAGCTCGTTGGAGAAAGAAGTTCTCAGAATCTCTCAAACGAATCTCCAAACAAAATCACAACCAAGCTCTCTTCTCAAAATCTCTGGACGAAGCAAGAACAGGCTGAAGGATCCTTGAAGTTCGTTGAAGGAAGACGCTTGAAGATCGTGATAGATCTGATAAAGGATGCACGCCGTTGAGAAGATCTCCGGATAACTTTCTGGAAAAAAGAAAGAAAGGATCGAACGAACGGTGGATCCTCTGAAGGTGTTCTTGAGAGCGACTTGAAGATGTTGACGAATGAAGAAGGTTCAGATGGAGATCAGAAAGATTTCTGGAAAAAATCAAAGGATGAAGGTTCCTGATTTGAAGATTCCGTGATGAGATGATGACGAACGGAGATGTTATGGGGATTTTCTGAGTTTTCCTTGAAGGATGGTGGAGGTTGGTTTCTGGAGATTCGTATGAAGTTTCCGGCGAAGTTTGATGTTTCCGGCGAGGTGATGATGAAGCTGGACGGAGGAGATCGGAGGAGAAAGGAGAAATTCTGGGAATTTCTGCAGATTCTGGCGACCTAACGAAGTCCGGCGACGGTTACTACTCTCCGGTGGCCGTTACTGATGACCGGCACGGCGGCTGCATGGCCGGCGGTGGGTAGGGGATAGTGGATCCCAGGTGTCACGCGTGTGAGAGGGGGTTGCTGGGAAGGAGCCACGTGGGGAGGTGGCGTGGCGCAGAGAGAGAGTGTGTAGGTCTGAGTGGGGCGCGTGGCATGAGCTGGGAGAGTCTGGGTTGTGTGATGTGGTAGCCTCAGAATGCGTAACGTGGGGCCCTTCTTATAGTGACAAGTGTCACAATCTGACTCTGGACAAAAAAACTGCCAAAACTGGACTGAAAGCAGATTGGGCTTCCAAAAACTGCCTCCTGGCCCATACGAAAATCTGGACAAAAAACCCTAAAAAACTAAAAAACTGATTAATACAAATATTAAATCTAATTATCCTAATTAAGACTAATCCTAATTAATCTGATTAAACCTAAAAACAGAATTAACACCTAATTAAACTAATTACCCTAATCAACTCTAAAAATGATTAACACTCTAATTAACTCTATTTAAACCTCTATTAAACTACAACTAATAAAATCCTAATAATCTCTATTAAAATTCATACTATTATTTAAAACTAGTAAATCTATTTAAAACTAATAAGAAAAATCTATTAAAAGATTAAAGCTCTATTTTTCTATTAAAAAACTATTAAAAATTTCTATTAACATAAAAGAAAAATCTATATTCCCCTTTTTCTTTATTATTCTAAAAAACAATTAAAACTATTTAAATTCTTTTATATTCTAAAAATGATTAAAAAACTATTAAACCTATTTTAAAATCTATATAAAATTCTAAAAAGAGATTTAAACTATTAAAAAATACAAAAACCCTATTTAAATTCCCGAAAAATCTATAAAGCCTATTTAAAAATCCACAAAAGGCTATTAAAACCCTAAAAATGCAGACAAATGCAAATGACCGCCACGAAAGAGCGTGCGAGACCAGATCGAATCAAATAGCAAACCCCCGGGCATCAGAATATCCCAAAAACCACCATGCAAGCTGTACATCACCGAGGAGCGCACAATTTCCCGAGAATAAAACCCTGATGATCTGGACTGGATCTGCCGTATCTGATAGACAAAAATCAAGCTGTAACCCTGAGGTCCTCTGCCTGTGCACAAATATCATACGTCTGATTTGCGAATATGAATTTAAACCACGAGTCAGATAGGAGAATCGGTTGGTCAAATTTTAGGGTGCAACAGCTGCCCCTATTCAAGCGACTTGGACCTGAAGGGTTGAAGAGCGCTCAGCCTTCAAACATTCGGAGGTACGAGACGGTTGAATACAAATAAAACCCGAAAATTTGCCAACCGCGAGCATATACTGTAAACTGCTTGGGGAATAAAGTCCTGAAAAACGAGTCTGGTCATTACGGTAACAAACTGATCAATCATCTGGTAAAGAACTCCTGATTTGAATGCTAATTACCTGTGATACCCTATATAACAAACCCTAGGGTTGCAACAAAACACCTGATCCTTTCACATTGCCTACTGATAGGCGGGAAGAGAAATATACTCACATTGTCCAAAGATGGACGGGAAGACATCCTGATTGATACTCACATCGCCTAAGGATAGACGGCAAGACGCCATTAATCTCCATACTCACATCGTCTAAGGGTAGACGGGATCATCCTGATTGATGAAACAAATCAATTCACATCGTCTAAGGATAGACGGGAAGGAATAATCTCCATACTCACATCGTCTAAGGGTAGACGGAATCATCCTGATTGATGAAACAAATCAATTCACATCGTCTAATGCTAGACGGGAAGAAATAATCTCCATACTCACATCGTCTAAGGGTAGACGGGATCATCCTGATTGATGAAACAAATCAATTCACATCGTCTAAGGATAGACGGGAAGAGAAATAATCTCCATACTCACATCGTCTAAGGGTAGACGGGATCACCCTGATTGATGAAACAAATTAATATTCACATCGTCTAAGGATAGACGGGATCATCCTGATTGATGAAACAAATCAACTCACATCGTCTAAGGATAGACGGGATCATCCTGATTGATGAAACAAATCAATTCACATCGTCTAAGGATAGACGGCAAGACACCATTAATCTCCATATTCACATCGTCTAAGGGTAGACGGGATCATCCTGATTGATGAAACAAATCAATTCACATCGTCTAAGGATAGACGGGATCATCCTGATTGATGAAACAAATCAATTCACATCGTCTAAGGATATACGGGATCATCCTGATTGATGAAACAAATCAACTCACATCGTCTAAGGATAGACGGCAAGACACCATTAATCTCCATATTCACATCGTCTAAGGGTAGACGGGATCATCCTGATTGATGAAACAAATCAATTCACATCGTCTAAGGATAGACGGGATCATCCTGATTGATGAAACAAATCAATTCACATCGTCTAAGGATAGACGGGATCATCCTGATTGATGAAACAAATCAACTCACATCGTCTAAAGATAGACGGGAAGAAATTCTTACGCAATTCAACACCATCCCTCGAATTTCAGAATCCTTCTGTCTACGGGAATTGATGGAAAGATCAATATCCTGGAAGGGGCCACATCATCAGTATGGACCGACGGGAAGAAAACCACCTTTAAAGAACCATGTTGTCAATAAGAATCGACAATCACGAAAACTGAACATTCTTCGAAGAGCCTCGACATCAATAAGGATTGACAGTCAGAAAAGTCCCTCTTGAAACGTCATCTCATCCAATAAACAGAAAGAAAACCACTATCCGAAATGTCGTTTTGAAACCCCTCAACAATCAAAGATAGCCGGAGAAGACTCGCTGGGGAAACACCTCATCATACGTATGATCTGGCAATAAGAAACCCGCTGAACAATAACCCGAAACTTCACATCGTCTACTGATAGACGGAAAGAAAAGCCACTTGCTAGAGAAACCCTATCCTGAACCCCACTGAAAATCAACCAAAACTTCACATCGTCTACTGATAGACGGGAAGAAAAGCATATCCTGGGGAAACCCCTTCTTGAAACCCTACTGCGATCACCCGCAACTTCACATCGTCTAAGGATAGACGGAAAGAAAACCACATTCGTACTCAAGACGTCTAATGATAGACGGAGAAATCCACTTATTGGAGGGACACATCGTCAATATAAATTGACGAGAAGAAAAGTCTGTCGATATCAGATGACCGACTGATCAAAGCACAACTATTATATGATCTGATACAAATAATCTGCTGAACTGTCTGAACACTGCTGCTGGATAAATGCCCCTCAACTAATCACAGAGTAATTCACGCGCCATATGAGGCTGATAGAAAACCTGACTTATGCTTCGTATGCATATGCGTATGCTTTAATCTTCCTACGGCGTAATGCTCCATTCAGGATGGAAATGCTACGCATTTTGACAATGACATGCAAGTATGATGCAAATATGATAATGCAGGCAATATGCTAATGCAGGCTCGAGCTGCCGGAGAAAGTCGGGTACAGAAAACCACTTCAGCAACATAAATGTTGAAGACGAAGCCAACTCCGCTGGGGATAAACCGGATATCACAGGGTTATCCCAGCAAAATAAATGCTGGGAGAGTGAAATCAACTCCGCTGGGGAAATTAGGAACTTAACCGAACACCTTGACAAAGTAATACCCTGCTGGGGAATATAACTCCGCTGTGAAATAGCAGACGTGCCGAGTACGATTAGACTTCTTTGGGGATAGCTCACCTGTACCGACGACGAATTGGACTTTGCTGGAGAAAATGGACGGAGTTTTCCTGTGTACTGATGAAGCTCGGATCTGGAAACCGATGCGCCAACACGGATGGGCCTCACAGTGATCGCCAACACGGATCTATGCTCTTAGGCTATCTGTGATGGGTCAGGTACGACTGACGCTGGACAACACTCTGTCTGAATACATAGTCTCCGGGTGAAGAGTCAAGGGATAGTAACACGACTTCCCGCATTCGTCTCGCTCTCGAAAATCGACTGAATCTGCTCGAATAACTCTGAATGCTGATACAGAGAAGACCAATCCCTTCGCTTTTGATATGCCCCAGCCTACGGGATCTTCGTGGGGATAGTCCTTGGAAGGAAATATGCAGATCTGTTCCCTGGTAGTCTAACATGAAATGCCCCAGCGTTCTGAACTTCGGAAAGATACTTCACATTGAATGCTCCTCGAGTAACTTTTGCGTGCTTAAGATGGCCTGCCCCTGACTGCGACGACCTCGCTCCTGATTATCTGATTTAGAGTAGTGCCCCTGACTGCGCCGTACTTGCCTGAACCTCAACCTGATTGCCCCATGATAACTGACTTCGAAAGGCTGACTTGACTGGGGATCACAATAATAGCCTGCCCCTGCTCTCGGAACATTCGGGCGCTCTGCATTCTATCTTGCCCATACTTTCCACTGTAGGAAACTTTTCTGCTGTCAAGCGCTCACTCGCAAGTAAAACAAGTTGTTATGTGTAAAAGACATATTGATGCGACACATATGACAGCTTTGACATCCAGTCTGTTCACTGGGAAAAGGAAAAAACAGTTTATGGCATATAATGCACAAACATTTATCAAGAATATCAACATCAGTACCAACATGGTAAGAGGAACCTTTTTAGGAGTCAGAATTGACGCGACCTTTACCGAAGTATGCTTTCGAAACAACTTGCTTCAATTAGGACTTTTGAAGGTTGTAACGTGGTCAGGTTCATGGTTTGGAAAGAAAGGATAAAGGCTCAAAGTTTATTTTAACCCACCCATTCTCCTTGATGTTCTCCCATCCTACGTTCAGCTAATTCAACCTTAGCGCTCACCTCTCAGAGGTTCAAAGATAGGAATGATAGTTCGAGAAACTATGAGTTTTCGGAGTGACAGCCGCTCACTTTTCGTCTTTGACACTTGAGGTCACACGACTCGTATTTCCATCGAGGATTTTTCTTTTGATCCTTTTCATCTTTTTCTTTTCATATCCCTACTTTTGCCTGGACTGACTCCTTTTGAGTTTCTTTTGATTTTTAAGTCCAGCGGGATGCCCTCATTTTTGCCTAAGTCATTTGTTTTGAAGTTTTCTTGACTTAGCGGGCTTTTGATTCTTTTTTCTTCGTTTTTTCTTTCGAACAAGTCGTGTGACACTGGTTGTCTGACTCTTTGGGGAATGACATGACTGCCCCACTCTTGATTGAACCATTATGGTCTTTTAGGCACGACCTCTAGGGGTGTGATTGATCCTCGAACGGACACTCCTTTTGCAATTTGGACGCTCGGTCAAATTAGCTAACACCTACCCTGCCCCAGGTAAAGATTGAGGGTTTTTCATTCGCAGAAAGAAACTCCTACTACAAGGCTCAAAGGGGTTAACAAAGGATTATCTTCCTTATAGCTCCGGTGTTTAGGGATTTGAACCAATGCCTGTACATCATCAACAGGTTTTATTTCAAAAGCATACGATATCGGAAGTTTGCACGTCGTTCATTTTCGTCATCCTCCCCAGATTCTTCTTAACCCAGCGTTGGACATTTGTAAAAACAATTAGTGAACACGACTGGATTCAATCAAAACATGCATATTTATTTCATTATCATCAATTGAATGAAAACAACAAGTTTTACAAACAAGATTACAAATTCAAACAGGAAAGCAACTACAAATGTAAAGACATGACAAGATAAAACAAAGAAAAATGCTAGCTTCCGAGAACCGGGCTTTCACATTTGTCCTGCTGCTGAACCAGCTATCTTCACAGTCAATTATTAGAGGCATCCTGATGATGTCCTAATCTGCTTGCAACGACACAACCAAATTATAGAGCCCCTCCTCCTTCATTCAGATGATTTTGGGACCTTCCTGCCCGAAGCTGATTGCTGCCCTATCAAGTAGATCCTGCACTTTGTGCTTAAAAGCTTTACAATTCTCAATCGTATGGCCAGGTGCCCCAGTGTGGAATTCACAAGTAGCATTGGCATCATACCCCGGTGGTGGTGCCCCTGTTAAGGGAGCCAACGTCCTTTTTCGAACCAATTGGAGCTGAAGCAACGTTTGCAGAAGCTGTGCATATGACATAGGTGGAGTATCAAAATGACGGCTTGTCAGAGGAGCCCGATTATGATATCTTTTGTACCCCTGATTATTCTGCTGCTGAGGCTGCTGCTGCTGGTATCGAGTTGACTCTTGAACGCCCCTCGTATCAAATGCAACATCGGTTTCTTGACCTTCAATGTATTGATTAACGCCCTCCTTATGCTTAGCCATTTTCATTCTCAGATCTGCCCCAGGAATAGGCAACAGTTGTGGGCCTGGAGATTCTGACACCATGGAGTCCAGGATACGCTTCTGACCCACTGCAGCCTTAGAAACATCTGTCATCTTAGCATCGATTGAGACAGGAGCAATACGCACAGCTACGCCGCTCGGCGTGAATTCAATATCGTGCGAGTCAATCAGGTCTCGAACCTTGTGCTTAAAAGCATGGCAACCCTCGATGTCGTGTCTGAATGCCCCAGAATGAAATTCACATTGCTTGCTGGCATCGTACCCATGAAGAAGCGCTCTCGTGGGTGGTTCCAACGTTCTCTTCTCAACCAGATTAAACATCAATAACGTCTGCAAGAGCTCAGCATATGTTGTAGGCGGCGCCTCAAATATTCTCTTTGTCTTCCCTTCCTGGATCCTCCACGGAGCTGGATGCATCTTCTGTTGCTGCTGCTCAGGTTCCACATGCACGGGTGGCACGAGCTTCTTCATTGCGGCTTCAAATAGCTGATCGTCCTCTTTCCTAAGCACATTCTTGACAACCTCCATGATCAAGCTCACTTGGGTCTTCAGCTGACTGTTTTCCTCTTTGAGAATCTTCTGTTCCAGACACATTTCTTGCATGTCTCTCATCATCTGCCCCAGCTGGCTTCGGACTTCAATCAACTCAAACTGATTCTGTTCCATATCTCTGAAGGAATTCCTGCAACAAACTGGACGATGAGGAAATAAGGCCCACGGTTCTAATATACCTGTTAAATGATAACGCAATGCAACAAGCAAACACATATTCATAACGAGACAAAGAGAAACTCAAGCTATAAGCATACAGACGAACATCTCCCACACATGTACAACCAACAAAAGCAGCACGTAAGCACAAATGAGTACGAATACAATGACCCCAGCCAACAATCCTGGTGGTGATCGGCAAATATTAATGCACAAAAGCTAAACGGGTTATGCAGAGAAACAGATGCGACCCCTGGCATAGAAACTTCTAGAAACTTCCCCCATATTCAACTGAACTCTCTGACTGACAATCTTCAGAGCACACACTTCCTGTGGAGTCTTCCATGACATTAACTGACGAACCCACACCACTGGATAACGGAAAATCGTTAATCTGAACAAAACCCTGAGGCGTGATGCAAATCTGGCTGGAGTCCAACAGATCCTGAACCTGACTTCTAAGCACCTTACACTCATTGGTTGAATGCCCCTGTGCCCCAGCATGGTACTCACAGCGGGCGCTGGCGTCAAAACCTGGAGGATACGGTGGAATCACCGACTTAGTCTCTTTCGGCACTATCAATCCACTTTTGACCAGATCTGGCAACAACTGACTGTGCGACACCGGTAGCTGAGTAAACTGCCTTTCAGGCTTCCTCGGTCTCCGTGGGGCGTGCTGACGCGCTCGACGATAAGATGACCGTTGACTTGAAGTGTCTGAAAACTGATCCTGAGATGCTAGAGATTCTGAGGTGACGTCATCTCCTTCTTCCCACTCTTCTTGAGAACTGATAACTGACTCAATCTTATCAACTGGGACGTAAGGAGCATTTCGAAACTTTCCACTCTTGAGTCCTCTCTCAACAAGCTCTCCCAGTCTCATCAGGCCCACAAAGTTTGTGCAACTGAACAATTTGTCAAAATAATGGCCTTTCAGAGTACCCAAGAAGATGTCAACCATTTCTCTTTCCGGAAGCGGTGGTTGAACACTAGCAGCCAATTCTTTCCATCTTCGCAAATACCCTCTGAACGATTCATTCTCCGCCTGAGATAATTCTTGCAGATCTACGAGACTAGGAGTCAAATCCAGGTTGTAATCGTACTGCTTCATGAAAGCTCTGGCTAAATCCACCCATGATCGAATCTGATTACTCTCTAACTGCACATACCACCTCAAGGATGCCCCAGTCAGGCTATACTGGAAGCAATGGATCATTAGTTGGTCATTTCGCACAAACGAAGTCATCCTTCGACAGAACATCATCAAATGCAGCTTTGGACAGCTATCTCCCGTGTATTTTTCAAATTCCGGCACTTTGAACTTGTAAGGCAACACCAGGTCAGGAACCAAACACATGTCTACAGCATCCAGGTTAACGGCATCTTTCGCTTCTAAGGCTTTTATACCTTCTTCCAATGCTCGGAGTCTTCTATCGTTTTCAAGAGTTCTTGGATCTACCATCCCGGCCATTGGAATATCTCTCCGGTAATTCATCACAGGAAAAGCAACACCTTGATTGTTAACAGGAGGATAACGTTCATTTCGGGCAACGAACTGCTCATGTCGATCTCGGTTCTCATCCGTAGGCTGCACAACTTGGTCTGCCGTCAGGTTGTTCGGAAAGTCTTCCGTAGAATTATACCGAGGGTGGGACGCCATAGTAAACCTTGCCAAGGTGTTAGGAGCCTGGAAATTGCCTTCAGCCATAGCTACCAATTACCTGTAACTGACTACACTGCTTGATTCTGCTCAAAACTGCTTCAGCCCCTTGGTCGTCTTCAACACTCCACTTTTGCCTCAAACCATCCCCCGAGAATCACCCTCTGGTGAAAACAAAGGGTGGCTAAGTGCTCTGGCCTGCTAGAGAAATGTTATGCAATATGATTTATGCAAACAGAAATACAGAAATGCTAACGTGCATGTGTGCATTGGAGATATTTCCCCTCCAATTCCAGTGTCAGTGGTAGCAAGACGAGATAAACCATAAAGACAATATTTAGAAAAACCCTCATATATTCATTAGAATAACAATCTTGTCAAGAGGTTACATAACTATGCTCCATACAACTGATATGATAAAGGAGGATCCCAGCCAACATGCCTGGTGGTGATCTCAACATAACAGAATACAAGAGAGAAATCAAGTACGGGTACGGTTGCGGAAGTCCTCGACCATCTTCTTCGTCTCTGCGTGATCCGGTCGATAAATCAAGCCTTCTATCAACTGATCCCTTTTTCTGACCGTCCCCTGGATGTCTCTGACAAAGTCTTCCCAAGCCTTATCATTGGCACCGTCCCCAAGTTTGGGTCTCTTGGCGTCTGCTCTATGTTGAAAATCCTCCAAATTCTTCATGGCATCTGTCAGCTTGCGCTTGGCCTCGTATCGGCGGCATGCTTCTTCTTCAAGCTCTTCAGTCTTCACTTTGACCTGTTCTTCTAATTGAGCAACCTGTGTCTTCAGCTCTTCTTCCCGCTCTTTGCGTTTGGCCATAGTGAGATCCCAGTGCTCTCTGAACTTAGCTAGCTTCGTGTAGGCCCTTTCCAGCTCTTGCTTCTTAGTGGCCAACACACTACTAACTGAGTCTACATCTAACTCCAGACGCTTCTTGGTTTCAGTCAATTCCAATAACGTGGTCTTCAGATGTTTCAGAGTTTCAGCCTGTTGCTTAGAAACATATCCTGTTTCAATCTTTTCATGACGAAGCTGGGCATTCTCTTGCTCTAAAGCCTCTTTAGCCTTTACTAGCTCTTCTTTCTCCGCCATCAGCTGCTTGAATACCTGTAGGTCCACAGTGGTAGGCTCCTCCACCGGAGAAGGATGCAATGGCTGAACTGCTGGATATGGCATAAGGAATTTCACAGCTCGCTCACGAATCCATTCCACATACGGGCCAGGAACTCGAATATCCCCTCTGCTACCTGAAGGCTTCCCTCTCTTGTGCAAGTTCTTCCATGCCTTCTCAAGCTTGGTCAGCATCTCTTTCCCTATTGCTCCGGTGAGATACAGAGATTCTTGTATCTCCTCGGGTTTCGGCGCTCCTTGAGGTGCATACCCAAATTGCCTGATCAATAAGGAAGGGTTGTAATTGACACACCCTTTCCTTCCTATTAACAGAACATTCGGGAATCCTTCGCACCTGAGTATGACCTCAACTCCGAATACCTCTTCGTTAACCCATACCACGTTCTCAGCAGTCAAACCCATCAAGCGCTCGGGCCATCCTAGAGAATCAATAGAGGTGACAAACGGTCCTGACTTAGGCATATGACTGGTGAACCACCTGCACAGGAGAGGTACACAACAAGACACATTCCTTCCTCGCCGCTTTTCATTCTGGTAGTGAGTTGAATGGTGGATATCTCCCAGCAAAGTAGGAACTGGGTTCTTCGCAGCCAAAATATAGAAGGCATCTGAGTCAACAAAATCAGGAATGTTCGGGAACAACACGATGCCATACACACATACAGCAAGGATGACGTCAAAAACACCCCAGCCACCTTCCTTGGCATACTCCCGAGCCTTCTACACCAAGACATCCAACGGAAATCCCCATACATCTCCTCTTCTGATCATCTTCCCTGACAGCTCAGACTCTCTCAAGCACAGGATGGCAGAAAGCTCAGCCAGATTAGGCTCAGTGTCCGTACGATAGAAAGGCATCTGCTCGCGGATCGGTATATCCAGAAGTGCAGAATACTCCTCCAGGGTAGGAGCCAAAACAAAGTCGGGAAATACAAAACACCTGAGCTCCGCATCATAAAACTGTAACAGGGTATAAATACTGCTGATCTCGTAGGCCGATGGCTGGTAAACATAGGTCAGAATCCTCCTGTATCTCTTTCTGAAGTCACCCATTACCCTCTTCTTAGCAATAGTAATCATCTCTAACAAAAGACTGATATCCGGAGATGGAAACTTGTAGGGCAATACTCTCTTCGTGGCTTCCATGTCTTGCTAGGGAACAGACACCAGAACAGGAAGGGAAAATATGCACCTGCAATACACACACGTTAGTTGAATGCAAATGGTAATGCAATGATGCAGTATGATAAATAATGCAATCTGTGAACACAGGGGCTATGCTGTAGCCTGAAGAAGAATATCTCTGTGATCAAGAACAGAAAACCACCATAGTCACCAGAACCTCATGACACTAACTATCATCTGATACTCAAAATATCAATCCCCTGGTAAGAAAACCATCTGATCCTCTGTATCTGACGAGAAAACCATCTGATAATAGCATCAATCTCAGATAAGAAACCCATCTGACCCAGACAACACACCTGGAGATGAATCAAGAACACCGTCTGATAAAGGTACTGAATCATGGTTTCTGAAGGCCAGTTTTCCTGCAATAACCCGATCCCCCTCACAGGTATGATAAACCTAATCCACGGACAAAGGTACGGCATCCTATGCGGTCATCAGCGTCACAGACTTTCATGAACGACGATACGATTCCCAGAAGGAGTGGCATCATCGAGTCATGAAGAGGCCTCACTTAGCTGACTTCCAAATGATCGGTCCCCAGAGTCGACAATCCCCACGTCTGGACTCCCCTCAGATCCTCAGGACCGGAAAGGAGCACCTCTGCGAGAATCTCGTCTGAGCGTAGATTTCGTAGGGAACTGTGCCTGCTCAGCAGACAGGTTCGTCTACTACTCTCCACAACTATATCTAGGTGCATACTCAAGCCCGGGTCCGGCTTCTCACTCACAGTAACCTCCCTTGCCCACAGCAATAATCACAATAATATAATGCTGGAAAATAAATGCGGGAAGGTAAAGGTACAGAAAAGTAAAGTGCAGAAAGGTAAATCACATATGCACAACACCCAACAAATAAACACCCAAGCGCTAGGATTGACTCGCGTAGGGGATGGAAAACGGTCCCAGCATAAGAGATGGGAAAAGTCCCTAGATGCTATAAGTCCCCAGCAGAGTCGCCAGCTGCCGCTACTGCGAAAATCGGCGCCGGCTTGACAGGAGAGTCGCCACCGTGCGTTATTTATCCCTCAGAACGGGAAAGGAAACGCTCGAAGTAAACCTCGCAAAGACGGGAAAAGGTATGGTCATCGCAACCAAAACCTGGATTCGGGAGTCGGTTACGCAAGGGGAAGGTATTAGCACCCCTCACGTCCATCGTACTCGATGGGATCCACGCTTGGTGTTTATAAGGAAAAGGGTGTATTATCTATCTACGCTAATGGTCGGTCTGAAAACAAAATAAAAAGGACAGGACTCGACAGAACATACGGTGTTCTGGGCCTACGTACTCCCTCGTGCAATGGGAAAGTCAGAGTCAACGTAGTTCGACTACCTACGTCTAAACGGGGAAAAGGTTGCTCGCCAGGACATCGCGTCCTGTGCCTACGTACTTCCACACAGCATGGAAGATCAGAGCACACGTAGTTCGACTACCTACGTCTAAACGGGGGCTCTCACACAGCAGTGAGAAAATAAACTGATCCTAAAGGTTCGGGAACCTACAACTACGATCTGGTCTCAAATGCGCTCGGGCAAGAGAAAGGGATAACAATTAGTCGTCAGCGGGAAAGTCTCGATCGCACAGCCGCGAGAGAACAAAAGGTTAGTTGTTAGTGTGCTCGCTAGGATATCGCATCCTATGCCTACATATCCTCGTCTGGTACAAGGAATCAGAGCAGCTGTAGTTCAGCTAACTACGGACCAAGCTACTCAAAAGCTCCTACTGAAAGGAAAGGGAAAAGACACCCTAAAACTGTAGCTAACAAGGGGAATCTACCTACTGATATCATGCCTGGTTGACCATCCTAATGCCTATCATAACAACTCCGCAGCGGAGAAGTCAGAGCTCCTAAGGGATCATGGCAACAGGACTACACGACAAACAAGAAATACTGCAAAGTAAAGAAATACTGGAAATATGCTTGAATGCAACGACTAAACAAACAAGGCGCAAAGGCCGCAAACCACAAAGGTAAGGGAGCTCAGCTCTACCAAATACCAACAAGCAAAGCCACTCAATAACAAACAAGCAGAAGGAGGACCACCTCGACTTCTTATGCACACAAAGTCTACTTCTAAGATGCACCTACTTCAAAACTATCTAGATGAATACCTAAGTCTAATGCAACACAACACCACACAAGTCAAACAACGTAAAGAGAAAGCTAGCTAAACTGACAAACCTCTATCCAAAGCTTAAACAAAAACCCTGAGCAGGGCCCCTAACAACCCTGAAACAAATTCCTAATCTATCTCTAAACAAAACCCTATGCAACACCTTAAGCAAAGATCTAAGAAAAACTCTAATCAAAACCCTAAGCAAGAGGAATCAATCCCAGTCTCCAAGCTTCAGAACAAGCTTACCAAAGAGAGGGAGCTAAGCAGACAAACTCATAGTGCCTTCCTCGGGAAAGTACCAGGATGTTACTACTCAGGAGTCATATCCTATGCGGCTCGACAACTGTGATCAGTTTACATTCCTCCTCAGGAGAAACTAAACTCACATGAAGGCTCCGGCATCATTGGATACTTGAGAAAGCCTATATGCACTAAGGGAACTAAGTGAACAGACCCATATGACCTTCCTCAGGAAAGTACTAGGAGGCTGACACTTAGGAATCGTATCCTACGTGGCTCAACAACTGTGATCAGTTTACATTCCTCCTCAGGAGAAATTAAACTCACAAGTTGGCTCCAACATCATTGGATACTTGAGAAATCCTAGATAAACTAAAGGAACTAAGTGAACAGACCCATAGGACCTTCCTCAGGAAAGTACTAGGAGGCTGACACTTAGGAATCGTATCCTACGTGGCTCAACAACATGTGATCAGTTTACATTCCTCCTCAGGAGAAATTAAACTCACAAGTTGGCTCCAACATCCTTGGATACTTATGAAAGAGGTGAGAAGAAAGAATGAAAGTCGTTCATAGTGCCTTCCTCAGGAAAGTACCATAAACTCCCTTCAAACTTCAGGATCTCGAACCTCACAAACAGGGAACAAGCTTCTAGACTAGGTCTTCAATCCAATGCATCCTTGCAAGCTCCAACAGGACTTCAACCAGCTCCCATCTTTGAGAAGAAACCACATATTACTAAACCACAAGAAACTATCTCTGAAGTTCAACCTCAGTTGAACTTCAAAGTCAGAAGTCATCAAGACTTCTTCTATCCTCAAGCTCAGGCTAAAACATATCAGAACATCCTACAAAAATCTAACAAAAATCTATGGGAAACCTACATGGCTCTATGACAACATACTAAAAAATCAGAACAAAATTCATTACCAGATGAAAGAACTAAAATCAACAAAGCAGACATATTCACAAACCAATTATTCAATATCAAAACAATACAAAAAATGCAATTAAAATGAAAATGCATGATTAAGCTAATATTTTTGTACTATAAAATTCTACGTTGAATTACGAGTCTACATAAAAAAGAACGGAATTATTTGATTAAACCTACTATTTTTTATGAATTTTCTAATAATATGCATGCACTAAAAAATATTAAAAGAAGTCAATTAAATGGAAAATATACCAAAAATAGTAAACAAAAATAAAATGGCATTTTTATTTTTATTTAATTTTCTAGACATTTTCATGAAGTGGTAGAAAAAAGAAGAATTAAAAAATCAATTGTTTTCATTTTATTATGAATTTTTCAATGTGCAAGAAAATATGAAAAAGAAATTAACAAAACAAAATTGGAATAAAAGAAAAGGGGGGGTGCTAACAGCATGATTTCCAGTTCATTCAAGATTTGGGCCAGAGATGGGGGGTGTACATAGTAAAGGGCGTAGGCCCATATGAGAATCAGAAATCCACTAATGAAAATAAAAGAAAAAAAACGCAGGGGGGGTGCAGTTAGTAAGCTTTTTACGTTAGTTCTCATTGGGCTTACGCCCCAGGGGGTGTGGATAGTAATAAGGGCCTAAGGCCCATTACTACAACCCAGTCTGTCTCTCACGCAGGGGGAGGGGAATGAGCAAACGGGGAGTGATAGCAGTAACACACGTTTGGGCCTAAACCCAAACCCTAACCCTAGTCCAATTAACCCTAACAACAAAACCTGAATACCCTTCCCCCAACCCCAAACACTGTTCATCCTAACCCTAGCCGTTCGCAGCTCACCTTCGTCTTCCTCACCCTCTCTGCAACTCTCTAACAACTAATCAAAGCTCTCAAGCTCTCTCAACACTCAAACGAATCAACAAACAAACACAACAATCTCACCATCAGTATTCTCTCACATTCAAACACAAATCAAACACAAACCCTAACCAATCGCTACTCACAGTGAAATAACGTAAACTGAAGCTGTATCATCTGAATAGAAGTACATGCAACAAGGTCGGAGTGATGTGTACCTGGATGAAGCAAGAACTAACAAAGAGTTCTTGAAGCTCGTTGGAGAAAGAAGTTCTCAGAATCTCTCAAACGAATCTCCAAACAAAATCACAACCAAGCTCTCTTCTCAAAATCTCTAGACGAAGCAAGAACAGGCTGAAGGATCCGTGAAGTTCGTTGAAGGAAGACGCTTGAAGATCGTGATAGATCTGATAAAGGATGCACGCCGTTGAGAAGATCTCCGGATAACTTTCTGGAAAAAAGAAAGAAAGGATCGAACGAACGGTGGATCCTCTGAAGGTGTTCTTGAGAGCGACTTGAAGATGTTGACGAATGAAGAAGGTTCAGATGGAGATCAGAAAGATTTCTGGAAAAAATCAAAGGATGAAGGTTCCTGATTTGAAGATTCCGTGATGAGATGATGACGAACGGAGATGTTCTGGGGATTTTCTGAGTTTTCCTTGAAGGATGGTGGAGGTTGGTTTCTGGAGATTCGTATGAAGTTTCCGGCGAAGTTTGATGTTTCCGGCGAGGTGATGATGAAGCTGGACGGAGGAGATCGGAGGAGAAAGGAGAAATTCTGGGAATTTCTGCAGATTCTGGCGACCTAACGAAGTCCGGCGACGGTTACTACTCTCCGGTGGCCGTTACTGATGACCGGCACGGCGGCTGCATGGCCGGCGGTGGGTAGGGGATAGTGGATCCCAAGTGTCACGCGTGTGAGAGGGGGTTGCTGGGAAGGAGCCACGTGGGGAGGTGGCGTGGCGCAGAGAGAGAGAGTGTAGGTCTGAGTGGGGCGCGTGGCATGAGCTGGGAGAGTCTGGGTTGTGTGATGTGGTAGCCTCAGAATGCGTAACGTGGGGCCCTTCTTATAGTGACAAGTGTCACAATCTGACTCTGGACAAAAAAACTGCCAAAACTGGACTGAAAGCAGATTGGGCTTCCAAAAACTGCCTCCTGGCCCATACGAAAATCTGGACAAAAAACCCTAAAAAACTAAAAAACTGATTAATACAAATATTAAATCTAATTATCCTAATTAAGACTAATCCTAATTAATCTGATTAAACCTAAAAACAGAATTAACACCTAATTAAACTAATTACCCTAATCAACTCTAAAAATGATTAACACTCTAATTAACTCTATTTAAACCTCTATTAAACTACAACTAATAAAATCCTAATAATCTCTATTAAAATTCATACTATTATTTAAAACTAGTAAATCTATTTAAAACTAATAAGAAAAATCTATTAAAAGATTAAAGCTCTATTTTTCTATTAAAAAACTATTAAAAATTTCTATTAACATAAAAGAAAAATCTATATTCCCCTTTTTCTTTATTATTCTAAAAAACAATTAAAACTATTTAAATTCTTTTATATTCTAAAAATGATTAAAAAACTATTAAACCTATTTTAAAATCTATATAAAATTCTAAAAAGAGATTTAAACTATTAAAAAATACAAAAACCCTATTTAAATTCCCGAAAAATCTATAAAGCCTATTTAAAAATCCACAAAAGGCTATTAAAACCCTAAAAATGCAGACAAATGCAAATGACCGCCACGAAAGAGCGTGCGAGACCAGATCGAATCAAATAGCAAACCCCCGGGCATCAGAATATCCCAAAAACCACCATGCAAGCTGTACATCACCGAGGAGCGCACAATTTCCCGAGAATAAAACCCTGATGATCTGGACTGGATCTGCCGTATCTGATAGACAAAAATCAAGCTGTAACCCTGAGGTCCTCTGCCTGTGCACAAATATCATACGTCTGATTTGCGAATATGAATTTAAACCACGAGTCAGATAGGAGAATCGGTTGGTCAAATTTTAGGGTGCAACAGTAAGGAATCAATCTTTCTTTCCACGTAAGGAATGCATCTTCTTTCCACGTCAGGAACATATCTTTTTCCACGTTAGGAAACCACCTTCGTTCCACGTAAGGAATCACAATTTTTCCACGTAAGGAATCCAACTTGATATGTCCATGTAAGGACTCCATCTTTCCACATAAGGAATAAACTCATCTTTCCATGTAAGGAATCAATCTTTCTTTCCACGTAAGGAAATCCAACTTTTCCACGTAAGGAATAAGAATTTTCTTGATCCGTCCACGTAAGGACTAAACTTTCCACGTAAGGAATACAATCTTTCCACGTAAGGAATTGCTTTTCCACGTCAGGAATCAACTTCTTTCCACGTAAGGAATAATTTCTTTCCACGTAAGGAAACCATTTTTCTTCCACGTAAGGAAACACCTTTACCTTTCCACGTAAGGAAACAATCTTCTTTCCACGTAAGGAAACACCTTTATATTCGTCCACGTAAGGACTCTCATCTCGTCTTGATTTGTCCACGTCAGGACTACATCTTCTCTGCTGAGGAAAAAGGACTTGTCCACGTCAGGACTCCCGTCTCAACCTGCTGAAGAAATAAAACTTGTCCACGTCAGGACTTGCACGTCTTCGACTTGCCGGGGAAATAAAATTCGTCCACGTCAGGACACATACTTTGTCAACACGAAGAAGGATAAATTTGTCCACGTCAGGACTCACGCATCTTATCGTCACGAAAAACTATAAACTTGTCCACGTCAGGACGCACATTTCACCATTACGAATAAATGGTACACGTCAGGACACCAACACGAAGAGTAATCAACTTTGTCAACGTTATGACTTCACATTCCATCACTACTGAGAAACCGAATCTGTCCATGTTAGGACCAACACATATCGTCAACTTGAGGAAATGTCCACGTCAGGACTCCACATTCCATTAATTCTGAGTAATCGAACCTGTCCACGTTAGGACTAGCATATCCTATCAACCCGGCAGATTTTAGGGTGCAACAGGCAGATGATGTTCTTCTTTATGAAACGAGCAACCACTTGCTTGGTGACATTGGCAAAGGAAGCTGCCTCTACCCACTTTGTGAAGTAATCGATGGAAACTAGAATAAAGCAATGCCCATTAGAATCAGTTGGCTCTATCTTTCCAATCATATCGACTCCCTACATTGAAAAAGGCCAAGGAGATGTCAACACGTTCAAAGGTTTAGGTGACACATGCACATTATCAACATAGATCTGGCATTTGTGGCATTTCTTGGCATATTTGAAACAATCGGACTCCATAGTCATCCAATAATATCCAGCTCTTAGCAATTTTTTAGCCATCGCATGCCCACCGGCATGAGTACCAAAGGGACCCTCGTGAACCTCTTCCATTAACAAGTATGCTTCATGCTCATTAACACAACGCAGTAAGACCATGTCAAAATTTCTTTTATACAACGTGTCATCCTTGTTCAAGTAGAAGTTGCCTGAAATCCTCCTCATTGTCTTCTTGTCTTTGCTTGATTCCCTGAGTAGATACTCTTGAGTCTTGAGAACATGTCTGATGTCAAGATACCAGGGCTTCTCATCTGACACTTTTTCAACTGCAAATATGAAAGTTGGTCTGTCAAGACACATGATAGTGATAGTTGGAGCTTCATTTCAGGAATTCACTTTATAAATCGATGATAATGTTGCCAAGGCGTCTTCCATCTGATTTTCAGTCCTCGGTACATGATGAAACTCAACTCTATCGAAGAAAGGAAGCAGTCTCCTTGCATAGTTCTTATAAGGCACCAAGTTGGTCTGACGAGTTTCCCACTCTCCTTTAATCTGGTTAACGACTAATGCTGAATCACCATAAACGTTGAGATTCTTGATTCTTAAATCAATGGCCTCTTCTAAACACAAAATGCACGCTTCATACTCAGCTTCATTATTTGTGCAGGAAAATGTTAACCGGGCGGTGAACGGTATATGAGAACTGTGAGGAGTAGTAATAATTGCCCCAATTTTGTTGTCGTATGAGTTAACAATGTAACACCCCCTTCTATACCCCAAATAATTGCATATAAAACAATTAAGCACATACAAGTTATCAGAGTAAAAAGGTTTTATAATCAGGTATAAAAGAAGAATGCCACAATTTCACCAATAAAACACTTTCACAATTTGCTCCATAAAATATGTAACATTTTCAATTTAAGCGGAAGATAAAATCATTTAATCAGTTCCAAATATTAATTCACGTACACATAAGCTATCCAATTTAATATATATCATATCAGTTAGATTACAAAACCACATCAGCTGATACACCGCAATGTATCACAAAAGAATGACTATACTAGTCTAACTACCCGGTGTTACATATCAGAGCAGTAGACTCAAAAGAATGAAGACTATTCTTCACAAAAGGACTCCAGCATCCTAATCTGCAATGCCTCATAGAGCATTATAAAACAGCAGAAGGGTGAGAAATATAACCATAATAATCAAAGCATAAGATTATATATATATATAGGTAATCATATAACACATATTCACATTTCTCACCACACTTCATTCTCTTAGTCATATATATTACCACACATGTATATATACAAACATGGATATCCACAAGCCTTCCCACATTATGTATACACTTACAATTTCCACAATCTCATCATCCACACATAAGCATCACTTCATGCATATGTCATATATCAATGTGACTCAACAACTCAATGCAACTCATGCAATGCGGTACCGACTCTCGTTATCTTTTTCGGTTTTTACATTAAACCGGGTCCACACTTCTAGACCGATAACCCGTTATCTTTTTTCGGTTTTTACATTAAACCGGGTCCACACTTATAGACCGATAACCACAAAGGCCCGTCCTCTAAGCCTTCAAACCCACACTTCTAGGTTTGGGACAAGCCACTAGTTTCCACGAAACTAACAGACATTGCCTCTTGACTAAATGATGCATGTACAATCAACCACAACAAATGCACTTAAGACCGACATCTTAATCTCATGCATTTACATAATTCATCACTTCAAGAATTACACAATGATTGTACATACAACATATATCAAACATTTATCAATGTATTCATTTCACACATCATCATATTCAACAACAATGCACACATATCACATATGTTCCCATGCATTCACACCACAATCGCATACATATATGCACTCGCAATTCATTAGACGATACACATACATTTCTCATTGTATTCCCATGTGTCTCTAATTATCACAACAATCAAGGTATTCTCATTACAATACCAATCATACAATTATAAGTTATGCACACATATTCAAAATGTTCTCATGCATACTCATTACATAATTGTACACAACAATCAAACATCCACAACTCTAGGATTCACGCCCGAAGGCTACCCACAGCACATGTTATCGTAATAGTTCACATACTCATTCATAACATAGAAGTATAAACATATGTGAATCAACCAAACAATCACCATTTGGATAACACAGCAAAGAAAATATACTGCCACATTCGCCTTCATTCGCCTGGCGAACCCTCGCAGCGAACCTTCGCCTGGCCTTCGCCTGGCAAACTCTCTCAGCGAACACTCGCTAGGCTTCGCCTGGCGAGACTTCCCAGCGAGCCCAAGCCAGTAGCTACTGACTTCATTCGCCACCATTCGCCAGCACCTTCGCTGGGCGAACCTTCGCCATCCCACTTCGCCTGGCGAGCCCACCAGCGAAGTCTACTGGGACTTAAATATAATTATTCGCCAACATTCGCTAGGCTTCGCCTGGCGAAGCTTCGCCTTCGCTCGCCTGGCGAGAGCCAGCGAACCTGCGCAGAACAGAACCCTATTCTGTTCCTCCTCCACAATCCACCATCATCCAACTTCTCACACAACAAAATCAGTACAAACATCATACCCTCATGTTACCCGACTATTCTACGGCATTATTTCCAAGTTCCAACCGATTAAATCATCAATCTACCGATTATTCCAACTTTTGCCCTAATTGGAAAGTGATGAAAACTCTACCAAAACCCCAACCCAACATACATAACATCATACAATGATCAAATAGAAACATTTCTCACCCTTACCTCGATTAATCGGAGCTTTGATGTTGGTTCTTGATGATTTCCACTTTTCCTCTTCTTCTCTTCTCTTTCTCTCCTTTCTTCTTCTTTCCTCTTTCTTTCCAAATGTTTTCTATCTTTCTTTTCTTTTCTTTCTCTCTTATATAATTCCTTCATTTTCCTTCCTTCCAATTTCCTTCTCAATTCTCTATTAATCCCAATTAATAAAAATTAATTTCCAACATTAATAAAATCCCACTAAATAAATTAATTACTACAATTAATTATTTAATGAAATTTGGGCTGTTACAACCCTCCCCCACTTTAGGAATTTTCGTCCTCGAAAATGTTACCTGATTCAAACAGTTCTGGATAAGACTCTTTCATCCGACTCTCGAGCTCCCAAGTAACATCTCCACCAGCCGGTCCTCCCCAAGCGACCTTCACTAAAGCAATCTCTTTACCTCGAAGCTGCTTCAATTTCCGATCCTCTATCCGCATAGGTGATGTCTCAACAGTCAGGTTATCTCTCACCTGCACATCATCTATTTGGACTACATGAGACGGATCCGCAATGTATTTCCTCAACTGAGATACATGGAATACGTCGTGAAGATTAGCAAGCGACGGTGGTAAAGCCACACGATAGGCCACTTCTCCTATCCTTTGCAAAATCTGATAAGGACCAATGAAACGCGGTGACAACTTGCGCGACTTCAGTGCCCTACCAACACCTGTCATCGGAGTGACTCGAAGAAATACATGATCTCCCTCTTGAAATTCAAGTGCCTTCCTCCTCTTGTCATAATAACTCTTCTGACGACTCTGAGCAACTCTCATCTTCTCTTGAATCATCTTGATCTTATCAGTAGTCTGTTGAACTAACTCGGGTCCAACAACAGAACTTTCTCCAGACTCGAACCAACACAATGGTGTCCTACACCGCCTACCATACAACGCCTCAAATGGTGCCATACCAATACTCGAATGGAAACTGTTGTTGTAGGTAAACTCAATCAAAGGCAAGTAGCTATCCCAAGCTCCTCCTTTTTCCAATACACAAGCTCTCAAAAGATCTTCAAGCGACTGAATCGTCCTCTCCGTCTGACCATCAGTCTGAGGATGATACGCTGAACTCAAACGCAACTTAGTACCCAAAGCACTCTGCAGGCTCTCCCAAAATCTCGAAGTAAACCGCGGATCTCTATCCGAAACAATACTTAACGGAATACCATGCAGACACACAATCCTCTCAATATACAACTTAGCCAACTTCTCCAAAGGGTAATCCATACGCATAGGGATAAAGTGAGCAGATTTAGTCAACCTATCCACGATAACCCAAATAGCCTCAAAATTACTCGGCGTCCTCGGCAAACCCGATACAAAATCCATGGAGATACTATCCCATTTCCACTCAGGAATAAACAACGGCTTCATCAAACCCGATGGCTTCTGATGCTCAATCTTTGACTTCTGGCAAGTCAAACAAGAATACACAAATTCCGCAATATCCTTCTTCATACTAGGCCACCAAAATACTTTCCTCAAATCCTGATACATCTTAGTAGCACCCGGATGAATACTCAATCCGCTACGATGTCCTTCCTCAAGGATACTCTTTTTCAGCTCAACAACATTTGGAACACAAACTCGATCCCGACATCTCATAATCCCATTCTCATCAATCCGAAAATCACCACCTTGGCCTTGGTTGATTAAAGTCAACCGATCAACTAAGCTCAAATCCGATTTTTGTCCTTCTCGAATTTCGTCCAAAATTCCACTTGTAAGCTTTAACATACCCAACTTAAATCCAAAAGAAGTCTTCTCACATACCAAACTCAAATCCCGAAATTGCTCGACCAATTCTAACTCTTTCACCATCAATGCTGACATATGCAATGATTTCCGACTCAATGCATCCGCTACTACATTCGCTTTACCCGGATGGTAGTTCAAGCCAAAATCATAATCCTTCAAAAGTTCAAGCCATCTTCTTTGTCTCGCATTCAATTCCTTTTGATCAAAAAGATATCTCAAACTCTTGTGATCACTAAACACTTCAAATCTTGCGCCAAATAAATAATGCCTCCAAAGTTTCAACACGAACACAACGGCGGCCAACTCTAAGTCATGCGTCGGATAATTCTTCTCATGCACTTTGAGTTGCCTCGAAGCATAAGCCACAACTTGGTTATTCTGCATCAACACACCTCCTAAACCCATCAAAGAAGCATCACAATACACAACGAATGGTTCTTCCAGATTTGGCAGAATCAAAACAGGGGCTGTCGTCAACCTTCGCTTAAGTTCTTGAAAACTCGTTTCACACTTGGCGTCCCAAACAAAGGCTTGACCTTTCCTAGTCAACTGCGCCAACGGCAACGATAACTTAGCGAATCCTTCAATAAACTTCCGATAATAACCGGCTAAACCAAGAAAACTTCTGATCTCAAAAACTGACTTCGGAGTCTCCCATTGCGACACCGCTTCAACTTTCGACGGATCAACCGCAACACCATCACTCGAGATCACATGACCAAGGAAACTAACTTCCTTCAACCAAAATTCACACTTAGAAAGCTTCGCGAACAACTGCTTCTCTCTCAGCACAGATAACACAATCCTCAGATGCTCGGCATGCTCTCCCTCGCTCTTCGAATAAACCAAGATGTCGTCGATAAACACCACCACAAACTTATCCAAATAAGGATGGAAAATCCTATTCATGTACTCCATAAATACACCTGGTGCATTAGTCACACCAAATGGCATCACGGAATACTCATAGTGTCCATACCTCGTCCGAAAGGCCGTTTTCTGAATATCCTCAGCTTTCACACGGATCTGATGATACCCAGATCTCAAATCAATTTTGCTGAACACGCTTGCACCAACCAACTGATCCATCAGATCATCAATCCTTGGAAGTGGATACTTATTCTTAATAGTCACCTTGTTCAACTGTCTGTAATCCACACAGAGCCTCATAGAACCCTCTTTCTTCTTAACCAACAAGACCGGTGCACCCCACGGTGACACGCTCGGACGAATAAACCTCTTTTCAAGCAAATCCTCAAGTTGAATCTTCAACTCTTTTAACTCCGAGGCCGACATACGATATGGAGCCATCGATATCGGACTAGTTCCAGGAATCAAATCTACCGAAAACTCCACTTCTCGCTCCGGCGGTAAATCCTTTATCTCTTCAGGGAATACTTCCGGAAAATCTCTAACAATGGGCACAACATCAATCTCTTCACTTTCACTAGTCCTCAAAGTTGCCATAAGCATGAATACCTTAGCCCCATCTTGTACCGATTCCTTCACTTGTTTCCTCGTCATAAACAATTCCCTTTCAACTTCCGAATCGGGAAAAATAACCGTTTTGTCAAAACAGTTAATATACACACGATTGAATTTTAACCAATTCATTCCAAGAATGACATCAAGTTGATCCAAATGAAGACACACTAAATCAATCCCAAAATCTCTACCGAAAATACTCAACGGGCAATTCAAGCAAACATACGGTGTAGTTACTGAACCCATAGCAGGAGTATCAATAACCATACCGCCACCAATCACAGACAACTCAAGATTCAACCTTCTAACACAATCCAAAGAAATAAAAGAATGCGTAGCTCCGGTATCAATTATAGCGATCAAAGGTATACCATTAATAAAACACGTACCTCGGATCAATCGATCGTCGCTAGCAGTCTCAGATCCAGAAAGAGCGAACACTTTCCCGCTCCCTTGATTCTTCTTCGGCTTATCACATTTCGTACTAATGTGTCCTTGCTCACCACAGTTATAGCAAGTAACACCCGTACCGCTTCTGCACTCAAGCGCCTTGTGGCCTGGCTTGCCACACTTAAAACACCTCGGTTCAACACTTTTGCACTCCGGGGCACGATGCCCCGCTTCACCACAAGTGTAACACCTAACCGGGGTAGAAACTCCCCCACTTGGCTTCTTGCCAAAACCAACCTTTTGTTTCCCCTTATCAGCAGGAGTTACGTAAGGTTTTCCTCTGAATTGTCCCTTTCCTTTCTTGTCACTTAGACTCTTGTAGTGGCTGGACCTAGCCCTACTGTCTTCGTCATAAATTCTGCTCTTGTTAACCAACTCAGAAAACCGCCTGATTTCCTGGTATCCAATAGCTTGTCTAATCTCAGGTCTCAAACCGTTCACAAACTTGAGGCACTTAGACCTCTCAGCATTACCAGTATTATAGTGAGGACAAAATTTGATCAACTCCTCAAATTTCGCCGCATACTCAGCAACCGTCGAATTACCTTGCTTCAACTCAAGAAATTCGATCTCTTTCTTCCCCCGCACATCCTCTGGAAAATACTTCTCCAGAAAAGTTTCTCTAAACAAATCCCACGTAATCACAATATCATCTTCCTCAAATCTTTGGCGAGTATTACCCCACCAATCTTCAGCTTCTTCTTCGAGCATATGAGTCCCAAACTGCACCTTCTGTGCATCCGAGCAATTCATAACTCGAAAAATCTTTTCCACAGCTTTCAACCAAATTTGTGCCTTGTCCGGTTCATGAGTTCCCTTGAAGACCGGAGGGTTATTCTTTTGGAATTTCCCCAAAGCACGGAATCCATCATCAGCATGATTCCTCACATTCACATTGGCCGGAGGATTCTGCCCAATTGCCCCCGCCAATCTCGTCAATGCCTCCGCAATCGCTTCGTCGTTCCTCCCTGCAACCATCTTACTAATTCCAACAACAGAACCACGTAAGAACAACCAATATTGATAATGCATCACACGCATATCAATAACACATAGGGAAAAACACTCTAACAACTTGGCCGGACGGACCGACCTGCTCTGATACCACTATTGTAACACCCCCTTCTATACCCCAAATAATTGCATATAAAACAATTAAGCACATACAAGTTATCAGAGTAAAAAGGTTTTATAATCAGGTATAAAAGAAGAATGCCACAATTTCACCAATAAAACACTTTCACAATTTGCTCCATAAAATATGTAACATTTTCAATTTAAGCGGAAGATAAAATCATTTAATCAGTTCCAAATATTAATTCACGTACACATAAGCTATCCAATTTAATATATATCATATCAGTTAGATTACAAAACCACATCAGCTGATACACCGCAATGTATCACAAAAGAATGACTATACTAGTCTAACTACCCGGTGTTACATATCAGAGCAGTAGACTCAAAAGAATGAAGACTATTCTTCACAAAAGGACTCCAGCATCCTAATCTGCAATGCCTCATAGAGCATTATAAAACAGCAGAAGGGTGAGAAATATAACCATAATAATCAAAGCATAAGATTATATATATATATAGGTAATCATATAACACATATTCACATTTCTCACCACACTTCATTCTCTTAGTCATATATATTACCACACATGTATATATACAAACATGGATATCCACAAGCCTTCCCACATTATGTATACACTTACAATTTCCACAATCTCATCATCCACACATAAGCATCACTTCATGCATATGTCATATATCAATGTGACTCAACAACTCAATGCAACTCATGCAATGCGGTACCGACTCTCGTTATCTTTTTCGGTTTTTACATTAAACCGGGTCCACACTTCTAGACTGATAACCCGTTATCTTTTTTCGGTTTTTACATTAAACCGGGTCCACACTTCTAGACCGATAACCACAAAGGCCCGTCCTCTAAGCCTTCAAACCCACACTTCTAGGTTTGGGACAAGCCACTAGTTTCCACGAAACTAACAGACATTGCCTCTTGACTAAATGATGCATGTACAATCAACCACAACAAATGCACTTAAGACCGACATCTTAATCTCATGCATTTACATAATTCACCACTTCAAGAATTACACAATGATTGTACATACAACATATATCAAACATTTATCAATGTATTCATTTCACACATCATCATATTCAACAACAATGCACACATATCACATATGTTCCCATGCATTCACACCACAATCGCATACATATATGCACTCGCAATTCATTAGACGATACACATACATTTCTCATTGTATTCCCATGTGTCTCTAATTATCACAACAATCAAGGTATTCTCATTACAATACCAATCATACAATTATAAGTTATGCACACATATTCAAAATGTTCTCATGCATACTCATTACATAATTGTACACAACAATCAAACATCCACAACTCTAGGATTCACGCCCGAAGGCTACCCACAGCACATGTTATCGTAATAGTTCACATACTCATTCATAACATAGAAGTATAAACATATGCGAATCAACCAAACAATCACCATTTGGATAACACAGCAAAGAAAATATACTGCCACATTCGCCTTCATTCGCCTGGCGAACCCTCGCAGCGAACCTTCGCCTGGCCTTCGCCTGGCGAACTCTCTCAGCGAACACTCGCTAGGCTTCGCCTGGCGAGACTTCCCAGCGAGCCCAAGCCAGTAGCTACTGACTTCATTCGCCACCATTCGCCAGCACCTTCGCTGGGCGAACCTTCGCCATCCCACTTCGCCTGGCGAGCCCACCAGCGAAGTCTACTGGGACTTAAATATAATTATTCGCCAACATTCGCTAGGCTTCGCCTGGCGAAGCTTCGCCTTCGCTCGCCTGGCGAGAGCCAGCGAACCTGCGCAGAACAGAACCCTATTCTGTTCCTCCTCCACAATCCACCATCATCCAACTTCTCACACAACAAAATCAGTACAAACATCATACCCTCATGTTACCCGACTATTCTACGGCATTATTTCCAAGTTCCAACCGATTAAATCATCAATCTACCGATTATTCCAACTTTTGCCCTAATTGGAAAGTGATGAAAACTCTACCAAAACCCCAACCCAACATACATAACATCATACAATGATCAAATAGAAACATTTCTCACCCTTACCTCGATTAATCGGAGCTTTGATGTTGGTTCTTGATGATTTCCACTTTTCCTCTTCTTCTCTTCTCTTTCTCTCCTTTCTTCTTCTTTCCTCTTTCTTTCCAAATGTTTTCTATCTTTCTTTTCTTTTCTTTCTCTCTTATATAATTCCTTCATTTTCCTTCCTTCCAATTTCCTTCTCAATTCTCTATTAATCCCAATTAATAAAAATTAATTTCCAACATTAATAAAATCCCACTAAATAAATTAATTACTACAATTAATTATTTAATGAAATTTGGGCTGTTACAAACAACACCATCGAAAACCAACTTCTACTGAGATCCAATCTCGGGACCCTCGTCATGCAAAGGCTCATCAAAGTCCTTCATCTTCAAAAACATAATGTATTCGTCAGGAAACTTAAACCTCATTGGCTGATAATCCTTAATCGGCTGTTCAGTAAGATATTCTGACTAGACACTCCCCTTAATGGCTTTTTGGGAAACATATTGGACATCATATTCTGTCAGAACCATCTGCCATCTAGTGATCCTTCCAGAAAGTGCTTGCTTCTTAAATACATATTTGATCGGATCCATCTTCGAAATCAACATGGTTGTATGGTTTAACATGTATTGCCTTAAGCGTTTAGTTTCCTAAGCAAGTGCGCAACATGTTTTCTCTAGCATTGAGTATCTCGACTCGCAATCGGTGAATTTCTTACTCAAGTAGTAAATAACATATTTTTCCTACCTGTCTCATCGTGTTGACCGAGCATACAACCCATTGAATTCTCAAGAACCGTTAAATACATAATCAAAGGTCTTTCTGCAACTAGAGGTATTAGTATTGGAAGTTCCTAAAAATACTCTTTTATCTTCTCGAAAGCCTTCAGACAATTTTCATCCCAAACGACCGCCTGATCTTTTCTCAGCAATTTAAAAATAGGCTCACAAGTGGTTGTAAGGTGGGAAATGAACCTTGTAATATAGTTCAATCTCCCTAGGAAACCACGAACCTCTTTCTCCATTCTTGGCTCAAGCATCTCTTGAACTGCTTTAATCTTTGCAGGATATACATCAATACCCTTCTCACTGACAATGAAACCTAGTAGCTTCCCAGATCTTACTCCAAATGTGCATTTATTGGATTCAACCTTGGCTTGAATTTCCTTAGTCTTTCAAACAACTTTAGAAGATTGACCAAATGTCCCTCCTCCGTCTGTGACTTCGTAATCATTTCAGCAACATATACTTCAATCTCGTGATGAATCATATCATGAAAGAGAGTCATCATTTCCAACTAATAAGTTGCCCCAACATTTTTCAATCCAAAGGGTGTAACACCCCAAATTTATTGGAATATTTATTTAATTTATTTAAATAATAATATTCGCATTTTGGTAATTTTTGGTGGTTGTTGTGAAATATGGAGAATTATGGATTTTAAGTTATTTATTTAAATAATAGTATATAATATGGATATATTGGTATTATTATTAATTTAAATAAATATAAGTTAACTAAGGGCAAATTGGACAATTGAGGAGGAGTTAGTGAGGGTAATATTGGAAAGCCCAATTTTAAGGCCCAAGGTTAGATTCAACAAAAAAGGAATTATGATGGGATTAGGGTTCATTTTGTTAGACCGTGAAAAGAATTGAGGCCAGAGCTCTGAGGAGGAGGTTTGAGGCAAAAGCTTCGAAAGGTTTTCTTAGAGTCGACAATTAAGGTATGGTGAGTATTGCCTTCATTGTTTTCAATATGTAATTTCAATGTATTTAAGGCCGACATAAGAGTTTTAAAGGGTTTGAGGCTGATTATGCGATTAAAGGGAATTTGACCTTCGTGGCCTAAATCTATTATTGAGATTTTAACCGTAGGGATTTATTTGGGTTAAAGGAAATTAGGCCTTCGTGGCCAAAGCTCTGATTTGACATTTGTCTAACCCTGTAGGGAAATTTGATAATGAGGAACTCTAATGATTGTGGTGTTGTTGTAAGGATTTATGGGATTTAGAGCGTGAATATGATACGAGATTGGCCTAATAAGTCGTAGATTTTGTGCCTTTATCACTGTAAGACATTAGGGATGATTTAGGGATGTTTTTGGGTTATTGGGGAAGTGAATCGTGGGACTTTTGGGTTGACAAACCCAACCCCGCTCATAGGTATGGACCTATACTGACACAAGTTTGACATCCTATGCGGTCATCAGCGTCATAGACATTCAAGAGGGGTGATACGATACCCAGAAGGTGTGGTATCACCATCCCCTAAAGCGGCCTCACTCAGCTGAATTCCAAATGATCGATCCCCAGAGTTAACAATCCTCCAAACCAACAACCTCTCAGGCCCAAAGGGTCGGAAAAGAAGTCAACCGAGAGAACCTCGTCTGAGCGTGGATTTCATGAGACACTAGTGCCTGCAAAGCAAGCACGCGCCCACTAATTTCCACAACTAATGCTAGGTACACTCAAGCCTGGGTCTGGCTTCTCACTCATCATAATGCCCCTCCCACAACAGCACAGATAATCATATCATACTGGAAATAAAATGCGGGAAATAAAATGCGATAAATAAACACAACCCAACAAGTAATCATACAAGCGCTAGGATTGACTCTCGCAGGGGACGTTGGATCCCCAAACTGACTCGCATAAGGGATGTTGGATCCCCAGGAAACTATCAGGTCCCCAGCAGAGTCTCCAGCTGTCGCTATTGCGAAAATAAGGTGCCGGAAAAACAGAAGAGTCGCCACCTTTCGTTATTTATCCCATGGAACGGGAAAGGAAACGATCGAAAAAACCTGACGAAAAGGTATAAGACAAGGTCGTCGCAACCTTTGTCTGGGTTCAGGAGTCGGTTACGCAAGGGGAAGGTATTAGCACCCCTCACGTCCATCGTACTCGATGGGATCCACGCTTGTTGTGTTTATCTGACGGGTTTGTTTACTATCTACCTATCAAGGCTGGTCTGAAAAGAAAAGAAAAATGACTCGGCAAAGCGTCGCACTTTATGCCTACGTATTCTCATCAGAGAATGAGAAATCAGAGTCAACGTAGTTCGCCTAACTACGGGTGATGGGGAAGGTGGCTCGTCAATACATCAGTATTGTGCCTACATACTCTTAACAAGTATGAGAGATCAGAGCTTACGTAGTTCGGGATAATACGGATTACGGGAATTCAGATTCATCTATTTTTACCGAGTAGGGTTAACAAACAGTTCCAGCAGTTTGGTGTATGCAGCTCGACCTTTGGAGACTTAGGCGTTACCGTTTGCGGTAGAACTGGGAGTTAACGACACTCTTTTCTTCAGAAAAGCTTCCTTTGAATTATGGGCCCACGGGTCAAAAGGTTTGAATTTTTTTTCTGTCTTTTATGGAAGAACTGTTTTTTATGGATGTTTGCAACCAATATCGCACTAGAGACTATGACCTGAGAGTGAATGCGTCGCATGTCAACCAAAGGGTGCCATACTAAACATCCAGACTGTTGAAGAGTGACCCTTCAACAATCCTTTCTCAGATAGCTTAAGCCTCGTAACGTACGACGTCAGTTAACCTTTATTACTGTATTTTGATTTGTTTTGAGATGAGAAGAGAGAACGAACAGGTTCAACTAAAGGGAAGACTATCAAGTCCTAATGTTGTCATGCCAAGGATTCATCCTATGGTTGAAGTTTGAAACAGGGAACTCCTAGAAGTTATCATGCATAGGTTTCAACCTAAAGTTCTAATCATCACTTCCTTATCAAAGGAAGTGAGATTCCTAGGGGATCATGTTAGGGTAAACGGAAACAGATAAAGCATCAGCTTAAACAATAAGAGACTGTAAAATGCATGCAATGCAAGTGAGGGAGGAAATGTGTGTTGGACATCAGCCTCCACAAGCTCATCTCAACCTCAAGCCAAATATGAATAACAACAATCATACAGGAAGTAACAAAATGCTATCAAGCAAAACACAAACCACATAGGCAAGGGAGCAGGGCTCTACCGAATACCCGCAAGCAAAGCCATATAGTAAAAATACAAGCAGAGGGTGAAACTCAACCTCTAATGCAATCATGCTACTAACTTAAATCAATCTAAATATGAACTTATTCTAATGCATCAAGCAAATCAAACAAGTCACATCAATACAGTTGCACAGCAAGCAAACAGACAGAAAAGAAAGCAGATCAACCACCCCTACAACTTTACAGCAAAGCAACCTCCTGACAGCATTTCAGTCTTCAGACTTCAATAGTTCCTCCAAGATTATCATCTTCAATAGCAAGTGGACACTTGCTTCTTCAAGCTTCCAACACATCAAACATAAGTATCAACTTATTCTCTCTACTTCAACTTCAAGCTTCAGCTCTCCAGTCAATTCCACCTTCAGGCTTCACTCCTAATATCAAGTATCAACTTGGCTCCTTCAGGCTCTCAATGCACCCTTGTTGCACCCCAAAATTTGACCAACAACTTCTTTACCTAGCTTATGTTTCATTTCATTCACATTAGCATTATCATTTGCATTTCATAGACATGTATGCAGGAGATCAAGAGGTATGAGTACCAATCAAGAACTTTGAAGATAGCCAAGAAGGTTATTAAGTGTTCAAGGGTTGATATCTTTGTTAGAGAAGTTAGAAGATCCTCAGAGTGAGTGGTTGAAACCAAGAGTGTGTGCCTCCTAACTTGAGAGTTGTGGGAGCTCCTCAGATGATTCTGAAGCCAAGAAGGTAGACTTGAAGCCTTGAGAGAGCTTATGAAATGTCTTGAAAGCCATCATGAAGCCTAGACAGGTCATGGTGCAAGTTTAAGAAGACTCAGCCATGAGTGGTGTAATTAGGGTTTGACTGGGTCAACCCTAGGTCAACTGATGATTTGAACAAGGTTGAGGCCTAATTCAAGAGCCATGTGATCATGGATTGATGCATTGAGATTCTATAAGGAGGACTCCAAGGTCAACTAATCATGATTGAAGAGTTTGAGAAGTTTCAAGCTAGGGTTTCTAGGGCTTGACAGTGTAAAATCCCCTAGTTTGACCCCTATCTTCAAGGCAGTTTAGCTTAAGATGTGATTGTCATCTCATCTTTCCCCCAACATTAATGTTGTAGAGCTTGTTCTTAGATTTAATTTGAGTACTAGAAGTCCTTGATAGGATTTGTAGAGCTCAAGTTATGACTTTGACAAGTTACAGGTCATCTGAGGTATGTGAATCTGGGGCCTTGAAAGTCACCCAACTTGCATCAAACTTTTGCCCAAGAAGGATGATTCCTATGGACCTTTTGTCAACATGAATGTTGTTCCTCACCTTCTTAGCTTTCTATAGAGTACTAGAAGTCCTTGATAGGATTTGTAGAACTCAAGTTATGGCTTTGACAAGTCAAGGGCATTTTGGTCATTTGGAGATTATAGGTCATTTCAAGTATAAGGCCATAACTCCTATTTCCATGCTTCAAATGGAAAAATCTTCAACATCAAACTTGCTTAAAATGATGTTTTAAGGCTAGTAAAGAGGTCATGAGATGGTGGAAAAGCTTGTAGCTCAAAGTTGTAAAAATGACCTAAAATGAAGGCATAAGTTAAATAAGTCAAAGTTGGAAATTGATATTTTCAACCTACACATCCAAACCATGGCATGTAGTATATCATTTTGACTCTAGAAAACATTTTGAAAACAATGGTTTAGCCACATTTTTGATTTGAGGTCTAAATCATGGACTTGCTTTGGAAAACACTTGCTTGCATATTAAGTAACATATGCATAACTCAAGATTAAGGCATGAACAAGGAACTTGGCAAGCTAAACACCTATAATATCTCAATAGGGGAGAAATTAAGAGTGAATGGGATGAATTCCAAGCTATTTGTAAGAGGTGTACATGTCATGATAAGTGATTCAAAATCTCATGACATGAGATGTGTAAAATCTCATTGGAAGGATCTAGAGGGTTCTAGATCATCCAAACTCCATCTATATATTGAGTAGAATGAATCCATGGCAGAGGTTGGTGATCATTGAAGGTTTGAGCATAGTTTGGAATTGAGTTTTCATAGATTGCAATTGAAATCGGTTTCATCAAATTCCTCCATTTCCTTCCATTTTCTTGATTGAGTCTTCTTCCATGAGTATCAAGGATTGATTCCAGATCATTTCCAAGAAGAATTGGTGGCTAGATCGTGTGGGAACAAGTGATTTTCAGCATCTGCAACTCAGCATCGTGTTTCAAGATTGGAGCACTTTCCATTGAATCTTTTGCATACAGAAGCAAGGGGGAAGTTCAGTGATCGTGTCCAGAAGATTTGAGAGCTTGAAGTGAAGATTTCTTGCATTTGTTATTCAAGAATTTCCAGGTTTGTAACCTTCTTCCTATAGCATGATTTAGGTAGAATTAGGTTGAATTAAGGTGCTATATTAGTTGTAGAATGGCCTAGGATGGATTTCAGATGGTTAATTGTTGAATTAGAGACAAGATAGGAAGATCACCATTTTCGGTTGAGATTGGGAGATGATGATTCTTGAGGTTTTAGAAGAAACTAATGGCATGATTGAGTTCGTGGCAAGATTTGGAGTGTGTTTCATGTTTTGACCTCTTGGATTGGAGGCCTCTAGGAAGAACTAGGGTTGAAGGGGACGATCGGAGCTCCATCGGTGGTGGCCGGAGCTGGGCGCGAAGCTCAGAGCTTTGAATTGGAGAAGATGAAGTTCTCACCATTGGATCACGTTTTGACCATTGACTAGGAGAAGATCCAAGGGCTGTGTTTTAAAGCTGAGTTGTGAAGAGTTTCTGATGAAACGATGCGTTTCATTTAGTTGGTGCTTTGGGCTTAATAATCTGAGTGCTATCCACACCCCCCAGCAAGCCCAACCCATGTTTTTAACTGGAAATGTTTACTTCCTGCACCGCGCGCTTCTTTATTTTCATTTGATTTTCATTTAATTTCCATTTAATTCATGATTTTTGTAAAATTCATAACTAATTGAATTTTAATCCAATCAAATCCATTCTTTTTGCATATTATTCATGATTGAGTCTATTATTTTTTAGAAAAAAATATTTTCATTTCATATGATTTCTGATTTAATTGGAATTTTGTATTTTAATTGATATTAAAATGTTTATGTTTGATGCATATTTTTGTAGAATTTTGTTTGATCTCATGGTGATGATTCTTGGCCTAATTTTTTGTGTGTGATTAGGTTAGACATGTATGATCCCATAGAATTTTTCTCACATTTTTGTGATGAAAATAGGTGTGCCTTCTAGGTTGATATTTAGATGCTTCCTTTTTAGGGTTTTAGGTTGATACCTTGTAATGTAGGATTTAGTTCTAGGTCCAAATTGATGATTTGATCTTTGAAACTAATGTGATAGAGTCATGATTGACCTAGGTTCCCATAGTAATTTTTGTAGGATTTTAAAATTGATTCTAGTATTTTAGTTAGGACTAACTTTAGTACTAGGTTTTAGGTGATCCTAATTTACTAATTCAACTAGTTTAACTCCTTTAATTCCCTTAGATTAGGGTTTGTGCTTGGTTTGCCTTTGGTTGAGATTGAAGACAAGTTGAAGACAAGGTGAGGATGCTTGAAGTTGCTTGAAGTTACTTAGAGCTTGGAGTTGCTTGTGCCTGAAGGTGTCTGATGAAGATTTAGGAGATAGGAGACATATGGAGGGCCTTAGAACTAGAATGACTTCTTTCACAAACATGGAAAGCGTCTTGTGCTTCCATTCCTCCCAATGACTAAAAGTCCTTCTCATATATTCACATCCCTCCTTTGGAAGGATGAGTGGCTTTATCTGGGAAGTAGAACTTTGAGGGAACCAGTCTCTCATAATGATGAACCCTTACAGGCTTCCTTTGGTTGTCAGTAAGTTGTTTATCATTTCCCCTCATCCTGTTAAATCAATTATCTTCTGGTTTGAGTATCTTGAGAGATGTTGGGCTTGAGTTTGAAGATGAAGACTTCATTGAAGAGTGTGGAAGAGGATGATTCCTTGAGCATTGCCATTGCAGCTGAAGCTTGAAGAGCAAGAAGAACAAGTTGATACTTGAGGATCCAATGGAGATTGAATGAAGAGTGAGGAGTTCCTTGCTTGAAGGAGAATTGAAGGATGAAGTTGACACTTCCAAGTGATTGAAGATTACTCTGAGAAGCTGAAGCTTGTAAGAGGAGAAGACCAAGTTGAGACTGGCAAAGCAAAGAGAGCTGAAGCTTGAAGACTAAGTTGATGAAGAGGATTCAATGGAGATTGGGTGTAAAGCTGAAGCTGAGGAATAAAAGATAAGTTGATACTTACATTGGTGCTTGGAGGGCCTGAAGGAATCAAGTTGATATTTGTAGTTAAGAGTGAAGCCTGAAGGTGGAATTGGCTGGAGAGCTGAAGCTTGAAGAAGAAAATTAAGTTGAAACTTATGTTGATGGGTTGAAACCTGGAGAAGCAAGTTGGTACTTGGCATGAAGGGTGTTTGAGGTCTGAAGACTGGGTTGCTGTCAGAAGAGCTGAATCTTGGAATTTGAGAGAGTTGTTGACCTGCTTTCTTGTCTGTTTTCTTTGCTGTATTGATATGCCTTGTTTGACTTGTCTGATGCATTAGAATAAGTCCATGATTAGACTGACTTTAATCTAGGAGCATGATTGCACTAGAGGTTGAGTTGCTCCCTCTGCTTGTATTGTTACTGTATGGCTTTGCGTGCGGGTATTCGGTAGAGCCCAGCTCCCTTGCCCATGTGGTTTATTTTGCTTGATAGCATGTTCTTATTTTCTTCTGTATGATTACAGTCTCTTATATTTTGCTTGATAGCATGATGTTATTTTCTTCTGTATGATTGTAGTTTACTGTATTTTGCTTGATAGCATGTTGTTATCTCCTCAGTATAATTGCTGTGATTCATTCTGGCTTGAGGTTGAGATGAGCTTGTGGAGGCTGATGCCCCACACACATTTCCTCCCTCACTTGCATTGCATGCCTTTTACAGTCGTTTACTGTTTACTGTTTAAGCTGATGCTTTATCTATTTCTGTGTATCATTGGTATGATCCCTTAGGACTCTCACTTCCTTTGATAAGGAAGTGATGATAGAACTTTAGGTTGAAACCTATGCATGATAACTTCTAGGAGTTCCCTGTTTCAAACCCCAACCATAGGATGAATCCTTGGCATGAAAACAGTAGGACTTGATAGTCTCCCCGTAGTTGAGCCTCTCTCTTCTCATCTCAAAACAGCTCAAAATACAGTAATCATGAATGATTTCTTTCGTACGTTACGAGCCTTAAGCTATCTGAGAAAGGAGTGTTGGAGAGTTTCTTTTCAACGGTCTGAATGTTTAGTATGGTACCCTTTGGGTGACATGCGACGCATTCACTCTCAGGTCATAGTCTTTAGTGCAATTGAAATTGCAAATAACAATAAAAAACACTTCTTTCGTAAAAGACAGAAAACAAACTTCAAACCTTTTTGCCCCGTGGGCCCATAATTCAAAGGAAAGCTTTTCTGAAGAAAAGAGTGTCGTTAAACTTCAGCGCCACCGCAAACAGGCTTTGTCCCTAACTGCTGGAACTGCTGTTTAACCCTACTCGATAAAACAGATGGATCTGAATTCCCATAATTCGCATTAGCCCGAACTACGTTTGCTCTGATCTATCATGTTGTATGAAAGTACGTAGGCATAGGATGCGATATCCTAGCGAGCAACCTTACCCTCCTTTCCCGTAGGTAGGCGAACTACGTTGACTCTGATTTCTCGTTCCAGACGGGAATACGTAGGCATAAAGCGCGACGCTTTGCCGAGTCATTTTCTTTTCTGTTTAAGCCAGCCTTGATAGGTAGATAGATAAAACTAACTCGTCCAGTAAACACAACAAGCGTGGATCCCATCGAGTACGACGGACGTGAGGGGTGCTAATACCTTCCCCTTGCGTAACCGACTCCCGAACCCAGACAATGGTTGCGATGACCTTGTCTTATACCTTTTCGTCAGGTTTTTCCGATCGTTTCCTTTCCCGCTCTGAGGGATAAATAACGAAAGGTGACGACTCTTCTGTTTTGCCGACACCTTATTTTCGCGGTAGCGACAGCTAGCGACTCTGCTGGGGACTTGATAGCTTCCTGGGGATCCAACGTCCCTTATGTGAGTCAGTTTGGGGATCCGATGTCCCCTGCGAGAGTCAATCCTAGCGCTTGTATGATACTTGTTAGGTTGTGTTTATTTATCGCATTTTTATTTCCCGCATTTTATTTTCAGTATGATATGATTATCTGTACTATTGTGGGAGGGGCATTCTGATGAGTGAGAAGCCAGACCCAGGCTTGAGTGAACATAGCATTAGTTGTGGAAATTAGTGGGCGCGTGCTTGCTTGGCAGGCACTAGTGTCTCATGAAATCCATGCTCAGACGAGGTTCTCCCGGTTGGCTTCTTTTTCAACCCTTTGGGTTGAGGGGGTTGTTGGTTTGGAGGATTGTCGACTCTGGGGACCGATCATTTGTGATTCAGCCGAGTGAGGACGCTTCATGAGCTGGTGATGCCACACCTTCTGGGTATCGTATCACCCCTCTTGAATGTCTGTGACGCTGATGAACGCATAGGATGCCGAACTTGAGTCAGTTTAGGTCCATACCTGTGAGCAGGATTGGGTTTATTGCAGGAAACTTTGACCTTCAAATTACCTGGTTTTCTTGACAGTGAATCAGTTTTGTTGGTACCAGAGGTTCTCATCATCAGACATATGATTGTTCTTGACAGAGCAGAGCTTTGGTCCTGTATCAGAGGACCTTATATTCAGATGAGTATTTGTTCTTGATAGAGCAGGTTTATGATTGGGATCTGAGGATCTCATCTGCAGATGTATGTTTGTTTTTGACAGGGCAGAGTTAGGGTCCTATATCAGAGGTCCTTATTATCAGATGGTTGTTCTTGACAGAGCAGATTTGTGGTCCTATGTGTGGGTGTTCTTGACAGAACAGATTTGTGGTCCGATACCAGGGTTTTCTTCTTATCAGAGATAGTGGTTGTTCTTGACAAAGCAGTATCATGGTTTTGTTGATACAGAATCTCCACAGCACAGTTGCCTTGATCTCCTGCTACATGATTGCATTTTACATTGCTTTGCATACTCATTTGCATTTCATTAACGTGTGTCTGTGTTGCAGGTATTATTTTCCCCGATCCAGGATTTCTTGCCTCCTATTGTATTGTTATGGGTTCTCTGAGGAAGACCGTCGCTTACAAGCTTCCTGCCCCTGATGTGGTTCAGCTGACTGGTTTGATTGCTTTAGCAGACGATTCTGTGATAGATGAGTTCAGAAAATCTTACGGCAAATTGCTCAGTTTGGTTCGTAAACCTTTTGCGTTTGAGTTGAATGTGTTGCATGCCTTGCTGTAGTTCTACGATCCTCCGTTGAGATGCTTTACTTTCCAGGATTTTTTTCTCGCACCCATGCTAGAAGAATATGTTGATTTGTTAGGTGTGTCTATCAAGAGGCAGATGCCTTTTGTTCATATGGATGCTGAGCCTGATCTGGCTAGTTTAGCTCCTTCACTTCATCTGGATGCCTCTGAGTTGGTATTGTCTAGTTGGAACAAGGTTCCCGGTTTCTCCTTGCAGTTCTTAGTGGGAAAGGCTCAGCAGTGCGCCAAAGACGGATGTTGGGTCGTGTTCAACGCCATCCTCGCTCTGTGCATATATGGCATCATTCTGTTCCCCAATATGCCGGATTTTGTAGACTTCGACGCGTTCCGCATCTTTGCTTCAGGGAATCCAGTCCCTACCTTGATAGGAGATGTCTACCATTCCATCCACTACAAAAACGAGAACAGAAGGGGCAAGAATGTCTTGTGCTGTGTGCCCCTACTCTATAGATGGCTTGATAGTCATCTGCCCAAGAGGGGTCCCTTTGTTTCGTCTGCAGCCACAGCTGAGTGGTCCGAGCGTTTGATGAGTCTATTTGCAGAGGATATTGACTGGTTTGACAGAGATAGGTTGGGTACCGAGATTATCTTCAGCTGCAGCGGGTTTCCGAACGTGCCTTTGATAGGCAGGAAGGGCTGTATAAACTATAATCCATCTCTGTTGGTCCGACAGTTTGCTTATGCTTTGAGAGCTCCGTCGAAGGATGAAGAGGTACAGGAATCTCTGTACCTCACTGATCTTCTAGAGGGGGATCTGTTATCTAAGCTTCAGCACGCTTGGAATGGCATCAGTAAGAGGGGAAAACCATTGCTGGGGAAAAGCAATAACCAAGCCTACCCTCCGTATATGACTTGGATCAGAGCCAGAGCAGATGCTATAGGAATGTCATTTCTTCCTGCCAAGCCGGAAAGCCCTCCAATGATTGAAGAGCCTACTACTGTGCCCATTCAGCAGCATAATCAGGTGAATTGAAGCGGGCAAATTAAGAACTAGAGAAAGAATTGGCTCAACTCAGAAGCGAGAGAAACGAAGCCGTTCATTCCTTCAAAAGACAGACAGAGTTGGTGAACCAGCTGGGGACAGACTTGACTAAGCAAATAGCTGAGCGTGAGCGCATGGGTCAGGACTTCAAAGTTGTCAACGACGTACTGGCTACGAAGAAGCAGCACTTGGACGAAGCGTATCGGAGGATATCCAAGTTCAACCAGCACTGGAAGGCCTCCCTAGCCACCAGGAAAGAGCGGGAGGATAAACTGATGCAACAGATCTCCAAGCTAAAAGCCCAGGTGAAGGCTAATGAGAAGAGGTTTGATGAAGAAACCGCTCGCAGATACGCCACCGAAGGCCAGCTCAACAGGGCTCTCGCTAACCTGAAGGAGCGCAAACTGATGTTTGAATCTAAGAAGCGGAAGTTAGAAGATTGTTTCGGCGAAGGAGCATGGGAAGATTCGGTCGAAGGTCTTCAATACACCATTATCCAGAGGGAGCTGCTCGTCGAAGGGTTGCTTACTCGGCCTGATCATCCAGAAACGAAGGGGTTGTTAGAAGAGTTTCGTGCCCGTGGCCGTACTTGACTATATTTGTATTCCTTTTGTTTTGATCGTCGTTGTATGCTGACCATCACCAGGCTTGTTGGCTGAGGTCACACTGTTGATTCATCTTGTATTCACTGACGTGGTGTACCGCCTTGATGGGCTTTCTTTTTATATATGAGATGTTATTTCCATGATTGGACTCGGACTTCTTATTATCAGCACTGGCACTCAGGCACTAGGATCGGGGGAAATCTCCCTAACACACAGACACACGTTTGCATTCGCATGAAGCATTTGCATAACGAGCACTTTGTCGTTTTTTCCTAACCCTTTTGTGTTTTCAGGTTGTTTCAGGTGGTTCCAGGATTGATCAGAGACCTATTCACCGCTATCCGACCAGAGCTAATCAAACCAGGATCATGGAGCAAGTGAAAACTGATGTTCAGGAACTCCGCGAAAGAATGGATCGCTTCATGGAGCTCATGCAAGCGGTCGCCAATGGCCAGGATCAGCTCAGAACCTTGGTCCAGCCTCTGATTTCAAGGGTCGATAGCAACGGCATACTCCATGGTGGGACTGTGCCTACTCCTCCACCAGTTGAAACTCCACAGAATGGCGTCCCCGTGACCGGGGGGAATGGCAGTGCCAATGGCAATGTGATGGCTAACATGGGACTCAACGGCAATACGACGGGCATCGGTAATGGGAGTCTGGAAGCTAATGTCAATGTCGGGCTGGGCAACGGCAATGCAGGTGTTGGGAATCTGTTTGGGCCTCAACCGTGGTTAGAAGACCGCCAGGACGATGTGTTCTCTCAGAGAGGTGCTGAAGGAGAGCTGAATGTTGAAGCACGTCTAAGGTTCAAAGCACTCGAGGATAAGATGAGAAATATCGAGAATCAGAACACCCTGGGCGTTGATATGTCCAAGTTGGGACTGATTGCTGATTTTAAGGTGCCTCCCAAGTTCAAGGTGCCTGACTTCGAAAAGTATAAGGGCACCACTTGCCCTCGTGTCCACCTGAGATCGTACTACAGGAAAATGTCCTCTCATTCTGAGGACGAGAAGTTGCTGATGCACTTCTTTCAAGACAGTCTTTCCGGGCCATCCCTCGAGTGGTACATGAGTTTGGAGCCTACCAGTGTGCGCACGTGGAAGGAACTTGCTGAAGCATTTGTGCACCACTATCAATACAATAGCGACTTGGCCCCGAACCGAGTCCAACTGCAGAATCTGTCGCAGAGGAACAACGAAGGGTTTAAGGAATACGCCCAGCGGTGGCGTGAATTGGCAGCCAGGGTTCAGCCGCCGATGGTTGAGCGCGAACTTGTGCAGATGTTCGTAGCCACCCTCCCAGGGGTTTACTATGAAAAATTGGTCAGCGGCATGTCTGAAACCTTCTCAGATCTCATTATCACGGGTGAGCACATCGAAAATGGGATCAAACTCGGGAAAATTCAAGGTGATTTGTCCTCAGCTGGAGGAGGCGTAAAGAAACCTTACGGTGGCAAAAGACGAGAAGGAGAAACGAGCGTCGTGACCAACACTCAAAGGAAGGGTAAAGGCCCTCACCAGCAGGTGTCCAGTATAACTATCCCGACAGTTCAACAGCCACAACAGCAGCAGCAACCGAATCGACAAGGATACAGAAAGTATCAGAATCGGGCACCTTTGTCGAGCCGTCACCTCGAGACACCGCCCATGTCGTACACGCAACTATTGTAGACTTTGCTTCAGCTACAGTTGATTCAAAAGAGAACCCTGGCTCCCTTGACAGGGGCACCTCCGCCAGGTTATGATGCGAGTGCGACTTGTGAGTTTCACTCAGGGGCACCAGGCCACACAATAGAGAACTGCAAAGCCTTCAAGCATAAGGTGCAGGACATGGTGGACGCTAAGATCATCAACTTCTCGGATAATGTGCCAAATGTCACGAAGAATCCTATGCCGAATCATAGGGGAGGTGGAGTGAACGCCATTATCAAAGACGAGAGTTCGGATTTGTTGACTGACGTCAGGGATCTGAAGACGCCGCTTAGCTTCGTCAAAGCCAAGCTGATGAAAAGAGGGTTCTTCCCAGGTTGCGGAGAGCTGTGTATAGACTATGCCACTAGTCCTGATGGATGTGAACAGTGGGTAGAGGGAATTCAAAGTCTGATGACTGAAGGGATCTTACAGTTCAGGGAGGGCCGAAAGCGGATCGGGAGCAGTAGTGCTGAAGCAAGATGATGAGGTCGCCACCATCACCATCCCTCGCCAGACGATAACTATTTCTGCACCCAGACCGCCCACAATTACTATCACCAAAGCTGGGCCAATACCCTTCAAAAGCACTAATGCTGTCCCATGGCATTATGGGGCTGAAGTCTACTGCAACAGGCAGAAGTTGGAGCTAGAACCGTTTGGGTCGTCGGTGGAGAACCTTGCAGGAATCAGTGGTATTACTCGCAGCGGAAGAGTGTTTGCACCACCGGAGGTCGTGGCGGATAAAGCGGTCAGAGCTGACGCAACTGATAAAGGTAAAAGTAAAGTTGTCAAAGAGATCCCTCGTGAGGTAGAAAAAAACTTGTTAAAGACGCCGAGGAGTTTATGCGGTTGATTAAAAAGAGTGACTACAAGATTGTGGATCATCTCCATCATACACCCTCGAAGATTTCCATCCTGAACTTGTTGTTGTGTTCTGAAGCACACCGCAACGCGCTGCTGAAGGTGTTGAACGCCGCATATGTACCGCAGGAAATATCGGTAAATCAGCTAGAGGAGGTCGTAGCCCACGTAAATGTTGGAAATGGGCTAGGGTTCACTGACCTAGAGCTGACGCCGAAAGGGAGGAACCACAATAGCGCTCTGCACATCTCGATAGAGTGTAGGGGCACGATTATGTCGCACGTGTTGGTGGACACGGGTTCGTCGCTTAATGTTCTTCCGAAGAAGGCATTAATGAAGTTAGATACTCGTGGAGTAATTTGCACACCCAGTGATCTGGTGGTGAAAGCATTCGATGGAACCAAACGCCATGTTTTCGGGGAGGTGACCCTGCCAATCCAAGTCGGGCCAGAAACATTCGACGCGGTCTTTTATATTATGGACATCATGCCTGCCTACAGCTGTCTCTTGGGCCGGCCATGGATCCATGCCGCTGGAGTCGTGACCTCCATGTTGCACCAGAAACTCAAGTATGCTGTCGGAGGTAGCATCGTGACCGTATGTGGCGAGGAAGACATAATGGTGAGCCATTTGTCGTCCTTCAAGTATGTCGAGATGGATGGAGAAATCCACGAAACTCTATGCCAAGTGTTCGAAGCCGTTAAAGTGAAGGACGTAGCTCCTGTAGTCACCGAAAAGCCAGAGATGACTCTCTCCTCATTCAAGGAAGCTCGGGCCGTTGTCCAAGCCGGATCTACCCCAGGCTGGAGGCGAATTTTGGAGATACCTAACAAGCAAGATAAGTTTGGGTTAGGATATTCTCCTGGAGCTGAAGCTTCTTCTTCTAGCGGCACGTCGCGAGGTAAGGGGCCGATCCAGTTTACCAGTGGCGGAGTGATTTTCGAAAGCATTAACACAGTGTCTGAAGACAGCGGAGATAGCGACTGTGACCTCGACTCTTGGATCCAGCCAAGCAAGCCAGGCGAGGGCCTCAACAATTGGTCCGTCAAGGATATCATCCAGATGACAAGCGAAGAGTAATGATTTACTTTTTTTTCCAATCATTGTACAACCCTATGTCCTACCCGGGGCATAGTGTTTTTATTGTCAGGGCCTTGTTGGATTATGTACATGCATTTTGTTAATAAATCAAAGGCGCTTTCTTCGTATTCAAATATTGTGATCTCTGTTATTCCTGTTTTATATTTGTTTTGAAAAACAATAAAATGGCAATGGGGTTTGTGCTAACCTGCACATCCTTATTTTAAACTTAACCCTTGTTATTGCAGGATCCACATAACAGATGACATCGACTCTGGACCTTCTACGACTCACTTCGACTTCGATTACCTGATCTATCAAGCCGAAGAGGAGATTGATGAAGACGAAGACCTTCCTGAAGAGTTGGCCCGCTTGTTGAAACAAGAGGAGAAAATTATTCTGCCTCATGAAGAGGAAATTGAGATCGTGAATCTGGGTTCTGAAGAACTCGTCAGAAACGTCAGGATAGGGGCAGCATTGCAGAGTGATGTCAAGCAGAGATTGGTCGATATGCTAAGAGAGTATAGTGATGTTTTTGCTTGGTCATACGAAGATATGCCCGGGCTTGATACTGACATCGTGGTCCACCACTTGCTGTTGCGAGAAGATTGTCCACCCGTTAAGCAGAAGCTTAGGAGGACAAGACCAGATATGGCCGTTAAAATCAAAGAAGAAGTGCAGAAGTAGCTTGACGCTGGCTTCTTAGCGGTCACTACGTACCCTCAGTGGATCGCCAACATAGTGCCTGTACCGAAGAAGGACGGTAAGGTACGCATGTGCGTCGATTATCGGGATTTGAATAGGGCGAGCCCTAAAGATGATTTCTCGCTGCCTCATATTGATGTGTTGGTCGACAATACAACTCAGTTCTCCGTGTTTTCGTTCATGGATGGCTTCTCCGGTTACAACCAGATCAAGATGGCGCCGGAGGACATGGAGAAAACTACGTTTATCACTCCCTAGGGAACATTCTGCTACAAGGTAATGCCTTTCGGTCTGAAGAACACAGGGGCCACTTACCAACGAGCAATGGTTACTTTGTTTCATGACATGATTCATCATGAGATTGAAGTCTATGTTGATGACATGATTGTGAAGTCCCAAACGGAGGAGGGACATCTGGTCAATTTGCTGAAGCTTTTTGAGAGGCTTAGGAAGTTCAGGTTGAGGCTGAATCCTAACAAATGTACTTTCGGAGTACGGTCCGGAAAACTACTGGGGTTTATCGTGAGCGAAAGAGGCATCGAGGTTGATCCTGCGAAGATTAAGGCGATACAAGAAATGCCAGTGCCAAAAACAGAAAAAGAAGTTCGTGGTTTCCTGGGCAGAATAAACTACATTGCAAGGTTTATTTCTCAGCTCACGGCCACGTGTGAACCGATGTTCAAACTGCTAAAGAAAGATCAGGCGATTACCTGGAATGAGGATTGCCAGAAGGCATTCGACAAGATAAAGCAGTATCTTCAGGAACCTCCAATCTTGATACCCTCAGTGGCTGGACGACCTCTAATCATGTACTTGACAGTTCTTGAGAATAGTATGGGGTGTGTTCTCGGTCAGCATGACGAGACGGGCAGAAAGGAGCATGCCATTTACTATTTGAGTAAAAAGGTCACAGACTGTGAATCTCGTTACTCGATGGTGGAGAAGACGTGTTGTGCACTAGCTTGGGCTGCCAAACGTTTACGACAGTACATGCTCAATCACACCACCATGCTAATTTCGAAGATGGATCCGATCAAGTACGTCTTCGAGAAGCAATCGCTTTTGGGCAGGATTGCCAGATGGCAAATGGTGTTGACGGAATATGACATTCAGTACGTTTCCCAGAAGGCCATCAAGGGAAGCGTATTGTCTGATTACCTTGCCGAACAGCTGATCGAGGATTATCAGCCGATGAAATTTGAATTCCCTGATGAGGATATCATGTTTCTCAAAGCGAAGGATTGCGACGAACCGTTGCCCGACGAGGGGCCAGACAGGAAATCCCAGTGGAAATTGATATTTGACGGGGCGGTTAATTCTTACGGAAGTGGCATTGGGGTGATCATCGCGACTCCCCACGGATCCCACATCCCGTTCACTGCGAGACTGACGTTTCCAGTCACCAATAATGAAGCGGAGTACGAAGCATGCATCATGGGTCTAGAAGAGGCAATTGATTTGAGAATCAAGAACCTAGACGTATATGGTGACTCAGCGCTTGTGATCAACCAGATTAAAGGGGAGTGGGAGACTCGTCAAATCGAATTTGGTGTCGTACATGAATTATGCCAGAAGGCTGCTTCCGTTCTTTAATCGAGCAGAACTCCATCATGTGCCTAGGGCCGAAAACCAGATGGCTGATGCCCTAGCCACGTTGGCTTCGATGTATAAAGTCAATTTTTGGAATGAAGCTCCAAGAATTGTCCTTTCTCGTCTTGATAGACCTACATTCGTCTTTGCAATCGAGGAAGCCTCCGACGGCAAGCCATGGTTCCATGACATCCAGACCTTCCTTATGACTAAGGAGTATCCTGCGGGAGCGTCAACCCAGGATAACAAGACTCTGAGGAGGCTGTCTGGAATTTTTTATCTCAATCCTGATGGAGTTTTGTATAAGAGAAATCACGATCTCGTGCTACTCAGATGTGTAGATGAGAAAGAGGCGAGTATACTCATGGAAGAGGTCCATGAAGGCACATTTGGTACGCACGCCGGCGGGCATGCTATGATGAGAAAGATCCTGAGAGCAGGATACTACTGGCTGACGATGGAATCGGATTGCTTTAAATTCACGAAGAGATGTCATAAATGCCAGATTTATGCTGATAAAGTTCATGTGTCGCCGTGCCCGTTAAATGTCATGTCCTCCCCGTAGTCGTTCTCCATGTGGGGCATCGACATGATAGGCAAGATCGAGCCCACTGCACCTAACGGTCATCGCTTCATTCTGGTAGCTATCGACTACTTCACCAAGTGGGCGGAGGCAGCCTCATATGCTAATGTGACCAAGCAGGTGGTGGCTAAATTCATAAAGAGGGATATCATCTGTCGTTACGGAATTCCCGAGCGGATCATTACGGATAATGGTTCGAATCTGAATAACAAGATGATGAAGGAGCTGTGCCAGAGTTTCAATATTGAACACCACAACTCATCTCCTTACCGGCCGAAGATGAATGGCGCCGTTGAAGCAGCCAATAAGAACATCAAGAAGATTGTTCAGAAGATGGATGTGACCTACAAAGATTGGCACGAGATGCTGCCATTTGCACTGCACGGTTATCGTATGACAGTACATACGTCAACCGGGGCAACTCCTTTCTCCTTGGTGTACGGTATGGAAGTTGTCCTACCGTTAGAAGTGGAGATCCCTTCTTTGCGATTTTTGGTTGATGTGAAACACGACGAGGCAGAATGGATTACGAACCGACTGAACCAACTCAGCCTGATGGACGAGAAGAGGTTAGCATCGATTGCGCATGGTCGTCTATACCAAAGCCGAATGAAGAAAGCCTATGATAAGAAGGTGAGTCCTAGAAGCTTTCAGACGGGTGATCTCGTCCTGAAGAAGATTCTTCCTCCACACTCCGATCACCGGGACAAGTGGACTCCTAATTACGAAGGTCCGTACGTCGTCAGCAAGGTCTTCTCGGGAGGAGCTTTGTTGTTATCCACGATGGATGGCGAAGATTTTGCATCCCCGGTGAACACGGACGCAGTTAAAAAATACTTTGCTTGAAAGCGACCCGCTGGACAGTAAAAAGAGAGTCCAGGCAAAAATGGGGCATCCCGGCGAACCATAAAAAGGAAAAGGTTCGGGCAAAAGTTAGGGATATAAATTGAAAAAAATGTACACCCGCAAAGTCGAAAACCCGGAAGGGCGACTTTGGCAAAAAAGGGTATCCCGGTGAATCGAAAACCCGGAAGGGCGATTCAGGCAAAAGTTAGGGATTTGAAAAAAGCAAATGACTGTGTTCCGCGCGTGGACTTTCATTGTTTAGTGGTTTGGAAGACCTGAGGGCCGTTTATCTGAATCAATCTCTTCTGAAGCTGAAGCCTCGGAGAAGTATCAAAGTCGAGTGGGTCATAGAGGGATCAACTCATGGTGTTCGTCTACGCCTCGTTGCCGACATTTGTATATACTGATGTATATTTATGTTTTATTTTTTGCGCAGCTTCCTCATTCCAAGAGCTTGCATCTGTTGTAAAACATTTTTACCCATTCAGGGGTTTGTTATCAATGAAATATACTATTCAGCAATTATGTTTGTCTGTTTAGCATTTATCTGTTTTGTTTGCGAAAAAGAACGCCGATGTTTTTGATAAAATGCGCATACATAAACTTACTGGCCTAGGCCACTGATTGTTGAAACAATGAATTACTTAAACATTGTCACAGGATGATAACCTTGATAGGTCCCTTTGAGAAGGGCATCTTGCCTGTTTGTTTGTGTTGTTACAGGTGTAGCATATTCCAGACGGTACGCCGTACGCGCCCCCAAGCAGAGAAGATTCTCTCCCCAGCCAAGTACATCCTGAGGGAATGGCATCTCCCCAGCTGAGTCTTTCACTGAAGTGTGCAGCACTCGATAGTTCAAGACTGAAGTCTCCAGCGGAATCGAGATTCCCCACAGTGTCGTACCCTCCCCCGAAGCAGGATGATTCCTTCTTCCCCAGCCGAGTTTGCAAACCCCCAAGAGAGCCGAGTCCTTGGAGAGTGTTTGGGCCATGATTGGTTTTCCCCAGTAGAGTATTGAATAGCTGATGTTGTATTTCCCCTCTGGAGTCGTTACCTCCAGGAAAGCTCTGGCTGCAAATGCCGTGCAGTTTATTTCTGCGATTGACATCGCTCTCCTCAGCAGGTCCAGGTTCTCGTAGAGCTCCGTTCCCCTGCAGCAGTCAACTGAAGTTCACTTCCCCACGGAGTCCGATTGAGATTGGCGTGACCTTTTTCTCCTCAGCAGGATGATTCCTTCCCCTATCAGAGTGGTTCTTTCTCCTTGACAGGAGGATTCTCCCTTCAGCATTTATTTTGCCGACGGGATCACAGCATTTTGCATGATTGCATAGCATTTATCATAAACGCGTAGCATTTCCACCGCGTGGAACATTGCGCCATTGCCGAAGCATATGCATACTAAACATGAGCTAGGTCGTTATCGTTCTTGTTTTGCAGGTGTTCCTCCGCAGGTCAGTTGCTCGAGATGATTCTTGAATTCTCCCCACCAGAGTCGCTTGCTCAAGACGAATCTTGAATTCTCCCTCGGCAAAGTCGTTTACTTAAGATGATTCTTAAAATCCCCGGTGCAGTTGCCAGAGTTGCTTGCTCAAGTTGATGCTTAGAGTCCCCGGCAGAGCGCCTGCTCAGGATGATTCCTAAAATTTCCAGCAGAGTTATCGGTTCAGGATGATTCTTGAAGTCCCCGCGGAGTTATTTGTGCAAGATGATTCTTGATTTCTTCAGCAAAGATGATTCAGTCAGAATAATTCATGGATCCCTGAAGCAGAGTTACTTGATAGTTCTCCAGAATCCCCAGCGGAGATGCGTCATCCCCAGCAGGTTTCTAAACAGCGAAGTTGAAACTCCCCTCGAAGACTTGAGGATTGAAGTCCGACCGTCTTAATGAAGCAGTCCCCTCAGCTGATGTGAAAGTACCCGATGGTAGAAGTTTGGATATCCCCAAGTGGTTCATGATTGACTGAGAATTCTATTCCCGACTTACTGATGAAGTCCGGCGGATGCCCAAGCAGTTTCTTTGAATGCCCGACGGCATGATTAACTTGATTGTTGACCTGATGAGTCCCGAGGAATCCTGATGCCTGACGACATGATCGACCATGTATCGCCGATTACCATGTGACCAATTCCCCAGCTAGTTGTCGTGCAGCTAGCATTTCAGTTTTCGAAGATTTGTTCTCATCAGAGTATCGTGTACTTGTGCAGTTGGCAAATTTCCGGGTTTGTCGGTATTCAACCGTCTCGCACCTTGATTGGTTGAGAGCCGTTCGCTTCTCACCCAGTCAGGTTCAAGCCGTTTGAATAGGGGCAGCTGTTGCACCCCAAAATTTGACCAACAACTTCTTTACCTAGCTTGTGATTCATTTCATTCACATTAGCATTATCATTTGCATTTCATAGACATGTATGCAGGAGATGAAGAGGTATGAGTACCAATCAAGAACTTTGAAGATAGCCAAGAAGGTTATTCAAGTGTTCAAGGGTTGATATCTTTGTCAGAGAAATTAGAAGATCCTCAGAGTGAGTGGTTGAAACCAAGAGTGTGTGCCTCCTAACTTGAGAGTTGTGGGAGCTCCTCAGATGATTCTGAAGCCAAGAATGTAGACTTGAAGCCTTAAGAGAGCTTATGAAATGTCTTGAAAGCCATCATGAAGCCTAGACAAGTCATGGTTCAAGTTTAAGAAGACTCAGCCATGAGTGGTGTAATTAGGGTTTGACTGGGTCCACCCTAGGTCAACTGATGATTTCAACAAGGTTGAGGCCTAATTCAAGAGCCATGTGATCATGGATTGATGCATTGAGATTCTATAAGGAGGACTCCAAGGTCAACTCATCATGATTGAAGAGTTTGAGAAGTTTCAAGCTAGGGTTTCTAGGGCTTGACAGTGTAAAATCCCCTAGTTTGACCCCTATCTTCAAGGCAGTTTAGCTCAAGATGTGATTGTCATCTCATCTTTCCCCCAACATGAATGCTGATTGAATGACTTAGATATTGTTCTTAGCTTTAATTTTAGCACTAGAAGTCCTTGATAGGATTTGTAGAGCTCAAGTTATGACTTTGACAAGTTACAGGTCATCTGAGGTATGTGAATCTAGGGCCTTGAAAGTCACCCAACTTGCATCAAACTTTTGCCCAAGAAGGATGATTCCTATGGACTTTTGGTCAACATGAATGTTGTTCCTCACCTTATTAGATTTCTAGAGAGTACTAGAAGTCCTTGATAGGATTTGTAGAACTCAAGTTATGGCTTTGACAAGTCAAGGGCATTTTGGTCATTTGGAGATTATAGGTCATTTCAAGTATAAGGCCATAACTCCTATTTCCATGCTTCAAATGGAAAAATCTTCAACATCAAACTTGCTTAAAATGATGTTTTAAGGCTAGTAAAGAGGTCATGAGATGGTGGAAAAGCTTGTAGCTCAAAGTTGTAAAAATGACCTAAAATGAAGGCATAAGTTAAATAAGTCAAAGTTGGAAATTGATATTTTCAACCTACACATCCAAACCATGGCATGTAATATATCATTTTGACTCTAGAAAACATTTTGAAAACAATGGTTTAGCCACATTTTTTATTTGAGGTCTAAATCATGGACTTGCTTTGGAAAACACTTGCTTGATTATTAAGAAACATATGCATAACTCAAGATTAAGGCATGAACAAGGAACTTGGCAAGCTAAACACCTCTAATATCTCACTAGGGGAGAAATTAAGAGTGAATGGGATGAATTCCAAGCTGTTTGCAAGAGGTGTACATGTCATGATAAGTGATTTAAAATCTCATGACATGAGATGTGTAAAATCTCATTGGAAGGATCTAGAGGGTTCTAGATCATCCAAACTCCATCTATATATTGAGTAGAATGAATCCATGGCAGAGGTTGGTGATCATTGAAGTTTTGAGCATAGTTTGGAATTGAGTTTTCATAGATTGCAATTGAAATCGGTTTCATCAAATTCCTCCATTTCCTTCCATTTTCTTGATTGAGTCTTCTTCCATGAGTATCAAGGATTAATTCCAGATCATTTCCAAGAAGAATTGGTGGCTAGATCGTGTGGGAACAAGTGATTTTCAGCATCTGCAACTCAGCATCGTGTTTCAAGATTGGAGCACTTTCCATTGAATCTTTTGCATACAGAAGCAAGGGGGAAGTTCAGTGATCGTGTCCAGAAGATTTGAGAGCTTGAAGTGAAGATTTCTTGCATCTGTTATTCAAGAATTTCCAGGTTTGTAACCTTCTTCCTATAGCATGATTTAGGTAGAATTAGGTTGAATTAAGGTGCTAGATTAGTTGTAGAATGGCCTAGGATGGATTTCAGATGGTTAATTGTTGAATTAGAGACAAGATAGGAAGATCACCATTTTCGGTTGAGATTGGGAGATGATGATTCTTGAGGTTTCAGAAGAAACTAATGGCATGATTGAGTTCGTGGCAAGATTTGGAGTGTGTTTCATGTTTTGACCTCTTGGATTGGAGGCCTCTAGGAAGAACTAGGGTTGAAGGGGACGATCGGAGCTCCATCGGCGGTGGCCGGAGCTGGGCGCGAAGCTCAGAGCTTTGAATTGGAGAAGATGAAGTTCTCACCATTGGATCATGTTTTAACCATTGACTAGGAGAAGATCCAAGGGCTGTGTTTTAAAGTTAAGTTATGAAGAGTTTCTGATGAAACGATGCGTTTCATTTAGTTGGTGCTTTGGGCTTAATAATATGAGTGCTATCCACACCCCCCCAGCAAGCCCAACCCATGTTTTTAACTGGAAATGTTTACTTCCTGCACCGCGCGCTTCTTTATTTTCATTTGATTTTCATTTAATTTTCATTTAATTCATGATTTTTGTAAAATTCATAACTAATTGAATATTAATCCAATCAAATCCATTCTTTTTGCATATTACTCATGATTGAGTCTACTATTTTTTAGAAAAAAAATGTTTTCATTTTATATGATTTCTGATTTAATTGGAATTTTGTATTTTAATTGATATTAAAATGTTTATGTTTGATGCATATTTTTGTAGAATTTTGTTTGATCTCATGGTGATGATTCTTGGCCTAATTTTTTGTGTGTGCCTTCTAGGTTGATATTTAGATGCTTCCTTTTTAAGGTTTTATGTTGATACCTTGTAATGTAGGATTTAGTTCTAGGTCCAAATTGATGATTTGATCTTTGAAACTAATGTGATAGAGTCATGATTGACCTAGGTTCCCATAGTAATTTTTGTAGGAGTTTACAATTGATTCTAGTATTTTAGTTAGGACTAACTTTAGTACTAGGTTTTAGGTGATCCTAATTTACTAATTCAACTAGTTTAACTCCTTTAATTCCCTTAGATTAGGGTTTGTGCTTGGTTTGCCTTTGGTTGAGATTGAAGACAAGTTGAAGACAAGGTGAGGGTGCTTGAAGTTGCTTGAAGTTGCTTGGAGCTTGGAGTTGCTTGTGCCTGAAGGTGTCTGATGAAGATTTAGGAGATAAGAGACATAGGGAGGGCCTTAGAACTAGAATGACTTCTTTCACAAACATGGAAAGCGTCTTGTGCTTCCATTCCTCCCAATGACTAAAAGTCCTTCTCAGATATTCACATCCCTCCTTTGGAAGGATGAGTGGATTTATCTGGGAAGTAGAACTTTGAGGGAACCAGTCTCTCATAATGATGAACCCTTACAGGCTTCCTTTGGTTGTCAGTAAGTTGTTTATCATTTCCCCTCATCCTGTTAAATCAATTATCTTCTGGTTTGAGTATCTTGAGAGATGTTGGGCTTGAGTTTGAAGATGAAGACTTCATTGAAGAGTGTGTAAGAGGATGATTCCTTGAGCATTGTCATTGCAGCTAAAGCTTGAAGAGCAAGAAGAACAAGTTGATACTTGAGGATCCAATGGAGATTGAATGAAGAGTGAGGAGTTCCTTGCTTGAAGGAGAATTGAAGGATGAAGTTGACACTTCCAAGTGATTGAAGATTACTCTGAGAAGCTGAAGCTTGTAAGAGGAGAAGACCAAGTTGAGACTGGCAAAGCAAAGAGAGCTGAAGCTTAAAGACTAAGTTGATGAAGAGGATTCAATGGAGATTGGGTGTAAAGCTGAAGCTGAGGAATAAAAGATAAGTTGATATTTACATTGATGCTTGGAGGGCCTGAACGAATCAAGTTGATATTTGTAGTTAAGAGTGAAGCCTGAAGGTGGAATTGGCTGGAGAGCTGAAACTTGAAGAAGAAAATTAAGTTGAAACTTATGTTGATGGGTTGAAACCTAGAGAAGCAAGTTGGTACTTGGCATGAAGGGTGTTTGAGGTCTGAAGACTGGGTTGCTGTCAGAAGAGCTGAAGCTTGGAATTTGAGAGGGTTGTTGACCTGCTTTCTTGTCTGTTTTCTTTGCTGTATTGATATGCCTTGTTTGACTTGTCTGATGCATTAGAATAAGTCCATGATTAGACTGACTTTAATCTAGGAGCATGATTGCACTAGAGGTTGAGTTGCTCCCTCTGCTTGTATTGTTACTGTATGGCTTTGCTTGCGGGTATTCGGTAGAGCCCAGCTCCCTTGACCATCTGGTTTATTTTGCTTGATAGCATGTTCTTATTTTCTTCTGTATGATTACAGTCTCTTATATTTTTCTTGATAGCATGATGTTATTTTCTTCTGTATGATTGCAGTTTACTGTATTTTGCTTGATAGCATGTTGTTATCTCCTCAGTATGATTGTTGTGATTCATTCTGGCTTGAGGTTGAGATGAGCTTGTGGAGGCTGATGCCCCACACACATTTCCTCCCTCACTTGCATTGCATGCCTTTTACAGTCGTTTACTATTTACTGTTTAAGCTGATGCTTTATCTATTTTTGTGTATCATTGGTATGATCCCTTAGGACTCTCACTTCCTTTGATAAGGAAGTGATGATAGAACTTTAGGTTGAAACCTATGCATGATAACTTCTAGGAGTTCCCTGTTTCAAACCCCAACCATAGGATGAATCCTTGGCATGACAACAGTAGGACTTGATAGTCTCCCCGTAGTTGAGCCTCTCTCTTCTCATCTCAAAACAGCTCAAAATACAGTAATCATGAATGATTTCTTTCGTACGTTACGAGCCTTAAGCTATCTGAGAAAGGAGTGTTGGAGAGTTTCTTTTCAACGGTCTGAATGTTTAGTATGGTACCCTTTGGGTGACATGCGACGCATTCACTCTCAGGTCATAGTCTTTAGTGCGATTGAAATTGCAAATAACAATAAAAAACACTTCTTTCGTAAAAGACAGAAAACAAACTTCAAACCTTTTTGCCTCGTGGGCCCGTAATTCAAAGGAAAGCTTTTCTGAAGAAAAGAGTGTCGTTAAACTTCAGCGCCACCGCAAACAGGCTTTGTCCCTAACTGCTGGAACTGCTGTTTAACCCTACTCGATAAAACAGATGGATCTGAATTCCCATAATTCGCATTAGCCCGAACTACGTTTGCTCTGATCTATCATGCTGTATGAAAGTACGTAGGCATAGGATGCGATATCCTAGCGAGCAACCTTCCCCTCCTTTCCCGTAGGTAGGCGAACTACGTTGACTCTGATTTCTCGTTCCAGACGGGAATACGTAGGCATAAAGCGCGACGCTTTGCCGAGTCATTTTCTTTTCTATTTAAGCCAGCCTTGATAGGTAGATAGATAAAACCAACTCGTCCAGTAAACACAACAAGCGTGGATCTCGTCGAGTACGACGGACGTGAGGGGTGCTAATACCTTCCCCTTGCATAACCGACTCCCGAACCCAGACAATGGTTGCGATGACCTTGTCTTATACCTTTTCGTTAGGTTTTTCCGATCGTTTCCTTTCCCGCTCTGAGGGATAAATAACGAAAGGTGGCGACTCTTCTATTTTGCCAGCACCTTATTTTCGCGGTAGCGATAATCCTACACAAGTATCAACCTGTTCTCCAACTTCAAGCCTCAGCTCTCTCCTCTTTACCAGTATCAACTTGTTCTTCTTTATCTACAAGCTTCAGCCTCTAAGGGTAATCTTCAAACACAAGGAAGTATCAACTCCTAGCATCCTCAATCTTCTAGCAAGGAACTCCGTCCTCTAGCAAGGGAGAAAGATTCATTTGACATGAGCAAAGTTTGGATGATTGACAGCAGAGTGAAGACCAAAGGTCACCACTAAGCATCCTATCATCAGAGAAAGGGACCCTCAAAGGTTCTACCAACTTGTAAAGAGCCACACATCCTACCAAAGGAGGGATGAGGCCTTTACAAGGGGACCTTATATCATAGGGAAGAATGGAAGTGATCAACACCTTCCATGTTTATGAAGGAAGAGAGACTATCAAGAAGCTCTGCCTACAAACCCTAATCTTAACACTTAATCAACATTACACCAAAAGAAAGGAAATCTTCACATCCAAGCTTCTTCAAGCATTCTATTGCATCTTCAACTTGCTTTCATCATCCACCAAGGGTAAAAACAACACAAGCTTACTCTAAGGGAACCTAAGGGGTTTATTTAGTCAGATTGGTGCATTAGAATCATCCAAAGTTAGCACCTAAAATAAAATCAAACTAAAATAGTAAACTACATTGTAAATTCCTACAAAAATTCCTAAGGGACCTTAATTCAATCATGAATCTACTATACAAAATTCAGAGGTTGAATCATCCACCAAGTTCTAGATATAAAACCTAAATCATAAGGCATCAACCATAAACCCTAAAAGTGGAGCTCTTAAAGTTTCAACCTAGAACTACCACTTACATTCATCACAAAAATGTGAGAAAAATCTAGGGGGAGCATGCACATCTATGCTAGCTACACACAAAAAATCAAGGCCAAAATCCTCAACACATGATCAAACCAAATTCAAGAAAATCAAGCATTAAACATGATTATTTTAATGTCAATTAAAATGTAAAAATGGACATAAAATTAGAAAATGCATGGAATATTAATATCTTTTATCTAGTAAATACTAGATTCAATCATGAATCCATGGCAAAAAGAATGGGATTAATTGAGTTATTTTTCCATTTTTTATGAATTTTCCAATATTCATGTATGAAATGAAAAATAAAATGAAAATCAAAATAAAATAAACATGCGCGCGGTGTGGATAGCAAAAGAAATCAGTTCAATATCCAAACTGGGCCATAAGGGGGGTGTGGTTATCAACTACTGACTGAGCCCAAAACCAACACTTAAGTGAAACGCTGCGTTTCACATTATTCAGAGTCCTTCACAAACTCAAATCAATACGTGGTCGTTGGATCCTCATCTGGTCAAAGGTCTCAGCCCCATCCAATGGCTCTAAGGTTGTCTTCAACCTTTTGAATCTCTGAAACTCGCGCGCAGCCATGGCCACCGTCGGTGGTTCTCCGGTCATCACTCCCAACCCTAACTCTCTATAGAATCCACCATAGGCCACGATTCCTTGATGAATCTTGTCCCAAATTTCCTCAGGAATCCATTCATGCCCTTAATTCATTCTAAAACCTCAAGATTCGCAAGAACACCATCTCAACCGAAAATTGGAACAACCCTAATTGGTCACTAATCTTAAAATTTATGATCCAGAAACCTTCCTACACCATTCTACTATGCATCTACCATAACAATTCCTCTTAATTCTACTTAATTAAAGCTATAGAACAAGAACTGCATACCTGGTAAAATTGAGCAAACAGAGTGGTTGAATCTTCAAATCAACCTTCAAGAGCTTGCAGAATCCTTCACTAGCCACTAATCAACCTTTTGTATGCAATGAAAAGAATTGAAACGCCCTGAATTCTTGAAACCAATTCTGAGTTGCAGATGAAAAATTTCAATGGCTATCACACGATTCTTCACCAATCTTGCTCAATTCTCCATCTGGAATCATCCACCAATGCTAAAGCAAGCTTCTGAGATCAAAATCGTGGATTGAAATGGCTTCAAACCTTGTAACCGATTTTGATTTGCAATTAGAAATTTCAAAGTGCAATCTCACTCTCCTCTCTCAATTTTCACCAACCTTCACTCTGAACCACTTCTAAATCATATATAGAACATGTATGGATGATCTAGAAAGTTCTAGATCACTCTAATGAGAAATTCAATATCTCATGTCATGGAAAGTTCAATCTCATGGTGTGTTCATAACAGCTCATGTTGGCAGCTTGTATTCACCCTCATTCTCTTCCTATTTCTCTCCTAGTGGTATTTTGGATGTGTTTGCATTGAAAGGAGCCTTGGTTATGCCTTGAATATTGGTTTGGCAATTGTTACTTAAGATGCAAGTAATCACTTTTCAAAGCAAATCCTCAAATTAAACCTCAAGTCAAAATTGTGGCAATTTCAATGTTCTTAAAATGTGTTTTACAATCAAAATGGTATGTCACATGGCTTGGTTTGGACATGTAGATCAAAAATCCCAATTTCCATCTTTGGTTCATTTGAAATTCATCTTTATTTTAGGCCATTTTTGTGATTTTTAGCTACAAGCAATTCCAACCTCTCATGACCTCTTGGCTAGCCTTAAAACATCATTTTGAACAAGTTTGATGTTGAACATTTTCCCATTTGAAGCTTGCAAATAGGAGTTATGGCCTTATGATTGGAATGACCTGTAATCTCCAAATGACCAAAATACCATTGACTTGTCAAAGCCATAACTTGAGTTCTACAAATACTATCAAGGACTTCTAGTACTCTCTAGAAAGCTAAGAGGATAAGGAACAACATTCATGTTGACCAAAAGTTCATAGGAATCATCCTTCTAGGGAAAACGGTTCATGCAAGTTGGACAACTTTCAAGCTCCAAATTCACATACCTCAGATGACCTGTAACTTGTCAAAGTCATAACTTGAGTTCTACAAATCCTATCAAGGACTTCTAGAACTAAAATTAAATCTAAGATCATGCTCTACAACATTCATGTTGGGGGCAAGATGAGATGACAATCACATCTTGAGTTAAATTGCCTTGAAGATAGGGGTCAAACTAGGGGATTTTACACTATCAAGTCTTAGAAACCCTAGCTTGAAACTTCTCAAACTCTTCAATCATGATGATTTAACCTTGGAATCATCCTTATAACATATCAATGTATCAATCCATGATCACATGGCTCTTGCATTAGGTCTCAACCTCCTACAAATCATCAGTTGACTTAGGGTTGACCCAGTCAAACCCTAATTGCACCACTCATGGCTGAGTCTTCTTAATCTTGCACAATGACCTATCTAGGCTTCAAAGTGGTCTTCAACACTTCTATTGAGCTCTCTAAAGACCTCAAGTATAACTTCATGGCTTCAGAATCATCTGATGACTTCCCACAACTCTCAAGTTAGGAGACCTACACTCTTGGTTTCAATCACTCTCTCTGAGGCTCTCTTAACTTCTCTGACAAGGATATCAACCCTTGAACACCTGAATAAGCTTCTTAGCTAGCTTCAAACTCTTGTATATCTCTTAATTGGTAATCATACCTCTTGATCTCCTGCATACATGTCAATGAAATGCAAATGATAATGCTAATGTGAATGAAATGAAACATAAGTTAGGTAAAGAAATGCTAGGCAAATTTTGGGGTGCAACAGCTGCCCCTATTCAAACGGCTTGGACCTGACTGGGTGAGAAGCGAACGACTCTTAGAAAATCAAGGTAGAATACGGTTGAATACCAACAAACCCGGAAATTTGCCAACTGCACAAGTACACGGTACTCTGATGGGGGACAAATCTTCGGAAACTGAAATAGCAGTTGCACGACAACTAGCTGGAGAAATACTGATCTGAACCTCCGTCAGGATGATTCTCGGATTTATCTGATATCATTGCTTCCTCAAATCATCAAGGGATTACTGGTTACACGGTAATTGGGATTTGCCAACCGCACAGGTAGACGGTACTCTGGTTGGTAGGAACATCTTCAAAACCGAACGTGCCAGTTGCGCGACAACTTGCTGGGGAATTGGTCACACGGTAACCGGTGATACACGGTCGATCATGCCGTCAGGCATCAAGATTCCTCGGGACTCATCAGATCAACGATCAAGTTGATCATGCCATCGGGTACTCAAAGAAGTTTTTTAGGCGTCAGCCGAACTTCGTCAGTAAGTCGGGAATAGAATTCTCGGTCAATCATGAACCAATTGGGGATATCCAAGCCATTGCCATCAGGCATTCCGTGTCGGCGGAAAGGAATGCTTTGACCTTGTAGTTAGACTTCATCAGTGGGTCAGGGGTTTTGGCACTACTGCCAGACTTCAATCATCAAGTCTTCAAAGGAAGTTTCAACTTCGCTGTTCAGAAACCTGCTGGGGATGACGTATCTACGCTGGGGATTCTGGAGAACTATCAAGTAACTCTTCTTCGGGGCTCCAGAGATCATTCCGGCTGAATCGAATCTGCTGAGGACTTCAAGAATCATCTTGAACAGATAAATCCATCAGGAACTTCAAGAATCATCTTGAACCAATAACTCTGCTGGAGATCTCAGGAATCATCCTGAGCAAACACTCTGCCGGGGACTCTAAGCATCAACTGGAGCTATCAACTCTGGCGACTTCACTGGGGATTTTAAGAATCATCTTAAGCAAACCACTTCGCTGAGGAGTTCAAGAATCATCTTGGGCAAACGACTTTGCTGGGGAATTCAAGAACCATCCTGAACCAAACAACTCTTCTGAGACTTCAGGAATCATCCTGAGCAAGCACCCTGTCGGGGAACACCTGCAAAACAAAAACGGTAACAACCTAGCTCATGTCTCATATGCATATGTTTGACAATGGCGCAATGCTCCACATGGTGGAAATGCTACGCGTTTAGGGTAAATGCTATGCAATCATGCAAAATGCTATGACCCCATCAGCAAAATAAATGCTGAAGGGAAAATCCTCCTGTCAAGGAGAAAGAACCACTCTGATAGGGGAAGGAATCATCCTGCCAAGGAGAAGAAGTCACTCCAACCTTAATTGGGTTCCTCCTGAGGAAACGAACTTCAGTTGACTGCTGCAGGGGAACAAAGTTCTACAAGAACCTGAACTTGCTCATCTAGGTATTCAAACCACAAGCTACTGAGGAAAACGATGTCAGTCACAGAAATAAACTGCACAGCCTTCGCGGCAAAACTTTCCTGGAGATAACGACTCCGGTGGGGAAATACAGCATCAGCTACTAAACATTCTACTGGGGAAAACCAATCATGGCCCCCACGGCTTCCAAGGACTCGACTCTCTTGGGGAATTGCAGACTCGGCTGGGGACGTAGGAACCATCCTGCATGCCGGGGAGAATACAACTCTGTGGGGAATTTCAATTCCGCTGGAGACTTCAGTCTGGAACTTTCGAGTGCTGCACACTTCAGTGTATGACTCGGCTAGGGAAGGGACGATCCTTCAGGATGTATCTGATTGGGGAGAGAATCTTCTCTGCTTGGGGAGACATATCAATGCTTACGATCTCATGTTCAAACTCCACGGGGAGGTGCTGCTGAACCTTGCTGGAGGAGGAGGAATCATCCTGCTTGGGGGCGCATACGGCGTACTGCCTGGAGTATGCTACACCTGCAACAACACAAACAAACAGACAAGATACCCTTCTCAAAGGGACCTATCAAGGTTATCATCTTGTGACAATGTTCAAGTAATTCATTGTTTCAACAATCAGTGGCCTAGGCCAGTAAGTTTATGTATGCCCATTTTATCAAAAACATCGGTGTTCTTTTTCGCAAACAAAATAGATAAATGCTAAACAGACAAACAGAATTGCTGAATAGTATACATTTTATTGATAACGAACCCCTGAATGGGTAAAAATGTTTTACAACAGATGCAAGCTCCTGGAATGAGGAAGCTGCGCAAAATATAAAACATAAATATACATCAGTATATACACAAATGTCGGCAATGAGGCGTAGACGAACACCATGAGTTGATCCCTCTATGACCCACTCGACTTCGATACTTCTCCGACGCTTCAGCTTTAGAAGAGATTGACTCAGATAAACGGCCCTCAGGTCCTCCAAACCACTAAACAAATACAGTCCACACGCGGAACGCAGTTGTTGCACCCTAAAATTTGACCAATCGGGCCCCATATCTGGTTTATGTTTCGACATATTTTGCATTCGCATTCGCATACGGCATGCATTGCATTTTTATCATTTAGATTGGTTTTTATCGGGATTATAGCCCCTGGCGTTTCAGGCAGTTCAGGCCGGTTGGAATAAAAGTCTATTGAGAATTGGTGCTTTTCAGGCTATCTCGGTGCCAGGGTTTCGCTACGGTTGCGCAATTGGGTTTTATTCGCCTTAATCGGCCTCCTGGCATTTTAAAGATTTTTCTGTCATTTTTCTGAATTTTAATGCATTTAATTGGATTTTTCTGGATTTAATAGATTTTAATAATTTTTAGAGTTTCAAATAGATCTTCTTTTTTTTTAGATAATAAAGATTTTTAGATAGTATTTTTTGCTTCTCTTAAAAAAGGATAGATATAATTAGATATTGATTTTCTAAAAAAAAAGATAGATATTATTAGATATTGATTTTCTTTTAAAAAAAATATAGATATAAATAGATATTATCATTTTCTTTAATGGAATAGATAAAAAAAATAGAGATAGTATTGTTTTTAGATTTTTATTAGATTTAATTGTTTTTTCAGATTTTTATAATAGATATTAAATGGTTGTTTTAGATTTTATTTGCTTTTTCTAGATTTAATTAGATTCTTTGATAAATAGTTTTTTAAAAAATAGGATTAAAGTTTTTAGATTTTTTTTATTTGTTTTTTTTTCCAGATTTAATTAGGTTTTATTAAATAATAGTTTTAGATATTTTTTAGGTTAATTAGGAGTTTAATTTTTAATTTTCGTTTTAACAAATTAATTAGGATTAATATTAGGTTTTAATCAGATTTTATTGTTAATTTTCGTTTTAGATTAATTAGGGTTAATTTTTAGTTTAATTTTGTTTTAATCAGAGTTTAATCAGTTTTTAGTCATTAATCTGATCATTATCCAAGTGAGCCAGTATCCAGATCAGGCCCAAGTCAAGGTCCACGCCACATGTCAAATAAAACGTGTGCCACGCATGCAGCCAGGATTTCGGCCACCTCATTCACTCACCCTCTGCATGAGTTCCACGTCACAAACCACTACCTTTTCTCCTTCCACGTGTTCTTCCCACTCAGTCTCTCTCCACTGACACGCGTCCCACCCATTCTCTCCCCTCCTGCATGTCAGCCACCTGGCCACCTCACCATCCTCTCTCCGCGTCTGGCTGCCACGCGTCCTTCACCGGTCAAATCCACCGGAAACCCTACCGCCGGCCATGCAAACTCCTCAGAACCTCACCGATGAAATCACACGGTGAGTCCTACGGCCGAATCTCACCAGAATTTCACCGGAAATCATCCTCCATCAATAATCGCTTGTGAAAATTTTCCAGAACTCGCTCAAGATCATGACGTTCGTTCTTTCCCGATCCACTCCGTCATCATCATAGATCTTCATGAAGACCATCAGAAATTCAAGATTCAGCCGTTTATGCAAGAACTTCACCAAATCTTCATCGTCTTCCTCAGGAACTTCATCATGTTCTTGAGCCTTTTTCCAGAAATTTAACGTTCTTCACAAATCTTCATCCGTCCAAAGTCTTCCTTCAAGAATCTTCAACTCTCATCAAGAACTTCCTCCAGATCTCCCGTTTTGTGTAGATCTTCGCCGATCCTCTCGTCTTCAAGGATCCTCAAGCGCTCATCAAAGCCTCCGATCGTCCTCGATACGTAGATCCTTGCGCATTTGGAGCTTCGTCATCCCCATCGTTTTTCGTCATCCATCTTCTTCAGCAAACTATCCAGGTTCTTTTTCCTCTTGCTCGAACTTGTAAGGATGCATGTGGTTAGTTTACATAGATTTAGCTTAGCTTCGATTGCTAGGATAAATCATATTGTTTAGGATTGAGCATCGGATTGGTAAGGTGAAGGTTAGATTAGGGTTTGTTGAACTGAGTTTGAGGTGATGAGTGTGAGAGATTGGAGAGGGTTTCATGGGAGGGTTTGTTCAGAGAGCGCCATTAGGGTTTGTGTTGGGGGAAAGATGAACAGTAGAGGAATTAGTTAGTTTTAGGGTTTGATCTTTGCTGAAGTTGGATTGAAGGAGTCTCGGGCCTTAAGCCCAATTGTTGTCAGCTTGCTGACTATACCCCCGTTATTCCTCGTAGCACCCCTTCTCCCCGTTGGAATTTGGTTTGGGCTTAATCCAATTGCTATCCACGCCCCCCGTTTGGAGGCCCAAACCTCGAACAAAGCGAAGTCATGGCTATTCGCACCCTCCCCCCTGGGTTTTATTTTTGTTGTTTTTCTGAGTTAGTTACTGGGCCCAGTGTAATGCTTCCAGCACCCCCCTCCTGGGCCCATTGACATTTTATGTTGTAAATAATTGCTGGTAACACCCCCTTTTAATTGAATTTTGTTTAATTTTCTTCATTTGCATTTAGTTACCAAATAATTCATAATAAATCAAAAAATAATCTTTTTAACATGGGGATTTTCGCTACATTTCAATAAGGATGTCAAGAAAATTATGAGAAAATAAAAATATTATTTTAGGTATTTTTCCATTTATGGTGAATTTTCACATTTAATTGCTTTTATGTTCATTTTGTTTGTACATACATTTTGATGAATTTTGTTTAGGCATTTCTTTCCATATTTTGATTCCATTATTTTTGTGGTAGTTAGATTAAAGCATTAAGTTCCCTTAGAGATTTATTCCACATTTTTGTGGATTAATTTTGAGTAGTTTTGATTAGAAAACATTAAGTTAGTATAATTAGGGTTCAAACTCAACATAGGTGCACTATAACATTTTCTTTTGGGGTTTTTAGCATGAATTAGGTTATGGGACATATAGGGTGTGTAGGGTAGATATAGGGACTCCCTTAGAATAAATCCTAGAATTTTAAATACTATTTTACTATTTTTAGTATATTTTGCAAAGTGTGTGATTGTTTGGTGTTCCCATTTGGGGTTTATGTTGCTTGCTTGGGCTTTTGGGTTTTTATTTGGGGTTTGGGATTGTGGAAGCATGAAGAATCAATGGAGAAGATTTAATACAAAGATCAAGGTTGATGCATGAAGATTTCTTGGATTGAAGATGCTGATTGAAGGCTTAGGAGAAATAGGAGAAAATAGGAAGAGCTTAGAATAGACAAATTCTTTGTACAAACATGGAAAGCTTCTTGTGCTTTCATTCTTCTCAATGATTAAAAGTCCATCTATGATATTCACCTCCCTCCCTTGGAGGGAAAAGTGGTTTTATCTAGGAGGTAGAACTTTGAGGGAAACAGTCTGTTACAATGTCAACTATTCATAGACTTCCTTTGGTCGTCAATGAATTGTTTGACATTCAATTTCTTCTGATAAAATCAATTCTTTGCTGGAGAGCTTGCCTTGAAGAAAGAAGCCATTGGAGATAGGGATGAAGATCAAAGATTGACAAAGATGAAGATTATTCATGTCAAAGTTGTGCAACTATTAAAGCTAGGGTTTACTGCTGTCTGGAGCTATCTGTTGTCTGATGCTATCAACTGGTTAAGGTTCTGTGCTTGCTTGAGCTGGGTGATTTCTTGGAGATAGAAGCTTGTTGTAGCTTGGGGTACCATTGGGGTTTGATTTTGGAAGTTCAACTGGAGCTAGGGTGCTGTCAGGGCTGGTTTTGGGGTTTTATTTTCTTTGTTGTATTGTTTGTTAATTTCCCCCTTGAGGTTGAGGTGAAGCTGTTTCACTTTGCTCATTGTTTTCTAGGTTCGAGGTTGAGTGGGACTCCCTTGCCTCGCTTGTACTGCTGCATTCATGCATTTTACTGCTTTACTGTATATATGTTGTTTCTTTTTCGTTTATCCCCTTAGGATCTCTGTTTCTCTCTGTGCAAGAGAGAAATATGACAGACATTAGGCTCTCATCCATGCATGACAACATTAGGGTAGATTTTGATTCCCTTTTAACCCTAGGTTAGAGTTCTTTCTCTTCTATCTCAAAACCATCAAAAATACAATAAAAGGTTAAACATCAATAAAAGACAGTTCTTGCGTAAAAGACTGTAAACCAATCAAAGAGTCATTTTTGTCCACTTGGACCCGTAATCAGGAGAAAACCTTTTTCAGAAGGATAAAAAAAACAATCAAGACAAATTTGTGTCTTCCGTGGCCCGAACTACGTTTGCTCTGATCTTTCATGCTGTATGAAAGTACGTAGGCATAGGATGCGATATCCTAGCGAGCAACCTTCCCCTCCTTTCCCGTAGGTAGGCAAACTACGTTGACTCTGATTTCTCGTTCCAGACGGGAATACGTAGGCATAAAGTGCGATACTTTGCCGAGTCATTTTATTTTCTTTTTACCCAGACCTGTAGAGTAGATAGAATAACAATTCGTACTAGAAAACAAGTGTGGATCCCTTCGAGTACGACGGACGTGAGGGGTGCTAATACCTTCCCCTTGCGTAACCGACTCCCGAATCCAGGATTCGGTTGCGATGACCATTCCTTTCCCGTCTTTGTGGTAGGTTTACTCTGGGCGTTTCCTTTCCCTCTGTTGGGATAAATAACGCACGGTGGCGACTCTTCTGTTCAGCCGGCGCCGATTTTCACAGTAGCGACAGCTGGCAACTCTGCTGGGGACTCCAACGGTTCCCTACGCGAGTCAATCCTAGCGTTTGTTTTCCCGTCGAGGATTTTGTATGGATTTACGTTTCTGTATTTTACATTCAGCATTATATTACTGTTATTATTGTTGTGGGTATGAGGGGGTTCTATGATTGAGAGAAAAGCCGGACTTGGGCTTGAGTGCACCTAGAATTAGAGTGGAAATTAGTGGGCGCGTGCTTGGTTTGCAGGCACTAGTGTCTCATGAAATCCACGCTCGGACGAGGTTCTTATGGTTGACTTCTTTTTCAACCCTTTAGGTTGAGGGGGTTGTTGGTTAGTTGGATTGTCGACTCCGGGGACCGATCATTTGGAAGTTGGCTAAGTGAGGCCTCTTCAGGACATGATGATGCCACACCTTCTGGGTATCGTATCATTAGTCTTGAAAGTCTGTGATGCCAACGACCGCATAGGATGCCATACTTTGTGTCAGTTATTAGGGCACCTACCTGTGAGAGGGGTTGGGGCATGTAGGTAACTTGACTTCCAGATTACCGGTTTTCTTGATTGAGATTCAGTGATATTTGAGGACAGCATTATGAGGTCTGTTGGAGACCAGGTTCGAGCATTGTTTTGGCTTGTTGAGACCAGGGTTGAGCAGAGTTATGGGTCTGATTAAGACCAGTATGATGGATTCTTCTCAGCCAGGGGCACTTGGTCCCTTGTGTGTGCATTTTGCATTTTGCATGATTGTTTGCATTTGCATTTCATTTTGCATATTCCTCTTCCGCCGGAACAGAGAGCTTACCCGTTTTTGTCCGCTTCGTCAATTGATTTCCCGACATTCGCACTGGACTTGAGTTAGTATCTTGAAAGATCATGGCTTCAGGAGAGCAGAACTTAGTTGTTACTCGGGCGGAGTTTGAATTATTGAAGTACCAGGTGAGTTAGGTCATGGAAGCCATAACAGCTATAAATGGAGGAGGAAACAATGGTCAAAGAGCTCAGATGAACAATGTCGCTCAGCCCGTGCAAACCCCTGTCAGAGGTCCATATTCTTTCAATGACGCAGAGTGTCACAATTCCACTTTCTCTACGCCAGATTCTCCAAGGATTGTTCCATCTCCCGGAGTTGTTCCGCAGGTTAATATTCAGGACCCACTGACTGCTGAGTATATGAGAAGACTTCAGACGTTGGAAGATCAGATTGTCGCCCTGGTGAATAAGAATACTCTTGATCTAAATGCTGCGAGCATGTGTTTGGTGCCAGGTCTTGTATTGCCTCCAAAGTTCAAAATGCCCAATTTCGAGAAGTACAAAGGGGATAGTTGTCCGAAGCTACATTTGGTTAGGTTCTGCAGAAAAATGACTCCGCATATCACCGATGACAAGCTCATGATTCACTGTTTCCAAGATAGTTTGATCGGAGCATCTTTAGACTAGTACATGCACTTGAAGAGTGATAGTATTAAATCATGGTCGGACTTAGCCAATGCCTTCGTGAAGCAGTACGACTACAACCTGGAAATGGCTCCTTTTCGCGTGCATTTGCAAGAATTATCTCGTGCGGAGAATGAATCCTTTAGGGGGTATGTGCAAAGATGGAGAGAATTGGCTGCTCGTGTTCTACCACCGATTCAGGAGAGAGAAATGGTTAGCCTCTTTTTGGATACTCTGAAGGGCCGTTATTACGACATGATGTTCACTTGTACAAGCTTTGAAGGCTTGATGAGAATGGGAGAGCTTGTTGAGAGAGAACTCAAGAATGGAAAGCTTCGAGAGGCTCCTTATATCCCAGTTGATAAGAATGAATCAGTTATCAGTTCTCAAGAGGAGTGGGAAGAAGGAAGCGATGTTGTCTCAGAATCTCTAGCATCTCAGGCTCAGTTTTCAGACACTTCAAACCAGCAGACATATTATCGTCAGCCGCGTCGTCACGCCCAACCAAGACCAAGAAAGCCTGAAAGGCAGTTTACTCAGCTACCGGTGTCATACAGTCAGTTGTTGCCTAATTTGGTCGAAAGTGGATTAATAGTGCCGAAAGAGACTAGTCCAATGATCCCGCCTTATCCTCCAGGTTCTGATGCCAGCGCCCGCTGTGAGTACCATGTTGGGGTACAGGGGCATTCGACAGATGATTGTAAGGTGCTTAGAAGCCAAGTTCAGAACCTGCTAGACTCTAACAGGATCTTTATCACCCCTCAGGGTTTTGTTCGGATTATTGATTATCCTTCATCCAGTTGTGTGGGTTCGTCAGTCAATGTTATGGAATACTCCGCTGAGAGTGTATGTTTGGAAGAAGGCCCAACTGGGAGCTCAGTTGAATATGGGGAAAGTTACTAGAGGTTTCTGCGCCGGGTGTCGCATCTGTTTTCTCTGCTGATTGTTAGCTTTCATGCATTGTTGTTTGCTGACCACCACCAGGCATGTTGGCTGGGGTCATTGTATTTTGTACTCGGGTGTGCTTGTTTACTGCTCTTGTTGGCTTTGCATAGTGGTGTGAGGTGTTTATCTCTGTGCTTACAGCTTGGGGTGTATTTGTCTTGTCTTGAATATGTGTTGATTTCTGCATTGCATTATCATATAACAGGTACATCAGAATTGTGGGTCTTATTTCCTATCTCCAGTTTGTTGCAGGAATTCCCTCAGAAATATGGAACAGAATCAGGCTGAATTGATTGAAGTCCGAAGCCAGCTAAGGCAGATGATGAAAGACATGCAAGAGTTGCGTCTGGATCAGAAGATACTCAAAAAGGAAAATAATCAGCTGAAGACCCAAATGAGCTTGATCATGGAAGTAGTAAAGAATGTACTTAGGAAAGAGGATGATCAGCTATCTGAAGCCGCAGTGAAGGAGTTTGTCCCACTTGTGCCTGTGGAACCTGAGCTTAAAAGACGTGTTGATCGACACCAACAACAACAACAAAAGATACATCCGGTTCGGCGAAGGTTAAGGAGGATCTTTGAGGCGCCGCCTTCAACATATGATAAGCTCTTGCAGACTTTATTGAGTTTGAAGCTGGTTGAAAAAAGTACAATGGAGCCGCTCACAGGAACGACGCTTCCTTATGGGTATGACACTAATAAGCAGTGTGAATTTCATTCCGGGGCACCCGGACATGATGTGGAAAGTTGTCACGCTTTCAAGCACAACGTTCAGGACTTGATTGATGCAAAAGTTATTGAACTCACGCCGGGCGGCGTAATTGTACCTAATGGTCTTATCCCAGTTGGTGCTAAAATGATGGACGTTCCCGAAGCTGCTGTAGATCAGAAGTATATTCTGCAATCATTGGTGTCAGAATTCCCCTGTCCTCAGTTGCTGCCTAGACCAAGCCTGAGGATGAAAGCGCTTGAACAAAAGGAGTCCTTGATAATTCAGACTCGACCTCCAAGTGGTTCGACTGATCAAAGTCAACAATCTGTCCAGTCTTCGCAACAGACGTCAACTCCTTTCCAGAATCAGCTGCCTTATCGTTATCGGTCAAACCTGCGTGCTAGATAGAGCCCACTGAAGTCAGAAAGGCAATTCACCCGGCATCCGTGTTAAGAAGTATGGCTTCAAGAGGCAACTTTGAAGATGGTTGGTTCAGCAGCAAGTCAGATGTGAAAGCCCGGTTCTCGGAAGCTGACATTTTCCTGTGTTTCATCTTGTCATTTCTTTATGTTTGTAGTTTCTTTCTTGTTAAATTGCAATCTTGTTTGTAAAACTTGTTGTTTCATTCAATTGATGATAATGAAATGAGTATGCATGTTTTGATTAAATCTATTCGTGTTCACTAATTGATTTTTACAGATATCCAACGCTTGGTTAAGCGGAATCCGGGGAGGATGACGAAAATGAACGACATGCAAGCTTCCGATATTGTATGCCTTTGATATAAAACCTGCTTATGATGTACAAGCATTGTTTCAAATCCCTAAACACCGGAGACATAAGGAAGATAATCCCTTGTCAACCCCTTTGAGCCTAGTAGTAGGAGTTCTTTCTGAAAACGAAAAAACCTCAATCTCGACCTGGGGCAGGGTAGGTGTTAGCTAATTTTACCGAGCGTCCAAATTGCAAAAGGAATGTCCGTTTGAAGATCAATCACGCCTCTATAGGTCGTGCCTAAAGAGCCACAGTGGTTAAGCATCAGGAGTGACACAGTCACATTATCCCCCAAAGAGTCAGACAACCAGTATCACACGACTTGTTCGGAAAAAAAAGTGAAAAGCGAAAAGAATCAAAAGCCCGCTAAGTCAAAACTTGAAAACAAACGACTTAGGCAAAAATAGGGGCATCCCGCTGGACTGGAAAATCAAAAGAAACTCAAAAAAGTCAGTCCAGGCAAAAATTGGGGAAAGAAAAGGAAAAGACGAAAAGGATTACAAAAGAAAAAGTCCTCAAATGAAATACGAGTCCTGTGACCCCAAGTGTCAAAGACGAAGAGTGAGTGGCTGTCACTCCAAAAGCTCATAGTTTCTCGAACTATCATTCCTATATTTCAACCTCCAAGAGGTGAGCGCTAAGGTCGAATTAGCTGAACGTAGGGTCGGAGAACATCAAGAAGAATGGGTGGGTTAAAATTAGACTTTGAGCCTTTATCCTTTCTTTCAAAACCGTGAACCTGACCATGTTACAACCTTCAAAAGTCCTAATTGAAGCAGGTGTGTTTCGAAGGCATATATCGGTTAAGATCGCGTCGAAGTTGACTCCTAAAAGGGTTCTTCTTACCATGTTGGCGCTGATGTCGATATTTTGATAAATAATTTGTGCTTTGTAGGCCATAAACTGATTTTCCTTTTTCCAGTGAACAGATTGGATGTTAAAACTGTCATATGCATTGCATTAATGTATCTTTTATGCAGAACAACTAGTTTTACTTACGAGTAAGCGCTTGACAGCAGGAAAGTTTCCTACAGTGGAAAGTCTGATCAGGATAAAATACAGGATGCCCGAATGGTCCGAGAGCCGGGGCAAGCTATTATCAAGTGATCCCCAGTGAGGTCAGCCATCCAAAGTCGTTATTCCGGGGAAATCAGATCGAGATTCAGTAAATCTCTCGTAGCGGGAGTCACTATATCAAATCGGCCAATCAGGGGCAAAGTCATTCCAGACAGGGGCAGGCTCTCCTAAGAGCGCGGAATTTATTCTTTATTCGAGAGTCATTTGATTTGAAGTTTTGCTGAGATTCAGAATGCTGAGGCATTTCATATCAGACTGTCAGGGTACAGATTTTCAGATCTCCTTTTGAGGACTATCCCCACAGAGGTCCCACAAGCTGGGGCAGATCAGAAGCGAAGGAATTGTTCTTCTCTGTGCCATCAGAGTTACTCAGAGTTACTCAGAGCTACTCAGAGCTATTCGAGCAAATTCAGCTAATCTCCAAGTGCGAGTCGAATGTCGGGAAATTGTGTTACCGTCCCGTGACCCTTCAATCAGGAACTGTGAATTCAGATGAGACGTTTTCGGAGTCAATCATATAGGACCCATCACAGATGGCCTAAAGTCCAATCCTTATTGGCAATTGTCAAAAAGTCCAATCCATATTGGCAATCACTGTGAGGCCTAACTTGTGGGGGCACATCAATTCAAAATCCAATCTTCATTGGTACGCAGGAAGACTTCGTCTGTTTTCCCCAGCGCAAGTCCAATTTTTGTTGGCACGGGTAAGCTGTCCCTGACAGAAGTCCAATCATGCTTGGCACATTCGGTTATTCCCCAGCGAAGTTGGCTTCATTTGTCAGCATTTATTTTGCTGGAATAACTCTGCGATATCCGGTTATCCCCAGCGGAGTTGGCTTTGTCTTCAGCATTTATTTTGCTGAAGCGGGTCTCTGTATCCAATTCCTCCGGCAACTCGAGCCTGCATTTGCATTTGCATATATCATCATATTTGCATCATACTTGCATTTCATCCTCAAATGCGTAGCATTTCCATCCTATATGGAGCATTACACCATAGAAAAATTCAAACATACGCATATGCATACGAAGCATAAGCCAGTTTTTCTATCAGCCTTCAGTGGCAATATGAAGTACTCTGTGATCAGTTCAGGGGCATTTATCCAGCAGCTTTGTTCAGATAGCTCTTTGGTGTTCGACTCTCAGATCATACAACGGGTATGCTTTATTCAACGATCGGTTGATATTGACAGACTTCTTTTACCGTCAATTCCCATTGACGATGGTTTTCCCCCAGCGGGCCTTCTCCGTCTATCATTAGACTTTGGGAGTTGGGATATGGTTTTCTCCGTCTATCCTTAGACGTTGAGAGGTTTCAAGGTGATCTTTCAGATATTGGCGTTCTTTCTGGATGAGATGACATTTCAAGAAGGTTTTTCTGACCGTTGATCCTTATTGACGTCGAGGCTCTTCGAAGAATGTTTGGTGTTCCTAGTTGTTGATCCTTATCAACGGCATGGCTCTTTGGAGGTGGTTTTCTTCCTATCAATCCTTATTGATGATGTGGCCCCTTTGAAGATATTGTTCTTTCCATCAATTCCTGTAGACGAAAGGATTCTGAAATTTGATGGGGGGTGATGAATATGGTTTTCCTTCGGGATGGTGTCTTTCTGTCTATCCTTAGACAATGTGAGTATGGATATTATTGGTTTTCCTTCGGGACGGTGCCTTTCTGTCTATCCTTAGACAATGTGAGTATGGATATTGGTTTTTTCCTTCGGGATGGTGTCTCCGTCTATCATTAGGCAAGGAGAGTATGGATATTTGTTTTCCTGCGGGATGGTGTCTCCGTCTATCATTAGACGAGGAGAGTATGGGTGTGGTGTTCCTTCGGGATGGAGTCTTTCTGTCTATCTGTAGACGATGTAAATATGGATATTGGTTTTCCTTCAGGATGGTGCCTTTCTGTCTATCCTTAGACAATGTGAGTATGGATATTTGTTTTCCTGCGGGATGGTGTCTCCGTCTATCATTAGACGAGGAGAGTATGGGTGTGGTGTTCCTTCGGGATGGGGTCTTTCTGTCTATCTGTAGACGATGTAAATATGGATATGGTTTTCCTTCGGGACGGTGCCTTTCTGTCTATCCTTAGACAATGTGAGTATGGATATGCTTTTCCTTCAGGAAGGAGTTTCTGTCTATCTGTAGACGATGTAAATATGGATATTGGTTTTCCTTCGGGATGGAGTCTTGCTGTCTATCCTTAGACAATGAGAATATGGGTATGGTTTTCCTTCGGGATGGGGTCTTTCTGTCTAGCTGTAGACGATGTAAGTATGGTTATTGTTTTCCTGCGGGATGGTGTCTCCGTCTATCAGTAGACGATGGGAGGTGATCAAGTGCATGTTGATCCAACCTTCGGGTTTGTTATCTGTGGTGTCACACAAGTAACTGGTGTTAAAAGTCAAATCTCTTTATCAGAGGATCGATCATTTTGTTGCCAGAATAATTGGATTCAGTTCTCTGGATGGTGTTTCCCAAGCAAGTGCGCAGTTTATTTCTGCAGTTGGCAAATTTTCGGGTTTATTTTGTATTCAACCGTCTTCCACCTTTGAATGTTTGAAGGTTGTTCGCTCTTCAACCCTTCAGGTCCAAGCCGCTTGAATAGGGGCAGCTGTTGCACCCTAAAATTTGACCAACCGGGCCCCATATCTGGTTTATGTTTCGACACATTTTGTATTCGTATTCGTATACGGCATGCATTGCATTTTTATCATTTAGATTGGTTTTTATCGGGATTATAGCCCTTGGCGTTTCAGGCAGTTCAGGCCGGTTGGAATAAAAGTCTGTTGAGAATTGGTGCTCGTTCCTGGTGTTTTCAAGCTATCTCGGTGTCAGGGTTTCGCTACGGTTGCGCAATTGGGTTTTATTCGGTTTAATCGGCCTCCTAGCATTTTTAGGATTTTTCTGTCATTTTTCTGGATTTTAATGCATTTAATTGGATTTTTCTGGATTTAATAGATTTTAATAATTTTTAGAGTTTCAAATAGATCTTCTATTTTTTTTAGATAATAAATATTTTTAGATAGTATTTTTTGCTTCTCTTAAAAAAGGATAGATATAATTAGATATTGATTTTTTTTTAAAAAAGATAGATATTATTAGATATTGATTTTCTTTTTAAAAAAAATATAGATATAAATAGATATTATCATTTTCTTTAATGGAATAGATAAAAAAAAATAGAGATAGTATTGTTTTTAGATTTTTATTAGATTTAATTGTTTTTTTTCAGATTTTTATAATAGATATTAAATGGCTGTTTTAGATTTTATTTGCTTTTTCTAGATTTAATTAGATTCTTTGATAAATAGGTTTTTAAAAAATAGGATTAAAGTTTTTAGATTTTTTTTATTTGTTTTTTTTCAGATTTAATTAGGTTTTATTAAATAATAGTTTTAGATATTTTTTAGGTTAATTAGGAGTTTAATTTTTAATTTTCGTTTTAACAAATTAATTAGGATTAATATTAGGTTTTAATCAGATTTTATTGTTAATTTTTGTTTTAGATTAATTAGGGTTAATTTTTAGTTTAATTTTGTTTTAATCAGAGTTGAATCAGTTTTTAGTCATTAATCTGATCATTATCCAAGTGGGTCAGTATCCAGAGTTAGCACCTAAACTAAAATCAAACTAAAATAGTAAACTACATTGTAAATTTCTACAAAAATTCCTAAGGGACCCTAATTCAATCATGAATCTACTATACAAAATTCAGAGGTTGAATCATCCACCAAGTTCTAGATATAAAACCTAAATCATAAGGCATCAACCATAAACCCTAAAAGTGGAGCTCTTAAAGTTTCAACCTAGAACTACCACTTACATTCATCACAAAAATGTGAGAAAAATCTAGGGGGAGCATGCACATCTATGCTAGCTACACACAAAAAATCAAGGCCAAAATCCTCAACACATGATCAAACCAAATTCAACAAAATCAAGCATTAAATATGATTATTTTAATGTCAATTAAAATATAAAAATGCACATAAAATCAGAAAATACATGGAATATTAATATTTTTTATCTAGAAAATACTAGATTCAATCATGAATCCATGGCAAAAGGAATGGGATTAATTGAGTTATTTTTCCATTTTTTATGATATTTCCAATATCCATGTATTTAGCAAAAGAAATCAGTTCAATATCCAAACTGGGCCATAAGGGGGGTGTGGTTATCAACTACTGACTGAGCCCAAAACCAACACTTAAGTGAAACGCTGCGTTTCACATTATTCAGAGTCCTTCACAAACTCAAATCAATACGTGGTCGTTGGATCCTCATCTGGTCAAAGGTCTCAGCCCCATCCAATGGCTCTAAGGTTGTCTTCAACCTTTTGAATCTCTGAAACTCGCGCGCAGCCATGGCCACCGCCGGTGGTTCTCCGGTCATCACTCCCAACCCTAACTCTCTATAGAATCCACCTTAGGCCACGATTCCTTGATGAATCTTGTCCCAAATTTCCTCAGGAATCTATTCATGCCCTTAATTCATTCTAAAACCTCAAGATTCGCAAGAACACCATCTCAACCGAAAATTGGAACAACCCTAATTGGTCACTAATCTTCAAATTTATGATCCAGAAACCTTCCTACACCATTCTACTATGCATCTACCATAACAATTCCTCTTAATTCTACTTAATTAAAGCCATAGAACAAGAACTGCATACCTGGTAAAATTGAGCAAACAGAGTGGTTGAATCTTCAAATCAACCTTCAAGAGCTTGCAGAATCCTTCACTAGCCACTAATCAACCTTCTGTATGCAATGAAAAGAATTGAAACGCCCTGAATTCTTGAAACCAATTCTGAGTTGCAGATGAAAAATTTCAATGGCTATCACACGATTCTTCACCAATCTTGCTCAATTCTCCATCTGGAATCATCCACCAATGCTAAAGCAAGCTTCTGAGATCAAAATCGTGGATTGAAATGGCTTCAAACCTTGTAACCGATTTTGATTTGCAATGAGAAATTTCAAAGTGCAATCTCACTCTCCTCTCTCAATTCTCACCAACCTTCACTCTTAACCACTTCTAAATCATATATAGAACATGTATGGATGATCTAGAAAGTTCTAGATCACTCTAATGAGAAATTCAATATCTCATGTCATGGAAAGTTCAATCTCATGGTGTGTTCATAACAGCTCATGTTGGCAGCTTGTATTCACCCTCATTCTCTTCCTATTTCTCTCCTAATGGTATTTTGGATGTGTTTGGATTGAAAGGAGCCTTGGTTATGCCTTGAATATTGGTTTGGCAATTGTTACTTAAGATGCAAGTAATCACTTTTCAAAGCAAGTCCTCAAATTAAACCTCAAGTCAAAATTGTGGCAATTTCAATGTTCTTAAAATGTGTTTTACAATCAAAATGGTATGTCACATGGCTTGGTTTGGACATGTAGATCAAAAATCCCAATTTCCATCTTTGGTTCATTTGAAATTCATCTTTATTTTAGGCCATTTTTGTGATTTTAAGCTACAAGCAATTCCAACCTCTCATGACCTCTTGGCTAGCCTTAAAAAATCATTTTGAACAAGTTTTATGTTGAACATTTTCCCATTTGAAGCTTGCAAATAGGAGTTATGGCCTTATGATTGGAATGACCTGTAATCTCCAAATGACCAAAATACCATTGACTTGTCAAAGCCATAACTTGAGTTCTACAAATCCTATCAAGGACTTCTAGTACTCTCTAGAAAGCTAAGAGGATAAGGAACAACATTCATGTTGACCAAAAGTTCATAGGAATCATCCTTCTAGGGAAAACGGTTCATGCAAGTTGGACAACTTTCAAGCTCCAAATTCACATACCTCAGATGACCTGTAACTTGTCAAAGTCATAACTTGAGTTCTACAAATCCTATCAAGGACTTCTAGCACTAAAATTAAATCTAAGATCATGCTCTACAACATTCATGTTGGGGGCAATATGAGATGACAATCACATCTTGAGTTAAATTGCCTTGAAGATAGGGGTCAAACTAGGGGATTTTACATTATCAAGTCTTAGAAACCCTAGCTTGAAACTTCTCAAACTCTTCAATCATGATGATTTAACCTTGGAATCATCCTTATAACATATCAATGTATCAATCCATGATCACATGGCTCTTGCATTAGGTCTCAACCTCCTACAAATCATCAGTTGACTTAGGGTTGACCCAGTCAAACCCTAATTGCACCACTCATGGCTGAGTCTTCTTAATCTTGCACAATGACCTATCTAGGCTTCAAAGTGATCTTCAACACTTCTATTGAGCTCTCTAAAGACCTCAAGTATAACTTCATGGCTTCAGAATCATCTGATGACTTCCCACAACTCTAAAGTTAGGAGACCTACACTCTTGGTTTCAATCACTCTCTCTGAGGCTCTCTTAACTTCTCTGACAAGGATATCAACCCTTGAACACCTGAATATGCTTCTTAGCTAGCTTAAAACTCTTGTATAGCTCTTAATTGGCAATCATACCTCTTGATCTCCTGCATACATGTCAATGAAATGCAAATGATAATGCTAATGTGAATGAAATGAAACATAAGCTAGGTAAAGAAATGCTAGGCAAATTTTGGGGTGCAACAAGTATGACTATGAATTCTATGTGATTTGTACATGATTATATGATGATTCCTATAATGTAATGATTGATGAACTATGATGATATTTCCATGAGTTTTGATGATTCTATGATGACATGATTTTTGATGATGATGATTATGATGAATGATGATGCACCTATGATGTTATTATGAGGATGATTATTGACGTGTGCATCATGAATTCATGTGCATCCGGACTTCGGTTCAAGACCTTGATTTCTTTGGCTTCAGTCCTATTGTGCGGATGTGAGGAATTTTGATGTGCTCCGATTCTCGAGTAGAATCGATCCTATTGATGAGGATCTATGGAGGGTTGATGGCCCAGTGTCCATTGAGTTGTGATGATTAGTACCACATGCATGAGTCTTATTTGCATTTGCATTTATGAGATGATCTTGAGTAATTTATGATGTTGTGTCCTTTGATGTCCATTGATGAATATGATGATGTTGAATATGAAAATGACGCCATCTTATATCTTGATTTCCTACATTGATTATCATGAATCGTTTTACTCACCCTGCCTGTTTGAATGTTGCCTCCACATGGATAACATGCAGATGACCAGGTTTAGTTGTGGATGCCGTCGAGGACTTTTGAAATTTTGGGTCGTTGGCCATGGTGGTTGACTTAGAGGGTCATGCTCTAATAGTGTAACATCGGATTGGGGTCTTTGAGTCAAACCTTATTTTATTTTATTTTATTATTTTGCTTATGTTGCCGTATAAGGAAAACTTTAGATTATGCCTTTTTGAGTTCCACTGTAAGTTTTGATATCTTTTGAGAAAACCCGTTGTTTACGAAACTTTGACTTATATTTGATTTATTGGGAAATGTACGCCCTTTGAGGTGATTTTTATTGAATTTAATATTTTACTCTGATAAATGTGAATATTTTGCCTTTTATTTTGTGGGGTAGAAAAAGGGTGTTACATTAGTGGTATCAGAGCCTGGTTGGTCCGCCCGACCAAGTTTTATGTTGTTAGTCCCCTATCAGTCAATAGTGTGAGAACACTATTGGATGACTTGTTTTCTTCTAACCCTGTTGGTGGTTACAGATAGCTGGAAGAAATAATCGTGCTATTGTTGATGCGCTGGAATCACTTGCCCAAGTGATGGCCCAGAATGGTGGACCTCCAAATGAGTTTCGTGCTTTGGGAAAGTTCCAGAGGAACAATCCGCCGAATTTTGTGGGCACTCATGATCCTGATGGTGCGCAGAAGTGGTTGAAGGTGATTGAGAAGATTTTCTGAGTTATGGGGTGCACTGATGCTCAGCAGGTGCAGTTTGGTACGTATATGCTAGCAGAGGAAGCTGAGGACTGGTGGGATAACACTCGTCAGAGATTGGGAGGTGCTGGCATTGCAATAACTTGGGCTATGTTTAAGGAAGAATTTTTGAGGAAGTGTTTTCCTGTAGATGTTCGGGGCAAGAAAGAGGTGGAATTCCTTGAGCTGAAACAAGGGAATATGACCGTGGATGAGTATGCGGTAAAGTTTGAGTCTTTAGTAAAGTTTTGTCCGCATTAAAATGATGCTGACGCAGAGATGTCAAAGTGTCTCAAGTTTGAGAATGGATTGAGACCAGAGATTAAGAAAGGAATTGGATACCAGCAGATTCGTAGGTTCGCGGAACTGGTGGACAAGAGCAGAATTCATGATGAGGATAGCCGAGCTCGATCTACTCACTACAAGCAACTGAGTGAGAAGAAAGAAAAAGGTCAGTATAGAGGGAAACCGTATGTGACTTCTGGTGATAAAGGGAAGCAACTACTGCTCCAGCAACTACTGCTCCAGCAAGTGTTATAAGTGTGGCGAGCAAGGTCACCATGCTGAGGTTTGTAGGGCGCTTAGATGTCATCATTGTGGCAAGAGAGGTCATAGAGATACTGACTGTAAAGACAAAGCTCCGACTTGCTTCAACTGTGGAGAGAAGGGTCATATCAGTACCCAGTACCAGCAGCCAAAGAAGACCGTTATTGCTGCTCAGACAAATGGCAGAGTGTTTGCTTTAAGCGGTGTAGAAGAATCCAAGATAGATAACTTGATCAGAGGAACTTGCTTTATTAATGATGTTAAATTGATTGCTATGTTTGATACTAGTGCTACTCATTCGTTTATTTCGCTTGAATGTGCTAAGAGGTTGAATTTGAAATTATCTTCTATGAGTGGGAGTATAGTTGTCAATACCCCGGCTAATGGTTATGTAACTATTGCGTTAGTCTGTTTGAGCTGCCCTTTGACCATTTATGATAAGAATTTTGTGATGGACTTGGTCTGTCTACCTTTGCATCAAATCGATGTTATTCTTGGAATGAACTGGTTGGAGTACAACTACGTTCATATCGATTGCTATAGCAAGACTGTGAGGTTCCTTGAGTTTGGTGATGGTGGAGAGATGATGTATGTATCTGCCAAGCAAGTAGAATAACTCTTGGAAAATGAGGCTCAGATGTTTGCATTGTTTGCATCACTTTAAGTTGATTATGAAGCAGTGATTGTGGAGCTGCCAGTTGTTCGAGAATTTCCAGAAGTGTTTCCAGACGACGTGAGTGACTTACCTCCTGAGTGTGAGGTGGAGTTTATTGTTGACGTGATAGCGAGCACTAGTCCTGTGTCGATGGCCCCTTATGAGGTGTCTGCATCTGAGTTAGGGGAATTAAAGAAACAGTTGGAAGAGCTGCTTGAGAAGAAGTTTATTTGACCGAGTGTTTCTCTGTGGGGTGCTCATGTGCTGTGGGTGAAGAAGAAAGATGGTAGCATGAGATTGTGTATGGATTATCGGCAACTGAATAAAGTAACAATCAAGAATAAGTATCCACTTCCGAGGATTGATGATTTAATGGATCAATTGGTGGGTGCTTGTGTGTTTAGCAAGATTGATTTGAGGTTTGGTTATCATCAGATTCACGTTAAGCTTGATGATATTCCGAAGACAGCTTTCAGGACGAGGTATGGACACTATGAATATATTGTGATGTCGTTTGGTGTATCTAATGCACCTGGTGTATTCATGGAGTATATGAATAGGATTTTTCATCCTTATTTGGATCAGTTTGTGGTAGTGTTCATTGACGATATCTTGATATATTCTAAGTCCGGGGAAGAGCATGCGCAACATCTAAGAGTGGTATTGCAGGTTTTGAGAGACAAGAAGCATTATGCCAAGTTGTCCAAGTGTGAGTTTTGGTTGAAGGAAGTGAGTTTCCTTGGCCATGTGATTTCTAGTGGAGGAATTGTTGTTGATCCGTCGAAAGTTGATGCTATGTTGCAGTGGGAGACTCCAAAGTCTACTACTGAGATTCGAAGTTTCCTTGGGTTGGCTGGTTATTATCGTAGGTTTATAGAAGGCTTTTTAAAGTTGGCACTTCCATTGACTCAATTGACTCAAAAGGGTCAAGCTTATGTGTGGGATGTTGCTTGTGAAAGGAGTTTTGTAGAACTCAAGAAGAAGTTGACGACTGCTCCAGTGTTGATTTTTCCAAATCCGAGTGAGTCTTTTATAGTGTATTGTAATGCATCGAAGATGGGTCTTGGAGGCGTATTGATGCAGAATGGTCAGTTCGTTGCTTATACTTCCAGACAACTGAAGGTTCATGAAAGGAATTATCCTACGCATGACTTAGAGTTGGCCGCTGTGGTGTTTGTGTTGAAAATTTGGAGACATTATCTTTTTGGGTCTAGGTTCGAAGTGTTCAGCAATCACAAGAGCCTAAAGTATTTGTTTGATCAAAAGGAGTTGAACATGAGACAGAGAAGATGGCTTGAACTTCTGAAGGATTATGATTTTGAATTGAGTTACCATCCTGGTAAGGCTAATGTTGTGGCTGATGTGTTAAGTAGGAAGTCCTTACATATGTCGATGCTTATGGTTCAAGAGTTAGGACTAATTGAGCAATTCAAAGATATGAGTTTGGTTTGTGAAGAGACTCCTAACAGTGTGAAGTTGGGTATGCTGAAGTTGACTGGTGGTATTCTTCAAGAAATTAGAGAAGGTCAAAACTGCTTTTGAAATTCTTCCTTCATCTTGACTGCCATATCAGGCCTTGTACTTCTCAACTTTTGTTTCACTGGCGGACATTCTTCTCGAAGAGGCAGCTGGTGTATTACTATATCGGTATCCAACCCAGGCATGTCTTGGTATGACCAAGCAAAGACATCCATGTACTCACGGAGCATCTCGACCAATCTTCTCTTGACATCATCTTCCAAAACAGCCCCTATTCTGACTTCCTTCTTCTCATCCTCGGTACCCAGATTGATGACTTCAACATCCTCCTAATGAGGCAAAATGACCCTTTCCTCTTGCTTTAGAGGTCTGGCTAGTTCCTCAGGCAGGTCACAGTCTTCATCAGTCTCTTCTTCAGCTTGATAGATAGGGTTATCGAAATCATACTGAGCCATAACCGAATCATAATCGATGGTATCTGGGATGTTTAACCTGCATGATTGATGTTTTATGCTTATTATAATATGCAAACAAACACAAACACATTTCCATTTTTCTATTTAATCAAAAATGTAAAAACAAAAAAGAAAAACAGGGATCAAAACATTTGAATGCAAAATGAACGTCTTTCTATTCATGATAAAGTTTGAAAATATTCAAAGGGGCCCTACAAAAAGAGTCACTATGTCTTGGGCGGAACGTAGGACTAGACATAATCAAAAAACAAATGGAAATTACTCTTCAAAAGTTGCTTGGATGACTTCCTCCACAATCCAGTTGCATAGCTTCTGTCCAGGAATCCAGGCATCCATATCACAGTCACTATCTCCTTCGTCATACTCAATAGCGTGAATTCTGTCGAAGATAACTCCACCGCTGGTGAATCGAACAGGTCCTTTATACCTTAGAGGGTCTTGAGAAGGAACGGAAGGCTTATACCTCAAACCGAACTTGTCTTGTTTAGCAGGAACGTTAAGCACCTGTCCCCATCTCTGGGAAGACCTAGATTCCACGATAGCACGGGCTTCTTTAAACGATGACATAGAGACCTTTGGGCTTTTAACTTCAACAGGAGGCTTCTCCTGAATTTGCACTACTTCAAAATCCTGGTAGAGTGTCTCATGGATCTCACCATACACTTCCACATACTTAAATGACGACAGCTGACTTACCATACCATCCTCTTTACTACATACTGTAACAACTTTACCCTCCACCATATACTTCAGTTTTTGGTGCGATGTCGTGGTAATTGCCCCTGCAGCATGTATCCACGGCCGACCAAGTAAACAACTGTATGTCAGCTGGATATCCATAATGTAAAATGTTGCATCCAAAAATCTCAGGCCCTACCTGTATAAGCATTGTGATTTCCCCGAACACCGACCTCTTCGAGCCATCAAACACTCTTACCACTAAGTCACTAGGCGTTCACATCAACCCTTGGGTGTCTAGCTTAATAAATTCCTTCTTAGGTAGCACATTGAGGGATGATCATATATCAACTAGGACATGTGATAGTAGGGACTCTCTGCACTCCATTGAAATGTGTAAGGCATGGTTATAATTCCTTCGGGGGGAGTTAAATCTAGGTCTGTAAAACCTGAACGGTTTCCAGCATTGACATGAGCTACCACTCCCTCCAACTGGTTCACTGAAATATCTTGTGGTATTAAAGTCGAATTCAAAATCTTCAACAATGCATTCTGATATGCCTCAGAATACAACAACAACGACATGATAGAAATCTTTGACAGAGTCTGATGTAAGTGATCCACAATTTTGTAGTCACTTTTGCGAATGAGTCTCATAAACTCCTTGGCGTCCTTTGAAAAATCATCATTACCCATCTACTGTTGAAAATCTTCCTTAACCACTGCTTTACCCTTCCCCTTATCAATCTTATCAGTACTAGATTCAGGTGGAGAGAAAACCCTCCCACTTCTAGTAATTCTTCCTGCTCCGACTATATTTTCGACTGAAGAACCACCATACGACGACCCTGTCAATTCCTGCTTTTATCCATTACAAAACACTACCGCCCCATAATTCCATGGGATAGCCTTAGTGCTTTCATATGGTACAGGTCCAGGTGTGGTAATGATAATCGGCACTGGCCTTGCAGGAGCTGAAATATTAATTTTCCGGTAGGGAATTGAAATCATGGCGACTTCATTTCCATAATTATTGATTCTATCATCCACATCTTCTTCCACAACTCTGGAAAATTGCAGACAACCTTCATTAATCAGTTTTTGAATACCATTCTTCAAGAAAATACAACCCTTAGGCTGCAAAGCACACTTTGAACATTCTACTGAACACCCTGGAAACACACCTCCCTTTAACAACTTATCTTTCACAAAGCTTAGAGGGGTCTTCAGCTCTTCAACATCCATGATTAAATTTAACTTTTCCCCCTCTATCACAACATTAGTCCTGGCAACACCATGATTCGGCATTAGGTTTTGATTTACATTTGGGCCTTCATTAGTGAAGTTGATCGCCTTCAAATTAAGCAGATCCTGGACTTTGTGCTGGAATGCTTTACAATTGTCTATATGATAGCCTTGAGCTCCTGAGTGGAACTCACACCTTGCATTTGCATCGTAACCTGGAGGAGGCGCACTAGTGAGAGGTACCAAGGTTCTTTTCTGAATAAGTTGTAATTGAAGCAAATGTTGTAATAGTTGAGAATAAGGCATTAGTGGTGTCTCGAACTATCTGTTAGCCATTCTCTCTCTGTCCTGGTAACGGCGAGGCGCGTTAACTTCTTGCTGTGGTGCAGCCGGGATGGCTACAGTAGTAACTTGTTGGTGATAATGAGGTTGTGCTCGGCCTTTAACTTTGTAAGAAGATATTAAATTGGCATCTCCTTCTCTTTTATTCATATTCCCATTATACGGCTTTTTCATTCCTCCAGATGGGGATTCTACTACACTCTGTATCTTCCCTATCTTGATACCATTCTCTACTCTCTCCCCTGCCATAACCAGATCTGAGAAACTCGCCGATATACAACCAACTAATTTTTCATAGTGTGTCCCTGACAATGTAGCCATGAACATATCCACCATCTCTCGCTCCATCATTGGAGGTTGGACTCTAGCTGTCAATTCCTGCCATCTCTGGCCATACTCCTTAAATCCTTCATTGCTTCTTTGTGGCAGATTATATAGTTGCACTCTGTCTGGTGCCAAGTCACTGTTATATTGGTAGTGGTGAACAAAAGCCTCCCTCAACTCCCTCCAGCTTCTTATGTGGGTCCCCTCTAACCCCATATACCATTCTAGAGATGGCTCTGATAAACTGTCTTGGAAAAGTGCATCAATAACTTTTCATCATCGGAATATGCAGACATCTTTCTGAAATATGCTCGGAAATGTACTCTAGGACAATTCGTCCCTTTGTATTTCTCGAAGTACGGTACCTTAAACTTAGGGGGAATTCTAACCCCAGGTACAAGTCCCAAATCTGACATGTCGAGTCCCAAAGAGTTTTGGTTTTTGTAGGCTTTCATTTTCTCCTCAATTAACTTGAATCTTTTATCAGCTTCTAAGGGAAGACCAACATCCATATCCCTCATTGAAAAAACGTTGTCTTGATTATCTTCTTCCCCCACTGGGGACCAACAGCCCCATGTACAATGCACATACTACCTCTAACACCTCCTATATGAACTCCACCATGAGGACCTCCACCCGGAGGGTTGACAACTGTGGGAATACCATTCCCTTGAGGAATACTACCATCAACAGGAGGAGGAATAGCAGCAACCACTCTGTGTAAAATATTGTTTCCATCAACCCGTGCTATCAATGGCTGAACCAAAGTTCTTAATTGTTCCTGCCCGTTGGTCATATTTTGCATCATTTCCATGAACTGCGTCATACGGTCTCTGACTTCCTGGAGCTCGTTCTGAACCTAGTTCATAACTTTTTGTTGATTTCCCTGTGTAGAATATCTGCGAAAACCTGATTCCGCAATCCTGTCAACTGATACAAAAAACCAAGCAGAGATAAGGATGAAGTCTCCGGGAACACCTGCTTTGCAAATGAAAATGAGAACAATATATGCTTCAGGGAGATCTCCCCCTTGATTCTAGTTTCACAAATAATAATAGAATAATAGAGATAAATGGAAGGATCAAAAGCCTCACTCATAAATAAAATGAGAACAAAAGTCAACGTACACAAACCACTAATAAGAAATACAACTGAATACAAATTTGTGACCCCATCCAACAAGTCTGGTGATGGTCAAAAATATAAGAAATGAAAGACTACTCAGATACAACATCACTGCAGATAGCTTTCTTCAGCGATTGTAGTCTTTATACCACGTATGGGCTTCTTTGAGCAGCTTCTTTGTATTTGGATGCTCTGGTCTCAAAATCAGTTCCTAGATGAGGGAATCTCTTCTACAAATGACATCCTTCAAACCTTAAATATATTCCTCCCAAGCATTCTCATCGAAGACGTCTTCAAGCTTTGGTTTCTTCAATTCATCTCTCACCTTGAGTTCTTCAAACACTGGCAAAGTTTCTTGTAGTCTCTGCTCACTTGTACATCTACGAGATGCCTCTGCTGAAACTTCTCTCTCTTTAGCTCTGAGTTTTGTCTTCAATTTGTCAATCTTCTTGTGAAGCTTATTTTATCTACCTTTGTTGGCGGTTACCGTAGCATTCCACTGACCATTGAACTTAGATATTTCCAGATAGGCTCTATCTAATTCTTTCTTTTTATGCTTTAGGATGCTATCAGTACTCTTTAAATCTTGACCAACTCGTCCTCTCACCCAGATCTCTTCAGCTAGCTCATTCTCTACTTTAGCTAGGGTTTTTGTCTTCACTTTAGCCAAGTAGACAACTTCGTTCTTATCATGCTTTAACTGGCCGATTTCCTTTCTCAGTTCTTCGCTTTCCCTATGCAACTTTTCTTTCTCAGCCCAAAGCTTATTAAATTTCAGGATATCAATTGTTGTAGGCTCTTCAACTATCAAAGGGTACAAGGGTTCTTCAGCAGGAAAAGGCAACAATATCTTCTCAACTCTCTTGTGAATCCAATCCAAATAAGGGTCATAACTTTGCAGTCACTCTTCCCTAAAGGAATATTCCCCTTCTTGTGAACTTTTCACCATGCTTCAACAATTTTGACCAGAACGTCAAGGTCAACTACACCAGTATAGTATAGAGTTTCCTTTACTTCGTCATCCTTCAAGGGTCCTCTCAAAGCATACCCAAATTGCCTGACAGCAAGAGAAGAGTTATAATTGATTCCCATTTTTCTCCCCATCAGAGGTACATTGGGAAAGTTACCACAACTAAAGACAATCTCTATACCAAGAAGATCTCGACTAAACCAGATAATGTCTTTGGCTGTTAAACCCATGACTCTTTGAGACTATTCAGATGTATTCCTTAAGTCAAAGAAAGCTCTTGTACGAGGAAGGTGATCTATGAACCACTTGTGGAAGAGCGGAGTACAAGAAGAAATAGTTTTCCCCTTCTCCTTTCGTTCTTATAATGTACTGAATGGTATAAGTCTCTTATGAAAGTAGGTACGAGATTTTTGGAGGCGAAGATACTGAAAGTGTCCATGTCAACTAAGTCTGATATGTTGGGAAATAGCACAATGCCATAGATTCATAGAGCAAAAACAACACTAAAAACCACCCAACAACCCTCTTTGGCGTACTTCTGGGCTTTGACCACCAAGAAAGATAAAGTGAAGTCGGAGACCCCATTTTTGGTAACCACATTGTCAACCAACTCAGATGTGCTTAAATAAAGAGCGGCAACAAGCTTCTCAAGATCAGGTTCCTCCTTTGAATGAAAGAAAGGAACCTCATCTAAGAATGGAACTCCCAAAATAAAAGCGAACTCCTCCAAAGTAGGAACCAACATATAGTCTGGAAAACTGAAGCAACATAGTGGAGGGTCATAAAACTGTAGCCAAGTGAGGATAGCTCCCTGCTCATAACTAGTGACTTTACGGACAAGGCTCAAAATTCTCCCATAGTCCCTTTTGAATACCTCAAAAATTCTAGGATCGGTCATAGCAATTAGACCAAATAAAGGTCCCAACTTTGGTAACGTAAACTTGTATAAAATGACCTTCTTCCTCTCTATTTCCATTTCAAAGAAAATCAGGACCAGAATCTAAGGAGAGATAAGAAACCTAAAAACACATACACATGCAATGTTAAAATGCAGGATGATTATGAAAATGCAGACAAGGGGATCAAGGTATTCAATGTTGTTGTACTGCTGACTGAATACAACCAGAGCTTCGCTCCAATAAGAAAACCAGAAAACCAGAAATCCATAATACCAAGGTGACAATAAACCATAATATCCAAGGTCAAAAGTCCTCTCTGACAAGAAAACCAGAAAACTAGGTTGGTTGGAGGTCAAAGTTTCCTGTAAAACCCACCCCTCTCACAGGCAGGTTCTAGTCTTGAAAGATACGGCATCCTATGTAGGTCGTCAGTATCACAGACTCTCAGGTCGAGAAACAATGATACATTCACCATTTTTGATTTGGCATCATGGTCAATCAAGGAGGTCTCAACTGACTTCTTAATGAACAGTCTCCAGAGTCGTTAGCTTTCTAATTCAACACCCCCTCAGCTGCCCTAAATGCGCAGGATGCGATGTCTCCAAAGAAAACCTCGTCTGAACGCAAATTTCGTGCGAACTCTTGCATGACTAAATGCCACAAAAGTCAAAACTACTCTCCACACTAATCCTAGGTGTATACTCAAGCCTAGGTATTGGGCTTATCTCTCATCAAACAACCCACTAAATAGCACAACAGTAGTATATGATAACAATGATAGAGTGCAAAAAGTAAAATGCAAATACAATAATATACAACAGTATACAAAATACAACATATATATGCACAAATATAAGCACCCAAAATATAAAACAGACAAGCGCTAGGATTGACTCGCATAGGGAACCAGAGTCCCCAGCAGAGCCGCCAGCTGTCGCAACTGCGAAAAAGGGTCGTCAGAAACAAACAAAAGAGTCGCCACCGAACATTACTTATCCCAAAGGAAGGGAAAGGAAACGATCAAAGAAAACCTAAAATAAAGGAAAGGACAAGGTTATCGCAACCAAATCTTAGGTTTGTGAGTCGATTACGTGAGGGGAAGGTATTAGCACCTTCTCACATCCGTTATACTCAACGGGATCCACGCTTGTTGTTTAATCAAAGGGTGAGTTATCTAAAAGCTACTGCTAAACGGAAACGGGAAAGGGAAAAGGAAAAGGAGACTCGATAGAACATTGTTTCCCTATGCCTACGTATTCCTTCATGCAATGGGAAAGTCAGAGTCAACGTAGTTCGGAAAACTATGGGTGATGGGGGAAGGTTGCTCGCCAAGACATCGCCATCATGTGCCTACGTATCCTCATCTGGTATGAGAAATCATAGCAAACATAGTTCGGGTAAACTAGTCCACATATTGGTTAAGTATTTTTTTATGAGTGACGTTAAGTTCCCATTCCAGCAGTTAGGGTCGATGCCTGTTTGCGATAGAACGGAAAAACAACGTACTATTTTCTCAAAATGATTTTGAAAAAAATCTCGAAGGATAAAAAGGTTCGAATTTGGCTTAAGAGTTTTAATGAAGTGAAATGAATTTGTTTGAGATTCACGTTGCCCTAAACACTATGATATAGGAGCGAATGCGTCACTTATCACCCAAAGGACGTACACTAAACACTCTAGACAAGTGAAGAGAAACCCCATTCATCATTTCCCATATACTTAAGGCTCGTGGCGCAAAATGTTCATCATTCTTTATTAAGTGTCTTAGAGTTGTTTGAGATAGGAAGAGAAGACACAAATGAAAACACTAAAGGGAAACTGAAAACCTTAAAGTCATCATACAAAATAGTCCTAAGGTTAGGATGAAGGGAAGTTTATCTAATGTTATCATACAAATGATGGATCTAAAGTTGAGGTTAAGAAGGGACTATCCTAATTATTATCATGCAAAGGATAGAAAGCCTAATGTTTATCCTACTTCCACCTTAATCAGAAATTAAGTGGGACTAGGAATCCTAAGGGATCATGTGAGAAAGCACAAGTAAACACAATACTAATCAATCATAAATGAAAACAAAATCAAGATTTAACCAAGTCTCAAGGAAAGAAGGAGAAGAATGAGAGATGAAGGAGAAGAAGCAACACCAAGCAAACACTCATGGAAGTTCAACTCAAAAGGCAAGGCATCCAACAAGCAAGCATTGATCTCAATCACACAAGTTAAACATCAACATCATGTTAAAGTGACAAGAAAGTGCATACATGCCAAACCATACTCAAAGATTGGAAGTCAGAATAAATTGGCAAGACAAAGTACCAAAACACACACAAATGACTTAGAGTCCAACAAGAGGTAATGTCAACCATCAAACAAAGAGAGATGAAGTCAAATGATGTGAGAAACAATGTAGGACAGTAGCAACACAAACATGTTCAACTCAATTCAAAAATTAGAAAATGAACACAAGAGTGTCAAGTATGCATCTCATCAATATCCAAATAAATAGCAACATCTACCTCATGCAAAACACACTTCAATTGATCAAACAAGTGAGATTAGGGTATGCAACCAAGTGAGGACAGCAACATAATCATGTACATAAATCCATCATCAACACATGAATCACAAAATAAATCTCAAAAATCAAGTTCAAAGTATGCATCAAGACTAAGCAAAACATATACCAAAGCTATCCTTAAAGAAAAGGAAATATTCAATCAAGGCACAAGGCACAAATGATCAAGCAAGGAACACCATATCATCAAGATCAAAACCAAATACAAATGATACATATCATATTCATTTCCAAGACATTAACCAAATTCAAGAAGGATCATGTTCACATTGTGCTCAAGGAACCACTCAAATCACCCATTCAAAGAAAACAAAAGATCAAGTGAAGGAAGGGATGAGAAATGATCATACAATGGATATCATATCATTTAAGTTAAACACTCAAACATGTCATTCAAAGCACACAAGAGTTCACAAGAAACCATTAGATCATGTAAGAAAACATCTCAAAGGATTAGGTCAATGACACCAAAGGAGCAAGGCCAAAACATCATCAACTTGGAAATTCAACCATAAATTGAAAAATAATTAAATGAATGTGAATCCAAAGCTCAAACCAAGTTAGGACATCATGTTATAAATTAAGAAAATCATCTCAAGCTTCACTTAAACACAAGTAAGAAAAATGGTTTCAAGCTAGGTCAAACCTCATGTATGTTCAATCCAAAGCCAAGTCACAATTAGGCATCAATCAAAAATAGAAAAATTACCTAATAAAATCCCACAAGAGGCTCTAACTCATGTTATATCCATCAAGAACAAATGTGAAAAATATATCAAAAGGAATTGCATAAATGCATCATCAAATCAACTCATCAAGGCAATCATAGCATAGGAGTCGAGCATACATCGAGGCTCCACAAAAAAGCAATGAGAAATTATCAAAGGGAACACATCAAGACATCAAAACATCCCTAAAACAATCAAAAATCATATTTTAAAGCATGGTAAAAAGATTAGGTCAAAAGGGCATGGCAAAGGCATCAAATATCAAACCCTAGTTCAAGGACAAAAGTGTAAAACCTCTTGTAAATTAAATTCAATTAAAAATAGTAGAATAAATTGAAAAATAAAATAAAAATAATGAAAAAAATATCAAGACATCAAAGGATCATAAATATATTGTTGTGGATTTTTTTAAAAAGTTTTAATAATTAAAATAAAATAGAAATTCAAAATACCAAGAAATTGAAATTAAAAGGAAAAACAAAACCAAGAGAGGTGCAACAGTAAAACTATAATGAACATGATCTAGTGTAAATGCGCGCTTGGGCTAGAAAATAAGGGGTGTGGATAGCCAAAAGTCATGGGCCCAATATCAATTAAAACCAAACTCAGAAACCAACAAAAAAACTTGCCATGCGTAATTCACTTAAATGAGGTGGCTCACACCTCAACGCCTTATTACCAGGTCAAAGGGGTCAGTGCTTCCAACTCAACTTAACATGACCAGATGCCGGATCTAGGGCTCTGGTCATCTTCTCCGATGACGGCCACCAAAGCTGATCCAAAACAACACCAAAACTTGCAAAATCTGGCACTATCTTGTTTTTTCATGTAGAATCCATTAATGACATCAAAAACAATTAAAAACCAACGTATCAAGAAGAAAACATGCCATGAAAATTTCATAGCCAAAACTAAAGTCACTCAAACATAAACAACCAGCATACAATCATGAACCATATCAACATAGAACCTTAAATACCACTTCAATGACCCTAAAATGCTTCTAAAAATGCAAGAATAAAGTTGAGAAAATTTTACCAAAACAGAGAAATCTGTAGCTCTTGGTCTTTGCTCAAATGCCTCAGCAACTCTTTCCTTTTGGCTCTAACAGCCACTCAAGAATGGTGATGGAAATAAGGAAATGAGGTGAAAACCTATGAGTATTGAGATTCGAAGAGAGAGAGTTTCTTGGAAAAGAGAGAGCTTTGATTCTAAATTTTTTGAAAAAAAAAGAGGCTGCCTCTGCTTGCTAGGGTTTTTTAGTTTATATATGAAAGTTTTAGGGTGTTAAAATAGAAGTAACTGTGGTTAAAACTTGTTGTGGTGGTTTTGCAAAATTTTGAAAAAATAAAGTGTGGCACGTGCTATACATCATGGTTGTGGTATTGTTGTTTTGTCTATTGTGGAATGAGGACCAGAATAAAATAAGAATATGGAGTAACAACTTGGTGAGCAATTCTTTGTCATTTTCCTCTTTTTTGCAAAACTTGCATATGAAGCATTAGAATGGTACAAGAATGGTTGACACTTTTATGGCAATTTTTTGGACACAAACTTGGCACATGATGCGTGTGAAGTTGATGACAAATGTGTTACTGTAAGATGACTTATGATAAGCATGAAAAATGCCACAATATGACATGTATAAGCACTAATCCATATGGCTCACGTTATCTAACCATAACTCAATGAGTTTTAGTTCAAGTTGTGCAATCTTGAGTTCAATGGAAAGTTTGAAGAATGGTGAATAAAACTCATGTTGAAAGCAAGTTGAGATAAGGCTTAAAAGATTATGAAAAGCTCCATGAAAGTTGTTTCCACAAAACTAACTTGGAACACTTAGAAAAATTCACTAAGTTGCCAAATTTGTCTACTTGAATACCCTAACTTTGAAGCAACATAACTTGATATTTCTTGAATCAATGAGGGAGTTCTTGATATGGATTGAAAGCTTGAAGAAATATCTATAACTTTTATGTTTTAAAAATTAGGAGATGGATCTAGGATCTTGGTGAAAAATGCCTTGGAAGATTGACCCAAAAATCTGCCTAAAAACTTGCCCACTTAACATCTTTGAAACCCTAACTTGGAGGCATCATAACTTGAGCTCTATACATCCAATGAAGGAGTGCTAGTACTCAAACAAAATCTTGAAGAATGTTCTACAACTTTCATGTTGGAGGAAAATTCATTTGAAGCTTGTATCACCATGTAAGATAGGCTTGAAAGTAGGTACTTAAAGTTGAATTTCCATACTTAGAAAAAATTCTAAGTGTTGGAATATTAAAATTTCCATTTTCTCAACTTTAGCCCATCATATCTCTCAAACTATGGATCTTTTGGACTTACTTCCTTCCAAAAATTTGTATTTCATGATGTGCTCTTTAATTTGATAGCAATTTTGCTTCCATTGGATCAAGGATGAGGAAGTTATGGAAGTTGCAAAATGGTTAGAATTTAGGATTTTCCACACTTAGAAAAATTTCACTAAAACCCTAATTCAACCAATCTCCTGATTTTATATTTCCTTTTGATTTTTATTGTTCCAAACACATGAAATCACTTGAAAACACATAGCATACCCTTGTTTGACCTTGAGATCCAAGGTTTTGACCCCCATTGAACCACAATTGACTTTTGTTGACCAGATGAAATCCTAGGATCATTTCCACTGATTGAAGCTCTTATGATGGCTTATGATGACACATAATCCATGTAGAGGACCCTCAAGATGTGTATTGAACTTTAGAATCATGCCTTGCCCAAGGAACTAGCTACAAGTGCCTTTTGAACCAAAACCCTAGTCCAATTGTCTATAAGATAGGAGGAGGTGATCAAAGTTTGAATTCTTGACTCAAATGGTTCTGAGAATTATCTTGATGATGGGGGAACCTTATGACTTGAGATTTCCACAAAGTTGAGCATGAAACCTTAATTGAGGTTTTGAAGATGAAGCTCTTCCTTTGAGTGTTGAACTAAATACCTTGATCTCCTGTCTAGAACCAATGCTATGCACTAATGCTAATGCAAAATGATATGAAACATAAACCAAGATATAATAAAAGGGATGAGTAAATTTTAGGGTGTTACAAGAGTATGCTTCCAGATTTATGGAACTTGCTAACTTCTATCCTCATTACAGTGAGACGACTGCTAAGTTCCCAAAGTGTATCATATTTGAGAATAGTTTGTGTCCTGAGATTAAGCAGGCGATTGGATACCAACAGATTCGAAGGTTTCCAGAGTTGGTGAGTAGCTGTAACATTTTTGAAGAGGATAGTAAAGTTCGGTCAGCTCATTATAAGAGTCTGAGTGAGAAGAGGGGAAAGCAGAATGTGAAAAGTGGTAAGCCATATAGTGCTCCGACTGAGAAGGGTAAGTAGAGGGTTGTTGATGGCAAGAGGCCAAGTGGGGGAGGTGCTCCAACTCCTCTTAAGTGTTATAGGTGTGGTGAGTTAGGTCATCGTATCAGTGAATACAAGAGCGATGTGAAGAAGTGTTACTAGTGTGGTAAGACAAGATGTTTGGTTGTTGATCGCAAAGACAATATAGTGACTTGCTACATCTATCGTGAACTAGGACATATTAATACTCATTGCCATAAGCTTAAGCATGCCTTGACTGAAGGAAGGGTGTTTGCTCTATTGGGGACTCAGACTTCCAGTGATGACAGGTTGATCAGAGGTATATGTTACATTAATAGTATAAATTTGATTACTATTATTGATACGGGTGCTACTCATTATTTTATTGTTGCTGATTTTGTGAAAATGATAGGCCTTGTTGTGTCTACTATGAAGGGAGAAATGGTTATCGAAATACTTGCTAAGGGATCGGTGACTACTTTTCTGGTTTGTTTTAAATGTCCTCTGTCAATATTTGATTGAGATTTTGGTGTTTATCTTATTTGTTTGCCGTTGGGGAATCTTGACGCAATCTTAGGACTGAAGTGGTTGGAGTTCAATCATGTTCATATCAATTGTTATAATAAATCAGTGTAGTTTCTTAGTCCTGATGATAAGGAAGAAGCTAATTTCTTGTCTTCTAGAGAGTTGAGAGAGATTTTGGAAGAGAAAGCTCAAGTGATTGTAATCTTTACGTCTATGTCTGTGAAGAGTCAAGTTGTGATTGATGAATTACAGGTGTTGCATGAATTTCCAAATGTGTTTCCATATGATATTTCTGATGTGCCGCCAAAGAGAGAGGTGGAGTTTTTTATTGATCTTGTCCTTGATGTCATACCCTAATTTTTGACCCTAAGATTCTGTTTGGCATCATCTGCATAGCATAGCATGTACTTCATCTTGCATAGTATCTGAAATGTCAGTCAGAACAATTTGTTGGATTTACAGACAAACCGATCTAAATTTATTTCAAAATCTAATCAAATACTGTATTTTTCCAATATGTTTATTTCGCGCTGATTATTTTGGTGTGCTCATTTTATATTTTCGAGCACTTTTTTGCCCGACTTTTTATTTCGTTTTTTAATCATTTTTATTTAAATAATCATTTAATTTATTTAGATTTAATTAGATATTTAATGTAAATTTTTATTTTATTAATTAATTTTATTTTTAATTTATTAATTTTTTCTTTTTTAAAAAAACACAAAAACATAATTTTTAATTCTTTTAATTCTTGTCTTATCATAAAAAACACAGAAACATGATTTTTAATTCCTTTTATTTTTGTCTTATTATAAAAAATTAAAAATATTGTGTTAATTGTTATTATCATTCTTGTCTATTTTCTAGTTATTTATATATATATATATATATATATATATATATATATAATTGTGTGTGTGTGTGTGTGTGTGTGTGTGTGTGTGTGTGTGTGCGTGTGTGTGTGTGTGTGTGCGCGCGCGTGTGTGTGCATTAGAAAAAACAAACAATCATACAAAAAAGAAAAGAAAAAACACTCATACCTCATCTTCCTCACATTCAAACTGCAAAGTTTTTCACAAACCACGATGTGGCATCAAGAGAAAGAGACAGAGAGGGTGGAGACGCGAGGAAAAAAGCCATTTGAGAGAGGTAAAATTGAAAATTTATCCTATATTTTGAAAAGTTGATGTTGTTTTGTATCTATGTCAATTTCATGTTTGTCTTAGTAGTACCACTTATGGTGTCACTTGGTGTTATATATATATATATATATATATATATATATATATATATATATATATATATATATATATATATATATATATATATATATATATATATATATATATATATATATATATATATATATATATATATATATATATATATATATATATATTGGTTGAGGTAGCATCTTTAGTTTTATAATTTAAGTACATTAGTTGTTTTTGGTTGTCTATAGTTTATGTTAGGTGTCATCATGTATCATATATTTATGTATATATTACATATATCACATTTTAATACTGTATATCATATACTGTCACATTTTAAATATTAATGAATAATTAATTTTTTTTATCACCATTACCTCTTAATTATAATTAGTAGATTCTCTTTCATTATTTTTTTTCTAGTCAATACTATATGGCTTTTTCTTTTAAAAAGAAAAATAGAAAGAAGCAAACTTAATTGATTTTTGGATATCGGTTATCATTATTCTTAGTCACTTCTATTAGTCAAGTTTATTTTTTATTATTTATATAATGTTACAAAAGACCAAAAATATTTTCTTATTTATTTTAGTTTATTAGTTAATTTTGTAATATTAAAAAGGCAAAAATATATATTTTTTAATTACTTTATTTTAGCATAGAAAGATGTAAAAAAAATTGTTTTAATTACTTTTATAAGGATGAAAATACCAAAATATTTTAATTATTTATTTTAGTATTTTTATTTCTAGTTTTTCATTATTTAATTTGAATTATATTAAAATGTAAATAAATTTGTGTCATAATTATTATTTGATATAAAGATTTATATTTAAATTAATTAATAATTTCTTGCTACCCGATTCCAAAGGAGGATCCCTCGTTGTTGACAATCCGGTCATTTACATTTTTATTTGCATTTTGTATCTTGTATATACTTCTTGTAATCCTAGAACTTGCTATCTCTTAGGAAGTCTCCCTTAGGATTACCATTTCAACTAAAGATAACTTATAGTTAGTTCCCTTTTTCTCATGAGAGAATTAGACATAAGTCATCTTTATAGTCGAGATATGATTCTCCTACCCCATAACATAGTCGAGAAAGATGTAGATTCTTTTCCACTAGAGAGAGGTATGTGGCATACTCGTCGATTTTATATCTGAGTTAGAGCCCTTCTTTTAATGTGAAGCAAAGATCCATCTTCCACATGTTTGTGGTGATTTAAGTCAAGTATTCTCCTTAAGATGACGACTTGTCTTTTCTCCTATAATCAATCAAGAAACTTCTCCCCCTGGAACCTTTGTAGAAGCAAGCTTCATCTCAAAGTTTTGATGACGTCAACATCAAGATCAAGAATAATTCATCTGTGCAAAAAGGCAAACGCTTTCAAAAGACCAAGATCAAGTGGAATGGAAGTGATCAACATTCAAAGCTTCATGAACATCTGACTGATCAACTTTCAAGTTTTGGACACAAGCTATGGTATATCAAAATCCATTAATTTAATTGATATACAAGTGTTCAACATCTTTATCATTTGATCACATTGCATTAGCATGCTTTTTAAACTATTAGAATTGGTATAACACTATTTTTATAAGTATTTTTCTGAAAAATAGCAGTGTTAACCGATTAACCATATAGGTTAACCGGTTAACCATTTCAAATTTTGAATATTTTGGTATAACGTTCAAGTGTTAACCGATTAACCATATAGGTTAACCGATTAACACTGAACGTATTTTGAAAAATAGCCTTGTTTCAAGTTCAAAAATGTTTTAAAAATTATACCAGTTCATATTTTGAATTATACTCAAATATACCTTTTGGAAAAGGTGTGTTTACAAATATAAATTCTGAGTTTTTCAAATTGGAAAAATAACCTCCAATAATCATTTTCAAAACAATTCTTTGAATCAAATTCACCACTTTTCAAATACTTTTCAAATTTTTCAAAAGTGTTCATATTGATCATATCTTTCATATGCATAGCATTGAACACTTGTGTTGAAATTAAATGAGTGAATTTTGATCAGAAGGAGAAGATCAATCTCAGCATTGACATTACCATTATTATTCTCAAATCAAAGTATTCAGATTACTTGTTTTTGACTTGTGATCAAGGTTTGTTGGACACAAGGGTGAGTGTTTACAAGAGGATTGTTCTTGTACACTTGTTGATTTTTATTGTTTGATAGTAGGCCTCACCGGTTGATGGTGTGATAGGTTGTACTTTATTAAACAATAGTGAAAACTCTCTTTCGTGTTGAAAGGGGGGTGGAGTACTCTCGGATTGTGAGGGGAACCACTATAAATCTTGGTGTCCACTGTCCTTTTACTTTCTACTGCATTAATCACCAAGAACCTAACCAGTAAAATTTCAAGAATACCGAAAAACCGGAAAAAGTCCCTAAAAGCCTAATTCACCCCCCCCCCCCCCTCTTAGGCATACTCTGTACTTACAATTGGCATCAGAGCAGGTTAAGGTAACCTATTCCTATCGATCCTAATGGCTTCCGCTAGTACTAACCCAATTTTCAAAGATGGTGGAAGCAGTAACAAGCCACCACTCTTTTCTGGAGAATACTTTGACTTTTGGAAAATCCGTATGAAGGCACATCTTGAGGCTCAAGGATATGGTATATGGGAAACCGTAGAAACTGGTCCACATGTTCCTACAAGTGTGGTAAATGGTGTTGGAACTCCAAAGATAAAATCCTCATATGATGAAGATGACAAAAAGAGAATTTTGAATGAGAAGAAAGCAATCAACATACTTCAAAGCGCTCTCAGTATGGACGAATTCTTCCGTATATCACAGTGTAAATCAGCAAAGGAAATTTGGGACACCCTGGTAGAAACGCATGAAGGGACAGCCGAAGTAAATAGATCAAGACTTAATACTTTAAGTCAAGAATATGAAATGTTCCGTATGCAGCCTGGTGAGTCCATTGTTGCCTTACAAAATAGATTCGTTCATCTAACTAATCATCTGATTGCTCTCGGGAAGACCTTCACCAATGATGATCTCAACTTGAAAGTCGTAAGATCCTTAACAAGAGAATGGCAACCAAAGGTGACCGCTATTTCGGAAAAGAAGAGTCTTTCAACAATGACATCCGCTTCCTTATTTGGCAAACTTCAAGAGCATGAACTAGAACTTGGAAGGCTTGAGAAGCATGAAAGTCAATACAAGAAGTCCAAAGGAATTGCCTTGAAGATTGACACAAGGGATGACAAAAATGACGAATCTTCCGAAGACGAAAATTTCATGCTTCTAGTAAAGAAGCTTGGTAAGTTTTTTAATAATAATAAAATCTCTTCTTTTTCTAAAAAGAATAGACATTTCAGGAAAAAGGAGGCACCCACATCAAACCAAGAAATTACATGTTACGAATGTGGGAAACAAGGTCACATAAAGCCAGATTGCCCGAAACTCGCAAATAAAGGAAAATTCAAAGGCAAGAAGGATTTCAAAATGAAGAAGGCTTATGTCGCATGGGACGACAACGAAGTAAGTTCATCATCGGAATCGGAAAACGATGAATGTGCAAATATGGCGTTAATGGTCTCTCACCACTCCGATGAAGAAAATGAGGTATGCTTGAAGACAACCACTAATCAATGGTATCTTGATAGTGGTTGCTCGAAGCATATGACGGGAGACATAAACAAATTTTCAAGTCTATCATTAAAGGCCAAAGGATACGTCACTTACGGTGATGATAATAAAGGAAAAATTCTTGGAGTTGGAACCATTGGTGCACCTCCATGTACAATCATCGAAGACGTTCTTTATGTGGAAGGCCTTAAACACAACCTACTTAGCATAAGTCAATTGTGTGACAAAGGGTTCCGAATCAACTTCACAAAGGAGGAATGCTTGATAGAACATGAAGTCACTCATGACATTTTGTTAAAAGGTAAAAGATATAATAACATTTTTATGATTTCTTTTGATGACTCTTCCTTGAAGGTAAAATGTCTTATGGAAAACAACAACGAGGCATGGCTTTGGCATAAAAGATTTGCTCACATTCACATGGAGCATTTAAACAAATTGATAAAGCATGATCTAGTTGTTGGACTCCCAAAGATAAAGTTCATCAAAGATAAATTATGCGATGCATGTCAAAAGGGAAAACAGACCAAGACAACTTTCAAATCCAAGCAAGTGGTTTCTACATTAAGACCACTTCAATTGTTGCATGTGGATCTTTTCGGTCCATCGAGAACAAAAAGCTTCGGAGGTAATTTCTACGCCTTAGTTATTGTTGATGATTTCTCTCGATACACTTGGACATTGTTTTTAGTGCAGAAAAGTGATGCTTTTAAAGAATTCAAGAAATATGCAAAGCAAATTCAGAATGAGAAATCACTCACCATAGCCTCTATAAGAAGCAATCACGGTGGAGAATTCCAAAATTCAGACTTTGAAGAATTTTGCGAAGAGTATGGAATTTCTCATAATTTTTCAGCACCAAGGACGCCTCAACAAAACGGTGTCATAGAACGGAAGAATAGATCACTGGCAGAGCTTGCAAGGACAATGCTCAGCGACGCAAATCTTCCTAAATATTTTTGGGCAGATGCAGTTAGTACAGCATGCTTCGTAAGCAACCGTGTCAATATTCGACCACTCCTCAAAAAGACTCCGTATGAGTTGTTCAAGGGAAGAAAACCAAATATAGCATTCTTCCACATATTCTGATGCAAATGCTTTGTTCTCAACAACAACAAAGATAATCTTGGTAAGTTTGATGAGAAATCCGACGAAGGTATATTTCTTGGTTACTCTCCTTATAGTAAAGCATTTAGAATTTTTAATAAGAGAACACTTACTATTGAAGAATCCATTCATGTTTCGTTTGATGAGACTAACCCCTCGAAAGAGGATAATATTATTATGAATGATGATGATGATATAGTAGGTTATCCACAACAACAAGAAGAGATTTCAAAGAATCAAGAAATACCACAAGAAGATGTCACTCAAATCATTGAAGAACATCAAGATCTTCCGAAGGAATGGAGAACGCATAGAGATCACCCGATAGATAAAGTTATTGGTGATATTAGCCAAGGCGTTGCAACTCGACTTAATCTTAAGGAAGCTTGTCTCAACATGGCCTTTGTATCTCAAATTGAACCAACCAAGATTGATGAAGCCTTAGGCGACGACCAATGGATTGTAGCGATGCAAGAAGAACTCAACCAATTCGAAAGGAATCAAGTTTGGATTCTTGTACCAAGACCAGACCATAAGCACATCATAGGAAAAAGATGGGTGTTCAAGAACAAACTTGACGAGAATGGGATCATAGTTCGTAACAAAGCAAGATTGGTCGCACAAGGCTACAACCAGGAGGAAGGAATTGATTTTGATGAAACGTTCGCTCCGGTAGCAAGGTTAGAAGCAATTAGATTAATACTTGCTTACGCTTCTTCTATGAATTTTCAGTTGTTCCAGATGGATGTCAAAAGCGCTTTCCTGAATGGGTACATTAATGAGGAAGTCTACATCAAACAACCTCCGGGTTTTGAAGACTTCAAGAATCCCTCACATGTCTACAAACTGAAAAAGGCACTCTACGGACTAAAACAAGCACCAAGAGCATGGTATGACCGCCTTAGCAATTTCTTATGTGAGAAAGGATTTACAAAAGGAAAGGTTGACAAGACATTGTTCATAAAGAAAATCAAAGGAAACACTTTATTGGTTCAAGTCTATGTCGACGACATCATCTTCGGATCAACAAACAAAGAGCTTTGTGAAGAATTCTCACTTATGATGCAAGGAGAGTTCGAGATGTCCATGATGGGAAAATTAAATTATTTTCTTGGACTACAAATCAAGCAAACTAAGGATGGCATCTTCCTCAACCAATCCAAGTATTGCAAGGAATTATTGAAAAAATTCGATATGGACAGTTGCAAGGTGATGTCCACTCCTATGGGATCCGGAACGTACGTTGATCAAGATGAATTCGGTACTCCAGTTGATATAACAAAATATCGAGGTATGATCGGTTCATTACTATATTTGACAGCAAGTCGTCTTGACATTATGTTTAGCGTTTGTTTGTGTGCACGCTTTCAAGCAAGTCCGAAGGAATCGCATCTCACAGCCGTAAAGAGAATCATAAAGTATCTCAAAGGGACAATGAACGTCGGATTATGGTATCCTAAAGGTAGTATTTGTTCTTTAGTTGGTTACTCTGACGCTGACTATGCAGGATGTAAGACCGATAGAAAAAGCACAAGCGGTACATGTCACATTCTCGGGAATGCATTAGTGTCATGGGCCTACAAGAAGCAAGCGTGTGTGGCACTCAGTACAGCCGAAGCGGAATATATAGCAGCAGGAAGTTGCTGTGCACAAATTCTGTGGCTCAAGCAACAACTCCTCGATTACGGTATAGATCTCGGTTGCATTCCTCTTCGATGTGATAATACAAGTGCCATCAATATTACAAAGAATCCGGTCATGCATTCAAGAAAAAAACATATAGGTATCCGGCATCACTTCCTTCGAGATCATGTATTGAATGGAGATGTAGATGTTACTTTCGTCGACACGCACAATCAACTCGCCGACATCTTCACCAAACCTTTGGCGAAAGAACCATTCTACAAAATTCGGCAAGAATTTGGGATTCTTGATGAAGGTGACATCTGACCTTTTCTCTAATATGTGTATGCATTATTTGTGTTGTGTTTTCATGTGTATGCATTCTGTTTTTAAGTTTTTTTCAAAAACTCGAGTGTGTTAATCGATTAACCATATGGGTTAACCGATTAACACTGTTAAATTTTCAATTCTGACTCAATTTTTTAATGTGTTAACCGATTAATCTATATGGTTAACCGATTAACACTGTTAAATTTTTCTAAAAATTAGAAACGAAAATTAATTAAATTTTTGAAATATTATATATGATAAATGCATTTTTTATGTGGTCCATATTCTCTTAAGAGTCCAAATCCATATCTAAAATCCTATCCCCTCTTAAAGAGTTTTGTGGAACTTCCCTCTTCAAACCCTAACTTCTCTCTCCCACTCTCTAAAGTTGGATAACTCCTCATAACCATCCCCACAACTTCTCAAACCCTAACTTCCTCAGAACCCACAACTTCAGTTCTCTCAAACTTTCATCCATGGCATCCTCACGCAAAGGAAAGAGAAAGCTTCCTTAGTATGCATCAGAATCTGATGACGACAGCATTCCAATGGAAACCACCAAAAAGAGGCGCATGGATTTCAAAGTTCGTGTTCGTCAACTTCTTCCGGTAAAGTACGTAAATCTTCGAGCTTTTCCTGCAATGTCTTTTGACTTTCCTACATTATTAGAATATCAGCGCATCGACAAGTTCGTCACCGACTCTGGTATTATTTATCCTGATCTTGTTAAAGCTTTTATGAGTAAGATGGTTGTATATCTGGACATGGATGAGAACCACATGATCCGTTCCACCATTAGAGACCATGAGTTTGTTGAGAAATTATCCACCCTTGCTAGACACCTTAAGATTCCATCAAAAGGCTGCTTCCTGAGGAAAGGTGTAAACCATGTAGATGGACCTTGGGCAAATTATGATAAAATGGAGTATTACTATCAGATTTGCAGGTTCCCAAAAGAAACAGTTATTGCAAACTCTCGCACCGCTCGTATGCTGTGTTATGCCAAGAATCTGACGGTATCTGATCGAATGCTTCATTACATTATCTGCTATGTCCTCATCCCAAAGGATTCCAACCACTCTCAGATTAATGACTTAGAGAAGCAGCTTTTGTACGCAATCAAGAATCGCATAAGGGTCAATTGGATTCTGACCATCATGTATCATCTGCAGCAGCAACTTCAGTGCATCACACGGTTACCATATGCTCGGCTGATTTCGAGAATCCTGGAATTAACTAAACTAGACCTCAACAGGGAACCGTCCTCCAAGATGAAACCTACAACTAATGAGATCAATGAGATTAATATTGTCAAAAATACTGGTATCATCAAAGCGGCTGACGGTACCTACAGGTATACCGATGACGGTCCTGTCCATCACGCGTATCCAATGCCTGAAGGGGGTCTTACAAGTGAGTTTCTCTATACAACCATGATGAACCAGCATCGAGAGTCAATGAATATGCATAGATAGACCTCCCGAGCCATTGCCTCCCTCAGAAACCTCATTCTTAACCCTCCACATTCCAACACCCGAGTTGTGGACGAAGAGATTGAAGAAGAGGATGATAGTGAAGAAGAAGAAGATGATGATGTGGATATGCCTGATGAGGATCTTTAGAGAATATGTTGTTGTTGATGTCCTTTATTGCATTGTTTTCTAGTTTTTGATATTTTATGCTTTCATTTATGTTTGAACTCTGTTTTTATTTGGCATTGTAACTCGTACAATATTCGCAGTATTGTTGTCTTTTAATTTCAGTATGCTTTGCTTCCATATTCTTGTGATTGCTTGCATTATTGGTCTATCTAGTTTTCTTTCTTGAAAGCTCCTTCCTTTTTTCTTATGACAAAGGGGGAGAAGAGCTTTGGCTTTCTTATGTCTATGTGTGCAGAATTTTTGCCTATGTATTCGATAGGGGGAGTTCATGGACATAGGGGGAGAAAACAAGATCACTGCTAATCATCGTCAAAAATTGCACAAGATCATTTTGGTTGTCATCATCAAAAAGGGGGAGACTGTAGAAGCAAGCTTCATCTCAAAGTTTTGATGACGTCAACATCAAGATCAAGAATAATTCATCTGTGCAAAAAGGCAAACGCTTTCAAAAGACCAAGATCAAGTGGAATGGAAGTGATCAACATTCAAAGCTTCATGAACATCTGACTGATCAACTTTCAAGTTTTGGACACAAGTTATAGTATATCAAAATCCATTAATTTAATTGATATACAAGTGTTCAACATCTTTATCATTTGATCACATTGCATTAGCATGCTTTTTAAACTATTAGAATTGGTATAACACTATTTTTATAAGTATTTTTCTGAAAAATAGCAGTGTTAACCGATTAACCATATAGGTTAACCGGTTAACCATTTCAAATTTTGAATATTTTGGTATAACGTTCAAGTGTTAACCGATTAACCATATAGGTTAACCGATTAACACTGAACGTATTTTGAAAAATAGCCTTGTTTCAAGTTCAAAAATGTTTTAAAAATTATACCAGTTCATATTTTGAATTATACTCAAATATACCTTTTGGAAAAGGTGTGTTTACAAATATAAATTCTGAGTTTTTCAAATTGGAAAAATAACCTCCAATAATCATTTTCAAAACAATTCTTTGAATCAAATTCACCACTTTTCAAATACTTTTCAAATTTTTCAAAAGTGTTCATATTGATCATATCTTTCATATGCATAGCATTGCACACTTGTGTTGAAATTAAATGAGTGAATTTTGATCAGAAGGAGAAGATCAATCTCAGCATTGACATTACCATTATTATTCTCAAATCAAAGTATTCAGATTACTTGTTTTTGACTTGTGATCAAGGTTTATTGGACACAAGGGTGAGTGTTTACAAGAGGATTGTTCTTGTACACTTGTTGATTTTTATTGTTTGATAGTAGGCCTCACCGGTTGATGGTGTGATAGGTTGTACTTTATTAAACAATAGTGAAAACTCTCTTTCGTGTTGAAAGGGGGTGGAGTACTCTCGGATTGTGAGGGGAACCACTATAAATCTTGGTGTCCACTGTCCTTTTACTTTCTACTGCATTAATCACCAAGAACCTAACCAGTAAAATTTCAAGAATACCGAAAAACCGGAAAAAGTCCCTAAAAGCCTAATTCACCCCCCCCCCCTCTTAGGCATACTCTGTACTTACAACCTTGGCCACAGTCAAGAGCTCCTCGTCCCTTTAGGGGAACTACGAATGCTATGATTTCATTCCCGTCAGGATACGTAGGCACGAGATGTGACGTCTTGGCGAGCATACTTAGGAATAACACCTTAGGTCTCTCTTTTCTTTTAACTCTTTATCAGATAAATAACAAATAACATGATAAAACAAGAGGTTACTGTAGAGTATTACAGATACTTAAGATGCTAGCACTTTCCCTAGGTATAACCAACCCCCGAACCTTAGATTCTCTTTTGCTTTGTTTTTGCATTGCATATTTTGGGTTATTCGTTATTTTCCCCTTTTCTTGGATAAATTAAAGATCGGTGATGAATTAAGATTTGTAATTCAAGTTAATCAATAGCTTGATATATGATTCTCACCGCGGCAGGAATTGCGACTTCACTGGGGACATGCTAAGGGTTCCCCCTAACTTGTTTATTTGTATTTTTGTTGTGTCTATATATATATATATATATATATATATATATATATATATATATATATATATATATATATATATATATATATATATATATATATATATATATATATATATATATATATATATATATATATATATATATATATATATATATATATATATATATATATATATATATATATATATATATATATATATATATATATATATATATATATATATATATATATATATATATATATATATATATATATATATATATATATATATATATATATATATATATATATATATATATATATATATATATATATATCTGCCTATATGTATATATATGTTTCTGCTTTGGATTGTTACTTTCATGCGGTGAGATAAGTCCTACACCCGGACTTGAATGCACTTATGATAGGAAGGTGATATATTCAAGGAGGCTTATAGGAAGTTGATTTCTGACCAAGCTAACTTGAGAAATCACCACTCAGTTGAGACCCTCTTGATAATAGTACTGTTGAACGAGTGTTCATGAAAACACTTACTATTTTAGACCTAGGAGCCTGTGACATTGAGAACCGTTAGTTACCCTTAACTTAACTTGGCTTTCTTAGGACGTAATGTGATGACTATGAGGGAGTAGTCCCAAAATAGTTGATATGCGATACTACACTCGAAAGAGGTTCTCTCGAGAATATTATTAACTATCGAGTATTTGGGAAATTGATAATATCTGAAAGACGAACTGATGAATTTGGGAACTTTTAGAACCTTTGTTCTGCAGGTACGATAAACCCTTAGTCCGCACCATTTGGTATGGGTAGACCATTACTCCAGGCTCGTTGATTTTCAAACCTAAGTATTTGTCAGTTAGAATGTATATGTGTATATGTGGATCTGTGTGTACCTGTGTTTGAGCATACATGCATTCATAAACATCATGTTCATAAAAGTTTCATGGAATTCAAAGCTTTTATTTACAAACCTCATATGTTTTACCATTGGATTTTGAAATTATATTTTATTTTTAATAAAATGAGATTTTCAGTTATCAAAAGTATTGTCCATTTTACGGTGTTTGCAAACATAACCTTTGAGTTCCTTGAAACCCATACGCATTGGTGTATCTGCATTCGTCATTAGCATTGTATTCTTTGCACCCCAGGTTCTCACTCTTGCTTCTTCCTTCAGAGGAGACGAGCTAATTCATCAGTACAATACTCGATCCAATCAAAGAAACAAGATGAAGAACATTGAGCAAGAAAACCATGAAGTCCGTAAGGAAGTGACTACTTTGAGGACTGGTATGGAAAAGCTCTCTGCTTTGGTTGAAACTATGGTTGCTACTCAGAATCTACCTTCTCCTCATATTTCTTAGACTCTGCTTTAACAGACCGTGATTTCTGAAATCATGTCAATTCCCATTCATGTGAGTCCTATTGGTGCTTCTATCAACTCTATGAAGCTTGTGGAAGGTTTTCCTAAGAAGAAGGAACAAGCTGTTAATGCTATTTTGCGAGAGAAACATGGAGGATCTCATGACAAAAGTAAATAACACATGGATCAGTTTGACCCGATGTCGATGGCCTACTCTGAATTATATCCTGCTTTAGTACAGAAGAACATGGTGCAAACAAGGACTCTGTCGGCCATCCCGAAGAATCTCCCATGGTGGTTAAAGTATGATCGTTTTTATCCATTTCATCAAGGGGCACCCGGTCATGATATTGAACATTGTTTTGCTTTGAAAGCTGAAGTACAAAAGTTAGTGCGAAGCGGTATTTTGTCTTTTGAAGATTATGGACCTGATGTCTCAACAAGTTTTTCACCTAAGTATGGAAACACCGTGTAAGGATATCTTTGAGAATACCGTATCTCTGACATGAATTCAATAAGAAGATCTCTGGTAGATATGCACGATGATTTGTGTAGGCTTACCCATTATGAGCATAATCATGTTTATTACAAAAAAAAATTCGAAGAATCCCCGTGGTTGTTCTGTTATAAAGAGGGACCTTTAAGATATGTTGGATCAGAAACTTCTTCATATCCCTAGAGAAAGGGTGAATGTCATAGTTCCGTGTTTTAATATGCCAGAGCTAGTGGTGATTACTTGCAAGAGTAAGAAATCCCCTCATGTGCCTTGTGGATATGATGCTACCATACTAGAAAGTGGTAAGAAAGTTCCTGCTGATGTTGTTCCTGCCACTCAGATAATTTCGAATTTTCAATCACAATTTTGTCAGAGAACACATCAGAGTATAGCCATGAAATCGGTGATTACACCCAGAAAGACCATAGCCATGAAATCTCACCCTCTTTGGTTCAATCCAGATACCAGTTGTGAATTTCATGATGAAGCAATGGGGCATTCGATCGAAGAGTGCGAGGTTTTCCAAGAAAAAGTCCAAGAAATTATTGACGATAAGGTGTTGGCCTTCAAGGGATGAAGCCCATTTGTGAATGGAACACCACTATGCTAAAGGATATGAAGACTCAAGAAAGTCCTTTCCAAGCCGGTGAAATCAAGAGCAGAGCTTATCAGGTTGTTTGTTTGTTTGCTTGCTTGCATTTGTCGTTATTTCCATTAATTGTAAAAGCATGATTTGCATGTAAGAACTTGTTTGTTTTGAATGATAATGCAATAAATATGTTTGTATTAAAGAAATCCATTTGTATTCACTCATAAAATGTTTTTTCATGCTTTATAATGCCGATGCTACCTGATATCTTACTTAGGCAGAGATTGGGAGGAGGATGACGAAATCAAAAACGCAAGAACTTTTGTCGTATGCTTTTGAGTAAAACCATGTTGATGATGTAAGGCATTGTTTCAAATCCCCAAACACCGGAGATATAAGGGAGATAAACTCTCGTTAACCCCTTTGAGCCTTGAAGCATGAGTTTTCTTTTCCAAAGAAAAAAAACCTCAATTTTAACCTGGGGCAAGTAGTTTTCAGTGAAGTTAATCGAGCATCCAAACTCTCTAAAAAAAGGAGTGAATATCCAAGGACACCACACCTATCCCTCACACATTATGAGGCTAAAGAGTCAAATCTACAATGATTATCCCTCAACCAGCCAAAGAGTGGGGCAGTCACAATCCTTTCGACAAGTCAAAATGACTTATAGAGTTATCACAATTTGTTCATAAATAAAAATAAGTTAAAAATGAAAAACAGAAAAATCTCGCTAAGTCAAAACCTATGAAGGCGACTTAGGAAAAATTGGGACATCCCGCTGGACTCCAAGGACAAATCCCAAAGATTCCGTCCAGGAAAAAGTTAGGGAATAAAAAGAGAACGCAAAAAGCGAAAGCAAAGGATTACAAAGAAAAATCCTCAGTAAAGAACAGAGTTGTGTGATCAAACACCAAAAGCAAATATGTGAGTGAATGCCATGTCCAGAGCCTCTGTGGTTTCTCAACCATATCAAAACTCCTCTTGAGATATGAGTGTTCGTGTCAGGTTAACTGAATTTAGGATTGGAGAATATCACGAAGAATGAGTGGGCATAAATAAAATTTAAGCCTTATATCCTTTGTTTCTTACGCTGTAAACCAAGCCACGATACAACCTTCAAAAGACCTAATTGAAGCAAGGTTTATTTTAAAAGCGTACTCAATGAGATAATGTTTCCTGACTCCTAGGAGCTAAGCTCAAAATTTGTGTTGGCTTTGTAAAACTAATCAATTTCATATCCTAACTAGTGTTTCGGTTAAAAGTTATTATGATATTTTTTCAATAAAAACTTCAAGACAAGCACGCATGTTGCATTAGCAATTTCATAGTTAACATTTTTTTGCTTGCTAACATTGCTTGATACAATAAAATCTTACATAGGAGCATCAGTGACGAGCTCAACCTCTTGAGACTTGGAACTCTGTTGAAAATGGTGAATCATTTCAAATAGATGATTATATCCAGGGGCATGTTTCCTGAAGACTCTGTTGACCAGGGGCAAGTTGTTTCTTAGTTGTTGCTTTTATAATCTGACCATCCTTAAGGGGCAAGTTTGAAGACTCGGGTATACATAATACAATCAATCTGGGAAATTTACGTCGAGATTCAACAAATCTCTCAAAGAGTTGGAAAACATTGGAACATCTTGGATGCCAAGTTTTCTGTAAAATCCTCTTGGAATGACTTTTTCCCATAAACCATGTGATCTGGGGAATTTGAGAGTTGAAGATTATTTTATCCATTCACAATAAATGTTGTTCGAAATGGAGAATACCACATAGTTCATCAATGCAAAGCTACATTGATCTGATAACATTATTCATCTATGCCCCAAAGAGCTTCTATCTCAAGTGGTGTGATGATTCCCTTGTAAGTTTCTACTTCATGTGGTCATGACAAATCCCAAGTGAATTTCTTACGACTTCAATCTTCCCCAACAAAATGGATGTTTATTTCATCCCCATGAAGTCTCAACTCTGACATCTGCAGTTGCAACATTGATCTGAGCTTCCCCAATGAAGTGGATATTTATTTTATCCCCTGTGAGACCTCGGTCCTGGTATATCCATCAACAACTCTAGTAAGAGTCTCTCCAGTGAAGTAGATATTTATTTTATCCATGAAGTCTCTCCAATCATGAGTTTGATCATTTCACAACGAATCATTCTCATCTCCAACAGAGTAACCATATTCATCTTGACAATCTTCTAAGTGAAGTCAGGATGTTATATCCCCAAGTGGAGTACTCTATTTTCCCCAGAGAAGTTTTGAAACCTCAAAGCATGATCGTGGTCCCAGGTATGGTTTTCCTTTCATCCTCAGTGATGCTTCTATCTTTGAAGATGGCCGAGTATCCTTGTCGAGATGTTTATTACATCTCTGATTTACTTCTCCCTGTTTGTTTTGTCAACATAAGCATAACATAATATAACATACATTCATATAGATACATGGCATATGCGTATTTTTCATTTTGTGATGTTTGTTTGTTCATTCACTTTGGCCGTGTTTATCCCCACATGACTGGGTTTGTCTTCTCCCTCCAAGTAGAGTCGTCAGCCCTAAGTAGAAAGAGCACATCCTTTCTAATTCGCCACTGAGTTTGATCCTCGTGGAAGATGGTTTCTTTAGTTTTCTTTTCCATTTTTGGATAAATATAAATCTCCAATTGAGTTTATTGCTCATTGGACAGAGTATTGCTTGACCATTTCTTTTCAGTTATTTCCTGAATTGAACTTTGGTCCCTGACAATCACGATTTTTTAATCTCTATAGGCTTTTAAACCTAGATTGAGTGTGCATTTATTTTGCACTTTGTCTCCCCTAGAAGAATATATTTAAATATTACCATTGAGGACAAAATATTTCTCCAGCAGTGTTGTTACAACATTTTCTCCAACAATTCACACCCAGACAGCAAGTGGCAGCCTCTTTATTTGAGCAGCTTGTTTTGTTCTCAGATTTTCTATCTGGATGACAAATGACAGTCTCCTCAAGACAGTTTGTCTATCCCCAATGAGTTTATCAAGATTATCAACTTATCCCCCATCAAATGGCATCTCTCCGGAAATCCATCAGAGAAGTTTGGTGAAGACCTTACAAATTTTCTCTTTATTTGAGAATTCTTGATACAAGGATTTTATTTGCTTCAATGCAATTTTAAACTACAGCAATATTGTTTCTCAGTGATGTTCTCCCCAGTGAATCCACTATTCATTTTGCTTCCATCAAATGGCATCTCTTCGAGAAGTTTGGTGAAGATTCTTACAGTTGATCTTTCTCTTTATTTGATAAGATATGTTTTACAAATCAATCGGCTTGCATCTCTTTTGAAGATCCCCGGTGAAACATCCTAATCTCCAACAAGTTATGGATTCCCGCTGAAGTCATAGATCTCCAGTGAAACTCTAATTCTCTGTGAAGATACTCTCCCATAAATATTCATCATTCCAGGAGAAATTGAGACCAGCTTGGGGCTTATGACCCGAGACTAGGAAAGGTTTATTTTACCCTTTTCAAGTGGAATACTTAATTAAAGAAGAAATTGAAACCCATTCACGGCATACAACCTTGAAGCGTTGGGAGGTGTTTTTTACTCTTTTCAAGTGGAATACTTGGTTAAAGAAGAAACTGAGACTCGTTCATGGCATACAACCTTGAGGCGTGGGGAGGTTTATTTTATCCTTTTCAAGTGAAATACTTGATTAAAGAAGAAACTGAGACCAGTTCACGGCATACAACCTTGAGACTAGGGGAGGTTTATTTTTACCCTTTTCAAGTGGAATACTTGATCAAAGAAGGAACTGAGACTCGTTAGACGAGGGGAGGTTTATCTTTACTCTTTTCAAGTGGAATACTTGATCAAAGAAGGAACTGAGACCCGTTTTTGGTATACAACCTTAAGACCAGAGGAGGTTTATTTTTACCCTTTTCAAGTAAAAGAAGAAACTGAGACCCATTCTTGGCATACAACCTTGAGACGAGAGGAGGTTTATTTTTATCCTTTCCAAGTAAAAGAAGAAACTGAGACCCATTCTTGGTATACAACCTTGAGACGATGGGAGGTTTATTTTACCCTTTTCAAGTGGAATACTTTATTAAAGAAGAAACTGAGACCAGCCCGTGGCTTATGACCCGAGACGAGGGGAGGTTTATTTACCTTTCTAAATGATTCATTTAGTTAAAGAACAAGTTGAATCATGTTTTGATCATGGAAGCTTATTCTGGTTATTACCTTTGCTTAGGCTATCATATGTTTGATAGTAGGTAATATACCGTACCTTTTAGACAAATACCTATGCTTAGGCTATCGTGTTTGGTAGTAGGTGATCTCTCCTTTCTAGTATATTACATTTGCCCAGGCTATCATCTACTTGATAGTAGGTAATATACGTACTTTCATTTCAATTGGATAACTTTGCTTAGGCTACCGTCTGTTGGTAGTAGGTTATCCTTCCTTTCAAGTTTCTTACATGTTGTTTAGGCTACCATATTCTTGGTAGTAGGCAATACACACCTTTGTTCTATTGGGAGATACCCTGTGTTTAAGCCACCTTATGATTGTCAGTTGGTAGTCTTTTCCCCAGTGGAGTTGATTTTCGTCCCCAATGGAGTTGGATCTTTCCCCGCAGAGTCTTACTTTGCTAAGTTGTTCCTCACCGGATCTTATATTGTTTAACTGTCTTGCATTCATTCCATATCAGATTATTTCATGTCATATCATGTACATCTTGTGGTATCTTAGGGCCAAAAATTATGCATGTTTGTATTTAAGTCTCTCCTATCGCTTCGAGACGAAGATTTCAATCTCTATATCTTCGGATAGAAGAAACTTAAATAGGGGCATCTGTCATACCCTAATTTTTAACCCTAAGATTCTGTTTTGCATCATCTGCATAGCATAGCATGCACTTCACCTTGCATAGTGTCCAAAGTGTCAATCAGAGTAAACTTGTTGGATTTACAGACAAACCGGTCTAAATTTATTTCAAAATCTGACCAAACGCTGTTTTTTTCCAATATGTTTATTTTGCGCTGATTATTTTGGTGTGTTCATTTTATTTTTTCGAGCACTTTTTTGCCCGACTTTTTATTTCATTTTTTAATCATTTTTATTTAAATAATCATTAAATTTATTTAGATTTAATTAGATATTTAGTGTAAATTTTTATATTTTTTAATTAATTTTATTTTTAATTTATTAATGTTTTCTTTTTAAAAAAAACACAAAAACATAATTTTTAATTCTTTTTATTCTTGTCTTATCATAAAAAAACACAAAAATATAATTTTTAATTCCTTTTATTTTTGCCTTATTAGAAAAAACAAAATATATATGGTGTTAATTGTTATTATCATTTTTGTCTATTTTCTAGTCCTATATATATATATATATATATATATATATATATATATATATATATATATATATATATATATATATATATATATATATATATATATATATATATATATATATATATATATATATATATATATATATATATATATATATATATATATATATATATATATATATATATATATATATATATATATATATATATATATATATATATATATATATATATATATATATATATATATATATATATATATATATATATATATATATATATATATATATATATATATATATATATATATATATATATATGCATTAGAAAAAACAAGCAATCACACAAAAAAAAATACGCATACCTCATCTTCCTCACATCCAAACTGCAAAATTTTTCACAAACCACAACATGACATCGAGAGAAAGAGACAGAGAGGGCGGTGACGCGAGGGAAAAGGCCATTTGAGGGAGGTAAAATTGAAAACTCACTCTTTATTTTGAAAAGCTGATGTTGTTTTGTATCTATGTCAATTTCATGTTTGTCTTGATAGTACCACTTATAGTGTCATGTGGTGTTTGTTTTACATATATTGGTTGAGGTAATTTCGTTAGTTTTATAATTTAAGTACATGAGTTGTTTTTGGTTGTCTATAATTTATCTTAGGTGTCACCATATATCATATATTTATGTATATATTACATATATCACATTTTAATACTATATATCATATACTGTCACGTTTCAAATATTAATGAATAGTTAATTTTTTTTATCACGATTACCTCTTAATTATAATTAGGAGATTCTCTTTCATTATTTTTTTCTAGTCAATACTAAATGGCTATTTCTTTTAAAAAGAAAAATAGAAAGAAGCAAATTTAATTGACTTTTGGGTATCGGTTATCATTATTCTTAGTCACTTCTATTAGTCAAGTTTATTTTTTATTATTTATATAATATTACAAAAGACCAAAAAGATTTCCTTATTTTTTTAGTTCATTAGTTAATTTTATAATATTAAAAAGGCTAAAAAAATATATATTTTAATTACTGTATTTTAACATAGAAAGATGTAAAAAAAACAAATTGTTTTAATTACTTTTATAAGGATGAAAATACCAAAAATATTTTAATTATTTATTTTAGTATTTTTATTTCTAGTTTTTCATTATTTAATTTGAATTATATTAAAATGTAAATAAATTTGTGTCATAATTATTATTTGATATAAAGATTTATATTTAAACTAATTAATAATTTCTTGCTGCCCGATTCCAAAGGAGGATCCCTTGTTGTTAACAATCTTGTCATTTACATTTTTATTTGCATTTCGTATCTTCTTGTAATCCTAGAACTTGTTATTCCTTAGGAAGTCTCCCGTAGGATTACCATTTCAACTATAGATAACTTACAGTTAGTTCCCTTTTTCTCATGAGAGAATTAGACATAAGTCATCTTTGTAGTCGAGATATGATTCTCCTACCCCATAACATAGTCGAGAAAGATGTAGATTCTTTTCCACTTGAGAGAGGTATGTGACATACTCGTCGATTTTATATCTGAGTTAGAGTCTTTCTTTTAATGTGAAGTAAAGATCCATCAGCCACATGTTTGTGGTAATTTAAGTCGAGTATTCTCCTTAAGATGACGACTTGTCTTTTCTCCTAGAATCAATCAACAAACTTCTCCCGCTGGAACCTTGGCCACAGTCAAGAGTTCCTCATCCCTTTAGGGGAACTACGAATGCTCTGATTCCATTCCTGTAAGGATACCTAGGCACGAGATGCGATGTTTTGGCGAAAATACTTAGGAATAACAACTTAGGTCTCCCTTTTCTTTTAACTCTTTAGCAGACAAATAACAAATAACACAATAAAATAAGAGGTTCTTATAGCGTACTATAGATACTTAGGATGCTAGCACCTTCCCTAGGTATAACCAACCCCTGAACCTTAGATTCTCTTTTGCTTTGTTTTTGCATTGCATATTTTGGGTTATTCGATCTTTTTCCATTTTCTTGGATAAGTTAAAGATTGGTGGTGAATTAAGATTTGTGATTTAAGTTAATCAATTGCTTGATATCTGATTCTCACCGCGACACTTGGTACAATACTTGTTTCTATGGTACCATACAGGATGTCGGTGTCGAAGTTAGCAGATTTGAAGAATCAATTAGAATTAAATTTGTGAGACCAAGTGTGTCGCTTTGCGGAGCTTCGACATTGATGGTAAAGAAGACTTGATGGACTATCGACAATTAAATAAAGTGAATAATAAGAACAAGTATTGATCAGTGCATCTTAATGCACATTCTCTTACGTTTTTACTTAGGCATTTCCTTAGTTCATTTTTTTTATTTTACTATTTTATTATGTTTTTAGAATAAAGTTGTTGTTTGCCTTTAATTTATTTTCGCATCTTATTTTTAGCTTTAGCGGTTATTTGATATCTGTCCACTGTTTTGATCATAACTAGAGCTACGAGAATTGGATTTGTGCTTTATGATTAGCGTTAGAAAGCTAAGACAAAGAGCTACAACTTTCATATTTGAGGTAGAAGTTAATTCGGAGTGTAGAAGGCTTAAATAATTCGTTGAAGTCAGGACCCAAAATCTGCCGTTAGAAATACTTAGTTTTGGGTCGCGTTTTTTTTATGTTTTTCGACCCAGTTGGGTTAGAACTGGATTTTGTGATGCTTCTCTATACCTAGTAGCAGTTGTGCTACTATTCAGGACCTTCTTTTCATGAATTTTACTTTTGACTTTTGTACGTTTACGATGAAGAACTAATCATCCAGAGTCCAACGCTTTGAGGTTTTATTCTATCAAATCAATTTTGTTTCTCTTTCAATTCTATTCTATGAAATTTCATTTTCTTAATTTATTATTTTGTGGAAGGTTTGGTTTAATTCGTATGATAGTATTCCTAACTTTTAATCGCTTTTTATGTCGCTTTGTCGTTAAATCGCGTTTCTATATCGTGTTTTCTTAATTCGCAATTGTGTTTATCTGTTTGCTTAATTCGGAATACAGGAATATCAATCTGTTTAATATCTTAGTGTGCTTGTCATTTGATATTGAAATCGAATAGAGATCAAAGCCGCTTAGGGAATTGGTTAAGAAAAATACCAGTGATTAGCCGGAAACCGAAACAGTAGATCAGCTTATTTTATAATCACTTATTTTAACCACTTATATGCATAATTTTTCTTTTAATCAAAACTCAAACTCCCATGAATCGTTATTTAGTTGGTTAATTCAATTCAAGAATCCTTGTGATACGGCTCGAGTCATTGTCGCTTTGCTACTTTTAAAAAAAATACTCGTTTTTGATCTGTGCGCGACAAATGACCAAATTGACGCCGTTGCTGGGGATTCTTGTTGATATTAGCCAATTTTAGAATTTTAGCTTAGAGTTTTGTTAGATTATTTTGTTTTTTGTGTTTTTATTTTTGTGTGTTAATTTTAGAGGTTGTAGTGCAGTGGTATGCGTTTCAACCTATCAGTTAAGTTAAAAACTACTGTTTCGATTTACTCCGAATTTTTTCTAGAAAATTAGAAAAAAAATTGACAAACAATACTCCTTTAGAATTGAATTCAAAAATATTTTGACCCTGAAAATCGCAAATTCTTTACTTTTCTATTTGATTTGATTTATTTTCTATTTTCATATTTTCAAAAAAATCCAACATTTTTTGTAGAGATTTATTCTGATTTTATTTGATTTTTTGTTCTATTTTCATAATTTTTAGATTTTATTTTAACCGCTTTCCTATTTTTCCACTTTTTTTCTTAATAGGGACATTGTTGGTATTTTTTAAATTGTTGCTGCAATGCTGAATTAGTTTTGTGATTTCTAATTCTTTGTTAAGATTTTCCCCTTTTCATAGCATGGCTGAACAAAGAACATTAAGAGAGCTTGCTGCTCCTGATTTTCATTATAATGGTTTAAGTATTGAATATATTGATGTTGATATTCCTTTCGAATTGAAATCTGATTTAATACACTTGTTGCCAAGGTTTAATGGACATGCAGGTGAGGATTTGAATAAGCATATGAAGGAATTCCAAATTGTATGCTCTACACTTTCTGAACCTTCACTAGAGGACCTTGTCAAGCATATGGCTATAAATGATCTTCAAATTCAGCAACAAACACATTCTAGTATTCAGGCTTTGAGAACACAGATTGGACAACTTGTCACTTTAGTGAATACCATGCAGCAAGCTCAAAAACCAAACCAACTACCTGCCCAAATAGTAATGAATCCAAAAGAGTTTCCTTCTAATTTAGTTGATGATACTTATTATGAATTGTGTTCTGATTTTCCATCATTAGCAGATTTTGATGATACTTACTCTTGTGATTCATGTACCGACACTATCATTTACTTTGTTTGTGCTGAGATTAATGCTACCATGCAGGGTGATGTTTCTCATGTAGATGAAGTTATAGATGAAGTTTTTTATGCAGTTGTAGCTCTTGATATCACAGTTTCCCCAACCTCACCATCCATTGAACAACCTCCCCCCTTAGAGCTTAAACCATATCATAACAATCTGGATTATGCTTATTTAGATATGGATGAAAAGCTTCCAGTTATAATTTCTTCTAACCTTGATTTTGATAAAGAAAATAAGCTTTTGTAGGTTTTGAAGAAACATAAGAATGGAATTGGATGGACATCGATTGAAGATGGAAGAAAGTTAATGAGGTAGTCCTTTAATCCTCTAATTCATGATGTTGTGAAGAAAGAGATCATGTTCACGTGCCCATTTGACACTTTTACTTATTGGAGATTCTTCTTTGATCCCGAAATAAAAGGAGAAGGCACTAATAAATATTTCAAGGTCAATGGATGCTACCCAAATTCATTTTATAACATCCCCACTTTGGAATAGGAGCATGTAGAAAATCTCTCTTTGGTAAAGGTTGCTTATGTGATCACCTATCCGCCTTGACTCCTAGGGCGTGTTCTTTCCTTTTTCTCACTCTTATTTAATAGTTATGTCCTTTCATTGAGGACAATGCATATTTTAAGTGTGGGAAAGGGAACCATTTCTTTATTTTGTTTTCTTTGTTTTGGTTTGGTTTTGTTCTTAAATAAAAAAATAAAAAAAAATAATATTTTTTTACTTTGAAACACAATGCATCTTTTGAAATTTTTAGGCTATAGATTAATTTGAGGTTAGATTGTGGAGACTTGGGAAAAATTCATAAGATTGGTACTGTTTTAACACCTTAAGTCTCCTGAATATAGAAATCAATTTAAATACTTGTTATGACATAGCCTTTAGTTCTCATCCTTTAATATCTCTTAAGTAGTTTATCTAGCAGTCAGCACCATCTAAAAATCACACACTAAGTAATTAAGCTGATGCAAATAAGTGAATGATCTCGTGCTTAATAAGAAATCTAAATAGGAATCCACCTTTTAAGTTAGGTGACCCTCAACCAGTCACTTAGGCTAATGGTTGTGAAACCTTCAAAAAAGAAAAAATATATATATTATTATTGCTAATGTGGTTAATTTTGAATTGTTGACAAGATATGAATCATAGGCACTAACAGGCTTATTTATCATATGTTTGAATAGATAACAGGCTTAATATGATTGCATTAGAATGAAAGAGAGTAAAAAGGAGGATGAGTAAGTTAGACTTAAGCATAATAACATGATTCGAATTGGTTTGTATATGATGGAGGTTTATGACCGTACAATTGTGGATTTATGTTCTTACGATATCCTTAGTATGAAATATTAGTACCTATCAATGCAATCTTGACCAAAGAAGAGTTTGTAACCTAGAATGAGTATCCAAATGTTATTGTTTTCATGAGTCTTGATACTATTTTGCTCGGAGTGCAAAAGTTCAAATGTGGGGGAATTTGATTAGTGCATCTTAATGCACATTCTCTTACGTTTTTACTTAGGCATTTCCTTAGTTCGTTTTTTTTTATTTTACTGGTTTATTATATTTTTAAAATTAAGTCATTGTTTACCTTTAATCTATTTTCGCAGCTTATTTTCAGCTTTAGTGGTTATTTGATTTATGTCCACGGTTTGGATCATAACTGGAGCTACAAGAATCGAATTTACACGTTATTATTGGTGTTGGAAAGCTAAGACAGAGAGCTACAACTTTCATGCTTGAGGCAGAAGTTAATTAGGAGTGTAGCAGACTCAAATAATTCGTTGAAGTCAGGACGCAAAATCTGCCGTTAGAAATACTTAGTTTTGGGCCGAATTTTTTATGTTTTTCGATCCAGTTGGGTTAGAACCGGATTTTGTGATGCTTCCCTATACCTCTGGTAGCAGCCGTGCTACTATTCATGACCTTGTTTTCATGAATTTTACTTTTGACTTTTGTACGATTACGATGAAGAACTAATCATCCGGAGTCGATCTACTGTAATCGTGTTTCCAACGCTTTGAGGTTTTATTCTATCAATTAAATTCTGTTTCTCTTTCAATTCTATTCTATGAAATTTCGTTTGCTTAATCTATTATTTTGTGGAATGGTTTGATTTAATTCGTATGATAGTATACCTAACTTTTAATCGCTTTTTACGTTGCTTAGTCGTTAAATCGCATTTCTATATCGTGTTTGCTTAATTCATGATTGTGTTTATTCGTTTGCTTAATTAGGAATATAGGAATGTCAATCTGTTTAATATCTTAGTGCACTTGTCATTTGATATTGAAATCAAATAGAGATCAAAACCGCTTAGGAAATTGGTTAGGAAAAAACCAGTGATTAGCCAGAAACCGAAACAGTAGATCAGCTTATTTTATAATCACTTATATGGATGATTTTTATTTTAATCAAGATTCAAACCCCCCATAAATCATTATTTAGTTGGTTAATTCAATTCAAGAATCCTTGTGATACGACTCGAGTAATTGTCGCTTTATTACTTTAAAAAAAATACTCGTTTTTTACCTGTGTGCAACAACGGACCAAATTGGCACCATTGTCGAGGATTTTTGTTGATGTTAGCCAATTTTAGAATTTTAGTTTGGAGTTTTATTAGATTTTTTTGTTTTTTATGTTTTTGTTTTTGCATGTTAATTTACAAGGTTGCAGTGCAGTAGTAAGCGTTTCAACCTATCAAGTAAGTTGAAAGCTACTCTTTTGATTTACTCCAATTTTTTCCAAAAAATAAGAAAAAAAATCAAGGAACAGTACTCCTTTAGAATAAAATTTTAAAAGATTTTGACCCTGGAAATCGCAAATTATTTATTTTTCAATTTTATATGATTTATTTTCTATTTTCAAAAAAATCCGAAATTTTTTGTAGAGATTTATTCTGATTTTATTTGATTTTTTATCCTATTTTCATAATTTTTAGATTTTATTTTAACTGCTATCCTATTTTTACACTCTTTTTCTTAATAAGAACATTGTTGGTATTTTTCAAATTGTTGCTGCAATGCTGAATTAGTTTTGTGATTTTTAATTCTTTGTTAATTTTTTCCCTTTTCATAACATGGCTGAACAAAGAACATTAAGAGAGCTTGTTGCTCCTGATTTTCATTATAATGGTTTAAGTATTGAATATATTGATGTTGATATTCCTTTCGAATTGAAATCTGATTTAATACACTTGCTGCCAAGGTTTAATGGACTTGCAGGTGAGGATCCGAACAAGCATATGAAGGAATTCCAAATTGTATGCTCTACACCTTCTGAACCTTTACTAGAGGACCTTGTCAAGCAAATAGCTATAAATGATCTTCAGTTTCGGCAACAAACACATTCTAGTATCCAGGCTTTACAGACACAGATTGGACAGCTTGTCACTTTAGTGAATGTCATACATCAAGCTCAAAAACTAAACCAACTACCTGCCCAAACAATAATGAATCCAAAAGAGTTTCCTTCTAATTTAGTTGATGATACTTATTATGAATTGTGTTCTGATTTTCCATCATTAGCGAATTTTGATGATACTTACTCTTGTGATTCATATACTGATACTAACATTTACTTTGTTTGTGCTGAGATTAATGCTACCGTGCAGGGTGATGTTTTTCATGTAGATGAAGTTATATATGAAGTTTTTTATGTAGTTGTAGCTCTTGATATCACGGTTGCCCCAACTTCACCATCCATTGAACAACCTCCCCCCTTAGAGCTTAAACCATATCATAACAATCTGGATTATGCTTATTTAGATATGGATGAAAAGCTTCCAGTTATAATTTCTTCTAACCTTGATTTTGATAAAGAAAATAAGCTTTTGCAGGTTTTGAATAAATATAAGAATGGAATTGGATGGACATCGATTGAAGATGGAAGAAAATTAATGAGGTAACCCTTTAATCCTCTAATTCATGATGTTGTGAAAAAAGAGATCATGTTCACGTGCCCATTTGACACTTTTACTTATTAGAGATTCTTCTTTGATCCCGAAATAAAAGGCGAAGGCACTAATAAATATTTCAAGGTCAATGGATGCTACTCAAATTCATTTTATAACATCCCCACTTTGGGATAGGAGCATGTAGAAAATCTCTCTTTGGGAAAGGTTGCTTATGTGATCACCTATCCGCCTTGACTCCTAGGGCGTGTTCTTTCCTTTTTCTCACTCTTATTTAATAGTTATGTCCTTTCATTGAGGACAATGCATATTTTAAGTGTGGGAAAGGGAACCATTTCTTTATTTTGTTTTATTTGTTTTGTTTTGGTTTTGTTCTTAAATAAAAAAATAAAAAAATAATATTTTTTTATTTTGAAACACAATGCATCTTTTGAAATTTTTAGGCTATAGATTAATTTGAGGTTAGATTGTGGAGACTTGGCAAAAATTCAAAAGATCAGTACAGTTTTAACACCTTAAGTCTACCAAATATAGAAATCAATTTAAATACTTGTTATGACATAGCCTTGAGTTCTCGTCCTTTAATATCTCTTAAGTAGTTTATCTAGCAGTCAGCACCATCTAAAAATAACACACTAAGTAATTAAGTTGATGCAAATAAGTGAATAATATCGTGCTTAACAAAAAAATCTAAATAGGAATTCGCCTTTTAAGTTAGGTGACCCTCACCCAGTCACTTAGGCTAACGGTTGTGAAACCTTCAAAAAATAAAAAAAATATTATTATTACTAAAGTGGTTAATTTTGAATTGTTGACAAGATATGTATCATAGTCACTAACAAGATTATTTACCATGTGTGTGAATAGATAACTAGCTTAATATGATTGCATTAGAATGAAAGAGAGTAAAAAGGAGGATGAGTAAGTTAGACTTAAGCATAATAACATGATTTGAATTGGTTTGTATAGGAGGGAGGTTTATGACCGCACAATTGTGGATTTGTGTTCTTACGATATCCTTAGTATGAAAAATTAGTACCTATCGATACAATCTTGACCAAAGAAGAGTTTGTAGCCTATAATGAGTATCTGAATGCTATTTTTTTCATGAGTCTTGATACTATTTTGCTCGGAGTCCAAAGGTTCAAGTGTGCGAGAATTTGATCAGTGCATCTTAATGCACATTCTCTTATGTTTTTATTTAGGCATTTCCTTAGTTCGTTTTTTTTAATTTTACTGTTTTATTATGTTTTTAGAATTAAGTCGTTATTTGCCTTTAATATATTTTCGCAGCTTATTTTCAACTTTAGCATTTTTTTTATATTTGTCCACTGTTTGGATCATAATTAGAGCTACGTTAATCGGATTTGCATATTATAATTGGCGTTGGAAAGCTAAGACAGAGAGCTACAACTTTCATGTTTGAGGCGAAAGTTAATTTGGAGTGTAGCAGGCTCAAATAATTAGTTGAAGTCAGGACCCGAAATCTGCCGTTAGAAATACTTAGTTTTGGGTCGGGTTTTTTATGTTTTTCGACCCAGTTGGGTTAGAACCGGATTTTGTGATACTTCCCTATACCTAGTAGTAGTCGTGCTACTGTTCAGGACCTTCTTTTCATGAATTTTACTTTTGACTTTTGTACGATTATGATGAAGAACTAATCATTCAGAGTCGATCTACTATAATCGTGTTTCCAACCCTTTGAGGTTTTATTCTATCAATTCAATTTCGATTCTCTTTCAATTATATTCTATGAAATTTCATTTTCTTAATCTATTATTTTTTGGAATAGTTTAATTTAATTCGTATGATAGTATTCCTAACTTTTAATCGCTTTTTACGTTGTTTAGTCGTTAAATCGCGTTTCTATATCGTGTTTGCTTAATTTGCGATTGTGTTTATCCGTTTGCTTAATTCGAAATATAGGAATGTCAATCTGTTTAATATCTTAGTGCGCTTGTCATTTGATATTGAAATCGAATAGAGATCGAAGCCGCTTAGGGAATTGGTTAGGGAAAAAACCAGTGATTAGTCAGAAACCGGAACAGTAGATCAGCTTATTTTATAATCACTTATTTTAATCACTTATATGGATGATTTTCATTTTAATCAAAACTCAAACCCCCCATAAACCATTATTTAGTTGGTTAGTTCAATTCAAGAATCCTTGTGATACGACTCGAGTGATTGTCGCTTTAAAGTATCCATTTCTGAGAATAGATGACTTGATGGACTAGTTGGTGGATGCATGTGTCTTTAGCAAAATCGACTTGAGGTCAGTTTATCTTTAGATTTGAGTGAAGGGTGAAGATATTCAGAAGATGTCTTTCAGGACTCGGTATGGACATTATGAATATTTGGTGATGTCGTACAGAGTTTCGAATGCACCTGGAGTGTTTATGGAATGTATGAATTATATATTTCATACTTATATGGATCAGATTGTAGTGGTTTTTATTGATGACATTTTGATATATTCTAAGTTAGAAAAAGAACATGGTGAGCATTTGCAAATTATGTTGCAAGTGTTGAAAGAGAAGAAGCTTTATGCCAGCTTGTCAAAGTGTGAATTCTGGTTGAAAAAGGTGAGTTTTCTTGGTCATGTTGCTTTAGGTGATGGTATTATTGTGGATCCATCCAAAGTAAATGCAGTTCTACAATGGGAGGCTCTGAAGTCGGTTACAGAGATTAGAAGCTTTTAGGGCTTGGCTGGGTATTACTGTCGATTTATTGAAGGCTTTTCCAAGTTAGCACTTCCATTAACTCAGTTGACTTGTAAAGGTAAAGCATTTGTGTGGGATATTCATTATGAGAAGAGTTTCATTGAGCTAGAGAAGAGATTGACTACAGCTCCAATTTTGATTTAGCCTAAACTGAATGAATTGTTTATGGTGTATTATAACGCGTCGATGGTGGATTTAGGTGGTGTGCTGATGCAAGATAGCAAGGTTATAGATCATGCATCACGACAACTGAGGATTCATGAGAGAAACTATCCTACTCATGGTCTAGAGTTGGTTGTAGTGGTGTTCATGTTGATGATTTGAAAGCATTAGCTTTATGGTTTCAGATTTGAAGTGTTCAGTGATCACAAGAGTTTAAAGTACTTGTTTGATCAGAAGGAATTGAATATGAGGCAGAGAAGGTGGCTAGAATTTCAGGAGGATTGTGACTTTAGATTGAATTATCATCCTGGTAAAGTTAATATTTTGGCTTATGCTTTAAGTCAAAAGTCTTTGCATATGCCTGCTATGATTGTTAGAGAGTTAGAATTGATTGAGTAGTTCAGAGACTTGTGTTTGGTCTGTGAGCTGACACTGCAGAGTGTGATGTTGGGTATGTTGAAGATCAAAAATGATTTTCTTAGCAATATTAAAGAGAGTCAAAAGTTGGGTGTGAAGTTGGTGGATTTGATGAGAGTAATCAGAATGAGGATAATGATTTTAGAGTGGATATGTAAGGTGTGTTGAGATTCTGAGACATAATCTGTATTCTTGTGATTATGAGTTGAAGAAGATGATTCTAGAAGAAATTCATAAGAGTAGCTTTAGTATCCATCCAGGAGCTACAAAGATGTATCGGGAATTGAAGAGGATATTTTGGTGGCCTGGACTGAAACGTGATATAACACAGTTTATGTATGCTTGTTTAACTTGTTAGAAGTCGAAAGTTGAGCATCAGAAACATGCAGGGTTGATGCAACTGTTGGACATTCTAGAGTAGAAATGGGATATCATTTTGATGGATTTCGTGATTGGGTTGTCGAATACTCCGAGGGGGCATGATGGGATTTGGGTGATTGTTAATAGACTGGCGATGTCAACGAATTTTATTCTGATTAACGTCAGTTTTTCGTTGTAGAAGTTGGCAGAGATATATATTCGTGTGATTATGATGTTGCATGGAGTTCGGTTGAGTATTATATTGGATAGAGACCCGAGGTTCACTTCCAGATTTTGGGAGAGTTTGCAAGAGGCTTTTGGTTCAATGCCGAGGTTGAGTTCTGCTTATCATCTGCAGATAGATAGCCAGATAGAAAGGATTATTCAGTTATTAGAGGATTTTTTGAGAGCTTGTGTTCTTAAGTAGGGAGGTGCTTGGAATAGTCATTTGTTGCTAATTGAGATCACTTATAATACCAGTTTTCATTCTAGTATTGGAATGGCGCCTTTTAAAGCTTTGTATGATCATAGATGCAGGACACCTTTGTGGCAGAATGAATATAGGGAGAGTGTGGTGCTTGGACCTGAGATAGTCCAACAGACTACTGAGAAGGTAAAGCTGATTCAAGAGAAGATGAAAGCTTCGTAGAGTATGTAGAAGAATTACCATGATAAGATGGGAAAGGATCTTGAGTTTCATGAGGGAGACCATGTATTCTTGAGAGTTACTCTGGTGATTGATGTTGGGTGTGCTTTAAAGTCGAGGAAGCTTACTCCTCAGTTTATTGGTCCATATCAGATATCAGAGAGGGTTGGAGTTGTTGCTTATAGAGTGGCGTTAAACCATATTTGTCGAATATGCATGATGTATTCCATGTTTCACAGCTTGGAAGTATGTTCCTGATCTGCCGCATATGATTCCTATGAATGATGTGCAGGTGAGGGATAACCTTACAGTTGAGGACTTACATGTACGGATTAATGATTGAGAATTGAAGCATTTAAGAGGGCAAGGAGCTTGCTCTCGTGAAGGTAGTGTGGGGAGGGGCTAACGGAGGGAATATGACTTGTAAGTTGGAGAGTAGGATGCGAGAGTCGTATCAAGAGTTGTTCGCATCATGTAAATTTTCGAGGACGAAAAATGTTCTAAGTGGGGGAGAGTTGTAATGCCCCAATTTAATTAATTTATTTTTCATAATTAAATTATGTGATGTTGTGTAATTGTATGTATTGATTGGTGTTTTGGTATGTTTGAGATACCCTTAGATGTGGGGTAGTGACTTTAAAAATAGAATTTAAGGCATTGGGTGTGTGTGAGTAATAGTGTAGAATTTGGTGGTATGGTGAGTAAGACTGATTAAATCATATTAGTTAATATTTAGTTAATTATATAATATTAGGTAGATATTATTTAATTAAGATAAATATTGAACATTATTATTATTTTATTTAATTTGAATATTGAGTAAATTAGTAGTAGTAGTAGTAGTAATAATAATAATAATAATAATAATAATAATAATAATAATAATAATAATAATAATAATAATAATAATAATAATAATAATAATAATAATAATAATAATAATAATAATAATAATAAAGAAATAATGGAGAGAGGGATAAAAACTGCCAAATCGTGAAAAATCAGATAAAAGAAGAAAAAGAGAAGAGTGAAGCTAGGGCAAGGAAGGAGAAGCTAGAAATAATCCTCATTGCTAAAGATTGAGGAAACTTTGTAAGAACTCTAAGGTAAGGGTGAGTTCCTATTATCTAAAGGTTTGTATGATGATGGTGGATAGATTATAACTATGCATGTTTGTGTTTCTCTTCTCTCTATATCATGATCATTGTTGCAATTTTATAGTTGTTGGAATAAATAATTGATTGATGAATTATGAGTGGTATGATAATGTTGTGATTGGTTTTTGATTGCTAAATTATTATATTCTTGATATTGGAATCGTGTATTTAATGGAATTGTGTGATGTAAATGTGATGTTATTGATGGTTGTTGCGAGTCAGTGTCAGAACTTAAGTTATGAGTGTTTTTGGTGGAAAGAATTAGGGTTTTGATGTTTTGAAACCTGATTTGGATATAAAATAATGTAGTGAACAAATTGTAAAGAAAATGGGGTCTTGGGGTGGACTAAAAGTGATTTTCGTTTGGAAAAGTTACAGAAAGGTGCTTCTGCGTACAGTGTAATCGGTTACCATAAATGGTGTAATCGATTACATTGCTTTTAAAAGGCGTTTCTGGGTAAAACTGTCAGTGTGCAATCAATTACCTGGAATGTGGTAACCAGTTACATTGAGTGTGTTTTGTGTGGCAGTGACTGATTACAATGGGTGTAACCGGTTACACTAGGAACAATTCTTGAAAAACTTTGAAAAATCATATCTTGAGTTCCGGTGTCCGATTCGGGTGTCGTTCGAAGCGTTAGGAAGATTACACGACGATCTTTATTCTAAAGTTGGTTTTAGTACCTGAAATGAATAATTTTCTATGTGATGTTGTTAAATGCACTGTAGTGCTTATGTTGTGGTGACATATTCATAAATGCATTGTTGTTACTTGCTATATTGTATGTTGATGTTGTCGAACTGTTATAGCATGAGGTTTGGTGTATAGTGGCCAGTATTAGAGAGGTACATTGACTATGGTGACGGCCATTGTGCATTGGTGTTGTTGTCGCATGTTATATGTTGCATGCATTCATGGTATTGGGCGGTGGTCCATTTTTGGTGAGCCTCAATCCTACGTAGGGATTAGGTGTAGGTAGCTGATTTCGGTGGTGATGAAATTAGTAAAACATTATCGGTGGTGATGGTAACAAATTGGTGGGCTCTGGTCCTAGGTGGGGATCAAAGCGGTGAATATGAGAGTTCACATATTGGTACCACATGCATTGAGTCGAGTTATTGAGTCGAGTTGCATAACATATTTGTTGCATTGTTATTATGTTTAAGTGATTGTGGGGTTGATGGTGCGGAGGTGTATTGGTGGAATGGGTGATTGTGCGTGTGATAATCTGATGCTTACTTATTATCATGATTTTTTTTATTTAATTGTGATATCTCACCCCTTCTATTTGAATGTTGCCTTTACATGGGCATCATGCAGATAATCTGCAATAGGAGAGTGGATGATTTTAGAAGATGGTGTCTTCCTTTTATTTTTAGAGTCGGCATCTGCTCTGATGTGTAACACTGGAGGTTGGCGTTTGTGTGTTTGTTTCTATTGAGGGAGAATTATGTTATCTCCTATGTTGAATTTTCGTTATAATTATATTTTGAATAATCATTTGATGTTGATGTTTCCACTGCTTAAATGAAATTGAAGTTCATACATGGTGAATGTTTTACTATTATTATTATTGATAGTAATTTTTAAAAGAGACATGTGTTACATATCTGATTGCATAAGCATGTGTTTGTTGAACTGTAGCATCCTAAATTTTTGTGTGTGGAACTTTACTCTGATATTTTATTTAAATTATGCGGAGGATGTTTAGGGTGTTACACAAAGCAACACAAGAGCAACTTCAGCGAGGATGCAGGAAGCGAGTCCAGAGCAATTCTTGAAATCATATACTCTGATGTGTGTGGTCTTATCCAAGTATATTTGATTAGAGTTAACAAATACTTTGTCATATTCATAAATGATTTTAGTCTAAAATTATGGACTAACCTGGTCAAGAAGAAAAGTGAAGTCATTTAGGTATTTGCTAAGTTTAAACTTATGGTCCAAAGACAGAGTGGTCGAAAGCTCAAGATTATGAAGACAGACCGTGGTGGAGAATATGTGTCGAAAGACTTTGACACATTATATGAGAAAGAAGGGATTGTGTATGAGGTGGTGTGACACCCTACACTTCACAACAAAATGGAAATGCTGAAAGGAGAAACATAATCATCATGAATATGGTGAGAAGTATGTTGAAAGGTAAATATCTACCCAAATAATTACGGGAAGAAGTTGTATCTACTAGAACATACATTTTGAACATATGTCAAATGAAAAAGCTAGAAGGAATCATGCCATAAGAATTTTGGTTTGGTGTCAAGCCTAACTTAAGTCATATGAAAATATTTGGATCTATAACATATAAACATGCCACTCGGCTGATGGATATATGTTATTCGACCTAGTGAATAAGAAAATAGTGATTAGCAAGGACATGATCATAATCGAGCTTAAGGAATGGGATTGGATTAAAAATTTAAAGAAGGATTCAATGAGAATCTTATGTCAAGAAACAACAAGTGAAGTCAAAAGAGATGTTCGACAAAAAGAAGTCAAAGACCAAGCAACCACAAGCATACCTCAAAGAACAAGACACATGCTTGCAAGGTTGCAGGAATGTGTGATTACATTAGATGATGCGGTATGTGATGAAAGTAACTTGGCACACTATGCTTTATATGCAAATGTAAAACTAGTTAATGCAGTTGAGGCATTGAAGGATTAGAAGTGGATAAAAGTGGTGAATAAGGAACTGAAGTCCATTGAAGTCAACAACATTTGGACACTTGTCGAATTTCCTTAAGGCAAGAAGGTAATTAATGTGAAATGGGTATACAAGGTGAAGTTAAATCCCATAGGAGAAGTAACTCGACACAAGGAAAGACTTGTGACAAAAGAAAGGAATCGACTTCGGCAAAAATTTTGTACCTATTGATAGTATCAAAACAATCAAGTTGGTTGTTGGTCTAGCAAACATGAACAACTTACATATGTGTCAGATGGATGTGAAATTTTCATTCCTAAATGGCCACTTAGATGAAAAAATTTATGTTGTACAACCAGTTGAATTTGTGAAACAAAGCCAAGAAAGAAAAGTATACAGGCTGCATAAAGCCTTGTATGGACTAAAACAAGCTCTAAGAGCTTGGAATAAGAAGATAGATAGTTTCCTAATCGAGAAGGAACTTTTGAAGTGAACAACTGAGCATGGATTTTATGTAAGAAGAAGCAAGAGCGAATTGCTTATACTGTGTCTCTATGTCAATGACTTATTAATAATATGTAACTACAAGAAAAAGATCGAAGACTTCAAAGGTGATCTTAGCAAAGAGTTCAAAATGTCTGATATGGGCAACATTTCATACTTCCTAGGTAACGAATTTTACAAGACTAGTAGAGGTCTGCTAATTCATCAAAGAAAATATGCAAATGAAATACTTAAAAGATTTAATATGGAAGATTATAATGCAACTTCGACACCTGTTGAACTAAGACTACAACTGTCAAAAAATCTGATAAAGATGATGTCAACCCAACATAGTACAAAAGACTTATTGGGTCAATAAGATACCTTTATCATAAAAGGCCTAGTCTAGCATACAATATAGATATGGTGAGTATATTCATGCAGAAGTCAAAGGTATTGCATCTAGCAACGGCAAAAAGGATACTAAGGTATCTCAAAGGAACTCCCGACTATGACATTCTGTTTCTTGCAACTGATGAAGGAACAAATGCAAGCTAGTGGGTTACACCGACTTAAGTTGGTGTAATGATGTTGAGGATAAAAAAATCCATATATGGTTATGTGTTTATGCTAGGTAGTGCACCAGTTTCCTGGAACTCAGGAAAAGAACCAGTGGTAGCACTGTCGTCATGTGAAGCAGAGTACATAATTGCTTCTCTTTGTGCATGTCAAGCAACATGAATTGTGAATTTGGTCAAAGAAATTATAAGGAAGAATCATGGAGCAATTTCCATGAAGATCGACAACATGCCTGCTATCAACCAGACAAAGAATTTGATAATAGATGGAAGAAGCAAACACATCAAAATGAGGTTCCATTATCTTCAAGAGCAAGTAACAAATGGGAAGCTGAACTTGAAACACGGCAGAATCGAGAATCAGATTGCAGACATCATGCTGAAAGGTGTGCAGGTTGAAGTGTTCAAAAGACTAAGAATAATGATGAATTTATATAGCTTATACACAATGAATTAGGTGGTGCGTTGATAATATAGTTATTTTTGTCAAAGCACCATTTCGACAGAGTCTGTTATTTGCGAAATTCTCTATGTACAAATTGTATAACTATCAAAATGTCGATGAAGTGTATCTTGATAGAAATTTAGACATAACTTTATTTTGTGTTTTTATCTGAATTAGGTTAGTTGGAGATTGCTTAGTGTGCAAGAAATCTCAGCATGTAAATAGGGAGGTACCTTATTGTTGCGGTGGAAATAGGATATCAAACTATTAATTAGTTTGAATCACAATTCTTAATTCACAACCGCTCTTTGATTTATCCGAAGGAAAAGGTCAAAAGAGGGAAAACCTATTTTTGCATCGTAAACACAATGCGGGGAGAGACCTAGGTAAGGGGTTGGTTAAGCTTAGGGAAGGTACTAGCACCCTAAACTTCTGTAGTACTCTACAGGAACCTTTTGTTTATTGTATGCTTTTTTATTTTATTATCTGCTTTAATATATATTGAGCTAAGGGATAGAGTGACCTAAAAGACCTAAGGGTTAGTCCTAAGTTTACTCGGCAAGACATCGCATCTTGTGCCTACGTATCCTGGATAGGGAATGGAATCAGAGTAATCGTAGTTCCCCTCGAAAGGGAGGTTAGAAACGTCTTGACTATGGTCAAGGTTTCAATGGGGAATAAACGTATCTTAAGGACACGCTTATGTGGAGTCTTAAACTCCTATTTCTATGTTGAATTTGTTAATTAAATTAGGGTTAAATTAGGGATTCCACGGCGGGAAACCCTAAACAGAGCACGACGGCTCCTTGACCTAAAAGCTAGGGTAAAGGGCGTTTTCGTCCACGGCGAGACGCCTAGGCTATTAGGATTTTAAAATGGTTGAAACTAGGGTTATTGACTCGGCGGTCAAACTGTTAATCATAATTCCTTCGGAGGGAAATATAACGGTAAAACATGCAAACATGGCAAAATATTATATGGCAGAAATTAAAATGCAAAAAATAAAGAAAGCGTCGCGACGATCACTCGCGTAAATTACAAATCCCAAAAAAAGAAAGATAAAATAAAACCGCGACCATGGCCTCGCGTAAATTACATCCATGGAACAAAATAAATTGAACAAATAATTTAAATATAATCTGAGGAGAGAAACAGAGAACATTAGTGCAAAGGGTTAGACAGAAATTCATGGCAAATAATAAAATAGTGAAAAAGAAAAATTAAGAATTTGGACGTTTATTTAACATTATTATTATTATATTTTAAAAAAAATTAATTTAAAAAGAAAATTAATTTGATTTTGAAAATGTTTTGGGTTGATTTTGAAAAAGATCTAGCATTAATTTTGAAAATGTTTTTTAGTTTTAATTTTAAAAAAAAATTTAGTTTTTTAATTTAAAATTTAAAGAAACATTTTAGTTTTTATTTAAGAAATGTTTTAATCTTATTTTAAAAAAACTGTTTTAAATTTTAAAAGAGTGTTTTTAGTTTAATTAGAGAAACAAATTTTTTTTTTTGGATTTTTATTGAAAAGAAATTGTTTTTATTAAAAAGTAATTGTTTTATTAAAAAGAAATTATTTTTATATTACCAAATGCTCTTATTCTAGAAATACAAAAAAAAAATATTTGCAAAAACATTACGTTAGTTACTTAATTAACAAAACATTACGTTAGTTATTTAATTAGCAAAACATTACGTTAGTTACTTAATTAACAAAACCTTACGTTAGTATCTATAAAACTCAAACCAATTAATGATAATAAAAATGGAAGAAAAAAAAAAGAAATAAGAGAAAAAAACAAAAGATATAAAAAATAGAAAAGGACAAGAAAATAAAACTGAGGCATAAACGAAAAGAGGTAGGTTTGGCATTTCATTTCAGACTTTGTCTTTCCAAAGACCCAACTTCTTCTTCTTCATTGCGCCGCCATAATCTTCTCTTTTTCCTGTAAAAAAAAAAAAGAATAACAGAAACCAAATGTGATATTGATGAAATCTTACGAGTTACGATTTGTTGGTGATTCTGCCGGTGATGAAGCTTTGAAGGTTTTGTCAAAAATCCCCCCTCTTTTGATAAGTCGTGAGAACGGCCGCCGTTTTTCTCTTTTGTCTCCTCCTCCCTTTCTCAAACACAACTTATGTTTATATAGGTAACAAATTAGGGTTAACTCTAACCTAATGCCTATTTTAAAGCCCAACTTAAATAATTAGTCAAGGTTAAAAAAAAAACTAAAACAAACTTAAAAGAATAAAATCTTTTCTAATATTTTTAATTTTATGATTTTTGGATGTTTTTATGAATAATATGGAAAAAAGTGAAAAATAATATTTTTTTAAAAATAATTTAAATAAAATACGAAAATAATAATTAAATAATATAAAAAAAACTATTTTTGTTATTTTTTTTTATGAAAATAGAAAAGTTAGATTAAAATAAAAGAAACAAAACAAAAAGTGAAGAAGGTGGGATTCGAACTCTCGACCTCTCACACTCACAACTCCTTACACAGGGTCTCTTGTCAATTATGCTATTTTATTCATTCAAAATAAAGTGGCACTAGAAACCCTGTAAACTAAAAGAGCGCGCCACATGATATTTTCTTGCAACGATCAAACAACTGCACCACCCGTTAGTGGTTAGTTTAAACGCACTGCACAATGAAATGGGATGCAAGATGAAATGACTAATCTTAGGGCAAAATTTGGGGTATTACACTTATCATTATAATAATGCAATTACATAGAGAAAATACTAAATAAACTTCAGTTTGAAGGCAGTTACTTTTCTTCCCTGATTCATTTTTCTTCTTTAATAATCAGTGTACAATGGAATCATATTGCAACAAATGTGTGGTTGATTCACTCGAGTTAAGAGTGAAGAATGGGAGGGGGAACCAATTGGAAGAATTGATTCTTGTTCGTCAAGATTGATTCAGAATTCTCCAAGTTTTAGGTGTAATTCCAACAAATGACACTTATAATATTTAAATCAGCCAATAACACAACCCTTAATCCACTCACAACAACATTGAAACATTGACATTGTTAATACTTTTTGAAAATAAACGAATCAAGCATAATTACATATGTTAGTGTCAACTAATGTTCGTACAACACATGTAAGACACTGTACATGTCTTCCATCATAAGTGTTTGTGTTATGGAGCACACAACACTTCCCCTAACCATGTGTTCCACTATATTTTATCAAAATATCAATTATCCTTTTATTGTCGTGCTAAACACCAAACACTTAAGTCAAAACTGCAGTTTGCCAATACTTTTATAATTTAATCGAAATTAAACTTAAAACCACTCAGAATCCATTAGAGTCTAGCATCAAGAGCTACCAATAAGACATATAAACCTTCAATAATATCTACCATATAAGAACATTGATTATTCTGGAAATACCCCATACGCCCTTTTGTGGCAAAATTTGGGGTATTACAGTTGCCCCTATTTAAATAGCTTCACCAGATGATTTGAGCGACAAAGGCTCGAGAAATCATGGTGGAGGGATTTAAATATAGATAACCGAAAATTTTGCCCTTAGATGCAGTGATATGCAATGTTATGGACAAAACAGAAATAAACTATAATGCTGACAATGCCATGAATTTAGTATGGTGCGTATGATGGAATGGTAAATGCAGAGATGCAGACGACACGACGACACCGGGGAAAGACGTGACGAACCACACTGGGGAATACGACGCACTGGGTGACAGCACGACCCTGGGGGAATTTTAACGATGATGGTCAACTGGTGCTAGCATGACTAATTTTCACCTTTATAAAGGAAAGGTAAGAGTGAGATTCTCAACGGAGATGGCACCGATGAGACGGCCTCCACTGGGGAAAATCTAGGAGTAATTATTCAACAGGTTCAGGCGTGACCGGCTGATATTCTAAAGTAAAAAATAAAACTGGATATGCACGACTGTAGGATCGATTAACAAGATGTTGGAGCATTGAGCAAAGAATAACATCCGAGCTTCTGGAAACTCTCCCTCGTGACAGGATCAGATGGAATTTAGGAATCCGTAGAAAATATACAGGGTAAAACCGACTGTATGCCAAAATAAATGGACTTTAATGGGAAATGCCCTGATAAGCCTCTCGAGAGAGAATAGCCACTTATCGTTGGAAGGGACTTATATGCCAAACTGGATAAGCTCTCAAATAAAGAGGTTGTTGCTTATCTAATTAATAAACCTCCTCATATCTAAGGTCGACGTCTTGGACATATGATTCAGATTTTTCTTTTACTAAAGGGTAAACTGAACTTCCTCATACTTCAAGATTCACACTCTCCTGAATATGATTCTGCTCCTTCTTTTACTAAAGGGTAAACTGAACTTCCTCATACTTCAAGATTCACACTCTCCTGAATATGATTCCGCTCCTTCTTTTACTAAAGGGTAAACTGAACTTCCTCATACTTCAAGATTCACACTCTCCTGAATATGATTCTGCTCCTTCTTTTACTAAAGGGTAAACTGAACTTCCTCATACTTCAAGATTCACACTCTCCTGAATATGATTCCGCTCAAACCTCCCTTTCTTCAAAATGATACGGGAAATGGAAACCAAACTGCTCGCTGGAGATGGCCATTTACTGCAAGTCATAACGAAGATAGGATAAGCTTCTCGGGCAAGAAATGCCGCTTATTTGCAAGAGTGGCAATAATAAGCTTCTCGGGTGAGAAATGCTTGTAGAGGTGGTAACAGGTAATGCAAATTGTAAAGAAAGTTGTGATGATGGCAAACATCTAGATCACTGAGTGATAGCAGGTAGCATAAATTGTAAAGAAGGTCGTGGTGATGGCAAACATCTAGATCACTGTAATGTAAATTGTCAAGAATGTTGTGATGATGGCAAACATCTAGATCACTGAGTGATAGCAGGTAACATAAATTGTAAAGAAGGTCGTGATGATGGCAAACATCTAGATCACTGTAATGTAAATTGTCAAGAATGTTGTGATGATGGCAAACATCTAGATCACTATAATGTAATAATGAGCTCCTTGTATGAGAAGATCAATTGTAGAGTGTATTGTAAAGTGTAAGGTAGGTGATAAGCTCCTCAGCTGGGAACTGTTGCTTGTCTATTATGCAATGTAGTGATAAGCTTCTCAGGCGAGAACTGTCGCATATCTGCAAAGGATTGTAAATGCTTTTCTTGAGAGATAGTGCAAAATAAATGCACGTCCAGGTAGGTTCGACGACCGACAAGACTGAAATTCGATCTAGAATTGGGCTAGAAAGAACTGATAAACAAAACTCCATTAAGGAAACGAACTCGAATGGGGACTACCTTATCTTAACGCGAAAAGTTAACGGAAATAACCATCATCCACGAGGGTTGAACTATGTGGGGAAACTGGAAACAAGTAGGTATTTTATGCTTAGGGCTGACGATCTACTTTTAGAGAGCGGACAAACCCAGTTACTCGGCGGTAACGACAAGGATGACGATAAATAGCAAGCATGCAAATGCTAATGCGTATGCCAAAGTGTATACGAATGTGTATTTTCATGTGTATGACAATGAAATGAAAATGAGTATGTAATGCTCATACTTATGCTTATGCTGACAAAACAGATGAGAGAGGAGACATGAGATGAAATAAACATCTCGACAGGAATACCCGGTGACCTCTTCAACAGTACATCTATTAGAGGATAGGAATAGTTGATGGTAAGAACGAATCTGGCTTCAAAGTTAAAATTTCCCTGGGGAGAAAAGATCATGACTTCCACATGGGGATACGTCTTCACTGGAGAGTACGATGTCATGACTCCAACTAGGGATCCATGACCTCTGCACGAGGATATGATGTCATGACTTCACGGGAGGGATTGCTATCATGAACCGTAATCAGCCAAAGAACTCTTGGGATCAGAGGTTTTCGGGGATAAAATAAATATCCGCTTCGTGGGGAAGATGTGGAATTAGGCAACTTCATGGAGATAGCGTAGCAACTTCCTGGGAATAATACTTTGGCTTCCTGGGGAAAGGTACGTCCGACTGGGGATAAAGTATATCAAACTTCCCTGGAGAGAGTTCATCAGACTTACTGGGGAGAAATCAACAGACATTCCTGGGGAAGGTATCTTGACCTCTTGGGGAGAATATGGCAGTCTCCTGGGAAGTATTTCCTGAGGAAAGTAAGGCAATTCCACTGAGGAACAGATAATTCCGCTGAGAATGGGGTTCAAGAACATATATCACTTGGAGGATACCGGGGATATCTCTGCAGTCTTGAGAGTCACTAGGAATTTATCGGATGGATCCCAAAAGTGTTGTTAGCTTAAAGTCTCGCTGGAGACTATCACTAGGAAGATGCTGGTAAAATCTGTTGTCTTGGAGATTACTGGCTCGGTACAAAGTGTTGTCAGCTTATAGTCTCGCTAGGGACTGTGTCGGCTTAAAGTCTCTCTGGGGACTGTGTCAGCTTAAAGTCTCTTTGGGGACTGTGTTGAGGAAATGGTTAAGATGTAGATTCTGCAACGATGAGATTTACTGGGGAATGAAGACCGCCGGGAGTAAAATCCATCAGGTGCATGAAGAATGACGTGAAACGAAGCTAACTTTGATCTCAATGGACTTTGTTGTAGTCGCCATTTTGAAAATATCATGCCCCAGAGTACCTGCTTTGTGAGGAAAAGTAAGCTCTAGAGGATTTTACAGAGAAACATGGAGTCCATATGCCCCACTGTTTTCAAACTCTTGGAGAGGTCTGTCAGATCTCGGTGTAAATGGCTCAGATCGGCGGTGACGTGACTGAGTCTTCAAGAAGCTCTTAAGAATGTCAGGCTCGCATTGATGAGAAAACTGGAAACCATCTGCCCATGTTTAGCAGGATCTGTGACATCTATATGTAAGTTTCTAAGATATCAGGCAAAACCGACACGCGTGAAATGCTATCCTGAAACTATCAATGCAACAATATATTTGTCTTGAAATTTTTGTTTTTGAAAAAGATATCGCTGTAACTCGTGACCGAAATCACTAGCTAGGATATGAATTTAACTTGTAATGCCAATGGTAAATTGAGTATAGCTCGTAGGAGTCAGGAAACGTTATCTCGTCGAGTATGCTTTCAAATGAATTCCTACTTCAATTAGGTCTTTTAAGGGTTGTATCGTGGCTTGGTTCACGGTTTAAGAAACAAAGGATAAAGGCTCAAAGTGTGATTGTACCCACCCATTCTTCGTGATGTTCTCCAATCCTAATTCAGTTAACCGGATACGGGTGCTCATACCTCAATCGGATTTGATAGGGTCGAGAACTCATCAAGGCTTTGGACAATGGCAGTCACTCACCTATTGTCTTTTTTTTTTGGTTAATCACACGACTTTGTTCTTTATTGGGGATTCTTTATGGTAATCCCTTGTTTTTATTATATTTTTTCATTCCCTAACTTTTGCCTGGGCGTCGTCTTTTGGATTTGACTTTGGAGTCCAGCGGGATGCCCCAGTTTTGCCTAAGTCTCTTTCATAGGTTTCGACTTAGTGGGCTACATATATATATGTTTTTTATATTTTTGTCGACTAAGTCATGTGACTCTTTTGAAGGTTTGTGACTTCTCCACTCTGTAGGTAGTAGAGGAATAGTCGTTGCATTTTGACTTCTTAAGATGCTGAGGATAGATTCTCGACGGTTTGCTCCTCCTTTTTTAGAGTCTGAGCGCTCGATCAATTTAACTGAAAAACTACCCTACCCCAGGTTAAGATGATGGTTTTTTTTTGGAAGAGAAGAAAACTCCTACTTCAAGGCTCAAAGGGGTTAAAGAGGGATTATCGTCCTTATGTCTCCAGTGTTTGGGATTTGAAACAATGCCTTACATCATCAGCAGGTTTCAATTGGAAGCATACGACAAGAGATTTGATGTTTTTGGTTCATCATCCTCCTCCCAATTCTCTATCAAACAAGAGATCGGGTAAAATTGGCATTATAAGTTTATGAAAAATATTTTTAATGAGTGAAACGAATGGATTTATTCAAGACAAACATGCATTACATCAATTATTCCAAAATAAACAAGTTCGTACATGATAATTATGCTTAATCAAAGAAAATAAACATATAAATAATCAAAATGTAATGTCTCAAAGTCCTTCAAGATGTGTTTATGAAGTTTTTGCGTCTGAGACTGGCATGGTAGTGGTTTCCTCTAGCGGAGCCTCACGGGAAGGAGGCGTCTTGCTTGCCCCAGCTACGTCTTTCATTACTTCATTATCGGTCTTCAAATCTTCACTCAGAATAACTCTCCCAGATTCTCTGTTGATCGGGTTCGCATCATCTTGAGGATTGCTGAAATGAAAAGGACTAGGCATCTGAAGAACTACCGGCTTCGGCTGATTCACCGTATGCGTCACTGGCTGAGATATGTTGAAAACAGGCTTTGCAGAGCTTGATTCTGGCCCCTGGGGAGCTCTGGGAGGAGTCTTGATTTTTGGCTGAGGATCATCAAAAGGCAGGACCTTCTTTTCTAGCAAATCTCTGACAATGTTCTTAAGCGCGTAACATCCTTCCAAATCGTGACCAAGCGAACCCTAATGAAATAAACAATGAGCGACGGCGTTGTAATTGACAGGTATCGGATTGGGAGGTGGACCCAAAGTTCGGGTAACAACCAGACCTTGTTGCACTAAGAAAGGATACAACTCAGTGAGCGTCATTGGGATCGGAGGACAAGGCTTGTATGGTCTCTTATTTTGACGAGGTATCGCCTCCTCTGATGGTTGGCACACGGGAGCGTTGGGCACTCGTTGACAGTTGACAGGAGCTTGTGCAGGCTGATAAACCGGATGCTGATAGACCGGAGCCGGTTGCACACGCTGATATGTAGGGAATTGATGACTAAAAAGAGGTGCAACAGTAGCTACATAGGGTTGTGGAGCATACTGAACTGGATAACTTTGAACATAATTCTGTTGAGGTTGCCAAGGTTGATGAGTAGCCATCAAGTGATTCCTCGGACGTGTAGATCCTTTACAATGGTCAAAGCTCAGAGTTTTGCACTTCGGAGGAGTAACTCGTCGAACTGGTTGAGCAATGGTAGGATGCATCAAACTGGGTTGAGGACCATGAGGAGGTATGTTCTCAACAGTAACAGCTGGGTGAGGATCCACAACAGTATCGATAATTTCAGAAACAACGGTAGGTCGATTATCCATCTTCACCTTAAGGGCTTGCAACATCTCCATAATCTGCCCTACACTTCCTCGAAGATCTTCGAGTTCATGGCTGACACGGTCAGTCTCTTGAGCTTGTTCTTCCATCCTTTTTCGAGCTTGGGCTCTAGTATTTTACTGATGCGGAGGACCCAGGGTGACGAAACTGGAAGGCGAGAGAACTGAGTATGAGAAACCGAGAGACACATGCAACGCAAAATATGATGCTAAAATGCAAAATGATTTCATGGAATTCACAAATTTACGAATATTAGAGAATAACAAAGAAACTTTATTTATTAATTGAAAATGGATTACAAATAATATTCCTAGAAAAATCTTGGCATAACATAAAAGCTAATAATGACCCTAAGGAAGCTTCTTGTTCTGCCCCTTGATCTGCTCTTCTAGCTGGGCCTTTTTGAGGATGAGCCTATCTTCAAAAGGTAGATCGAGAATTAGAGGAAAATAAATCCTTCATCAAAATCAAACAAGGGTACGTTGGAAAAGTCTTCACAATTGTTTGTGATCATATTGCCCTTGATATCGGATAACTTCGAGCATATGGCTTTAGCAACGGTCTTGTCCTTTAGGGTCTTTCTCCGAGAAAGGGAATGAAGACTCCTTTAGAATAGGTAACCCCACCAATTGAGAGTACTCTTCTAGGGTAGGCAAGAGCTGGTACTCAAGGGATGTAAGGAAAAGATAATATGGATCCTAGAACTGTAACAAAGTCGAAAAGAAACCTTCGCCTACTTGAGGTTTCAACAAAAATAACGGCCTTCCATACTTGTTTCTGGATTCTTTGTTGATCTTGAACCGAAGCTCCTAGCTTCCTTAGGTCATCTAACTTAAGTCCTTTAAAAGAATATCTCAAAGTTTTTTTTTTGTAATCCATGGTATCCTGCAATATTCATAAATAAAGTTTGAATTCCATGACATGTAATGCAATGTGATGCTTTATGGATGCAAATGCACATATACAAAGTCCTAGGTTAAAGGTATATGTCAGGAGTTAGGATCTACCCATCCCCATTAAGGTATGTACTAAGGTTAGTTGTACCTGCAGAACAAGGTTCTAAGAAGTGCCCAAAGTCATTAGTCCATCCTTCGGATATTATCAACTTTCCAACTAACTCGGGGGTCGATAATATTCTCAAGAGAACCTCTTTTGAGTGTAGCATCGCGTAGCAACTATTGTAGGACTACTCCCACATAGTTCCCTCACTACGTCCTATATAAGGCCAAAGGGGTGTTAAGGTACTACGGTCCTCAATATTATAGACTCCAATCAAAAATAGTAAAAGTTTTCACGACTGCACTCGATCAACCGAACCATTTTCGAAAGGGTCTCAACTGAGCGGTGATTCTCGAGTCAACTTGGTCGGGACTCACTCCCGGCAAGCCTCGTCGATATCTCACCTTCCTATAATAAGGTCACTCAAGTCCGGGTTACGACTTATCTCACAATAACAGGGTACCCCCCAAGTAAGGCACAATAATAATATATACAAGAGAATAAATAATTAAAAATATCATACAATAAACAAAATAGGGATAACCCTTAAAAGTTATAGCATCTCCCCAGTGAAGTCGCCATTTTCTGTTGCGGTGGAAATAGGATATCAAACTATTAATTAGTTTGAATCACAATTCTTAATTCACAACCGCTCTTTGATTTATCCGAAGGAAAAGGTCAAAAGAGGGAAAACCTATTTTTGCATCGTAAACACAATGCGGGGAGAGACCTAGGTAAGGGGTTGGTTAAGCTTAGGGAAGGTACTAGCACCCTAAACTTCTGTAGTACTCTACAGGAACCTTTTGTTTATTGTATGCTTTTTTATTTTATTATCTGCTTTAATATATATTGAGCTAAGGGATAGAGTGACCTAAAAGACCTAAGGGTTAGTCCTAAGTTTACTCGGCAAGACATCGCATCTTGTGCCTACGTATCCTGGATAGGGAATGGAATCAGAGTAATCGTAGTTCCCCTCGAAAGGGAGGTTAGAAACGTCTTGACTATGGTCAAGGTTTCAATGGGGAATAAACGTATCTTAAGGACACGCTTATGTGGAGTCTTAAACTCCTATTTCTATGTTGAATTTGTTAATTAAATTAGGGTTAAATTAGGGATTCCAAGGCGGGAAACCCTAAACAGAGCACGACGGCTCCTTGACCTAAAAGCTAGGGTAAAGGGCGTTTTCATCCACGGCGAGACGCCTAGGCTATTAGGGTTTTAAAATGGTTGAAACTAGGGTTATTGACTCGGCGGTCAAACTGTTAATCCTAATTCCTTCGGAGGGATATATAACGGTAAAACATGCAAACATGGCAAAACATTATATGGCAGAAATTAAAATGCAGAAAATAAAGAAAGCGTCGCGATGATCACTCGCGTAAATTACAAATCCCAAAAAAAGAAAGATAAAATAAAACCACGACCATGGCCTCGCGTAAATTACATCCATGGAACAAAATAAATTGAACAAATAATTTAAATATAATCTGAGGAGAGAAACAGAGAACATTAGTGCAAAGGGTTAGACAGAAATTCATGGCAAATAATAAAATAGTGAAAAAGAAAAATTAAGAATTTGGACGTTTATTTAACATTATTATTATTATATTTTAAAAAAAATTAATTTAAAAAGAAAATTAATTTGATTTTGAAAATGTTTTGGGTTGATTTTGAAAAAGATCTAGCTTTAATTTTGAAAATGTTTTTTAGTTTTAATTTTAAAAAAAAAATTAGTTTTTTAATTTAAAATTTAAAGAAACATTTTAGTTTTTATTTAAGAAATGTTTTAATCTTATTTTAAAAAAACTGTTTTGGTTTAACTTTTTTTTAAAAAAACTGTTTTAAATTTTAAAAGAGTGTTTTTAGTTTAATTAGAGAAACAAATGTTTTTTTAGATTTTTATTGAAAAGAAATTGTTTTTATTGAAAAGAAATTGTTTTTATTAAAAAGAAATTATTTTTATATTACCAAATGCTCTTATTCTAGAAATACAAAAAAAAAATATTTGCAAAAACATTACGTTAGTTACTTAATTAACAAAACATTACGTTAGTTATTTAATTAGCAAAACATTACGTTAGTTACTTAATTAACAAAACCTTACGTTAGTATCTATAAAACTCAAACCAATTAATGATAATAAAAATGGAAAAAGAAAAAAAGAAAAAAGAGAAAAAAACAAAAGATATAAAAAATAGAAAAGAACAAGAAAATAAAACTGAGGCATAAACGAAAAGAGGTAGGTTTGGCATTTCATTTCAGACTTTGTCTTTCCAAAGACCCAACTTCTTCTTCTTCTTCATTGCGCCGCCATAATCTTCTCTTTTTCCTGTAAAAAAAAAAAACAGAAACCAAATGTGATATTGATGAAATCTTACGAGTTACGATTTGTTGGTGATTCTGCCGGTGATGAAGCTTTGAAGGTTTTGTCAAAAATCCCCCCTCTTTTGATAAGTCGTGAGAACGGCCGCCGTTTTTCTCTTTTGTCTCCTCCTCCCTTTCTCAAACTCAACTTATGTTTATATAGGTAACAAATTAGGGTTAACTCTAACCTAATACTTATTTTAAAGCCCAACTTAAATAATTAGTCAAGCTTAAAAAAACAAACTAAAACAAACTTAAAAGAATAAAATCTTTTCTAATATTTTTAATTTTATGATTTTTGGATGTTTTTATGAATAATATGGAAAAAAGTGAAAAATAATATTTTTTTAAAAATAATTTAAATAAAATACGAAAATAATAATTAAATAATATAAAAAACTATTTTTGTTATTTTTTTTATGAAAATAGAAAAGTTAGATTAAAATAAAAGAAACAAAACAAAAAGTGAAGAAGGTGGGATTCGAACTCTCGACCTCTCACACTCACAACTCCTTACGCAGGGTCTCTTGTCAATTATGCTATTTTATTCATTCAAAATAAAGTGGCACTAGAAACCCTGTAAACTAAAAGAGCGCGCCACATGATATTTTCTTGCAACGATCAAACAACTGCACCACCCGTTAGTGGTTAGTTTAAACGCACTGCACAATGAAATGGGATGCAAGATGTAATGACTAATCTTAGGGCAAAATTTGGGGTATTACACTTATCATTATAATAATGCAATTACATAGAGAAAATACTAAATAAACTTCAGTTTGAAGGCAGTTATTTTTCTTCCCTGATTCATTTTTCTTCTTTAATAATCAGTGTACAATGGAATCATATTGCAACAAATGTGTGGTTGATTCACTCGAGTTAAGAGTGAAGAATGGGAGGGGGAACCAATTGGAAGAATTGATTCTTGTTCGTCAAGATTGATTCAGAATTCTCCAAGTTTTAGGTGTAATTCCAACAAATGACACTTATAATATTTAAATCAGCCAATAACACAACCCTTAATCCACTCACAACAACATTGAAACATTGACATTGTTAATACTTTTTGAAAATAAACGAATCAAGCATAACTAGATATGTTAGTGTCAACTAATGTTCGTACAACACATGTAAGACATTGTACATGTCTTCCATCATAAGTGTTTGTGTTATGGAGCACACAACACTTCCCCTAACCATGTGTTCCACTATATTTTATCAAAATATCAATTATCCTTTTATTGTCGTGCTAAACACCAAACACTTAAGTCAAAACTGCAGTCTGCCAATACTTTTATAATTTAATCGAAATTAAACTTTAAAACCACTCAGAATCCATTAGAGTCTAGCATAAAGAGCTACCAATAAGACATATAAACCTTCAATAATATCTACCATATAAGAACATTGATTATTCTGGAAATACCCCATACGCCCTTTTGTCCTCACAATGCACCACGTGGCTTCTTCTACAACATTTCTTCAATTATGCTTTTCACGTACAACACATGCTACACAACACTACTCTTCGTAAGACACAATACTACTATTGGAAACACACTACTTCTAGTTGGTTTCTATCAGTATAATAAAATACAATATATTAACTTGATTTTCCAATGCAGCATGGTAAATAATTAATGCAATTCAGTCATATGGGGTTGCTTTTTCTTCCATTAACCAGCGTGGTTAGCTTCTTTGAAATCACCAACGTCTTATCATTTTGGTTTTTAAATGTTATTGTCAAGACAACATGCTTTGCTTCCACCATTCCACTACTTTATCTCATTTGTTGTTCAACTCAACTGCATTATATCATTTCTTCTGCTTTCTTAAAATAACTGCTACATTCAACAGATACTATATTCAAATCTCCGGTACATTCAAAATGGCAAGACCCTTCAAGAAAATCTTCGACATCAACGACACGAAGGAACTATGGAAAGTGGCTGTTAGGGTACACCGCAAATGGTTGGATGTATCCAACAACAAGTAACACATAGAAATGATCATCATAGATGCACATGTAAGTTTTAAATCTGAGGCTATTTTTGTTTATAACTTTGTTTTATCAGTTTCCTCTATACTTGTGATTACCTCTTTGGTTGGTTGTTTTTATGATTGGAATGGTAGAGAATTGAATGTTTTTTTAAACAGTGCATTTCAACATATATCAAAGCCTCTGGAGTTGTCATTGTTGTTGTCGCGGTGAGAATCGGATATCAAATTATTAATTAATTTGAATCTTAATTCAGGGTTCACCACCAGTCTTTAATTTGTCCAAAGGAAGGGAAGAAGGTCGAATTACCCACAATGCAATGCAAATGCAAAAGCTAGAGAGTTTAGGTTAGGTTCGGGGGTTGGTTAAACTTAGGGAAGGTACTAACATTCTAAGTTTCTATAGTACTCTACAGGAATCTCTTATTTTAATGTGTTTGTTGCTAAGGGTTATCTGCTTAAGGGTAAAAGACCTAGTGATTTATTTCTAATTTTACTCGTCAAGACTCGCATCTTGTGCCTACGTATCCGAGGTAGGGGATGGAATCAGAGTAATCGTAGTTCCCCTCACAGAGGGAGAAAGAGGAACTTCTTGACTATGGTAAAGGTTCCAAAGGGATGTAAACGCTCATAAGGAAGCGCTTACATGGAGTGCGGAGACTCTTATCTACGTTGAAAGTTGAGTTGAAAAGGATGAAGGTATGTCCATGACGGGACGCCTAAGCATGAGTACGGTGACTCAAAATCCTAAGGCTAGGATAAAGGGATGGATGTCCATGATGGGACGCCTAAAAGGTGAGTACGAATACTCGAATTTTATCGCTATGGATGAAAGAGTGGATTATATTAGCGTGCAAAGAAGTTTGAAAAGAAGTTGATTGTTTTAAGTTTTTTGTGGAATTATTCTTAAGTGGAAATTAGAAAAAAAATATTTAATTAATGAAATTAGATCTAATTTATTTTGAAATTAATTAATCTAAAAGGGATTAGTTAAATCAAATTAATTTCCTAATTTAAATTAATTAAAAAAACTTAAATTAAATTCTAAAAAGGTTTTTGTTTATATATTTATGATTTTTAATTTTAAAAAGAGATTAACCCAAAAGTTAAAAATATTGAAACTTAATCTAAATAAATATTTTTGCATTTTTGTTTTTGAATTGAAATGAAAACTAAATTAAAACTAAACATATTTTTCTTGTTTTATATCGTTATGGAAAAGAAAATGAAATTAAACATTTTTTTATTTTTATTCTTTTTATATAAAAAACCTAAATTAAAATCTAAGTTCAATAATTTTATTTATTCTTTTAAAACTATTTTTATATTTTTTAGATTTTAAATTTAGTTATTAGTGTTAGTATTGTTAGTTTTTTATTATTAGTATCAAGTAAATAATTACAAAAGAAAAATAAAAGAAAAATAATTAAAAAAAAACACAAAAAAGATATTGGGTCGGGCTGGATGGTCAGGCCCCAGACCCGACCCGTCAATATATAAAGGGGAGAGGGGTGGAAATTAGGGTTAAAACCCTAATTCCAGTATCCGGCCGCTGGGGACCTCTTCTTCCTCATTTTCTCTAAAAAAAATTCTTTCTCTTTTCCATGGCCTCCCTTTCTCTCTACCTCACGGCCTCTCTTCCTCCCACGAAATCATCTTCTTCTTCTTATGGTTTCTTCTTCTTTTGCTTTCATGGCCATGATTGTTCTTCTCTGTATTACCTGGAAAAAAACAAGTTAACACCGTGGCTTACATTTGGCTTGTTGTTAGTTTGAACTGTGACGGATTTGGGATTATGGTCGGTGATGTTTTAACTGAGGCCGGTGGGTTTCAGTCGGATTTCTTGCCCTTTGGTTTTTGACGGCTTGGATCTAAGACGGTTTTCACGATTTGGGTTTGATGTGCGGATCCGATTTCGTGATGAGTTCAGATGATCTTTTGTATATGGGATCTGCGGTTTTTGTATGGTCTTGGTGATTTTCGGATGTGGGGTGATGCTAGTGATGATTTTCCATCCATATGGATGATGGATTTCGTCCGCTTTGTTTTGGGTCCGCGATGTTGATGATTTTCGGTTTTTGGTTTCTGATCATCCCCTCCTTTCGAACTTCTGTTCTTTTTCTAAAACGATTTAAAGTGTTTCCTTTTTCCACATAACATGTCTTTGACATGTTGTTGTTGATTTTGGAAGGTTGTTTATGGTGATGTTTATTTCCATTTTCAGACTTGTGGGCTGTTGTGGGATTTGATTTGATTTTCTTCTTCCAACTCGTTTTCGGATTTGTGATTATTATCTTTATTGATGATGATTTGGATTTGGGGTGATGATGCTACAAATCTGATGTTTGGATCCGTTGGATTTGATTTACGGAATTAATTTGTTCATGATTTTTCTGATATCTCGGATCTGGAATTCCATTTTCGGATGTGATTTTTATTGATGAGATATTCCAAATTATAGCTGGCTGGTGATACTATCTTTTTCGGATTGATCATTGTTGTTGTTTCTGTTTCCAAAAATATTATTGACGATGATCTTTCTGATTGGATTTGTGAGCTTTGGAATTTTCGGATTCTCTTTAAGGCCATGTTTGGACCCAAAATCACTTTTTCGAAAACTCTTTTTTCCCTCTTTCTCGGATACGGAATAGAAATTGTCAGGTCTTGGGCCTGAGGTTGCTTGAAAAACGGGGGGTTTGGTAGCAAATCTGTTGCCCCTCCTGGACCCGATGATGAATCTTTTCTGAGGGTCCAAAATAAAATTAAAAACCACCTTTTTTGAAATATCCACATTTCTAACCATTTTTCGATATTTTTGCAGGTTCTAGATGGTGTTGAAACTCGAAGAACTCAGAAGCTGAAGAACTTAGTCTTAGGACTTTTAGAATTTTAATTGTAAACATGTAATATCATGAACTTGTAATTCCACACAAAATTGTAAACTTTGATTTCTGATTGTGTATATGAATTCCAACTTGAATAAAATGCGAACTCAATTTTTTCGAATAATTTCAATCCATATTTCGTCCCAAATAACTTTAACTTTCACAAATCGAATTTGAAACCTCTGACAAATTTCAATTACTTGAAACCACTGATATCCATCATAAATCCGACGCAAAACGTGAGTTGGTCGTGCTTTTAAAAATTAACTCAAAACCGGAACAAAAACCGGTGAATAAGGACTTAAGCTCGTTTAAATAACCTCTCTGTAAATAGTTTTTGAATAGACTCAAACCCCAATCCGTCAGACTTTACGACCTCAAATCAAACAATTCAAATCGATTAATAATCCAACTTTTTATCTGACTGCTAGTAATCTGATCCTCAAATATGGATGAACTGTACTGAGGAAAATCCAACATCCCCACTGCCATAGACTTCCAACCACTTTTCAAACCAATATTGTGTAATTCGAGAGACATGAGACCCTAGTTTCTTGGGGATCCTCTGAGAATGATTTGGCCTTGTAACCGTCAACAGACCATAATCTGGTGGCACATTTGAACTCACATGAATTAAAGGGCACACGGAATTATTTTCCCATTTCTTCAACACGCCTTCAAAACGAACAAGCTAGGAAAACTGGTTATCGGTTAATTAAAAATGAAAGATGGACTTAAAGGATATGCGAAGAAAAAATGCACAAGGAGGTGGGATCTTGAGGTCAAAAATTAGGGTGTGACAGATGCCCCTATTTAAGATTCTTCAATCCGGAGATATGAAAATGGAGATTTTCGTCCTAACGCGATAGGAGGGACTTAAATACAAACATTGTACGAATTTTTGGCCATAAGATGCCACCAAATGTATATGATATACGATGATATGAAAATGCAAGACAGAGAGTCATGTGGAGACATGGTGCCACAGGGAAAAAAACTAGACACAGCTGTTGCACCCTAATTTTTGACCGTAAGATCCCACCTGTTTTTGCGCATTTTCTTTTGTCATTGGACCTTAATTTAATATTTATGTTTTACGACTGACCATTTGGTGCAGGCATGAACTGCAATAAATAAAGAGTACTCTTTCTCACAGCCAAGCATCTCAAGGCATAACCAATGGATCCTAACTAGAGATATCTCAGATGAATCTTTGCCTACATCTCTTTAAGGTCAAGGGAGGTTCTTGGTTTCTGAATATATCCAGAGAACTTCAAGAGAAGGGTACCATGGCATTTGGTTATTGAGGATATTTGAATTTAAGTGCAAGAAACAAATTATGATGCAAAGGGTAGAGTCGTGATCAAAGTCCATACATTTACTCTCAATATAAGTTATCAAGATTTCGAAGGTCAGATAACTAGAGTTTTGGATCCATAATGCAGAGGATGTGGATTCCTGATGTTCTTTCAAACACCCATTACTCGTGGAATGAATTATCTGTGTTTAGGATACTCGAAGTCATATATTTTTATCAAGTTGGGTACGAGTTAAAGATATGTCCAACAATGTCATTAAATTCAATTTGAGTAATAAACAAGGATCTAATCATGTGAATATGGAAGGACCGAGGGGGAAAACTCATTTGCTTTGTTTCTTCAAGACTTTGACTCAAAACCAAGTTATGTAAATATAGCAATGTGCTACAGTTGGAAGTTGTTACAATAATAGTTTCAGAGCAATTAATTCAAACACAACCATACAGAATTGAATTTTTTTAGAAAGAGGCGTGAATTCAAGGTTACAAGACAAGTCCGAGAATATTATGAGATTCCAATTCACAATGAAATTAGTTATAGTTGTTGCTAGAGCCTAAAGCAATCTAAAGAAAGCTCTGTATTTAAAGTAGAGATGGAATTGAAGTCTAAAATGTGGATCCTGAACCATCCTCCCACGGAAGTATACATAGAGTTTAATTCCCTTAAAGGAAATTTCAATAAATTATTACAGTGGCCAGATTCAAGAAGCCAATGACCAAGTCATATTGTTTTATAACCAAAATGAAGGAATTTCAAAGAAGAGTTGGCCAGCTAACTAGGAGGCTTTCCTTTTATTCTTATCCACTTTTCTGTCACAAGTAGATAGGTACATCTGGTTGAAATGAAGAACAGAGGAAGATTCCATGGTGTTTGAAGGCGGTCATGACGTCGTGAACATCGCCGTTATCACCAAATACTGCTCACAGAAGCCAAAACCATTTCGCAAGAATTCAAGCACATCTGAGCGAGACACTTAGACTCCTCGCTTTGAGTCGACTTCCTCTCGTTTGGCACTGCAAAGTCACTTTGACTCCAAGCTAAAACAGGAGATTTCCAGCCACCAAGATTGTTCCGCACCTGCAAGCAATAGAGAGGCATAAGGACCAAGTCAGCCAGCCAAAGAAGGGCGGCATTTTAAAACGAAAGTTTCCAGCACCAGATCTATGTATGCGATTTGAAGCAGATTCGTTGCTAATAAGTTGAAAATGCCCAGAATATCTCAACGCACGTCCCGCCACCAAAGGAACAGCATCATTTCTGCATAAAGAAAACCAACAGGGCATGTTATATAAGGGAAGATTCCATGTGTCTAGATGTTTGGATTATTGACAAAAGCAACTCAAAGATGATGGCACTATTGCTACCTGTACTCAGAATCACAAGGTTAATAGGGTTTGACGACTTACCGAGCCGAGAAAGAAAGAACGTTTGCATAATCTTGAAGTAGCTGTTAGAGAGAAGCGAGTTGAATCTCGAGCCATAACGGCTGCCCGAGACAAGTGACTGTTGCAGGGAGTCTAACACATGCCATCACCCCGAGTTTTGCTACTAACCGCACCTGCCACGCATTGGTTCGTCAAGCCACTGTTTCTGGTCCACGTCCTGCAAAGTGTACACCATACCAATTGAGTAAATTTGAAATATATAGGCAAGTATAAACGTGTAAACTGAGAAGCACAACCCCATACGCCCATGACTCCTCCCAGCCTGTTGTGAATTGCACTTCCCCTGTTTTCAGAGAGAAGGTTATCAGTATAACTATATATTTTGGTTTTTTTTCTGCAACTACATAATGATGGACTCTGTTTCACTTTCTTTGGTTCCGTGGATCTCTAACTTACACCTCACAAAGAACACCTGATAAATTCTATCCTATTTGCTGAGTTAAATTTTGGGGAAGAATGTTTCTTACAATCCTGACACCACAAAACCGCCATGGCTACCAAGAGGCAGAGTAGCTCCACGTTGTGGTGGATGTAGAGTTTGACAGGCTGATTCACGGAGCCAGAAATCTACCAAGGTCATGCTGTTTGGGATAGAGTTGAAATCAGTCAAGTTAACAGCCTTTTTTAATAAAAATGACTCAATTCCAAGTAATCATCACCTTAACATCAAACTCGGTTGGGTATTCTCGAGGTACCACTCCCAAAACCGAAGTCGGCAGCCTATTTGGAAGTTGACATTTTGCTGCAAACCCAGAGTTCCTCTACAAACTCCCGCCATTGACAAAACCTGCAGTGAAAGAATAAGCATTGGATTTCTTCGCGGAACCATACGCACATCTGATAAATTATGAAGTTAGCAAGGAAACAACATACCGTAAGCATGTGATGTATCAGAATCATGATCGTAAAGCATTTCCAAAAACCACCATTTGCACTAGTTGATTTGAACAAAGAAGGATATCAAAAAAATCACTACCAAAGCTCAATGCGGTTAACAATTTCAAGGAGAATTGTGAGCTTATCCACAACAGAAGAATGTCTCTATACTTTGTCGTTTCGCCAGTTTCTCTTACGGTTTTCTTTGTCTCTTCAAAGTATGGTATCCTGGCCATCTCTTCAGCAGCTTCAAAGTCTAGTTGTCAAGCACACATGAACAAGAAACCAAAAGGTTAAACATGAAAATCCTCAAATAGAACACAACATAACCAACGAAAAAGAAAAACAGAGAGAAGCATCGTTGAAGTCGCCCTGTTCAAAAAAACAAATCAAGAAAAGGAAATTTTGAGTTATTCTTTCAGACAGCAGCAAATCCACATCGTTTGGAAAGCATTAAGTACATTCTTCACGACAGATTTTGAATCACAATAGCGCTTGCCAGTTACTTTGGCGATGATCCCCTTTCCCAGTTCATCCAGGCCTGTTAAAACAGAAAAGGAAACTCCATTAAGTCAATTCCGATCAAATCATTAACGGATTGATTTTCCTTCCAAAACAGGTCAAACATGTTCATACAGATTCGGAAACAAATTAACCGAAATTTAATTGACAGGTTCGTGGAAGGCTATAAAAGCGACTCATATCAGAACACAAGGGGAGACAAAAATTCATAGCGGAAATCCACGCAAAAAACCACAACATCTTAAATAAATCCAGAAATCTCCAAATCAAAAACCCTAAATTGAAAAAGAGGACTTATCTTTCAAGCTTTTTCCGCAAGCCTCACCGGAAGTCCCATTCGCAAAGCCGTCAGGTTTCGTTCACGCTTTTGTCGTCGGAAATTAACCTCCGTCGAAAACCTCAACCGAACATCGTGAATCGCAAATCGCCATCAACTCTCGGACGCTCCAATCGGAAGGAACCTCGTTATGGTGAGCATTACTATCGATATTGTTTTGTGATGTTAATGTTGTCTTGATTTAATTGACAGGGAAAACGGAAGGCCATCGAAGGAGAAGAAAGGAAGAAATGGCGAAAGAAGAAGTGAAAGGGAAGAAGTAAAAGGGAAGAAGTGGAAGACGGAAGGTGAGAAGAGGAAGATTCGAGGAAGGAGAAAGAGGTCTACGAGAGGAGAATTGGGGACTTCATGAGACCTAGGGTTTCCGTTTTTTTGTTTGTTTAATTTCTTCTTCTGTTACATTGTAATTATGTAGTACTCCCTATACTAGTTATAATACACCCTCACGCACACACACACCGATCTCCAATGGATCGTCATCGTATGCATCACAACACTCCATACCGTGCACCCTCGCCAGCGAAACCCACACGATCGCACACCTCCACCACTTAATCCCTAATCCTTTCACTAACCCATCTGATTAACCATTAAACCATTAATTAACCTAATTTACCTATTTAATTTAATTAAATCTTTTTTTAAAACTAATCTAATAATTAACTAACCTCCTAATTAACCCACCTAATCTGCACTTAGTTTAATCTAATCATTTACCCTTTTAATTAATCACTATTAATCTCTAATCAACCATTCTCTCTAAAATGAACTAGTAAATCTTTTTAAATTATACCTTTTAATAAATTAACCTAAATTAATCATTGTCTAATCAGTTTTTTGAATTAAACCAACTAATAACTTTTTACTTAAATTAATCTTTTTAAATCACCTCTTTCTTTTATTTAATTAATTTGACCTAATAAAACCTATTTCATTCAATTAATCTATCTTTCTCTAAATTAAAGTCATTTAACTAAACCATCTCTTTTTTCTTCTATTTAATTATTTACTCTTTTAATAAACCAACTTATCTTATTTTTGTAATAATATAATTAAAACCTTTTTCCTAAATAAATCTAAGCCTTAAGTAACAACCTTTATTTTAAAATTGATAATAACCACTCTTCCCATAATATTAAAACCTATTCTCTTAATAATCTTATTGATTTGTAATAACAGCTTTTATAAAAAACGAACTAATCCACTCTCTTAAAATAAAGATAAAAAGTAAATAACTTTTTAGAATCCTTTTAATTAAAAATTGCTACTTAGCATTTAATTCACCTAATAGAAAACATTTTATTAAAACTAAGATAATTAACCTAAACTCCTAAAAAATCAAGTCTCTTAAAACCTTTCAAAACTAGTTCAAACCAATTTAACTTTTTTTCTTAAAATCAAACTTCTCGTAATTAACATCATCTAAAATCAATTCAACCTCGCCTAAAAACAATCAACATCGTAAAACTCGATCCAATCGTGCACCCCGCGACACATCCACCAACACTTCAGCGCTTTCATGCGTACATGTATGTTTATTATCTGCCTTTACTTTATTTGCAACGTTATATTTCTGCATTTACATCACCGCAATTTATTTTCCGCATCGCATATGTCCAAAGGAAAAACCTACACATAAGTCAACACTTGTGTGTAGTGCATTCACATTTGCATCATTCTCTCCACATGATCCTTGATCCCATTCAAGTCGATTTTCCTAAGTTTAGGACCTACCCCTAGGAAGGACCTTTATCTTTATAACATAGACAAAAATAAACAAAACAATTCAAAACAATTATTCAAACACATTAGAGAAAGATGTTAATCATCTCAAGTGAGATATAATCTCCACCCCACAATAATACAATCAACATGTAGAGACTTTGCCTTAAGAGAGATAGAGGCGTACCTCGTCGATCCCTATCCGAGTACTTAAGCCCTTCTCTTAAGACGGTGCAAAGACCATTTTCCTACAATTTGTGGCAGTCAAATCTCCCTTAAAATGATAACGCATCTCTTCTCCTAAAATCAATCAATCAACTACCCTAAACCCATAGGAACTTTGACCACAGTCAAAGAACTTCTCAAACCCTTTAGGGGAACTACAAGTACTCTGATTCCACTCCCGTAAGGATATGTAGGCATAAGATGCGACATCTTATCGAGTATACTTAGAAATAAAACACTAGGCTCTTTTCACCATTAAGCAGATAAACATTTAGCAATAAACAAACATAAAACAAGAGGTTCCTATATAGTACTACAGAAACTTAGGATGCTAGCACCTTCCCTAAGTTTAACCAACCCCCGAACCTATAAATCTCTCTAAACCTTGCATTTGCATTGCATTGTGGGAATTTCGATCTTTATCCCTTCCTTTGGAAAAATCAAAGTTCGGTTGCAAAATGAACTAAAGATTCAAACTAATCAATAGTTTAGTATCCGATTTTCACCGCGACAACAGCACACGAGAAACACAGGAGCAACAGAAAACAGGCTCAACAAAGCGAGACTCCACGGGGAATCCAACAAAAATAAATATAGCACGCACCACCAAGAATTTGGTGATTTAGATAGCAGACGCGAAACTTGAAATCGGAGGATAATTTACTACCGAAATGTAGTAGCCCAAATAACGGTAATAACCAAAATGAATTTTCTTGGTCGAAACATAATTCAGCTTCTTTAGTTGAGTGCTCCATTTGAAAAGAGTAGAAAAATAAACCTCCCCACACTTCAAGGTTTATGTGCCATGAACGGGTCTCAGTTTCTTGAAATAAACTTCTCCATGCTTCAACGTTTGTGTGCCAAGAACGGGTCTCAGTTTCTTGAAATAAACCTTCCCACGCTTCATGGTTTGTGTGCCATGAGCAGGTCTCAGTTTCTTGAAATAAACCTCCCCACGCTTCATGGTTTGTGTGCAATGAACGGGTCTCAGTTTCTTGAAATAAACCTCCCCAACACTTCATGGTTTGTGTGCCATGAACAGGTCTCAGTTTCTTGAAATAAACCTCCCCAACGCTTCATGGTTTATGTGCCATGAGCAGGTCTCAGTTTCTTGAAATAAACCTCCCCAACGCTTCATGGTTTGTGTGCCATGAACGGGTCTCAGTTTTTTGAAATAAACCTCCCCAATGCTTCATGGTTGTATGCTATGAACGGGTCTCAGTTTCTTGAAATAAACCTCCCCATGCTTCATGGTTTGTGTGCCATGAACGGGTCTCAGTTTCTTGAAATGAACCTCTCCAACACTTCATGGTTTGTGTGCCATGAACGGGTCTCAATTTCTTAAAATAAACCTCCCAAACGCTTCATGGTTTGTATGCCATGAACGGGTCTCAATTCCTTCATGGAATGATGTATACTCGCGAGAGCATCTTCATAGGGAATTGGAATATCACTGGAGATTAAGGACTTCAGCGGTAAATCCATAATGTACTTGAGATTGTAAAACTTCAACGGGGATCTTCAGAAGAGATGTAAGCCGGTTGATTTGCAAAATATGTCTTCTCAAATAAAGAGAGATCAAATTTAATAAACTTCACCAAACTTCTCGGGAGAGATGCCATTTGATGGAATCAGACTTTTGTAATGAACTCATTGGGGAATACATTCCTGAGGAGTGTCTTTATTGTAGCTGTAAAAATGTGTGAAACCTTTGTAGTGAAAATTCTCAAATAAAGAGAAATATTTGTAAAGTCTTCGACAAACTTCTCTGACGGATTTCCGAAGAGGTGTCATTTGACGAGTTGATAATCTTGATAAACCCACCGGGGACGGACAAACTATCTTGAGGAGACCGCCATTTGTCGTCTTTGATAGAAAACCTGATCGAACAAGTTGCTCAAATAAAGAGGTTGCTTGTAGTCTAGGTATAAACTGTTGGGAAGATCTTGTAACATTGTTAAAGAAAGTATCTTATCTTTGATGATGATCTCCATAAAATTCTTCTTAAGGAGTCAAAGTGCAAAATAAGTGCACGCTCAATCCAGGTTCAACGGCCTAGAGGTATCCAAAATTGTAATTGTCAGGGACCGAAGTTCAATTCAGGAAATGACTGAAGAGAAACTGTCAAGCGAGACTCGACCATTAAGGTATGAACTCAAATGGGATTCAACTAAAGCAACCGTCTTTCACGAGGATCAAACTTCGTGGGGAAATAGAAATATTTGTGCTCTTTTCTGCTTAGGGCTGACGACTCTACTTGGAAGGAGAAGACAAACCCAGTCACTTGGGGATAAACACGACCACAGTGACAGAACAACAGACACAAAATGCAAAATGCATATGCCATGCTATCTATCTATATGTTATGTGTATGTGTATGCTGATAAAACAAACGACAAGAGGCCAACAGAGATGAAATAAACATCTCAAATTAAACATTCGACCTATCTTCAAAGGTAGAAGCATTACTGGGGATAGGTGGAGAACTAGATACGGGATCACAATCCTGCTTCAGAGCTTTAAAAACTTCTTTGGGGAAAAGAAAGCACTCCACTTGGAGGTATAACATCTTGATCTTACTTGAAGGACTTGTCAAGATGAGTCTCAGTTATCTTGTTGAAGATGAGAATAAAGATCGACTGGGAGCGGATCAAACTCATACTATGGATAAAATAAGTATCCGTATCGCTGGAGAGATTCTCACTGGAGTTGTAGATGGAGATACCCGAGCTGACACTTTACAGGGGATAAAATAAATATCCACTTCAATGGGGAACTCTTTGTCATCATAGTTGTTGAAAATGTTGTAGTCAAAACTTCAATAGGGACGAAATAAACATCCACTTTGCCGGGGAAAGTTGGCGTTGTAGAAGGTCCACTGAGGAGTAGAATAACGTCCACTTCATTGGGAAGGTGAAATTGAGCAAATCACTAGAGAAACAATCAGGTCACCAACTAGAGATTTCTTGCATTGAAAGGACTTATTGGAGAAATCATGACCACCTGAAGTAAAATTTACCGGGGACATGAAGAATGTTGCAAAAAAAAAGTAGTTTTGATCTTGATGAACTGCATAATAGTCGCTACTTTGAACAAAATAATGCACCAGAGTAGATGCTTTATAAGAAAAAGTCGTTCCAAGAGGATTTTACAGAGAACATGAAGTTCAATTTCCCCACTATTTTCAAACTCTTGAAGAGATTTGTCGAATCTCAACGTAACTGGCCCGGATTAACGGTGTTATGTATAACTGAGTCTTCAAAACTCGCTCTTGAGGACAGTCAGACTTGTAAATGAGCAACCTAGAAATAACTTGCCCCTGTTCAACAGAATCTTCAAGTTTCATCGTCGATATTTATATGTAAACTTTCTAAGATATCAGGCAAAATCAACACGCATGAAATGCTAATCCTGAAACTATTAATGCAACATATATGTTTGTCTTGAAGTTTTTTCCTTTTTTTTGAAAAAGATATCATAGTAACTCGTGATTGAATCACTAGTTAGGATATGAATTTAATTTATAAAGCCAACATCAAATTGAGCATATCTAGTAGGAGTCAGGAAACGTTATCTCATCAAGTATGCTTTCAAAATAAACCCTACTTCAATTAGGTCTTTTAAAAGTTGTATCGTGGCTTGGTTCACGGTTTAAGAAACAAAGGATAAAGGCCCAAACTTTATTTCTACCCACCCTTTCTTCGTGATGTTCTCCAATCCTATATTCAAGTTAATACGAGCACTCATCTCTCAAGAGGATTTTGATATGGTCGAGGACCCATCGAGGCTTTGGACATGGTAGTCACTCACCTATTTTCTTTTGATGTTTGACCACACGACTTTGTTCTTTATAGAGGATTTTTCTTTGTGATCCATTGTTTTTTCTTTTCGCATTTTTATTCCCTAACTTTTGCCTGGACGAAGTCTTTTGAATTTGGACTTTGGGAGTCCAGCGGGATGCCCCAGTTTTGCCTAAGTCTCCTTCATAGGTTTTGACTTAGCAGGCTATTTCTCAATCATTGATTATTATTTTTCTTGAATAAGTCATGTGACTCTTTTGAAAGGCTTGTGACTGCCTCACTCTTTAGGTAGTCGAGGGATAGTCATTTGTGTTTTTTTAACTCTCAGCCTCCTAACATGCTAGGGATAGATACAATGAATTCTCGAATGTTCACTCCTCCTTTTTTAAGAGTCTGAGCGCTCGATCAGTTTAACTGAAAAAACTACCCTGCCCCAGGTTAAAATTGATGATTTTTTATTTGGAAAAGAAAACTCCTACTTTAAGGCTCAAAGGGGTTAAAGAGGGATTATCTTCCTTATATATCCAGTGTTTGAGGATTTGAAACAATGCCTTACATCATCAGCAGGATTTCACTCAAAAGCATACGACCAGAGATCTTGCGATTTTGATTCGTCATCCTCCTCCCAATTCTCTATCAAAGGAAGAGATTGGGTAAAGTTGGCATTATAAATTATGAAAAATAACTTTATGAGTGAATACGAATGGATTTCTTCAAGACAAACATATGCATTGTATTAATTATTCAAAATAAACAAGTTCTTACATGCCAATTATGCTTTGATAATTAAAGAAATAAAATGCATATAAGCAAACAAAATGAACAACCGAACAAGCTCTTCTAAAGGATCAAGATAACGGTGTCCCATTCAAGACTGGGCTTTCTCTTCTGAAGGTCAACAATTTGTCGTCGATCATTTTTTGAACTTTTCTTAGAATACTTTGCATTCTTCAATCGGATGCCCCATCACTCCGTCACAAAATTCACATCTGGTGTTCGAGTCGATCATCTCAATGTGAACATTCTTAGGATTTGGTATACACCGTGGAAACTAGGGATCTTTTTCATCAACTTGAACACACAGGTTATCTTGCACAGGTTGAGATTGCATAGGAACATCCACTTGTTGAACATTGTCATCGGAGTGAAGATCAAATACCAGATTAGTCCTCACTCTAAAACCGGTCATGGGGTCCATATCCTTTATTCGTTTTACTATCCTTCAATGATTGCTTCGAGCTTGGTCAGATGGTCAAGATGTCAACTGACGAGACAAAGACAGGAAGCCGAATGAGCCACAACAGAGGTACATGCATATGCAAATGCTAAATGAAGGATGCTATACAAAATGCAGATGCAAGATTTCATGGAATTCGCGTATTTATAAACATTATAGAGTACCAATGAAAACTCATTTATTATTTTTTGATATTGGATTACAGATAATATTCTTAACAGAGCCCTGACATAGTAGCTAAATAAAAGCTAATAAAGTCCTAAAGGAGTCTTGCTTGTGCTTCTTGATCAACTTTTCTAGCTGGAATTTCTAGGATATAAGCTCGTTCATGATCAAATTCCAAGGAGTAGTCTGATAGAGGAAAATAAATCCTCCATCTCTTGCTTTTCTTGTCGGAAAAGTTTGTTGTTCACTTGGATCTTTAGGAATAATAAAAGTTCCTTGTACTTGCATTTGAATTTTTCTGGATCTTCAAATGGAGCTTCTAACTTCCTTAGGACATCCAAATTAGGGCTCTTAGAAGAATATTTCAAAGTATCCTCTTTTGTAATCCATATTGGTTCGGCAATGTTTATAAATAAAAGCGAAATCCCATGAAACCAATGCAATATGATGCCATATGGATGCAAAGATGCACAAATATAAACAAACAAGAAACTTAGGTTTGCAACGAGCATGGAGCGAAGGGTATACCCATCCCCAAAGGGTGTGGACTAAAGGTGGATCGTACCTGCAGAACAAGGTTCTAAAAAGGTGCCCAAAGTCATTAGTCCATCTTTAGGATATTATCAATTTCCCGACTACTCGGTGGTTAATAATATTCTCAAGAGAACCTCTTTTGAGTGTAGCATCGCGTAGCAACTATTTTGGGAATACTCCCTCATAGTCATCGCACTACGTCCTAAGAAAGGACAAAGTGGGGTTTAAACGGTCCCCAGTATCACAGGCTCCAATCGAAAATAGCGAATGTTTTCACAAGTACTCGTTCAACAATACTAATTTTCAAGAGGGCCTCAACTGAGCAGTGATTCTCAAGTCAGTTTGGTCGGGATTCAAACTCCCTATAAGCCTCTTCGAATATATCACCTTCCTATAAATTACGCTCAAGTCCGGGTGTAGGACTTATCTCACCACACAGGGGTACCAACCCAAAAACATAGATATAAACAAGCAGGTAAGCATATATATAACAATAAAAAAGCACAATAAAACAAGCTAGGGGAAACCCATAATAAAAATTAATTTCTTCCCCGGTGAAGTCGCCATTTCTGTCACGGTGAGAATTGGATATCAAATTATTAATTAATTTGAATTTTAATTCATGGTTCACCACCGGTCTTTAATTTGTCCAAAGGAAGGGAAGAAGATCGAGTTACCCACAATGCAATGCAAATGCAAAAGCTAGAGAGTTTAGGTTCGGGGGTTGGTTGAACTTAGGAAAGGTGCTAACATCCTAAGTTTCTGTAGTACTCTACATGAACCTAATGTTTTAATGTGTTTATTGCTAAGGGTTATCTGCTTAAGGGTGAAAGACCTAGTGATTTATTTCTAAGTTTACTCGCCAAGACTCGCATCTTATGCCTACGTATCCAAGGTAGGGGATGGAATCAGAGTAATCGTAGTTTCCTTCACAGAGGGAGAAAGAGGAACTTCTTGACTGTGGTCAAGGTTCCAAAGGGATGTAAACACTCATAAGGAAGCGCTTACGTAGAGTGCAGAGACTCCTATCTACGTTAAAAGTTGAGTTAAAAAGGATGAAGGTATGTCCACGACAGGACGCCTAAGCATGAGTACAGAGACTCAAAATCCTAAGGCTAGGATAAAGAGATGGATGTCCATGATGGGACGCCTAAAAGGTGAGTACTGTAACACCCCACTTCCCAAAACAAATAAAATATGAATAACATAATAAAAATCAGAGTTTCCTTCCCAAGTGGGATATCACATAAAAATCATGTTTCCTTATAAAAAAGGTTTTTCTCCAAATACAGCGGAATATTTAAATAATACAATTAAATAAAAATTTTGATACGTTCGCAGGAAAAAAATAGGAGTTCAACATGAAACAATAAAAATGCCCAAGTCCCGTGCTACGTATCAGAGCATCCTAGACTCGACAGTCACACCAATATCCAAGCTAGCTAAGCACCTGGATTATCTGTACTTCCGAAGAAGCACAGACCACAACAACAACAAGGGGTGAGAAATCATGATCAAAAATATAATGGTAATGTAATACATGTAATAAGGCAGTAAAACACACCAACACATCAATTATTCACCCCAACAACACCATATAACGAACCTACTGTTCAAATTACAATATAACATATTATAATGCAATTATGCAACTCAACACCATGCATGCGGTACCGACTCATTGGTTCATTCAATTGAACCTGGATAGATCACTTACGCTCCTCCTGAGACATGATCTATCCCCCACCATTCTCCATAAAGGAGTACGGATGAATCACTTACGCTCCTTCTGAGACATGATTCATCCCACCAAAACACCATGATATGCAAGACACCAATGCATAATTATTATATTCTGGCACGCTAAGTGCACACGATCCTCCTGATCATATCATCATACAACAATGCATATGTATAGATATATTACACCAACACCATATAAATCAATCAGATAGTAAACGAATTCATACTATCACACCGGATATAACTACGTCCCCCCCCCCCCCCCCCACTCGGGGATACACGATCCTACTGATCACTACACACATATACATTACTAATTGCTCACCAACAATATTAAGGGAAACGCGTACTATCCCCAAGTACACAAGTTATATCCCATACTCATCATTTTCACACTACAGCAAGGCTAGAAGGATCACACGAGACCAATTTAGACATCTCACCAAAAGTCTCTGAGGTTACTCAGAACCTCCCTAAACCAACACCTCAGCCTATACACCAAAATCAATAATTCATCAACATCAATCCACAATCACAAACATGCCAATAGATATTATACTTACCAATTATCCTATAATTTCTACTCTAGAACCGACATTACGGTACATTACCGACATTTCAGAGTCACTCTGAATCTCACCAAGGTCCTAACCATAGTCATTAACGACGCTATAGGGAAACAACACATAACTTTTCCCAAAGCTATAATCACGGTCATTGCCAACACTACGGTAACAACACATAATCTCATCAGCTTTATATTCCTAGTTACTATCAACACTACAGTAACATCAACAATCCAACAAAATGGATCAATACTACAGTAACATCATCACCATATATATATATACCCCAAAATGCATCATCAGCATTCATCAATCCCCCAACATCAACAATAATCATAGCATGCCAATATAAAACTTTATATAACGATAAATTCCTACGGGGTTAAGGAATCCCCTCTACCCTATACATGTATAAACCATTCCCAATCAAATTTCTCCCCCCTTACCTTGACAATTGGTCGATCGATAGAATTCCTCCTAGAATTGGTCTCTTGGCCTTCTCCTTCCTCTTCCGTTCTTCGTTCCCTTTTTCCTTCGTTCTTTTTCACTTTCCTCGTTCTTTCCTCTTCTCTCTTTCTATCGCTCTTTTTTCTCAATTTTCTAAAATGTATCGTAACTCTCCTAACCCCTCATATTCTATTTCCCTTTTTAATTATTCTAATCCCAATAATAATAACTAATAAAATAATATAATATTAATAATCTTAATAATAATAATAATACTAATATAATCTTACTAATATTAATAATACCACATATTAATAATAATAATAATAATAATAATAATAATAATAATAATATTAATAATTCTAATAATAATAATAATGATAATAATAATAATAATCTTAATAATAATACTATTAATAATAACAATAATAATAATATTATTATCTCTCCAATAATCATAATAATACTTTTAATAATAATAATAATAACAACACTAATAATAATAATAGTAATAATAATAATAATAATAATACTATTATTATTATCACACCAATATCCCACGCCTATGGTAATCCCTTTCCTCTCCATTCCAACTTTTCTAATATCTCCTTGCTACCCCTTCATATTTCCTTCCTCACGGTTTCTATCGTGACTTTTCATATTTCCATTCTAACTTCCCAATAACCCTTTCACCTCTTATTTTACTTATTCCAACCACTAATATTCCCAATAATAATTCTAATAATAATAATTATAATAATCATTATAATAATAATAATAATATAATATAATATAATACTATTATAATATTATAGTAATATTCAACATAATAATAATAATAGTGATACACCCAACAATAATTATAATTATAATAATAATAATATTATCACACCAATAATAATAATAATATTAATAAAAATAATATAATAATAATATAATAATACTAATATTATTATTTCACCAAAATAATAATAATATTAATAATAGTAACAAATATAATAAATATAATAATAATAATAACACCCCCACCAATGTTACTATTATTTTTATATTACTATATTTCACACCAAAATATCACCAATAGTCCTCCCACATTAGGGACACCCACCAAACATCATCAAATACACCCCCACCAAAGGGCACACCAACATATAATTTTTAAAATAATAATAAAGTGACTAAATAATTAAAATGGGTGTTACAACTCTCCCCCACTTTAATTATTTTCGTCCTCGAAAATTACCTGATGGAAATAGCTCCGGATACGCTTCTCGCATCCTGCTTTCCAACTCCCAGGTCACACTGCCTCCTGCAGCACCTCCCCAAGCTACCTTCACCAAAGGTATCTCTTTCCCTCGGAGCTGTTTCATCTTACGGTCCTCGATCCTCAACGGCATCGTCTCAATAGTAAGATTCTCCCGAACCTGAACATCATCTCTCTGAATCACATGAGATGGATCAGAAACATATTTTCGCAATTGCGACACATGAAACACATCATGTAGATTCGACAACTCCGGCGGCAACGCCACCCTATAGGCCACAGCACCAACTCTTTGCAAAATTTCATAAGGTCCAATAAACTTAGGATCCAGCTTCTTGGACTTCAACGCCCGACCCACACCAGTCATCGGGTTAACTCTTAGGAATACGTGATCACCTACACAGAATTCCAACTCTTTCCTCCGATTATCATGATAACTCTTCTGCCTACTCTGAGACACTTTCATTTTCTCACGAATCATCTGAATCGTCTCAGTAGTCTGCTGAACAATTTCTGGTCCAAGCACCACACTCTCACCGGTCTCATACCAACACAGAGGAGTCCTACACCTCCTCCCATACAAAGCTTCAAAGGGTGCCATTCCAATACTCGAATGGTAACTATTATTGTACGTGAATTCAATCAATGATAAATGAGTGTCCCACGCACCACCCTTTTCCAATACACAAGCTCTTAATAAATCCTCAAGCGACTGAATAGTCCTTTCCGATTGACCATCAGTTTGTGGATGATAAGCTGAACTTAATTTCAACTTAGTACCCAAAGCTTCTTGCAAGCTCTTCCAAAATTCTGAAGTAAACCTCGGATCTCTATCCGACACAATACTGGACGGAACACCATGTAACTTCACAATTACCCGAATATAAATCTCCGCCAGCTTCGTCAACGGAAAACTAATATTAATTGGCACAAAGTGTGCAGACTTTGTTAACCGATCCACAATCACCCATATAGCATCAAAACCTCTCGCCGTATTTGGCAATCCTGTAACAAAGTCCATAGAAATGCAATCCCATTTCCAAACCGGAATTTCCAACGGTTGCATAAATCCAGAAGGTCTCTGGTGTTCTACCTTCGATTTCTGACACGTCAAACAGGCATAAACAAATTGAGCAATGTCTCTTTTCATACCAGACCACCAAAATAATTTCTTTAAATCATGATACATCTTCGTAGCTCCGGGATGAATACTCAGATTACTACGGTGTCCTTCACTCAAAATCAGCTTTTTCAGTTCCTCATCATCTGGTACACAAATCCTGCCTCTAAATCTCAACACACCTGTACTATCCAATTTAAAGTCACTATCGGAGTCACTTCCTACTCCAGGCATCAAATCTACCAATTTCACATCCAACTTCTGATTCTCTCTAATCATATCCAAGAAGTCATTATTTACCTGCAACATACCCAACATTACACTCTCTGCAGTAGTTTCACAAACCATGCTCAAATCTCTGAATTGTTCAATTAACTCAATTTCTTTCACCATCAGAGCTGCCATATGAATTGTCTTTCTACTCAAAGCGTCTGCCACTACATTGGCCTTTCCCGGATGATAACTCAAACTGAAGTCATAATCCTTCAAAAATTCTAACCATCTTCTCTGCCTCATATTCAGCTCTTTCTGATCAAACAGGTATCTCAGACTCTTATGATCACTAAACACTTCAAATCTTGAACCATACAGGTAATGCCTCCAAATTTTCAACACAAAAACAACCGCAGCTAACTCAAGATCATGAGTAGGATAATTTCGCTCATGCACTCTCAGTTGCCGCGAAGCATATGCTACTACCTTACCATTCTGCATAAGAACTCCTCCTAATCCCATCTTAGACGCATCACAGTACACCACAAACGGTTCACTCGGAGTCGGTAACACTAACACCGGTGCCGTAGTCAATCTCTTTTTCAACTCTTCAAAACTTTCTTCACAAGCAGCGTCCCATACGAAAACTTGGTTCTTTCTCGTCAACTGAGTTAATGGCAACGCCAAATTAGAGAACCCTTCAATAAACCTGCGGTAATAACCAGCTAAACCCAGAAAGCTCCTAATTTCTGTCGCTGTCTTCGGCGGTTCCCACTGCAATACTGCACTTACTTTTGACGGATCCACCGCTATTCCATCTTCAGATATTACATGCCCCAAGAAACTCACTCTCTTCAACCAGAAGTCACACTTTGACAGTTTAGCAAATAATTTATTTTCCTTCAACACTTGCAAGGCAATTCTCAAATGTCCTGCATGTTCTTCATCAGATTTAGAATAAATTAATATATCATTAATAAACACTACAATGAATTGATCCAAATAAGAATGGAAAATTCTGTTCATATACTCCATAAATACTCCCGGCGCATTAGTCACTCCAAACGGCATTACAGCATATTCATAATGTCCATATCGAGTTCTAAAAGCAGTCTTCTGAATATCACCTTCTTTTACTCTTATTTGATGATAACCCGACCTTAAGTCAATCTTACTAAACACACGAGCTCCCACCAGCTGGTCCATCAAATCATCAATCCTCGGGAGAGGATACTTATTCTTAATCGTCACTTTATTCAACTGACGGTAATCGATGCACAAACGCATACTACCATCCTTCTTCTTCACCAACAACACTGGAGCTCCCCACGGCGATACACTTGGCCTAATAAACTTTCTATCCAACAATTCTCCAATTTGAGACTTCAACTCAGCCAATTCCACTGCAGACATCCTGTACGGCGCCATAGAAATAGGCCTCGTACCAGGAACAAGATCAATACCAAATTCCACTTCTCGCGTCGGAGGCAATTCCGTAATGTCGTCAGGAAACACTTCCGGAAATTCATTCACCACTGCCAATTCCTCCATTGACACTTTGCTATCCACCGATAAAGTTGCAAATAAAGCAAACACTCTAGTTTCATCTTCCAACAAGGCCCTCAATTCTTTATTAGACAAAGAACTTGCTAAAGCTTCCTCTTCAGGGGTCAAGAACAACAATTCCTTCCGAAAACAGTCGATGTAGACTCGGTTGAACTCTAACCAGTTCATACCCAGAATAACATCCAATTTACCAAGTGGTAGACAAATCAAATCCACTTCAAATTCTCTACCGAAAATAGTCAGCGGACACTTCAGGCATACCAAAGAAGTAGTCACTGAACCTATAGAGGGTGTCTCAATAGTCATTCGTCTCTCCAGAGTAGACGACACCAATCCTATCCTCTCCACACAATCCACAGAAATAAACGAGTGTGTTGCACCCGTATCAATAATAGCAGTTAAAGGAATATTATTGATAATACAAGTACCTTTGATAACACGCTCATCACTGGCAGCTTGAGTTCCTGCCAAAGCAAACACTTTTCCACCAGCCGGAGACGTCTGAGGCTTCTTCGGCTTCTCACAATGGGTACTGATGTGACCCTTCTCACCACAGTTATAACAGGTCGGCATAGTTGCTCTGCAGTTAGCTATCACATGACCTGGTTTTCCACACTTAAAACACTTTTTGGCTTCATTAGGACAATCATTAGCACGGTGTCCCATACCACCGCACCGAAAACATTTCCCTTCAGCAGATGCTCTCCCATCTCTAGGCTTCTTATCAACAACAGCTTTACGTTTTCCCTTATCAGCAGCAACACCATAAGGAGTACCACTAAACCTCTGCTTACCCTTACGGTCATTAACAGCTTTGTAGTGTGCAATCCTTGCCCGGTTATTGTTATCATAGATCCTGCTCCTGCTTACCAGCTCAGGATAGCTCCTGATCTTCTGACAAGCAATCCCCAGCTTAATCTCTGGACGCAGTCCATTCTCAAACTTTAAGCACTTAGAAGTCATTGCCCCTTCCACATTATAGTGAGGACAATACTGCACCAGCTCCTCAAACTTAGCAGCATACTCTGCTACAGTCATACTACCCTGCTTCAGCTCTAAGAATTCAATTTCCTTAGCACTCCGAATATCTTCCGGAAAATACTTCTCCAGAAAACCCTTCCGAACTACCTCCCAAGTAATGGCAGTTCCAGCAGCTTCCAATCTTTGGCGACTATTGTCCCACCAAGCTTCAGCCTCACCCTCCAGCATGTGAGTACCAAACCTCACCTTCTGCTCATCAGTACAATCCATAGTTCTGAAGATTTTCTCAATTGCCTTCAGCCACTTCTGAGCAGCTTCTGGGTCCAGAATTCCTCCTTCAAACGTTGGCGGCTTGTTGCTCCGAAACTGCGCCAAACTCCTGAATTAGGCATCTGCAGTTTGATTCTGATTAGCAACAGCTTGCGCCATTGCTTGCATAGCAGCAGCTAATGCAGCATCGTTCCTTCCTGCCATACTGCTCAAAACATAACAACACCAGGTTAAAAGATATTCAACTACATCATAACGGACAGACTCAACTCGACTCAACAACACTGGCCGGACGGACCGACCTGCTCTGATACCAATTGTAACACCCCACTTCCCAAAACAAATAAAATATGAATAACATAATAAAAATCAGAGTTTCCTTCCCAAGTGGGATATCACATAAAAATCACGTTTCCTTATAAAAAAGGTTTTTCTCCAAATACAGCGGAATATTTAAATAATACAATTAAATAAAAATTTTGATACGTTCGCAGGAAAAAAATAGGAGTTCAACATGAAACAATAAAAATGCCCAAGTCCCGTGCTACGTATCAGAGCATCCTAGACTCGACAGTCACACCAATATCCAAGCTAGCTAAGCACCTGGATTATCTGTACTTCCGAAGAAGCACAGACCACAATAACAACAAGGGGTGAGAAATCATGATCAAAAATATAATGGTAATGTAATACATGTAATAAGGCAGTAAAACACACCAACACATCAATTATTCACCCCAACAACACCATATAACGAACCTACTGTTCAAATTACAATATAACATATTATAATGCAATTATGCAACTCAACACCATGCATGCGGTACCGACTCATTGGTTCATTCAATTGAACCTGGATAGATCACTTACGCTCCTCCTGAGACATGATCTATCCCCCACCATTCTCCACAAAGGAGTACGGATGAATCACTTACGCTCCTCCTGAGACATGATTCATCCCACCAAAACACCATGATATGCAAGACACCAATGCATAATTATTATATTCTGGCACGCTAAGTGCACACGATCCTCCTGATCATATCATCATACAACAATGCATATGTATAGATATATTACACCAACACCATATAAATCAATCAGATAGTAAACGAATTCATACTATCACACCGGATATAACTACGTCCCCCCCCCCCACTCGGGGATACACGATCCTACTGATCACTACACACATATACATTACTAATTGCTCACCAACAATATTAAGGGAAACGCGTACTATCCCCAAGTACACAAGTTATATCCCATACTCATCATTTTCACACTACAGCAAGGCTAGAAGGATCACACGAGACCAATTTAGACATCTCACCAAAAGTCTCTGAGGTTACTCAGAACCTCCCTAAACCAACACCTCAGCCTATACACCAAAATCAATAATTCATCAACATCAATCCACAATCACAAACATGCCAATAGATATTATACTTACCAATTATCCTATAATTTCTACTCTAGAACCGACATTACGGTACATTACCGACATTTCAGAGTCACTCTGAATCTCACCAAGGTCCTAACCATAGTCATTAACGACGCTATAGGGAAACAACACATAACTTTTCCCAAAGCTATAATCACGGTCATTGCCAACACTACGGTAACAACACATAATCTCATCAGCTTTATATTCCTAGTTACTATCAACACTACAGTAACATCAACAATCCAACAAAATGGATCAATACTACAGTAACATCATCACCATATATATATATACCCCAAAATGCATCATCAGCATTCATCAATCCCCCAACATCAACAATAATCATAGCATGCCAATATAAAACTTTATATAACGATAAATTCCTACGGGGTTAAGGAATCCCCTCTACCCTATACATGTATAAACCATTCCCAATCAAATTTCTCCCCCCTTACCTTGACAATTGGTCGATCGATAGAATTCCTCCTAGAATTGGTCTCTTGGCCTTCTCCTTCCTCTTCCGTTCTTCGTTCCCTTTTTCCTTCGTTCTTTTTCACTTTCCTCGTTCTTTCCTCTTCTCTCTTTCTATCGCTCTTTTTTCTCAATTTTCTAAAATGTATCGTAACTCTCCTAACCCCTCATATTCTATTTCCCTTTTTAATTATTCTAATCCCAATAATAATAACTAATAAAATAATATAATATTAATAATCTTAATAATAATAATAATACTAATATAATCTTACTAATATTAATAATACCACATATTAATAATAATAATAATAATAATAATAATAATAATAATAATATTAATAATTCTAATAATAATAATAATGATAATAATAATAATAATCTTAATAATAATACTATTAATAATAACAATAATAATAATATTATTATCTCTCCAATAATCATAATAATACTTTTAATAATAATAATAATAACAACACTAATAATAATAATAGTAATAATAATAATAATAATAATAATACTATTATTATTATCACACCAATATCCCACGCCTATGGTAATCCCTTTCCTCTCCATTCCAACTTTTCTAATATCTCCTTGCTACCCCTTCATATTTCCTTCCTCACGGTTTCTATCGTGACTTTTCATATTTCCATTCTAACTTCCCAATAACCCTTTCACCTCTTATTTTACTTATTCCAACCACTAATATTCCCAATAATAATTCTAATAATAATAATTATAATAATCATTATAATAATAATAATAATATAATATAATATAATACTATTATAATATTATAGTAATATTCAACATAATAATAATAATAGTGATACACCCAACAATAATTATAATTATAATAATAATAATATTATCACACCAATAATAATAATAATATTAATAAAAATAATATAATAATAATATAATAATACTAATATTATTATTTCACCAAAATAATAATAATATTAATAATAGTAACAAATATAATAAATATAATAATAATAATAACACCCCCACCAATGTTACTATTATTTTTATATTACTATATTTCACACCAAAATATCACCAATAGTCCTCCCACATTAGGGACACCCACCAAACATCATCAAATACACCCCCACCAAAGGGCACACCAACATATAATTTTTAAAATAATAATAAAGTGACTAAATAATTAAAATGGGTGTTACAAGTACAAATACTCGAATCCTAAGGCTATGGATGAAAGGGTGGATTGTATTAACGTGCACAGAAGTTTGACAAGAAGTTGATTGTTTTAAGTTTTTTGTGGAATTATTCTTAAGTGGAAATTAGAAGAAAAAAAGACTTAATTAATAAAATTAGATCTAAGTTATTTTGAAATTAATTAATCTAAAAGGAATTAGCTAAATCAAATTAAGTTCCTAATTTAAATTAATTAAAAAAACATAAATTAAATTCAAAAAAGGATTTTGTTTATATATTTATGATTTTTAGTTTTAAAAAGAGATTAACCTGAAAGTTAAAAATATTGAAACTTAATCTAAATAAATATTTTTGCATTTTTGTTTTTGAATTGAAATGAAAATTAAATTAAAACTAAACATATTTTTCTTGTTTTATATCATTATGGAAAAGAAAATGAAATTAAACATTTTTTTTTTATTTTTATTCTTTTTATACAAAAAAACCTAAATTAAAATCTAAGTTCAATAATTTTATTCATTCTTTTAAAACTATTTTTATATTTTTTAGATTTTAAATTAAGTTAGTTGTTAGTGTTAGTATGGTTAGTTTTTTTATTATTAATATCAAATAAATAATTACAAAACAAAAATAAAAGAAAAATAATTATAAAAAAAAGACAAAAGATATTGGGTCGGGCTGGGTGGTTAGGCCCCAGACCCCACCCGTCAATATATAAAGGGGAGAGGGGGCTGGAAATTAGGGTTAAAACCCTAATTCCAGAATCTAGCCGCTGGGGACCTCTTCTTCCTCGTTTTCTCTTAAAAAATTTCTTTCTCTTTTCTATGGCCTCCCTTTCTCTCTACCTCACGGCCTCTTTTCCTCCCACGAAATCATCTTCTTCTTCTTATGATTTCTTCTTCTTTTGCTTTCATGGCCATGATTGTTCTTCTCTGTATTACCTGAAAAAAACAAATGAAAAGGGAAAAAAACAAGTTAACATCGTGGCTTACGTTTGGCTTGTTGTTGGTTTGAACGATGACGGATTTGGGATTATGGTCGGTGATGTTTTAACTGAGGCCGGTGGGTTTCGGTCGGATTTCTGGCCGTTGGTTTTTGACGGCTTGGATCTGTGACGGTTTTCACGATTTGGGTTTGATGTGCGGATCTGATTTTGTGATGAGTCCAGATGATCTTTCGTATGTGGGATCTGCGGTTTTTATGTGGTCTTGGTGATTTTCGGATGTGGGGTGGTGCTAGTGATGATTTTTCGTCCGTTTGGATGATGGATTTCGTCCGCTTCGTTTTGGGTCCACGATGTTGATGATTTTCGATTTTTGGTTTCTGATCATCCCCCCCTTTCGAACTTCTATTATTTTTCTTTTATAATCTCTTTTTCTGAAACAATTTAAAGTGTTTCCTTTTTCCACATAACATGTCTTTGACATGTTGTTGTTGATTTTGGAAGGTTTTTTATGGTGATGTTTATTTATGTTTTCAGACTTGTGGGTTGTTGTGGTATTTGATTTGATTTCTTCCAACTCGTTTTCGGATTTATGATTATTATCTTTATTGATGATGATTTGGATTTGGGGTGATGATGCTATGAATCTGATGTTTGGATCCGTTGGATTTGATTTACGGAATTAATTTGTTCATGATTTTTCTGATATCTCGGATCTGGAATTCCATTTTCGGATGTGATTTTTATTGATGAGATATTCCAAATTATGGATGGCTGGTGATATTATCTTTTTTCGGATTGATCATTGTTGTTGTTTCCGTTTCCGGAAATACTTGATGATGATCTTTCTGATTGGATTTGTGGGCTTTGGAATTTTCAAATTCTCTTTGAGGCCATGTTTGGACCCAAAATCAGTTTTTCGAAAACTCTTTTTCCCTCTTTCTCGGATACGGAATATAAATTGTCGGGTCTTGGGCCTGAGGTCGCTTGAAAAACAGGGGGTTTGGTAGCAAATTTGTTGCCCCTCCCGGACCCGATGATGAATCTTTTCTGAGGGTCCAAAATAAAATTAAAAACCACCTTTTTTGAAATACCCACATTTCTATCCATTTTTTGATATTTTTGCAGGTTCTAGATGGTGTTGAAACTCGAAGAACTCAGAAGCTGAAGAACTTAGTCTTAGGACTTTTAGAATTTTAATTGTAAACATGTAATATTGTGAACTTGTAATTCCACACAAAATTGTAAACTCTGATTTCCGATTGTGTATATGAATTCCAGCTTGAATAAAATGCGAACTCAATTTTTTCGAATTATTTCAATCCATATTTCGTCCCAAATAACTTTAACTTTCACAAATCGAATTTGAAACCTCTAACAAATTGCAATTACTTGAAACCAATGATATCCATCATAAATCCGATGCAAAAGTTGAGTTGGCCGTGCTTTTAAAAATTAACTCAAAACCGAAACAGAAACCGGTGAATAAGGACTTAAGCTCGTTTAGATAACCTATCTGCAAATAGTTTTTGAACAGACTCAAACCCCAATCCGTCAGACTTTACGACCTCAAATCAAATAATTTAAATTGATTAATAATCCAACTTTTTATTTGACTGCTAGTAATCTGATCCTCAAGTCTGGATGAACTGTACTGAGGAAAATCCAACATCCCCACTGCCATAGACTTCCAACCACTTTTCTAACCAATGTCGTGTAATTCGAGAGACAGGAGACCCTAGTTTCTTGGGGATCCTATGAGAATGATTTGGCCTTGTAACCGTCAACAGACCATAATCTGGTGGCACATCCGCACTCACATGAATTAAAGGGCACACAGGATTATTGTCCCATTTCTTCAACACGCCTGCAAAACGAACAAGCTAGGCAAACTGGTTATCGGTTAGTTAAAAATGAAAGATGGACTTAAAGGATATGCAAAGAATAAATGCACAAGGAGGTGGGATCTTGAGGTAAAAAATTAGGGTGTGACAGTTGTATTTATCGATGTATTATACTATGCAAAAATCATGTTAAGAAATTGTTTGTTGTTAACACGTATATTTGTAATGTTTTTTTCCTTGGCTGTAAGTTGTTAACACATGTTTTTGTATAGTGTTTTTTTTCCTTGGCTGTAAGTTGTTAACTGATTAATGATATTTATGCATGTTAGTTGTTAAACAGTGTTTTTATCTTTATTTACTTTAATAGGGGAATGATATTCACGTTGTTCTGATAACAACATTTATGGAGGTTTTCAATGACAGACTAACGGTAGGCCACACGTACATCATCTCAAACTTCAAGGTTCATGCAAATGATATTGTCTTCAAACCTTCAAGCCACACCTATGTGGTGAAGTTCACTGGAGGGATTTCTGTTAATGACGTTAACAAGCATCAAATCCCACCAAAGTCGGTTAACTTCACCAGTTTTCAGATATCATGACTGGACAATTTAGAAAGGATTTTTTGTTAGGTGACCGATGTTGATTATATTCCTTTACTGTTATACCTTTTTATTTTTACCATTTATGCATTGGAGATTTGTTTTTTCAGATGTAATAGGAATGAATGATAGCATAGGTTTCTCCTAGGCCCAATCAGGTGGGAAAAAACAACAAGTCAACTTCGTACTCAGAGACATTGGGTAACTTGAATTCCTACTTATACCAATATTTTCTAAACTAACTTTTACTTCATATTTAATGGCTTTATAATTTACATAATCATTCTTATTTCATAAACAACACCATCAATTGTACTCTTGGGAGTTGTATGTCACCCAGTTCATCAAATTCAACCAGGAACGAGTCAACACGGTTAGCCCAATGGTGGTTTTGCTTCAGTATGCAAAGGTCAAGGAAGAAGGTTAGGCTACTTATATTGCTATTAACAAATGTCCTAAAAAGTGTATTATTATGTTTTGTTCTAAATCTAAACAATGTCTTTTACACCCTAGGGAAATATCCACTTGCTGTTACAAATACATACAATGTAACCAAAATGTACATCAATGCTAATATACCTTATATAAAGGAATTTATAGAAAGTGCTCTCAAATTCTTATTTCATTCTTAATTCTTGCTCTCAACTCCTAGATATCATAGTTTACGACTAATTTTTTTAAATTTACTTATAGGATCCCAAAGGACTCCTTGGTTAATATTTCAGGACAACTTAGCTCTCAATCACAGTTGTATTCATAAAACTCGGAAAACTCTCAACAAACCCCTATCCAAAAGTTACTTTCAAAAGTTGTTGTTCTTCCCCCTAATGAAATTGTTAAACTTCGTGAGGTGTACTATTAAACCTCTTGCATCAAACAACCTGTCAAAGACTTTATTTGTTATCAACAATCACATTTTTCATCATTTTACATATTGTAGCAGATTACTTTCTGTGCTACGGTAGTAAAGACCAAAAAACTCATTGCTTCTCCATTTGGATGGTATTACCAGGCTTGTAATCAGTGCCATGAGGTTACTCGCGGTGGAAAAGCTCTATTTATGTGTGAGGCTGGTCATTTAACAGAAGTAGAAATCTTTAGGTTGGTTTGTTACTAAAATATGTCTTATTTGCGTTATATTTCTATTTAGTAGTAACACCCTCTCACCACAAGTAATCATGATATGTTAGGTATAAAATTGAGATTGAAGTAGTTCGTGTTGGAAAATGTTGTAAGTTTGTTTTTTGGGACAGAGAATGTGTTCAATTATTAGGTGTATCTGATGCACAGATGCGTGATACAATGGTTAAGGTTTATTCATCAACGACTTCAATGTCTTTGCAGTATGAGAAATTTACTAACTTACTCAATCGCATTGCTTGGTTTCTAATATTGTCACCAATATTTTTTAGGTTGGAATTGATGACCCTTTGGAATTCCCATTATCACTGGATCCTTTGTTGGATTTAGATATTGCTTTTAAAGTTAAGTGGCAACCCCGGTAGGAGAGTTGTCCTGTTGTCATGATTGTTAGGGATGAACCTTTCATCAAAAAACTTAAGGCTCCATGGGAGAAAATTGAGGTATATTTTTCCCATAGTTACAATAGTTGATGAATATGTTTCTTTAGTCTTTGTTATAATCCTTATTTACTTTTGACATCAAGGTCATAACATTTGAGGCAACTGTATCACCGCAGCTGTTGCAGGTATGTTCACGTATTATATTCATTGAAAGTCATGAATGTAATGTTGTGTTATGATGTTTCTCATTTCCCTTTTAATGTTGTTAAGATAAAATAGAGTGTTGATGAAGCAAATTTTGATGCTTGATAGGCCTAAAATATATTGTTTATTTGACTTGATTTTACGCACATTATCTAGTATTTTATTTCCATTTTCTTGTATTATGCCTCTACTTTGTTTCTTTTTCAGGTTTTTGTATTTTCAAAGCTACTCGAGAAGAAATGAAGAAAAACGAGCTAAAACCTTACTTTTTGAGGAAATGTACACATGGCTTCCACCATGGCGAGCGCCATAGGAGATGCCATGAGAGGGATGCAAGCCAACTGCTATCAACTGCCACGTCTCCCACTCCCTTCCACCCTAGTACATGTGGCAGGCGCCACCTTCACACGAAAGTTTCCCTCCCAAAAGGAGTTAGGGGACATTCTAGTCTTTCCCTGTACTTTCCTACCTCTATAAATAGGAGAGTTCTGATTCATTTCATGTCATCCAATCTTAGAGAACAGAACTCAAGCCATAAATTTCACTTGTCTGTAAAGTAATAAACTTCTCACAACGAGGGGTTATTACACCGTGTAATCGAGTTTGGAGCACTTGGGTAGAAGTTAAACCTGCCGCCATTTTATTTCCGCGTTTACTTCCAGTTGTACAAGATTTTAAAGCCTCTCGTTTGAGCAGGTTTCTGTTTATTGCCTTTATTTATCTGCCGTTTATTTGTCGCGCCTTTATTTACCTGCCTTTTATTTAGCGCACCCCTTTTATCGCACTTTATTTATTTACCCGCATTTTATTTTCTCGCATTTATTTACCATGTCCGGCTAAACTTTAAAGGCCTAGGATGCGAAGATTACAATTATAATTAGTATTCCAAACGATTTTCGGTAGAATTACTTAAGGGCTATTTTAACTTTTAACACTTATTTTCTGCACTTAAAATCTGTTGGGTAAGATCGAAAGTCGTCCAACCTTTAGATAAATTTGGTTAGTGTTGACTGTTCCATGGAAGCGAAAGCGCTTGGCTCAGTCAATTAGGAATCTTTAATGTTTAAGAAAACCGATTTTAAAACTGTTTTCGAACGCGTTTATGGATTTGAAGTCCGGTTCATAAGAACCTCTTTTTGTTAGAAATTCCAAGTTAAAATACTTTTCAACTAAGTTTAGAAACTATATTTCTTAAAAATAGGTTTATTAGTCCTAACGCAATGCGCACCTTCTTATATGTGACAATAAGAGGGATCGATTAGGGATAAACTCAGTTCTGAATACGTGAAAGCGACAGTTCCTGTTAAATTAGTTCTTTTCACGAGTCGAAAACATTGCCTTATAATGAATCCTATCTGTACACATTTGGAATACTACGTAGCTATATGAATTGCATCCATGCCTATTGCTTTATTATTAATTTTTATTCCGCACTTTACTTTTATTCTCCATAATCAACCCATTAATTGACTTGCCTTAGATAAACACCGTAACAATAGTACTCGATAGATTGACATTTGGTCTCTATGGGATCGATAATCTTTTGTATTACTTTGACGCTATTCGTGCACTTACGAATTGCCCATCAAGTTTTTGGCGCCGTTGTCGGGGACCAATTACGTCAAAATTTCGTACCCTGTTGTCGCACCGTCTAGACTAAGGCTATTCCCGTCGGTCAATGCGAAGAACTCGCAGTACTGGTACTCTTATAGATCCTTTAGAAGAACCTGAACGTTACGCTCGCGCATGAATCTTATTTCGTAGATTTAAGAGAGCAATGGATGAAGACCATAACCAAAGACCCCTTAAGGATTTCGCTCAACCATCTAATGACGAACCTAGTTCTAGTATTGTGAACCCCAATATTCCTGCTCACAATTTCGAGCTAAAACCGTCCCTATTATAATTAGTACAACAAAACCAATTCGCGGGACTCGCTACCGAGAACCCGAACCAACATTTAAAAACTTTTATTCAACTAGCTAATACTTTTAAAACCAATGGTGCTACCCCTGAGGCGATTAAGTTAAGATTATTCCCTTTTTTCCCTTAGAGACAAAGCCCTCACTTGGTTAGATTCCCTTCCAGCCAATTCTATAACAACTTGGGAAGACCTTAAGAGAGTCTTTCTCGCTAGATATTTCCCCCCGAGCAAAACCGATGTTCTTAAGAACCAAATAACCAAATTTACCCAAAACCAAGGTGAATCTCTCTTCGAAGCTTGGGAAAGATATAAAAACCTATTGAGAATATGTCCTCACCATGGCCTGGAATCATGGCTAATCATTCCTACTTTCTATAATGGACTTCATTATAACACAAAGATGACCATCGACACCGTCGCAGGGGGCGCCCTGATGAATAAACCTTACCCTGAAGCTTGCGCTCTCATCGAGGATATGGCCCAAAACCATTGTCAATGGGGGATTGAGCGAGCAACAGTGGAAAAGAAAGAAGCCCAAGGAGGAATACATGAGATAAGTTCTATAGACATGATGCAAGCCAAGATGGACGCTTTAGCCCTCAAAGTCGAACATATGTACGCAAACCCAGTAGCTGCAGCAGCAGTTTCAACTGAGTGTGAACTATGTGGTACTCAAGGACACCAATCGGCAGAATGCAATCTGCTGAACAAAATCCACTCAGGAGAAGTCAACTACGCCCAAGGAAACCCATTTTCAAATACCTATAACCCTGGATGGAAGAATCACCCAAACTTTTCCTACAAAAACAATAACCCTATCAAAAACTCTGCACCCCCGAGACCATCCGGTTATCAAGCCCAAAGACAAAACCCGCCTATGAAAGATGTGCAACCTAAGCCGAATCTTGAGAAAATCATGGAAGATTTCATTTTGGCTCAGACCTAGCAAAACAAGGAATTCCTGAACCAGAACATTCATGTAAATAAATTGATCACCCGTTTAGGAACCAAAGTAGACCAAATAGTCACCCACAATAAGATGCTTGAAACCCAGATACCTCAAATAGCTTTAAAACAAGCTCCTGAGACTACACCCGGAGGATAGTTCCCTGGTCAACCCCAACAGAACCCCCGAGGGCAAGCTAATGCAATTAACTTACGAAGTGGGACCGCTTATGATGAACCGGTTAACCCGACATTAAGTAAACTCAAGACTCCTAAGGAAAACATAGTGCCCACGAGTGAAGTAGAGGAACCAGTATGATCTGAAAAGCAGAAGGATAAAGACAAAACCAACGAACCATCACTGCCATATAAACCTCCCATACCCTATCCGCAAAGACTAAAACAAACCAAGATCAATAACCAATACCAAAAATTTATTAAAGTCATAGAGAAACTTCATGTGGAAATTCCTTTCACAGAAGCCATCACCCAAATATTGTCATATGCAAAATTCCTCAAAGACATCCTTACCAATAAACGTAGACTTGACGACCCGAAACCTTTAGAATGCAATTCCATTTCCGGGAATAAACTTACCGAGAAAGAGAAAGATCCTGGAAATTTCTCCATACCTTGTATTTTGGGAAGTCATGTCATCAATAAAGCTTTTCTAGACTTAGGAGCCAGTGTAAGCCTTATGCCCCTAGCAATTTTTGAAAGGTTAAAACTAGGAGAATTACAGCCTACTAAGATGTCACTTTAGTTAGCCGATAGATCCGTTAAATATCCGGTTGGCATATTGGAAGACATCCCAGTTAGGATCGGTCAGTTGTTCATCCCAACCGATTTTGTTGTCATGGACATTAAAGAAGATGATGAAATTCCTATCCTCCTAGGCAGACCATTCTTATCAACCGCTGGAGCCATAATAGATGTTAAGAGAGGGAAGTTGACTTTTGAGGTAGGTGACGAGAAGATAGAATTCATTCTATCGAAGTTTCTTATGGCACCAGTATTAGGAGACGCATGTTATGCCATAGACATCATCGATGAATGCGTTAGAGAGCTAGAATTAGAAGAAACCGTCAGACTTCCTTCAATCCTCATCATGGAAGATGATGGATTTATAGAACCCTACATCGATGATAGCCTGTACAAATGTTTATCCCTTACCCCAGATCTTATACCATGTCTAAAAAAACCCGCTTTAGAACTTAAAGAACTACCCAAGAACCTAAGATATGAATTCTTGGACGAAGAAATGAATTGTCCAGTGATAGTATGCGCTACTCTAAACCAAGGAGAGACAGACCAACTCTTAGTCATCTTACGAAAATATCCCTTTTCCTTAGGATATAACATCTCTGATCTTAAAGGTATAAGTCCATCTGTGTGCATGCACTGGATCTTGCTCGAGGAAGACTCAAAACCCTCTAGAGAACACCAGAGAAGAATAAACCCTATAATGAGTGATGTTGTTAAGAGGGAAGTTATCAAGTTACTAGAAGCAGGTATAATTTATCAGATCTCGGACAGTAAGTGGGTGAGCCTCGTGCATGTAGTACCTAAAAAGGGAGGCATCACGGTTGTGCAGAACGAAAAGGGTGAACATGTAGCGAAACGGATAGAAGGAGGATGGCGTATGTGTATAGATTATAGGAAATTAAATAAAGCCACTAGGAAAGACCATTTTCCCTTACCTTTTATAGACCAAATGCTAGACCGTTTGGTCCGACACTCCTATTTTTGTTACCTGGATGGGTATTCTGGATTTTTCCAAATTCCTATTGTCGCGGTGGAATTCGGATACCAAACTATTGATTAGTTTGAATCTTTAATTCATTTTGCAACCGAACTTTGATTTGTCCAAAGGAAGGGATAAAGATCGAAATTCCCACGATGCAATGCAAATGCAAGCTAGATTGTTTTAGGTTCGGGGGTTGGTTAAACTTAGGGAAGGTACTAGCATCCTAAGTTTCTGTAGTACTCTACAGGAACCTCTTGTTTTATGTTTGTTTACTGCTAAGTGTTTATCTGCTTAATGGTTTAGAGACCCTAGGGGTTTATTTCTAAGTATACTCGATAAGGCATCGCACCTTGTGCCTACATATCCTTACGGGAGTGGAATCAGAGTACGTTGTAGTTCACCCTAAAGGGTTAGAGGAGCTCTTTGACTGTGGTCAAAGTTCCTACGGGTTTAGGGTAGTTGTTTTGATTGGGTTTAGGAGAAGAGACGAGTTTTCATGTTAAGGGAGAGATAACCACCACAAATGTAAAAGGGGTTGTAGGAAATGGTCTTTGTGTTATCTTAAGAAAAGGTCTTACATACTCGGATGGTCGCCAAGTATGCCTTTGTCGTTCTTAAGGCAAAGTCCCTACATGTTTGATTGTATTGTTGTGGGGTGGAGATTACATCTCACTTAAGATGATTAACATCTATTCTCTAAATGTGTTTGAAAAGTCTGTATTGTTTTGATTGTTTTGTTTCTATGTTGTAGAAAGATAAAGACAAGGTCCTTCCTATGGGGTAGGTCCTAAACTTAAGTGAGCACCTCGAAGAATCAAGGATCGAGGGGAATATGATGCGTATGATGTGCGACTACACACAACGTTGAATTATGTGTAGGTTTTTCCTTTGGACGGAATGCGATGCGATGCAACAAGATATAATGACTTGCGATAAAGATAAATTGCCGAAAAATAAATACGGAAATATAAATCATACACGAACGCATGAAAGCGCTAGGTGAGTGTGTGCCTTGTGAATAAAAGCAGATAAAGATAAATTATATACGCATGAAAGCGCTAAGTGTATAGATGTGTAAATGTGTCGTGAGGTGAGATTGATTTGTACTTTACGATGTTGATTAAGTCGATTGATTAAATTGATTTTTGTTTGAATAAGAAGTTGATTTGATTTTAGACGAGGTCGAATGATTTTAGTAAAAGGAGTTGCATTTGATTATATTTTAGCAAAAATTAGATCAAGTTTAGGAATTATTAAGCTGATTATTTTTAAAGAGGTCCTATTAAGTAAATAAAGTTATATTACATGAAAAAGCTTTTATTAAATTAAATAGTTAAAAAAAGTTTTATTATTATAGATGGGAAAAGGTTATTTATGTAAAATATAAAAAGTATTTTTTTTTTTAGAATATGAACAATTATTATATTAAAAAAGGATTAAATTGATGACATTAATGAATTAGATTAATAGCAAATTAATTAAAATAAAAATGTTAATTGTTAATTAAATAGAGAAAAAAGGATTAATTACACAAAAGGGTTATTAGATTAATAAAAAAACGGTTGATTTAGGCAAATGATTAGATGATTGATAAAATATTAAGTTAAAAGAAAATAAAAAGATTTATTAATTCATTTTAATTAAATAGAATAGGTGGCTGATTAAGTTATTACTAACTGTTTTAATTATTTATTAATAAAAACTAATCTGAATTAATTAAATTAAAAACTTAATGATTAGGTTAAAAGGTGGCAATTAACGGTTGTTTAATGAGGTTAATTAGGGGTTAATTAGGGAGAGCGTATGATTAGATGCGCGCGAGCTTAGGAGGGTTTACGGTGGGATGTCGGGTGGACTGCTTGATCTGGTGATCAGGCGAGACGTGCGGTGGTGTGTGATGGTGCATGGTGATACGGTGTGTGCACATTCACAGGATTACACTAATACAAAATTGGGGGGAAAACGAAAACCCTAATCTCCATTTCTCCTCATCGCCGACGGTTCTCTTTCTTCTCGATCGCCTTCCTCTCGCTTCGGCTTCCTTCCCAATTCGAACCCCACCTACAACACAAAACTCAAACAAATAGGTTAAAGAACAAAATTTTACCCAAATGAGAGACACTAAGGTCTCCGGCGTTGCATCACACTTGTGATTTCCGGCGATGGTTTGCGATGGACGAAGGATTTGCAGATGGCGCAAGGGTTTGCAGATGGCGCAAGGGTTTGAGGATTTTAAACGAACACGGAGATAAGTTCTTCTTTTCTACGATTTTGCGGTTAGGATTTGATTTTGGATTTTTGAATTGTTTGTGGATCGCTGTGGTTTTTTTGTTGATATCGTTTTTCTTGTCGTGCCCCCTCGTTCCTTTCTCCTCCCGATTTCTCCACTTATATAGCCAAGCCTTTGATTTCGAATTGAGTACTGCGATGAATACCTTCCTAATCGATTGCGACATGTTTTTTTACTTTTGGAAAGAACATTAATTCTTGCTTAATCTCGTATGATTTCTCTCCGAAATCTAATGGACGTCTTTCTTGTTCTCATTCAACAGGTCATTGATTGTGGCCCTCTTTGTATGGGAAGGAACTTTCCATTTCCGCAACGACATGCTCTTGGACAAATTGAAGACCTTCCTCTTTAGATTCAAACAGGTATGCGATTTGGTTTCCAAATGTTATCAATATCTGCGATTTCGATTGACTTTCACTCTAATCTGACCTTTCCTTTATCTGTAGGAACTTTGAGAATAAATTGGACCAACTCAATTCCGTAAGGGCCCGACTGGCACGACTTTATGCTGGCCTTACCATTATGCTTAATGAACGAAGATTGGTGATGAAGATTTACTGCAAGGTTGGCTGGAGTCTTCAATGTTGCTGATGCAAACAAATGCATGTTTGTGGAGCGTGTAATTTAGCATTCCAGTTTTTGTGACTGTGATTTCCTTTGGAGCCTTCACCTTTCTTGGAGGGGATTAACACTTGATGGTTGATTATTAACGGTTGCCTGTATGTCTTGCAGAAAACCTCGGGTAGACGTAATGAGAAGTATCGATCATACTCCTGGCCAACAGTTTTCACAACACTGTCCAGAAGATGGAGTGAAGGAAGCTTATGATCTGCAGACACCTCGAGAATACGAGCGCAGATAGCATACGCGATCCCTCTAGCCTGTTCCCTATGTTGTTCAACAATGATGGTAAGATCAGTGATGATAGGTTTCACATTAGACGCGAGTTCAGCCAATAACAACTCGTAAATCTGAACAATTTCTTCGGTTGAAGGTTGCAAATTTCTCAGCCTTTGGGTCATCCTCACGTTGCCTCGGCAAAGTCTTGAATCGACCACCAAGTATTGACGGTGGGGGGTTCTGTCCATTCTCGTTGCTCATGTTAATCAGTCGTGTGGTGCATTTCGCTAACACCTTCTTCTTGTTTTGCAGCAGTGTTGTCATGAACAAAGGGTTGCCATTGTTTGAGGGTATCAGTTAATTGTGTACTGGTTTGGTTTGTAGGGTGTTTGGAGTGGGAATTCTGCCAGGTTGATGGTGGCGGTACTCTGATACATATGCGTCTTGTTCTAGGAGTTATGATAGAGTGAGGACTGCTAGACCGTATGCGTTATGTCGCAGCTTTCGTAGCTTGGAAGGTCGCCATAGGTAAGCCTGACGTGAGTTTCCTGATTTTATAGTTCGATTACCTCTTCTTCAGCCTGTGAGTGTTTTAACTCTGTGCCTCCATGCTGCTTATGCAGGAATTTCAAGCGGGTGCTCGAGGAAAGTTTGGTATCCAAGAGAGGTTTATCGGAGGGAGATGCACGGGAACAAGGGCGAACCTTGAATGAAAACATGCGAAAATCGTTTGTAGCATATATTCTGTTTTTATATCAGGAAGTGACAGATCAATTGGGTATTCTTTCTTTTATGCAGCTGAGTTAACAACTCTGGTATTTCTGGAAGCATAAACTTCTGCAATGTTTTCCTTCTCCGCTGATTCAGAATGGAGACCTTGATAACTTTGAATTTCTGGTTGCTTGGCGTAAAGTTGGATTTTGATTATTTCAAATGAAACACTGTTTTAACCTTCAATTGTGTTGTTGCTTTGACAGGTTTTGAATGTTATTGTGATGATAGTCCTTCCATTTTCCTTCACAGATCACAGTACAAGAAGTGGTGAGAAACTAATCAATCTTGAATGAAAGGATGATATCGTTTGACAGCTAACAAAGCTTTTTAGGTGGCCTCTCAGTTTTCATGCCAGTATTTGAGATAACAGTGAAAATAGTATCGAAGTCCTTCTCTGAAGTCAATTCCGTTGGAGTACCCATCAACAATGTTATCTCGCAGTTTAGCAATACCGGGACCAGCGTCAGCTCAGGAAGTCTTGGAAGCAAACCAGAAGACCTAAGGGGTAACATCTTCTGCTGAGGATGGAAACTCCGCCACATGCGGCGAGATGATCTTTTGTAAGCTTCCTCCAACAAACCGAGTGATATGCGTACCTACCGGCCGCTGCATGCTGCAATGTTCTCCTTTTCATTGCGACCCATGCGTAAAGGGTTTGATGTAATTAAGTAGAGTCTTTTAGTATGTATTCGAACAAGCACTAATGGGTATCAATAATCATTTGAAATGTTCCTCCCCTTGTTTGCCTAGTTATCGGTCTCTGCTATGAATGTGAACGAGGTATTAATGGTTAAATCTGAACTAGGAATTGTAATTTGATTACCAATGTGTACTACTTTTGTTAATTCTTAGCATTAATCTGTTGTATCTGAAGTTTGACTTGTGGTTTGAATTTTAACAAAGGAACAAATTTGAATTCTCATGAGTTTCCAAGTTTGATTCACGGTTCTTCCATCCAAACATCAAAGCCAAAATTCTCATAAACCACCAACCTGTAATCCTTCTCTCATAACTCCTCCTCATGAATAAAAAACAAAGCTCCTTGCACTAAGTCCAATTTAATATTCGTAACTAAAGAATTTGGATGACGATGAACCTGGCGCTCGAATTATAAAGATATAATCCAATAGCATCACTCTTTTTGAGGTCTTTGAGAAACTCCGAGTAGAATGACTGGTAGAAAGAACCCTAAGGCCTTGAGATACTTAATTGTGAGGACGATTACTATCTATACTTTAAATAAAATGTACCTGCACCAGCCGATTAGTTATAATAACCACACAAAAGATAAGATGCAAAAAAAAAGCAGGCGAGACCTTAAGGTCAAAAAATAGGGTGCAACAGATGCCCCTATTTAAGTTACTCCTATTCGGAGGTACGGAGATTGGAATCTCCGTTTCGACGAGATAGGAGGGACTTAAATATAAACATTGCACGAATTTTTTGTCATAAGAAGCCACCGTATGCAAATGATATGCAATGATATGAAAATGCAAGACAGAGCTCCCGTGGGAATAACTGGGCAAGACACGTAGAGAGCAAACTCAACGATATGAGACACCGCGAGAAGAGAGAACAATCAACATTGTGGATTCTCCGAAATGAAGATGAGATATAATAATACCATCAGGAACACGGTAGCTTGGATCGTGAAACAGGATCTTGAAAGTGATGGGTAGCCTGCTAGCAACGTGTGACGGCCTAATCAAGGATGTTTTGTTGAAGCAAAGAAATGCGTGCTACCCACTGTTAAACGCATGGTAGCATAAGCAAAGATATTTGACTGAAAGAAAGGTGTATTACCTACTATCAAATATATGACAGTCTAAGCGAAAGTAATAACCAAAAATGAGGAAAGATTACCTACTACCATATGATAGTCTAAGGGAGGTATCTGACCGAAAGAAGAGGTGTATTACTTACTATCAAATATAGGACAGTCTAAGCGAAAGTAATAACCAAAAATGAGGAAAGATTACCTACTACCATACGATAGTCTAAGGGGAGGTATCTGACCGAAAGAAGAGGTGTATTACTTACTATCAAATATAGGACAGTCTAAGCGAAAGTAATAACCAAAAATGAGGAATGATTACCTACTACCATACGATAGTCTAAGGGAAGGTATCTGACCGAAAGAAGAGGTGTATTACTTACTGAAAGTAATAACCAAAAATGAGGAGAGATTACCTACTACCATATGATAGTCTAAGAGAGGTATCTGACCGAAAGAAGAGATGTATTACTTACTATCAAATATAGGACAGTCTAAGCGAAAGTAATAACAAAAAATGAGGAAAGATTACCTACTACCATATGATAGTCTAAGGGAAGGTATCTGACCGAAAGAAGAGATGTATTACTTACTATCAAATATAGGACAGTCTAAGCGAAAGTAATAACCAAAAATGAGGAAAGATTACCTACTACCATATGATAGTCTAAGGGAAGGTATCTGACCGACAACTATACTGGAGGTTGTCAGGCTTTGACGATGATCTCTGGGAGGGATGCAGACCGACTGATTAGCGAAATATGTCTTCTCAAACAAAGAGAGACCAAGCGTAATAAACTTCATCGGACTTCTCGGAAGATATGTCATTTGATGGAAATAAACTTGCGTGCTGAACTCACTGGGGAGTAAATTCTTGAAGAGTATTTCCTGTCGTAGTTGTAGGTATCGTTGTAGACTGTAGATGTAATTTGTAGATTGTAGATCTTCACCGGGGATCTTCGGAAGAGATGTGAGCCGGTTGAATTGTATTGTATATCTTCTTGTAAAATTTTCCTTGACTTCTCTTGGGAGATGTTACTTGATGGAGATAAGCTTATGTGATGATCTCATTGGGGAATTCATTCTGAGGGTAAATGATATGTCTTGTAGAAATTGTCGTTTCGTCGTTTTGAACAAGATTCTGATCAAAACGAGTTGCTCAAATAAAGAGATTACTTGCAATCCAGATGCATATTATCGAGGAATCCTAGTAATATTTGCTGGAGAAATATTTGCCTTCATAAAATTCTTCCTGGGGAGCCAGGTGCAAAATAAATGCACATTGAATCCAATATTCAAAGGTTGGAGAAGTCCAAAATGTGATTGACAAGGACCGAAGTTCAACTCAGGAAGTAACCGAAAAGAAACTGTCAAGCGAGACTCGAGTATTGAGGCATGAACTCAAATGGGAACGTACTAAAACAACCGTCTTCCATGAGGACCGAATTTCATGGGGAGAATAGAAATATTGTGCTCTTTCTGCCTAGGGCTGAAAATTCTACTTTGAAGGAGAAGACACGCCCAACCATTCAGGGATAAACACGACCAAAGCGACAGAACAAACAACAAAAGGATGCAAAGAATGCATATGCCATGTGATCTATCTATATGTTATGCGTATGCTGATGCTGACAAAATAGACAGAGATGGAATAAACATCTCGGCGGAGGGCACTCAAACCTAATCTTCATAAGTCAAACATAGTTTGGAGGATGTACACTTGCTTTAGGAAACCTAAAGCTGTTGAATATGCCAGAGTCGAGGCTTCATGGGGATGAAATAAACATCTGCTTCGCTTTAAATTTCAGATGCCCCAATGAGAAAAGGTCGTCTCGTCTAGATGCCCCGCTGTCTTCGAACTCTTGTAGAGGTTCGCAGAAGCTCGACGTAACTGCCCCTGATTGATGATATAACCGAGTTTTCAAACTTGCGTTCTAAGTAAAGTCAAACTTGTATGGATCAAAACCTCTTGGAAAATGACTTGCCCCAGGTTAGCAAAGTCTTCAAATTTAAATCGATGGTTTCTTCATGTAATCTCTCTAAGACATCAGGCAAATCTGGCCAGTCAGAACTGTCAATTCTGAAACTGTTAATGCAACACATATGTTTGTCTTGAAGTTTTGAAAATAGATATCGCGATAACTTGTGACAAAATCACTAGTTAGGATATTAATTTATGATGCCAACGTCAGGTTGAGCATAGCTCATAGGAGTCAGGAAACAATATCTCATTGAGTATGCTTTCAAACTAAACCTTACTTCAATTAGGACTTTGTGGGTTATATATATAAGTGGTCAAAGTATATTTGTGCCCCACCCAAATTTTTGGAAAGATGTTCATTTTTGATATTACCCTGACCCAGGCTAAAAATGAGGTTTTGACATGGGAGAGAAAAAACAGATCTTTTCTCAAAGCTTAAAAGAAAGGTTGACTATTTCTGGTGTTATCTAGGATGTCTGAAACAAGAATGCCTTACGTCATTAGTAGGTTTTTTATCCAAAAGCATACGAAAAGAGATCCTGCGTTTTTACTTCATCATCCTCCCCCCAATTATTCACCATAGTGAGAGAATTGGATATAGTTGGCATTATGATGTTTTACGAGTGAAACGAATGGATTTCTTCAAGACAAACATTTTATTGCATTAATTATTCAAGATAAACAAGCCATACAAGCCAAATATGCTTTTAATCGAAGAAATGAAATGCGCATAAGCAAAAAGAAAACACCCTGGTGAGCCCTTCTTAGGATTTTATTCAGCCTTTGCATGGAATGGAAAAGCCTGCAGAATTGTCTGATGTGTCGCCTTCGGATCCATTTTCAGGCACTATATTGGTACGAGCTTCCCGAATAACCTTGGATCATGTTCGCGGAGGATGAACCATGCTGAGGTGGGGGATTACCTTGCACATAAGGAATGGACCCTTTAAAGGATAAAATTCCATCCTTAACCAACCTTTGAACATCTGCCTTCATACCGTAGCATCTTTCAATATCATGGCCTGGAGCACCTTGATGGTATAGGCAGAATTTGTCAGCTTTGTACCAATACGGAAGTTTCTTGGGTATCTTGGGCGGAGCTCTCGTCTGGATGTGACCTTTTTTAATCAAAGTTGGGAACAAGTCGGTGTACGTCATTGGTATGGGATCAAACTGATCGTTGGCTGTCCGATTTTGTTGATTTTGTTGATGTTGTGGCTGCGGATACCCTTTCTTGGATCGTCCTTGCTGCACAAAATTTACTTCATGTTCTCTTTTCTTCGTAAAACCATTCCCATACTTCTTAGCATCATTGGGAGCACTTCCTTTCTTGACTAGTCTTCCTTCACGAACACCTTCTTCTAAACGCATCCCCATATTGACCATTTCAGTGAAGTCGCTGGGTGCACTTGCCACCATCTTCTTATAAAAGAACGGATCTAGGGTCTTCAGAAAAATCTTAGTCATCTCTTTTTCCTCCAATGGTGGTATGACTTGAGCGGCTAACTCGCGCCAACGTTGAGCATATTCCTTGAAATTCTCTTTGTCCTTTTGAGCCATGGCCCTCAATTGGTCACGGTCTGGAGCCATGTCCACATTATACTTGTATTGCTTGATGAAGGCTCCTCCTAGATCGTTGAAAGTTCTAATCTTTGCATTATCCAATCCCATATACCACCTGAGTGCAGCGCCTGTTAAACTGTCTTGGAAATAATGAATGAGCAATTGATCATTGTCAGTTTGGGCGGACATCTTTCTAGCATACATGATAAGATGACTTTGAGGACAAGTATTTCCTTTGTACTTCTCAAAATCAGGGACCTTAAACTTTGGCGGAACCTTAACGTTTGGAACTAAGCACAGGTCAGAAGCATTCTTTCCAAACAGATCCTTCCCACGAAGGGTCCTCAATTCTTTTTGTATTTCGGAAAATTGGCCTTGAAACCCATCCATCCTTTCTTCCAAACTCACAGTTTTGCTGGGTACCCTATGAGGAATTGGTTCGTCTAGGATATGTGGAGTAATATTCACACGTGGAGGTGCACTAGTCATTATAGCAGTAATGGTAGGGATAGCTTGGACGTTGGTCATGGCAGGGACCTCGGGAACAGGTGGACGATAACCGGCCGGAGTAAAATAAGGAGGCATTCCCCACGGGAAACCTGGCGGCATACTGTAGGTCATTTCAGCAACAGTAGACACCACTGGGATCGGTGTTGAAACTATTTCGGAGATAACGGCCCTTTGAACTTCTTGGTTGTTGAGTGCAGACTGGTTAGACAGAGCTTCAACTATACCATTCAACCTTTCCAATCTCTCTTTCAGAGTTGTAACTTCGTCACGGAGCACCATATTCTCTTGTTCCAATTGATCCATCTTTTGGCGTTGATTGGCTCGAGTGTTATACTGGTGATTCAGTTTGAGACGTCGACTGACAGATAAAGACAGAAGACGAATGAGGACGCAGAAGAGGAGAGACACATGCATATGTAAATGCTGGATGCATGATGCGAGAATGCTAATGCAAGCATGTAAGGATGAAATGTTTCATGGAACTCAAGTTCTTATAAACATTACAGAGTACCAAAGAAAATCATTTTAATATTTTTATGCATATATATTTTTTATTTTATCGGATTACAAATAAATATCCTCTTAAGAGTCCTAGCATAATAGCTAAATAAAAGCTAAGAAAGCCCTAAGGAAGTCCTTCATCTTGTTTGTTGATTTGTTCCTCCACTTGGATCTCCTTGAAGGTAAGCTCGTCTATGATCAAGGTCTAAAGAGTAGTTGGATAGAGGAAAATAAATCCTCCATCCCTTCTTTTGCTCTTGTTGAAAAATGAGAAATGGATCCCTCGTTTACTTGGATCTTTGATGATGATGAGAGTCTTTTGAACTTCTAATGATCCTCCATGTTAAGGGAAGCCTTCTATTGATCTTCAATGATAAGGAGGTCTCTTGTATTTGTCCTTTGGAGTTTCTTGATTCTTCAATTGATGCTCCTAACTTCCTTAGGTCATCCAAGCTAGGACTCTTAAAAGAATATTTCAAAAATATTTTCTTATGTAATCCCTATTGGTTCTATAATGTTTATAAATAAACTAGGAATTCCATGAAACTTAATGTAATATGATGCTTAAATGATGCAACAAACACAGGTATTCACATAAGGACACACAAAGATAAACAAACAAGGGGGACCCTAGGTTTGCAACGAGCTTGGAGCAAAGGTATACCCATCCCCAAAGGATTTGGACTAAGGTTGATTGTACCTGCAGAACAAGGTTCTAAAAGGTTCCCAAAGTCATTAGCCCATCTTTCGGATATTATCAACTTCCCAAGTACTCGAGGGTTAATAATATTCTCAAGAGAACTTCTTTTGAGTGTAGCATCGCGTAGCACTATTTCAGGGGTACCCCCTCATAGTCCCGCACTACGTCCTAATAAAGGCCAAAGTTGGGTTAAGGTAACTACGGTCCTCAATTTCATGGGCTCCAAAGTCGAAAGTAGTGAGTGTCTTCACGATTGATCGTTCAACAGTACTATTTCGAAAGGGCCTCAACTGAGCGGGATTCTCGATTCAACTTAGTAGGGATTCCACTCCCAATAAGCCTCCTCGAATATATCACCATCCTATCTTAATTTCTCTCAAAGTTCGGGTGTAGAACTTTATCTCACCACTCAAGGACAACAAACCCCAAAAGAAACATAAGAGAAAGCATGTAAACAATTAATCAAGTAGGCAGATATATAAAGCAATAAACAGATAAAATAAGATAGGGAAACCCACTAGAGAGTCCCCAGTGAAGTCGCCATTTCTGTCGCGGTGGAATTCGGATACCAAACTATTGATTAGTTTGAATCTTTAATTCATTTTGCAACCGAACTTTGATTTGTCCAAAGGAAGGGATAAAGATCGAAATTCCCACGATGCAATGCAAATGCAAGCTAGATTGTTTTAGGTTCGGGGGTTGGTTAAACTTAGGGAAGGTACTAGCATCCTAAGTTTCTGTAGTACTCTACAGGAACCTCTTGTTTTATGTTTGTTTACTGCTAAGTGTTTATCTGCTTAATGGTTTAGAGACCCTAGGGGTTTATTTCTAAGTATACTCGATAAGGCATCGCACCTTGTGCCTACATATCCTTACGGGAGTGGAATCAGAGTACGTTGTAGTTCACCCTAAAGGGTTAGAGGAGCTCTTTGACTGTGGTCAAAGTTCCTACGGGTTTAGGGTAGTTGTTTTGATTGGGTTTAGGAGAAGAGACGAGTTTTCATGTTAAGGGAGAGATAACCACCACAAATGTAAAAGGGGTTGTAGGAAATGGTCTTTGTGTTATCTTAAGAAAAGGTCTTACATACTCGGATGGTCGCCAAGTATGCCTTTGTCGTTCTTAAGGCAAAGTCCCTACATGTTTGATTGTATTGTTGTGGGGTGGAGATTACATCTCACTTAAGATGATTAACATCTATTCTCTAAATGTGTTTGAAAAGTCTGTATTGTTTTGATTGTTTTGTTTCTATGTTGTAGAAAGATAAAGACAAGGTCCTTCCTATGGGGTAGGTCCTAAACTTAAGTGAGCACCTCGAAGAATCAAGGATCGAGGGGAATATGATGCGTATGATGTGCGACTACACACAACGTTGAATTATGTGTAGGTTTTTCCTTTGGACGGAATGCGATGCGATGCAACAAGATATAATGACTTGCGATAAAGATAAATTGCCGAAAAATAAATACGGAAATATAAATCATACACGAACGCATGAAAGCGCTAGGTGAGTGTGTGCCTTGTGAATAAAAGCAGATAAAGATAAATTATATACGCATGAAAGCGCTAAGTGTATAGATGTGTAAATGTGTCGTGAGGTGAGATTGATTTGTACTTTACGATGTTGATTAAGTCGATTGATTAAATTGATTTTTGTTTGAATAAGAAGTTGATTTGATTTTAGACGAGGTCGAATGATTTTAGTAAAAGGAGTTGCATTTGATTATATTTTAGCAAAAATTAGATCAAGTTTAGGAATTATTAAGCTGATTATTTTTAAAGAGGTCCTATTAAGTAAATAAAGTTATATTACATGAAAAAGCTTTTATTAAATTAAATAGTTAAAAAAAGTTTTATTATTATAGATGGGAAAAGGTTATTTATGTAAAATATAAAAAGTATTTTTTTTTTTAGAATATGAACAATTATTATATTAAAAAAGGATTAAATTGATGACATTAATGAATTAGATTAATAGCAAATTAATTAAAATAAAAATGTTAATTGTTAATTAAATAGAGAAAAAAGGATTAATTACACAAAAGGGTTATTAGATTAATAAAAAAACGGTTGATTTAGGCAAATGATTAGATGATTGATAAAATATTAAGTTAAAAGAAAATAAAAAGATTTATTAATTCATTTTAATTAAATAGAATAGGTGGCTGATTAAGTTATTACTAACTGTTTTAATTATTTATTAATAAAAACTAATCTGAATTAATTAAATTAAAAACTTAATGATTAGGTTAAAAGGTGGCAATTAACGGTTGTTTAATGAGGTTAATTAGGGGTTAATTAGGGAGAGCGTATGATTAGGTGCGCGCGAGCTTAGGAGGGTTTACGGTGGGATGTCGGGTGGACTGCTTGATCTGGTGATCAGGCGAGACGTGCGGTGGTGTGTGATGGTGCATGGTGATACGGTGTGTGCACATTCACAGGATTACACTAATACAAAATTGGGGGGAAAACGAAAACCCTAATCTCCATTTCTCCTCATCGCCGACGGTTCTCTTTCTTCTCGATCGCCTTCCTCTCGCTTCGGCTTCCTTCCCAATTCGAACCCCACCTACAACACAAAACTCAAACAAATAGGTTAAAGAACAAAATTTTACCCAAATGAGAGACACTAAGGTCTCCGGCGTTGCATCACACTTGTGATTTCCGGCGATGGTTTGCGATGGACGAAGGATTTGCAGATGGCGCAAGGGTTTGCAGATGGCGCAAGGGTTTGAGGATTTTAAACGAACACGGAGATAAGTTCTTCTTTTCTACGATTTTGCGGTTAGGATTTGATTTTGGATTTTTGAATTGTTTGTGGATCGCTGTGGTTTTTTTGTTGATATCGTTTTTCTTGTCGTGCCCCCTCGTTCCTTTCTCCTCCCGATTTCTCCACTTATATAGCCAAGCCTTTGATTTCGAATTGAGTACTGCGATGAATACCTTCCTAATCGATTGCGACATGTTTTTTTACTTTTGGAAAGAACATTAATTCTTGCTTAATCTCGTATGATTTCTCTCCGAAATCTAATGGACGTCTTTCTTGTTCTCATTCAACAGGTCATTGATTGTGGCCCTCTTTGTATGGGAAGGAACTTTCCATTTCCGCAACGACATGCTCTTGGACAAATTGAAGACCTTCCTCTTTAGATTCAAACAGGTATGCGATTTGGTTTCCAAATGTTATCAATATCTGCGATTTCGATTGACTTTCACTCTAATCTGACCTTTCCTTTATCTGTAGGAACTTTGAGAATAAATTGGACCAACTCAATTCCGTAAGGGCCCGACTGGCACGACTTTATGCTGGCCTTACCATTATGCTTAATGAACGAAGATTGGTGATGAAGATTTACTGCAAGGTTGGCTGGAGTCTTCAATGTTGCTGATGCAAACAAATGCATGTTTGTGGAGCGTGTAATTTAGCATTCCAGTTTTTGTGACTGTGATTTCCTTTGGAGCCTTCACCTTTCTTGGAGGGGATTAACACTTGATGGTTGATTATTAACGGTTGCCTGTATGTCTTGCAGAAAACCTCGGGTAGACGTAATGAGAAGTATCGATCATACTCCTGGCCAACAGTTTTCACAACACTGTCCAGAAGATGGAGTGAAGGAAGCTTATGATCTGCAGACACCTCGAGAATACGAGCGCAGATAGCATACGCGATCCCTCTAGCCTGTTCCCTATGTTGTTCAACAATGATGGTAAGATCAGTGATGATAGGTTTCACATTAGACGCGAGTTCAGCCAATAACAACTCGTAAATCTGAACAATTTCTTCGGTTGAAGGTTGCAAATTTCTCAGCCTTTGGGTCATCCTCACGTTGCCTCGGCAAAGTCTTGAATCGACCACCAAGTATTGACGGTGGGGGGTTCTGTCCATTCTCGTTGCTCATGTTAATCAGTCGTGTGGTGCATTTCGCTAACACCTTCTTCTTGTTTTGCAGCAGTGTTGTCATGAACAAAGGGTTGCCATTGTTTGAGGGTATCAGTTAATTGTGTACTGGTTTGGTTTGTAGGGTGTTTGGAGTGGGAATTCTGCCAGGTTGATGGTGGCGGTACTCTGATACATATGCGTCTTGTTCTAGGAGTTATGATAGAGTGAGGACTGCTAGACCGTATGCGTTATGTCGCAGCTTTCGTAGCTTGGAAGGTCGCCATAGGTAAGCCTGACGTGAGTTTCCTGATTTTATAGTTCGATTACCTCTTCTTCAGCCTGTGAGTGTTTTAACTCTGTGCCTCCATGCTGCTTATGCAGGAATTTCAAGCGGGTGCTCGAGGAAAGTTTGGTATCCAAGAGAGGTTTATCGGAGGGAGATGCACGGGAACAAGGGCGAACCTTGAATGAAAACATGCGAAAATCGTTTGTAGCATATATTCTGTTTTTATATCAGGAAGTGACAGATCAATTGGGTATTCTTTCTTTTATGCAGCTGAGTTAACAACTCTGGTATTTCTGGAAGCATAAACTTCTGCAATGTTTTCCTTCTCCGCTGATTCAGAATGGAGACCTTGATAACTTTGAATTTCTGGTTGCTTGGCGTAAAGTTGGATTTTGATTATTTCAAATGAAACACTGTTTTAACCTTCAATTGTGTTGTTGCTTTGACAGGTTTTGAATGTTATTGTGATGATAGTCCTTCCATTTTCCTTCACAGATCACAGTACAAGAAGTGGTGAGAAACTAATCAATCTTGAATGAAAGGATGATATCGTTTGACAGCTAACAAAGCTTTTTAGGTGGCCTCTCAGTTTTCATGCCAGTATTTGAGATAACAGTGAAAATAGTATCGAAGTCCTTCTCTGAAGTCAATTCCGTTGGAGTACCCATCAACAATGTTATCTCGCAGTTTAGCAATACCGGGACCAGCGTCAGCTCAGGAAGTCTTGGAAGCAAACCAGAAGACCTAAGGGGTAACATCTTCTGCTGAGGATGGAAACTCCGCCACATGCGGCGAGATGATCTTTTGTAAGCTTCCTCCAACAAACCGAGTGATATGCGTACCTACCGGCCGCTGCATGCTGCAATGTTCTCCTTTTCATTGCGACCCATGCGTAAAGGGTTTGATGTAATTAAGTAGAGTCTTTTAGTATGTATTCGAACAAGCACTAATGGGTATCAATAATCATTTGAAATGTTCCTCCCCTTGTTTGCCTAGTTATCGGTCTCTGCTATGAATGTGAACGAGGTATTAATGGTTAAATCTGAACTAGGAATTGTAATTTGATTACCAATGTGTACTACTTTTGTTAATTCTTAGCATTAATCTGTTGTATCTGAAGTTTGACTTGTGGTTTGAATTTTAACAAAGGAACAAATTTGAATTCTCATGAGTTTCCAAGTTTGATTCACGGTTCTTCCATCCAAACATCAAAGCCAAAATTCTCATAAACCACCAACCTGTAATCCTTCTCTCATAACTCCTCCTCATGAATAAAAAACAAAGCTCCTTGCACTAAGTCCAATTTAATATTCGTAACTAAAGAATTTGGATGACGATGAACCTGGCGCTCGAATTATAAAGATATAATCCAATAGCATCACTCTTTTTGAGGTCTTTGAGAAACTCCGAGTAGAATGACTGGTAGAAAGAACCCTAAGGCCTTGAGATACTTAATTGTGAGGACGATTACTATCTATACTTTAAATAAAATGTACCTGCACCAGCCGATTAGTTATAATAACCACACAAAAGATAAGATGCAAAAAAAAAGCAGGCGAGACCTTAAGGTCAAAAAATAGGGTGCAACACCTATACATCTAGAGGATCAAGAGAAAACTACCTTCACATGCCCTTATGGCACTTTTGCCTATAGACGAATGCCTTTCGGTCTTTGTAACGCACCTGCTACTTTCCAACGTTGCATGATGGCGATCTTCGCAGATTACCTTGATGGAATCACGGAAGTATTCATGGATGATTTCTCGGTTTGAGGATTTGATTTCAACAATTGTCTCGCAAACCTTGAGAAGATCCTGAAAAGATGTGTTGACGTCAACCTAGTGTTGAACTGGGAGAAATGTCATTTTATGGTCACCGAAGGTATAGTTTTAGGATATATAGTCTTCGAGAGAGGTATTGAAGTTGATAAAGCCAAAATAGAAGTGGTTGAAAACCTTAAACCCCCTAGTACTGTCAGAGAAGTCCGAAGCTTTCTTGGACACGCTGGCTTCTATCGACATTTTATTAAAGACTTCTCTAAAATTACCAAACCTTTAACCGACCTCCTGATGAAAGATGTCGAGTTCAGCTTTGACGAAAAATTCCTTGAAGTATTTAACTTTCTAAAACAAGCCTTGATCTCGGCACCCATCATTCAACCTCTAGATTGGGACCAACCATTCGAAATCATGTGTGACGCTAGCGACTACGCTGTAGGAGCTGTTCTAGGACAAATAAGAGATAAGAAATTAGATGTTATATACTATGCTAATAGAACCCTGGATGCTGCTTAGCTTAATTACGCTACCACAAAGAAAGAGCTCTTTGTCGTAGTTTTTGCTATGGATAAGTTTCGATCCTATCTGGTAGGAGCCAAAATCATAGTTTATACAAATGATGTTGCCATTCGTTACTTACTGAGCAAGAAAGATGCTAAACCTAGGCTACTTCGATGGATCCTCCTGTTACAGGAGTTTGATCTGGATATTAGAGACAAGAAAGGCACAAAAAATGTAGTTGTTGACCACCTTTCTAGGCTCGAGTATCTAAAACCAGACCCACTCCCCATTAACGACGATTTTACCTATGACAGGTTAATCGCTAGGATAGAAGCCATGGAAAGTAACCTAAAACCTTCTAAGAACCCCGAGAGATCTCTAGTAGTAAGCAACATACCTTGGTACACAGATTTTGTAAATTACCTAGTTGCCAATATTATACCCCCTGATTTTAATTACCAGCAGAGAAAGAAGTTCTTTAGCAACGTAAGAAACTTCTATTGGGACGAACCGCTTCTTTTTAAAAGAGGCACAAACAGTATTTTCCATCGTTGCGTCCTGGAAGAAGAAGTAAGAAAGATAATAGAACACTGTCACTCTGCACCTTATGGAGGACACTCTAGTACATCCAAAACTCACGCTAAGATTCTTTGAGCAGACCTCTTTTGGCCAACAATGTGACGTGATATACACACCTATATAACCAAATGTGACCGGTGCCAACGCATTTGAAACATCTCGAGACGTGACAAAATGCCTTTAAGAAACATTTAAGAGGTGGAACTCTTTGATGTTTGGGGCATAGACTTTATGGGACCCTTTCTGTCTTCCTTAGGAAACAAGTACATCTTAGTTGCATTCGATTACGTGTCTAAATGGATCGAGGCCATAACCTCCCCCACCAACGACACACGGGTAGTCATTAAGCTATTTAAGAATTATATTTTCCCTAGATTCGGAACCCCCCGTCTTATTATCAGCGACGGAGGATCGCATTTCATATCAAGAATCTTCGAAAAACTTTTAAGAAAATATGGAGTTAAGCATAGGATAGCGACACCTTATCACCCACAGACTAGTGGCCAAGTAGAAGTATCCAATAGGGAAATAAAACAAATTTTAGAAAAGACGGTCTCTATATCAAGAAAAGATTAGTCTCAAAAGCTGCAAGATGCGCTATAGGCCTATAGAACCGCCTTCAAAACCGTGATTGGAACAACCCCTTACCAACTAGTCTATGGAAAATCTTGTCATCTCCCCTTTGAATTAGAACACAGTGCCTATTGGGCCATAAAAACCCTAAACTTTGATTATTTGACCGCTGGACAAAACTACGTCCTTGATTTATATAAACTAGAAGAACTCCACCAATCAGCCTACGAAAATGCCATTATCTATAAAGAAAGAACCAAAGCCTGGCACGACAAGAAGATCGTAAAGAAAGATTTTCATGTAGGAGACCCTGTTCTCCTATTTAACTCTAGATTATGACTCTTTTCTGGAAAGCTTCGTTTGAGGTGGACAGATCCCTTTACAGTTACTAAAGTTTTACAATCAGGAGCAGTCGAGATCCAGAATCAGTCATGTAGTCCATTCATTGTGAACGGGAAAAGATTAAAACTCTACGAAAGAGGAGACATTCCCAACGATTACTCCAGCCATACCTTGATTGATCCACCATTGCCTACTTCAGACATATAGGTTTTGTTCGTCAAGCTAATGACGTTAAATAAGCGCTGCGTGGGAGGCAACCCATGGATTTATTTACCCTTTATCTTTTTTATTTTATTTTATTTTTACTTCATTTTATTTTTCTTTTATGTGTCAACTGACGATTTATGATGATTATGCTTTCAGGTTTTCTGAGTTTTATTTTTTAGGATGCAGCAGCGCGATGACATGCACGTCGCCTTCCGAGACAATAGGCAAAGAGAGAAGTACTCAATTCTCCGACAACGCCCCATGGCATCGACCCGATATCCGGATCAAGCTTGCATGAAGGCTCTAGGGATCGAGCCCAACATACGATTCCTTTGTCATCAGCTCCAATGGGGCCAATATGCTGACGAACTGCACCATACTTACAGGAACCTCACATTAGAGTTTCTCAGCTCATTCCACTATGAGTCATACGTCAGTGAGGAAGGGTTGGCTACGTTCAGACTTTTTGAAAGAGAATACGCCTTCACCAACAAAGGATTCAGAGACCTACTTGGATTTTCGACCACTCCTAATTCCATTCCTGACCTTCCAATGGGCTACTTTATGAGCAGAGACATTGATCAGTTCTGGCAAGACATCACAAGAGGAGGGAGCCTAGATCCATCGACTCAGCTGTCTCCGGTGATTCATAACCCGACCATGAGATATTTTTAGATGATTTTGGCTCACACCTTCTTTGGAAAGGAAGATTCTGACATACATGTTAGCGAGGAAGATATATTCTTCCTATTCTGCGTTATCAGGTTGCATCCAATAGCATGTGGGAATTTCTTGCTATACAATTTTGAAGGCCATGCTAGATCATCTGAAGGAGTTATTCATGTCAAGGCACCATTACACACATAGCCATTGCATTTGGACTGACCAATCAGTTGTTACATCTGACCCCTTATTGTGGACCTACCTCGCTTGATATTGAATTCTGTTTGGATCGTGGGCTGATGAGGAGAGGTTCCTTTTAGCCTGATGCTTTCAAAATTCTCATCGATTACCAGACAATCCATTACTTCACTCTGTCAGACCCAGTTGTGACTAGTATGCATGATCCACTCAACTGGAATTATGCGTTGGAAGGGTATGACGAGACGACCGACGACCCACATACACCGCCTTCAGTGGAATACCATCCCTCTCCACCTTCTCCGAGGACGACTATGCTTTCCAATGATCATGCATTACGAAGACCTGACTTATATACCCAGATAACTGAGCTACGTTCAAAGATAGCTCATCTTCAGCAGACAGTAGCAGATCTTACTCTACAGGTTCAGATTTCCGATATGACCCATGCTATTGAGACGGACGTTCTGTATCAGAAGATTTCAGATTTACACAGAGAGCTGCATTCACTCCGTGATCCCAATCCGTCGGACGAGCAACCACCTCCATGATTACACTTTTTCACTACTTTCAGTATTTATTTTATTTCCTTTTTGCATTTACTAACTTATTGCATTTCCGATTATGTTTTTATTTTTCATAACATTATACTCTATATTTATATTTATAATGTTTGCTATGTCATTTAACTTTACTTTAATAATATTTTTTGTTTTTGTTCTTTTATGTCGACAAAATATATATATATATATATATATATATATATATATATATATATATATATATATATATATATATATATATATATATATATATATATATATATATATATATATATATATATATATATATATATATATATATATATATATATATATATATATATATATATATATAAAAGAAAAAAATTATTAGTATGCAGGGCCAATTGGTTTTTTCTACAGCACACCCCCAAATATCAAAGGAAGAGAACCAATGCCCAAAACAAAGCACAAATCTGGCCCAACTCTCTTTTCAAAGGGTAGCGCCCGCCACGAGGTCTGGACTATATGCAGGGCAGAAGTTGGGAAACCACCATTTTTGTCCCCAAAACCCATTTTTTGCTACACGAAATTCCTCCCCAATCCACCAAAAGTTCACAAATTTATCTTCTACTCACCAAATCCTTAACCATTCCAACATCCATTTTTCATTTCTCTCACAAAAATCCATCCAAAATCTCATCTTTACAAAAACCCAAAAAATACCCATTCTTCATCTTCCTCAACCTCCAACATTCATCCATGGAGCATGATGGCTACGTTTTGCGTCAAAGAAAACCTGGGGAAAGACAACAGAGAATCCTCGACAAATTGCGAAACCGAGACATTGCATCAACAAGGTACGTGGAAGATAACTGTCTTTACTCTTTAGGTATCTATCATAGCGTATATCATTTGTTAGACACTCTGGGCCTGCATGAAATATGTGTCAGGCGTGATCCCACTTTTGACCGGCTGACCAGGGAATTCTTGAGTTCCCTGATTTATATTGTCAAACCCGACACTGCTAGCACCGTCGGCACGGTCCAGTTCTGGATGTTTAATGCTGAGTATTCGTTTAGTATTGATGAACTTGCGGAAAGGCTAGGTTTGCCTTTTGGTGCGGGTGCCATTTGTGAGGCACCTCTGGATTCTGAATGGTCTGTGGAAGCATTTTCCTTCTAGTACAGGTTATCAAATTTTACTATTTCGTCTTTTGAAGGAATACTTGCTTCCCAGATTCATAACCCAGCCACCCGTGTGTTCCACTACATGTTAGCCTGCACTATATTTGGCTGGGAGAATCCTAACAAAGTGAATGCCAAAGAATTACTAATCTTGCAAGGCTGCCTTACAAATAGGCGATTTAATGTAGTTCCATTTATGATAGCCCACATGAATGCCTCTATTAAGAGCACTGGGACCATAGCCTTCGGAGGACTGATCACGTCCATTGCTAAGGCTCTGAACCTAGATGCTGAGATAGCCATTTTAGAGCCTCTCCCTCCTTGCACAATTAATTTGAAATTTTTGAAAGATATGAAATTGTGCAAAGTCAGGAGAGAAGGAGGTTTCGAGCTTATGATTTAGATACACCGATGTCACTAACCCGGGAAACTGGACCTATGATTTAGATGCTCCACCCGTTACAGGTCCAATACCCCCTAATATTCCTGTTGGCGAAGGCGCTGATACTGATGACAAGTATGATCAGCGAGAGCAATCTCCCGGTCACCCTATGTCGCCTCACCACACATCACAGACACACACTGCATTGTCTTCCTCTTACCATTCTGCAGGTACCGCACCCGACTTTTATATATTTGAGCAGATGTGGCAAGCATAAATAGCCAAAGAGGAAAGAAGCGACAATTTGCTCAACACCATTTCGCAGCAACTGTCTGAGAGTATGAGATTCATGCAAGAGTCTTAGCAGCAGATGAGCCAGTCCGTACAGAGCATTATGCAATCTCAAGCTGCGTTGTCCACCCGATTCAACGCGTTCGAAGCTTCTCAGACCGATCGTCGTTGCAGCAGATCCCGCCGCCCCAGATACTCTGAGCACGCTGCTGACAGCACCGGTAGTATGCCCTAGGCACCTCAGATACCTCTTCCCTTGCTTATTTTGAAACATTGGGGACAATGTTCAATTTAAGTGGAGGAGGAGAATTTATTTATTTTCCCGCTTTATCTCGCTTTTATTTCTTTTATCGCTTTCAGTTATTTTCCTTTCATTTTTCTTTCTATTTTTTTAGAACATACTTGCACTTAACAAATCATTTTACAGTACATCTTTACTCTCTCATCTTACTCCCGCATTAATTTGCCCCACCAAAAACTTTTTGACAAATAGTGTACTATCCTGAAAATTTTCTTGGGCTTTAAGGCAATATCTTATTAGGATGCGGATGATTTGGGAAATTCTCTTTGAAACATCGGTACCATTATGACACCTTAGGTTTTGCAAATGCAGAAATAGACCCTGATACTCTGAATATCATGGCCTTAATAGAATATCCATAGTAAGTCCCAAGTAGTTTATCCTAACAGACAGCTCTGACCTAAGCGTTATCTAAGTGAAGGATCGATGAAAATAAGTGAATGATCGGTATGCTAAGAATATAAAATAAAATAATTACAAACTCGGGTATAGGTAACCCTCACAAGGTCATTTAAACCTGCAAAGTTGTAATTTCAAAAAGAAAAAGAAAAAGAAGAAAAAGAAAAATGATAAAAATAAGGCAAAATACCTTCCCATTGTTAGTCGGTTCAGAGTTTTTTGGTGCTGAACTCGGTAGGGCGGATCACGATCCGATCCCCCACAGCTGCAGGTGGGCCAATAAAATGGGTTACACCACTTTATGCACCAGAACCCCATGCTTTAGATCAGAATCACTAACCGGTCACTTCACCATGATTTCGTACGGATATAGGGCTTAATGTGATTGCACCGAAATGAAAAGGACTCAAAAGGAAAATCGAAAATAGGCCTAGGTACAATAGGGTAGTACGAATTGATTTTTTATAAAGAACGAAGCTTAAGTCCGTGTTTTCGGAGAAATGTCATTCCGATACATGTGGTTCACTGAGTCACCACCTATCGCTTCATCCCAGTTTGAACTTATAAGTCCTTCTTGCCCAAGTCATTTATGGATATCACCCTGTTCTGTCATGATGTTTTGCTTGAGGACAAGCAAAGGTTTTAGTGTGGGAGAATTTGATAGACCTAAAATATACTGTTTATTTGACTCGATTTTGTGCATGTTATCTAGTATTTTATTTCCATTTTCTTATATTATGCCTCTACTTTGTTTCTTTTTCAGGTTTTTGTATTTTCAAAGCTACTTGAGAAGAAATGAAGAAAAACGAGCTAAAACCCTACTTTTTGAGGAAATGACACATGGCTTCCACCATGGGGGCGCCATAGGAGATGCCATGAGAGGGATGCAAGCCAAGTGCTATCAAATGCCGTGTCTCCCACTCCCTTCCACCCTAGTACATGGGCGCCACAAGGAGGTGGCGAGCGCCACCTTCACACGAAAGTTTCCCTCTCAAAAGGAGTTGGGGGAATTCTAGTCTTTCCCTGTACTTTCCTACCTCTATAAATAGCAGAGTTCTGATTCATTTCAAATTATCCAAGCTTAGAGAACAGAACTTAAGCCATAAATTTCACATGTCTATAAAGTAATAAACTTCTCACATCGAGGGGTTATTACACCGTGTAATCGAGTTTGGAGCACTTGGGTAGAATTTAAACCTGCCGCCATTTTATTTCTGCATTTACTTCCAGTTGTACAAGATTTTAAAGCCTCTCGTTTGAGCAGGTTTCTGTTTATTGCCTTTATTTATCTGCCTTTTATTTGTCGCGCCTTTATTTACCTGGCTTTTATTTAGCACACCCTTTTTATCGCACTTTATTTATCTACCCGCATCTTATTTTCTCGCATTTATTTACCATGTCCGGCTAAACTTTAAAGGGCCAGGATGCGAGGATTATAGTTATGATTATTATTCCAAACGATTGTCGATAGAATTACTTAAGGGCTATTTTAACTTTTAAAACTTATTTTCTGCACTTAAAATTTGTTGGGTAAGATCGAAAGACGTCCAACCTTTAGATAAATTTGGTTAGTGTTGACTGTTCCAAGGAAGCGAAAGCGCTTGGCTTAGTCAATTAGGAATCTTTAATGTTTAAGAAAACGGATTTTAAAACTGTTTTCGGACGCGTTTATGGAATTGAAGTCTGTTGCACCCCAAAATTTGACCAACACTTCTTTACCTAGCTTATGTTTCATTTCATTCATATTAGCATTATCATTTGCTTTCATTGACATGTATGCAGGAGATTAAGAGGTATGATTACCAATCAAGGGCTACACAAGACTTTGAAGCTAGCTAATAAGGTTATTCAAGTGTTCAAGGGTGGATATCCTTGTCAGAGAAGTTAAAAGATCCTCAGAGAGAGTGATTGAAGCCAAGAGGGTGTGTCTCCTAACTTGAGAGTTGTGGGAAGTCATCAGATGATTCTGAATCCATGAAGTTAGACTTGAGGTCTTAAGAGAGCTCATGAGAAGTGTTAAAGATCACTTTGAGGCCTAGACAGGTCATTGTGCAAGACTAAGAAGGCTCAGCCATGATTGGTGCAGCTAGGGTTTAACTGGGTCACCCTTAAGTCAACTGATGATTTGAAGAAGGTTGAGACTTAATTCAAGAGCTATGTGATCATGGATTGATACATTGATATGTTATAAGGATGATTCCAAGTTCAAATCATCATGATTGAAGAGTTTGAGAAGTTTCAAGCTAGGGTTTCTAAGGCTTGATAGTGTAAAATCCCCTAGTTTGACCCCTATCTTCAAGGTAGTTTAGCTCAAGATGTGATTGTCATCTCATCTCACCCCCAACATGAATGTTGTAGAGCATGATCTTGGCTTTAATTTGAGTGCTAGAAGTCCTTGATAGGATGTGTAGAATTCAAGTTATGACTTTGACAAGTTATAGGTTATCTGAGGCATGTGAATTTGGAGCTTGAAAGTTGTCCAACTTGCATGAAACGTTTGCCCTAGAAGGATGATTCCTATGAACTTTTGGTCAGAATGAATGTTGTTCTTTATCCTCTTAGATTTCTAGAGAGTACTAGAAGTCCTTGATAGGATTTGTAGAACTCAAGTTATGGCTTTGACAAGTCAAGGGTATTTTGGTCATTTGGAGATTATAGGTCATTTCAACCATAAGGCCATAACTCCTATTTGCAAGCTTCAAATGGGAAAATGTTCAACATCAAACTTGTTCAAAATGATGTTTTAAGGCTAGCCTAGAGGTCATGAGAGGTTGGAATTACTTTTAGCTCAAAATCACAAAAATGGCTTAAAATAAGGATGATTTTCAAATGAAACAAAGATGGAAATTGGGATTTTTTGATCTACATGTCCAAACCAAGGCATGTAATATGTCATTTTGATTCTAAAACACATTTTAAGAACATTGGTATTACCACAATTTTGACTTGAGGTTTAATTTGTGGACTTGCTTTGAAAAGTAGTTACTTACATCTTAAGTAACAATTGCCAAACCAAAATTCAAGGCATAACCAAGGTTCCTTTCAATCCAAACACATCCAAAATATCATTATGAGAGAAATTGGAAGAGAATGAGGGTGAATACAAGCTGCTAGCAGAATTGGTATGACCATGGCATGAGATTGAACTTTCCATGACATGAGATATTGAATTTCTCATTTGAAGGATCTAGAGCTTTCTAGATCATCCATACACGTTCTATATATGATGATGAGGTGATCCAAGGCCAAGGTTGGTGATAATTGAAGGAGAGAATAGAGATTGAGATTGAAAATTTCTTGTTTGCAATTGAATTCGGTTACACCATTTTCTTCACTTTCCATCCATTTTCTTGATTGCAATCACTTCCATGGATGCTAGTGAATGACTCCAGATCATAATCAAGGCAAATTCGTGGCTGAATGGTGTTCTTGATCTCAGATTTTTTCACCTGCAACTCAGAATTGGTTCCAAGAATACAGAGCATTTCCATCCATTTCATTGCATACAGAAGCTTTGAATTGATTCATTGAAGGAGTCTGGAGCATTTGAAAGCTTGATTTGAAGGTTTACTACCTCTGTGCACACGAAATTCTCAGGTTAGTAACTTTCAATCTCCAGCTTAAATTAGGGAGAATTAAGAAGAATTATTGTGTTAGATGCATAGTAGAAGGGTGTAGGAAGGTTTTTGGATCATCAATTTGAGAATTAGTGACCAATTAGGGTTGTTACCATTTTCGGGTGAGATTGTGTTCTTGCGAATCTTGAGGTTTTAGAGTGAATTAATGGCATGATTGAGTTCCTGAGGAAATTTGGGACAAGTTTCATCAAGGAATCGTGGCCAATGGTGGATTCTATGGGGAGTTAGGGTTGTGGAATGGTGATCGAAAAACGTCATCGGCGGTGACTTTGGCGCGCAGGTGGCTTGAGTTTCAGAAATTTAAAAGGTTGAAGACAACCTCATGGCCATTGGATCAGGTGTGTGACTTTGACCAAAGTGAGATCTGACGGCCACGATTATGTCCAAGCTTGTGAAGGAATTCTGAAGTAAAATGAAATGCTGCGTTTCATTAAGTTGGAGGTTTTGGGCTTAGTCCATAGATGTTAACCACACACCCTTTGTGGCCCAGTCTGGGAAATGAACTGGATTTTATTGCTATCTGCACCACGCGCTTATCATTTTTATTTTGATTTCCTTTATTTTTTTCATTTTATTCATGGATATTGATTAATTCATAAAAAATGGAAAAATAACTCAATTAATCCCATTCTTTTTGCTATTGATTCATGATTAAATCTAGTATTTTTTAGATAAAAAATATTATTATTTCATGCATTTTCTGATTTTATGTTCATTTTTACATTTTAATTGATATTAAAATAATCATGTTTGATGCTTGATTGTGTTGAATTTGGTTTGATCATGTGATAATGATTTTGGCCTTGATTTTTTGTGAGTAGCTAGAATAGATATGCATGCTCCCCATAGATTTTTCTCACATTTTTGTGATGAGCATAAGTGGTAGTTTTAGGTTAAAACCTTAAGAGCTCCATTTTTAGGGTTTATGGTTGATACCTTGTGATTTAGGTTTTATTTTTAGAACTTGGTGGATGATTTAACCTCTGATTTTTGTATGGTAGATTCATGATTGAATTAGGGTACCTTAGGAATTTTTGTAGGAATTTTCAAGGTAGTTTTCTATTTTTGTTTGATTTTAGTTTAAGTGCTAGCTTTAGATGATTCTAATGCCCTAATTCAACTAGATCGACCTCTTTAGTTCCCTTAGATTAGGGTTTTGCTTTCCTTGTTCTTGGATGATGTTGAAGACAAGTTGAAGATGCAATGGCTTGCTTGAAGAGGATTGGATGTGAAGATATTCCTCTCTTTTGGTGTAGTGTTGATTAGGTGTTAAGATTAGGGTTTGTAGGCAGAGCTTCTAGATAGATTCTCTTCCTTCATAAACATGGAAGATGTTGATCACTTCCATTCTTCCCTATGATATAAGGTCCCTTTGTAAAGTCCTCATCCCTCCTTTGGTAGGATGTGTGACTCTTTGCAAGTTGGTAGAACCTTTGAGGGTCCCTTTCTCTGATGATAGGATGCTCAGTGGTGACCTTTGGTCTTCACTCTACTACCAATCATCCCAACTTTGCTCTTGATAGATGAATATTTCTCCCTTGTTAGAGGATGGAGTTCCTTGCTTGAAGAAGATTATAGGATGAAGTTGATACTTCTTTGTGTTTGAAGATTACTCTGAGAAGCTGAAGCTTGTAGATGAAGAGGAACAAGTTGATACTGGTAAAGAGGAGAGAGCTGAAGCTTGAAGACCAAGTTGACACTTGTGAAGAAGATCCAATTGAGTTTGAGTGAAGAGCTGAGGCTTGAGGAATAAAGGATAAGTTGATACTTATGTTGGTACACTGAGAGCCTGAAGGAGCCAAGTTGATATTAGGGTTGAAGCCTGAAGGTGGAATTTACTGAAGAGCTAAGGCTTGAAGAAGAAAGAATAAGTTGATACTTATGTGGGTGTGCTGGAGGCTCAGAGAAGCAAGTTGATATTTGCTATTGAAGACGATAGCCTTGAAGGGTGGTTACAGACTGAGGGCTGAACTGATGTCAGAGGAGCTTTGCTGTGAAGCTGGGGAGCTGTTGATCTGCTTTCTTTCCTGTCTGTTTTCTTTCTGTGTAAATGTATTGATGTGACTTGTGTGATTTGCTTGATGCATTAGAATAAGTTCATGTTTAGATTGTGTTAAGCTAGGAGCATGATTGCACTAGAGGTTGAGTTGCTCCCTCTGCTTGTATTTTTACTGTATGGCTTTGCTTGCGGGTATTCGGTAGAGCCCTGCTCCCTTGCCTATGTGGTATATCTTGCTTGATAACATGTTATTTCCTCTGTATGATTGCAGTTGCTCATTATATCTTGCTTGATAGCATGTTATTTTTCCTTTATGATTGTAGTTATTCATATCTGGCTTGAGGTTGAGATGAGCTTATGGAGGCTGATGCCCCACACACATTTCCTCTCTCACTTGCATTGCATGCATTTTACTGTATATCTGTTTACTATTTAAGCTGATGCTTTATCTATTGTATACCATTGACATGATCCCCTAGGAATCTCACTTCCTTTGATAAGGAAGTGATGATTAGAACTTTAGGTTGAAACCTATGCATGATAACTTCTAGGAGTTCCCTGTTTCAAACATTAACCATAGGATGAATCCTTGGCATGACAACATTAGGACTTGATAGTATCCCCTTAGTTGAACCTGTTCGTTCTCTCTTCTCATCTCAAAACAAATGAAAATACAGTAATAAAGGTTAACTGACGTCGTACGTTACGAGCCTTAAGCTATCTGAGAAAGGATTGTTGGAGAGTTTCTTTTCAACAGTCTGGATGTTTAGTATGGCACCCTTTGGGTGACATGCGACACATTCACTCTCAGGTCATAGTCTCTAGTGCGATATTAGTTGCGAACATCCATAAAAAACAGTTCTTCCGTAAAAGACAGAAAACAAACTTTAAACCTTTTTGCCCCGTGGGCCCATAATTCAAAGGAAGCTTTTCTGAAGAAAAGAGTGTCGTTAACTCCCAGTTCTACCGCAAACGGTAACGCCTGAGTCTCCAAAGGTCGAGCTGCGTACGCCAAATTGCTGGAACTGTTTGTTAAACCTACTCGATAAAACAGATGAATCTGAACCGCTGTAATCCGTATCATCCCGAACTACGTAAGCTCTGATCTCTCATACCCGTTGAGAGTACGTAGGCACAATACTGACGTATTGGCGAGCCACCTTCCCCGTAACCCGTAGTTAGTCGAACTACGTTGACTCTGATTTCTCATTCTCTGATGAGAATACGTAGGCAGAAAGCGCGACGCTTTGCCGAGTCAGTTTTGTTTTCTTTTTAAGCCAGCCTTGATAGGTAGATAGATAAAACCAACCCGTCAGATAAACACAACAAGCGTGGATCCCATCGAGTACGATGGACGTGAGGGGTGCTAATACCTTCCTCTTGCGTAACTGACTCCCGAACCCAGACAACGATTGCGATGACCTTGTCTTATACCTTTTCGTCAGGTTTTTCCGATCGTTTCCTTTCCCGTTCTGAGGGATAAATAACGAAAGGTGGCGACTCTTCTGTTTTGCCGGCACCTTATTTTCGCGGAAGCGACAGCTGGCGACTCTGCTGGGGACTTGATCGTTTCCTGGGATCCAACGTCCCATATGCGAGTCAGTTTAGGGATCCAACGTCCCCTGAGAGAGTCAATCCTAGCGCTTGTATGATTACTTGTTGGGTTGTGTTTGTTTATCGCATTTTATTTTCAGTATGATATGACTAACTGTGCTGTTGTGGGAGGGGCATTCTGATGAGTAAGAAGCCAGACCCAGGCTTGAGTGTACTTAGCATTAGTTGTGGAAATTAGTGGGCGCGTGCTTGCTTTGCAGGCACTAATGTCTCATGAAATCCACGCTCATACGAGGTTCTCCCGGTTAACTTCTTTTTCAACCCTTTGGGTTGAGGGGGTTGTTGGTTTAGAGGATTGTCGACTCTGGGGATCGATCATTTGGAATTCAGCTGAGTGAGGCCGCTTCAGGAGATGGTGATGCCACACCTTCTGGGTATCGTATCACCCCTCTTGAATGTCTGTGACGCTGATGACCGCATAGGATGCCGAACTTATATCAGTTTAGGTCCATACCTGTGAGCAGGGCTGGGTTTGTTGCAGGACACCTTAACCTTCAGACTACCTGGTTTTCTTGATAGTGAATCAGTTTTAGTTGGTATCAGAGGTTCTCATTATCAGATATGTTTGTTCTTGATAGAGCAGATTTATGGTCCTGTATCAGAGGTCCTTATTATCAGATATGTGTTTGTTATTGACAGAGCAGATTTATGGTCCGATATCAGGGTTTTTCTTCTCATCAGAGATAGGGTTATTCTTGACAGAGCAGTATTGTGGTTTGTTGATACAGAACCTTCGTCTCTTCAACAACACAGTTGTCTTGATCTCCTGCTGCATGATTGCATTTTACATTGCCTTGCATACTCATTTGCATTTCATTAACGTGTGTCTGTGTTGCAGGTACCGTTTCCCCTGATTCAGGATTTCTTGCCTTCTATTGTGCTATTATGGGTTCTCTAAGGAAGACCGTGGCTTACAAGCTCCCCACTCCTGATGTTGTTCAGCTGACTGGTTTGATTGCTTTAGAAGATGATTCTGTGAGAGATGAATTCAGAAAGTCTTACAGTAAACTGCTCAGTTTGGTTCGTAAACCCTCTGTGTTTGAGTTAAATGGGTTGCACGCCCTGCTGCAGTTCTACGATCCTCCTTTGAGATGCTTTACTTTCCAGGACTTTATTCTCACACCCACACTAGAGGAGTATGTTGATTTGTTAGGTGTGCCTATCAAGAGTCAGATGCCCTTTGTTCATATGGATGCTGAGCCTAATCTGGCTAGTCTAGGTCCTGCACTTCACCTAGATGCCTCCGAGTTGATCTTGTCTAGTTGGAACAAGGTTCCTGGTTTCTCCTTGCAGTTCTTAGTGGGAAAGGCTCAGCAGTGCGCCAAAGACGGATTTTGGATCGTGTTCAACGCCATTCTTGCTCTGTGCATATATGGCATCATTCTGTTCCCCAATATGCCTGACTTTGTAGACTTCGACGCGTTTCACATCTTTGCATCAGGGAATTCAGTCCCTACCTTGATAGGAGATGTCTACCATTCCGTCCACTACAAAAACGAGAACAGAAGGGGCAAGAATGTCTCGTGCTGTGTGCCCCTGCTCTATAGATGGCTTGATAGTCACCTACCCAAGAAGGGTCTCTTTGCTTCGTCTGCAGCCACAGCTGAGTGGTCTGAGCGCCTGATGAGTCTGTCAGCGGAGGATATTGCCTGGTTCGATAGAGATAGGTTGGGTACTGAGATTATCTTCAGCTGCAGCGGGTTTCCAAACGTGCCTTTGATAGGCAGGAAGGGCTGTATAAACTATAATCCATCTCTGTTGGTCCGACAGTTTGCTTATGCTTTGAGAGCTCCACCGAAGGATGAAGAGGTGCAGGAATCTCTGTACCTCACTGGTCTTCTAGAGGGGGATATGTTATCTAAGCTTCAGCACGCTTGGAATGGTATCAGTAAGCGGGGAAAACCATTGCTGGGAAAGAGTAATAGCCAGGCCTACGCTCCATATGTGACTTGGATCAGAGCCAGAGCAGATGCTATAGGGATGTCGTTTCCTCCTGCCAAGCCAGAAAGCCCTCTAGTGATTGAAGAGCCTACCACCGTGCCTATTCAGCAGCATAATCAGGTGTTAGCTGAGAGAGATGAGCTGAAGAAGGCAAATGAAGAACTGGAGAAAGAATTGGCTCAGCTCAGAAGTGAAGCTGTTCATTCCTTCAAGAGGCAGACAGAGCTGGTGAACCAGTTGGGGATAGATTTGACTAAGAAGATAGCTGAGCGTGAGTGTTTGGGTCGAGACTTCAAAGTTGTCAACGATGTACTGGCCACTAAGAAGCAGCACTTGGATGAAGCGTATCGGAGAATATCCAAGTTTAACCAGCATTGGGAGGCTACCCTAGCCAACGGGAAAGAACGGGAGGATAAGCTGAAGCAACAGATCTCCAAGTTGAAAGCCCAGGTGAAGGCTAGTGAGAAAAGGTTTGATGAAGAAACCGCTCGCAGATATGCCGCTGAAGGCCAGCTCAACAAAGCTCTTGCTAACCTGAAGGAGCGCAAACTGACGTTTGAATCCAAGAAGTGGAAGTTAGAAGATTGTTTCGGCGAATGAGCATGGGAAGACTCCGTGGAAGGTCTTCAATACACCATTATGCAGAGAGAGTTACTCGTCGAAGGGTTGCTCACTCGGCCTGATCATCCAGAAACGAAGGGGTTGTTAGAAGAGTTCCGCGCCCGTGGTCGTGCTTGACTATTTGTAATCCTTTTGTGTTGATCATTGTTGTATGCTGACCATCACCAGGCTTGTTGGTTGAGGTCATGCTATTGATTCAACTTGTACTCAGTGACGTTGTGTACCGCCTTGATGGGCTTTCTTTATATATATGAGATGTTATTTCCACGACTGGACTCGGACTTCTTATTATCAGCATTGGCACTCAGGCATTAGGATCGGGGGAAATCTCCCCAACGCACAGACACACGTTTGCATTTGCATGAAGCATTCGCATAACGAGCACTTTGTCATTTTTCCTAACCCCTTTGTGTATGCAGGTTGTTTCAGGTTGTTCCAGGATTGATCAGAGATAATTCACCGCTATCCGACCAAAGCAAATCGAGCTAGAGCTATGGAGCAAGTGCAGACAGACGTTCAAGAACTCCGAGAAAGGATGGACCGCTTCATGGAACTCATGCAAGCGGTCGCCAACGGCCAGGATCAGCTCAGAACCTTGGTTCAGCCTCTGATTTCAAGGGTCGACAGCAATGGTGTACTCCATGGGGGGACTGTGCCAACCCCTCCACCTGTTGAAACTCCTCAGAATGGCATCCCCGTGACCGGGGGGAATGGCAGTGCCAACGGCAATGTGATAGCTAACATGGGACTCAACGGTAATACGATTGGCGTCGGTAATGGAAATTTTGAAGCTAACGTCAATGTTGGACTGGGCAACGGCAATGCGGGTGTTGGAAATCTGTTTGGGCCTCAGCCATGGTTAGAAGACCGTCAAGACGATATGTTCTCACAGAGAGGTGCTGAAGGGGAGCTGACTGCCGAAGCACGGCTAAGGTTCAAGGCACTCGAGGACAAGATGAGGAATTTCGAGAACCAGGACACCATGGGTGTTGATATGTCCAAGTTGGGACTGATTGCTGATTTCAAGGTGCCTCCCGAGTTCAAGGTACCTGACTTTGAAAAGTACAAGGGCACCACTTGCCCCCGCGTCCATTTGAGATCATATTACCGGAAAATGTCCGCTCATTCTAAGGATGAGAAGTTGTTGATGCACTTCTTTCAGGACAGTCTGTCCGGGCCCTCCCTGGAATGGTACACGAGTTTGGAACCTACCATTGTGCACACGTGGAAGGAACTTGCTGAAGCATTTGTGCACCACTACCAATATAACAGTGACTTGGCTCCGAACCGAGTCCAACTGCAAAATCTGTCACAAAGGAACAACGAAGGGTTCAAGGAATACACCCAGCGGTGGCGTGAATTGGCAGCCAGGGTTCAGCCGCCGATGGTTGAACGGGAGCTTGTCGAAATGTTCGTAGCCACCCTCCTAGTGGTTTATTATGAGAAATTGGTCAGCAGTATGTCTGGAAGCTTCTCAGATCTCATTATCACGGGTGAGCACGTCGAAAATGGGATCAAACTGGGGAAAATTCAAGGTGATATGTCCTTGGCTGGAGGAGGAAAGAAACCTTATAGTGGCAAAAGGAGGGAAGGAGAGACGAGCGTTGTGTCCAATGCTCGAAGGAAAGGCAAGGGCCAGCACCAGCAGGTGGCCAGCATAACTATCACGGCAGTCCAACAGCCACAGCAGCAGCAGCCGAATCAACAAGGGTACAGAAAGTATCAGAATAGGGCACCTCTGTCGAGCCGTCACCTCGAGACACCGCCCATGTCCTATGCTCAGCTATTACAGACTCTGCTCCAGTTACAGCTGATCCAGAAGAGAACCTTGGCTCCCTTGACAGGGGCACCTCCGCGGGTTATGATGCGAATGCAACCTGTGATTTTCACTCGGGGGCACCAGGCCACACGATAGAAAATCGCAAAGCCTTCAAACACAAGGTACAGGATATAGTGGATGCTAAGATCATCAACTTCTCAGATAATGTGCCAAATGTCACGAAGAACCCTATGTTGAATCATAGGGGAGGTGGGGTGAATGCCATTATTGAAGACGAGAATTTGGATGTGTTGACTGACGTCAAGGATCTGAAGACACCGCTTAGCTTCGTTAAAGCTAAGCTGATGAAGAGAGGATTCTTTCCAAGCTGTGGAGAACTGTGTATGGGCTGTGCGACTCGTCCTGATGGATGTGAACAGCTGATAGAGGGGATTCAGAGTTTGATGACCGAAGGAATCTTGCAGTTTAGCCGAAGGGCCGAACGTGGATCTGGAGAGGTGATGCTGAAGCAAGATGATGAGGTTGCCACCATCACCATCCCCCGCCGAACGATCACCATTTCTGCACCTAGACCGCCCACGATTACCATCACCAAGGCTGGGCCGATACCTTTTGAAAGCACCAATGTTGTCCCGTGGCATTATGGGGTAGACGTCTACTGCAACGGATAGAAGTTAGAGCTAGAACCATCTGGGCAGTCTGTAGATAACCTAGTGGGAATTGGCGGAATCACGCGCAGCAGAAGAGTGTTTGCTCCACCCGAGATTGCGGCAGACAAAGCAAATAAAGCTGAAGTTACCGACAAGGGAAAGAGTAAAGTCGTTGAGGAAACCCCTCGTGGGGTAGAGAAGGACTTACGTGTTAAGGACGCTGAAGAGTTCATGAGGTTGATTAAGAAGAGTGATTACAAGATCGTGGATCATCTCCATCAAACACCCTCGAAAATTTCCATCCTGAATTTGTTGCTGTGTTCGGAGTCACATCGCAAAGCGCTGTTAAAGGTTTTGAATGCCACGTATGTACCGCAGGAAATATCGGTCAACCAATTGGAAGGGGTCGTAGCCCACGTGAATGCTGGAAACGGGTTAGGGTTCATTGACCTGGAGCTGACGCTGAAGGGGAGAAACCACAACAGTGCCCTGCACATCTCGATAGAGTGTAGGGGAATGATTATGTCTCATGTATTGGTGGACACGGGGTCGTCACTCAATGTTCTTCTGAAGAAGGCGTTGATGAAGTTAGATACTCGAGGAGTGATATGATACCCAGTGATCTGGTTGTGAAAGCGTTCGATGGAACCAAACGCCATGTTTTCGGGGAGGTGGCGTTGCCAATCCAAGTTGGACCGGAAACATTCGACGCGGTCTTTTACATTATGGACATCATGCCTGCCTACAGCTGTCTCTTGGGCCGGCCATGGATCCATTCTGCGGGCGCCGTGACCTCCACGTTGCACCAGAAGCTCAAGTACACTGTCGGAGGCAGCATCGTGACCGTATGTGGCGAGGAAGACATAATGGTGAGCCATTTGTCGTCCTTCAAGTATGTTGAGATGGATGGGGAAATCCACGAAACCCTATGTCAAGTGTTCGAAGTTGTTAAAGTCAAGAACCTGGCTCCTGTAATCACTAAGAAGCCAGAGATGACTCTCTCATCCTTCAAGGAAGCCCGGGTCGTTGTTCAAGCCGGATCTACCCCAGGCTGGGGGCGAATTCTAGAGATACCTAACAAGCAAGACAAGTTTGGGTTGGGATACTCTCCTACGGCTGAAGCCTCCTCTTCTAGCAGTGCGTCGCGAGGTAAAGGGCCGATCAAGTTTACAAGCGGTGGGGTAATATTTGAAAGTGTCAACGCGGTGTCTGAAGACGGCGAGGACAGTGATTGTGACCGAGACTCTTGGATTCAGCCAAGCAAACCAGGCGAGAGCCTCAACAACTGGACCGTCAAGGATATCATCCAAGTGACAGGCAAAGAGTAATGATTTACTTTCTCCAATTGTTGTACAACCCTATGTCCTACCCGGGGCATAGTGGTTTTATTGTCAGGGCCTTGTTTGATTATGTACATGCATTTTACCAATAAATCAAAAGGCGTTTTTCTTCGTATTCAAATGTTGTGATCTCTGTTATTCCTGTTTTATATTTGTTTTGAAAAACAATAAAATGGCAATGGGGTTTGTGCTAACCTGCATATCCTTGTTTTAAGCTTAACCCTTGTTATTGCAGGATCCACATAACATATGACATCGACTCTGGACCTTCTACGACTCACTTCGACTTCGATTGCCTGATCTATCAAGCCGAGGAAGAGATTGATGAAGACGAAGACCTTCCCGAAGAGTTGGCCCGCTTGTTGAAACAAGAAGAGAAAGTTATTCTGCCTCACGAAGAAGATATTGAGATTGTGAATCTGGGTTCTGAAGAACTTGTCAGGAACGTCAGGACAGGGGCTGCATTGCAGAGTGATGTCAAGCAGAGATTAGTCGAGATGCTGAGAGAGTATAGTGACGTCTTTGCTTGGTCATACGAGGATATGCCCGGACTTGATACTGACATCGTGGTCCATCACTTGCCGCTGTGAGAAGATTGTCCTCCCGTTAAGCAGAAGCTTAGAAGGACGCGACCAGATATGGCCGTTAAGATCAAAGAAGAAGTGCAAAAGCAGCTTGATGCTGGCTTCTTAGCGGTCACCACTTACTCTCCGTGGGTCGCCAACATAGTGCTTGTACCGAAGAAGGACGGTAAGGTGCGAATGTGCGTCGATTATCAGGATTTGAATAGGGCGAGCCCTAAAGATGATTTCCCGTTGCCTCATATTGATGTGTTGGTCGACAATACAACTCAGTTCTCAGTGTTTTCGTTCATGGATGGCTTCTCCGGCTACAATCAGATCAAGATGGCGCCGGAGGACATGGAGAAAACTACGTTTATCAAGATGGGGCCACTTACCAACGAGCAATGGTTACTTTGTTTCATGATATGATTCATCATGAGATTGAAGTCTATGGTGATGACATGATTGCAAAGTCCCAAACGGAGGAAGGACATCTGGTTAATTTGCTGAAGCTTTTTGAGAGGCTTAGGAAGTTCAGGTTGAGGCTGAATCCTAACAAGTGTACTTTCGGAGTATGGTCTGGAAAACTGTTGGGGTTTATCGTGAGTGAAAGAGGCATTAAGGTTGATCCTGCAAAGATAAAAGCAATACAAGAAATGCCAACGCCGAAAACAGAAAAAGAAGTTCGTGGTTTCCTGGGCCGAATAAACTACATTGCAAGGTTTATCTCTCAGCTCACAGCCACGTGTGAACCGATGTTCAAACTGCTAAAGAAAGATCAGGCGATTATCTGGAACGAGGATTGCCAGAAGGCATTCGATAAGATAAAACAGTACCTTCAGGAACCTCCGATCTTGATACCCCCAGTGGCCGGAAGACCCTTAATCATGTACTTGACAGTTCTTGAAAATAGTATGGGGTGTGTTCTCGGTCAGCACGACGAGGCGGGCAGAAAGGAGCATGCCATTTACTATTTGAGTAAAAAGTTCACGGACTGTGAATCTCGTTACTCGTCGCTGGAGAAAACATGTTGTGCATTAGCCCGGGCTGCCAAACATTTACGACAGTACATGCTCAATCACACCACCATGCTAATTTCGAAGATGGATCCGATCAAGTACGTCTTCGAGAAGCAAGAACTTTCGGGAAGGATTGCCAGATGGCAAATGGTGTTGACGGAATATGACATTCAGTACGTTTCCCAGAAGGCCATCAAAGGAAGCGTATTGTCTGAATACCTCGCCGAACATCCGATCGAAGATTATCAGCCGATGAAATTTGAATTCCCTGACGAGGATATCATGTTTCTTAAAGAAAAAGATTACGATGAACCGTTGCCCGGCGAGGGGCCAGATAGGAAGTCCCAATGGAAATTGATATTTGACGGGGCGGTTAATGTGGAGGCAAGTCGCCACATATCACACAAAGTTGCAAGACATTGGTAAATGCAGGTTTCGATGATGACAAATTCCCAGGATAGACTGGAAAGTATGAGTTCCAGATTCACTAACCAGATGCAACATATCACTCAGCATATTATCCTTTTACTTGTCTTAATTTATCTTAAAGAAATATACATTGAGTTGACAAACTGCAATCATGACTAAAGGCATGAGAAACTTCAAACTAATAACATTTTACAGGATTACAGGACATGGGTCGACCAAAGAGTCGACGTATCCATCAAAAACAAGGGAAGGACTGTCAGCGCACAAAGCATGCGTCGACCACTGGGTCAGCGCATGGAAGGATAATTTTCCAGCGGGTCAACGCATGAAAGCTTTGGTCGACCATAGGGTCGGCGCACAAAGGAAAAGAATTCCAATGGGTCAGCGCATGCCGACTGTATGGTCGACGCATACTGATGAAATTTCCAGAAATTCAAAACATCACAGGCCATGCGTCGACGCATAGACCTGTTATGGTCGACCATTCGCGCGGAAAAACTGTTTTTAACTGTGTTCCCTCTCATATTTGAAATACTGTTGTGTTCTGAATTTTGTGGGCTCTATATATACTTGCTCAAACACTTGTGTCTAATAACATTTGATATTCTTTTGATTCATGTGTTCAAAAACAAGAAAGAGTGAAATAGGTGTCCAAGATTCATCATCTTCATCTTCAACCTTTCACAACATTTCAATTACACACAATCATTTTTGAAATGCATTTGTGAGAGATTCAAGGCGATAAGGTTCGAGGCTTAGATTGGAGAATCAAGCTCGAGTTGAAGATTGCGACAGGTTCTTTCTTGAATAAAACCATTGGGGTTTTTCCCTCCAAGATTGGTTCTAATTTTGGGGGTTTTTGGACGAGATTCTTCATCAACGATCAATCGAGCGAAGGTGATTGTGAAGAGGTAGTCTTCACAAGTCTAGTAGCGGATTCAGTGACTTTGAAGGGAAGGTCTCGGGTTCGATTTGGTGCTGTTGAGATCAGTCGGAGCCAAAGGTTTGAACAACAACGTGTTCTTCAATAAGGTGGCTGGAGTCGGAGGTCCATCAACACAAATCGAAGAACTTGATTCAGCTTGAATCAAGGGGCAAGGAGTGAAGGCAACTTTCAACACATTGAGATTTTTGTTGTAATTTTGCTGCTCAATCCTTGTATAAACTGTTCATTCAAACAGGTGATATCTATACAATATATCTCAATTCTAGTTTTAGAATTGAGGGCAGACGTACCCCGAAGCGAGGACGACGGGGGAACTGCCTCACCAAATTACTTGTCTTCTTTATTTTCAGCATTTTCATTACCGCTCAAATAAGTAATTTTTGTGTAAGCTCTTGTGTCAAAACTATGATATAAATTGAGTAAGAGATTAAAACATTGTTTTAAACTCTAACGTACAACAAAACATTGTACTAGGCTGATTGAAATCACTTACTCAACATAAACATCACTTGGAGTGTCTTTGCACACCAAGTGTTTGACATATTGCTTGAACCAAAATTACCTTACTTGTGTATCTTGTTTTGGTTTAATTTTGGATCATTGGAACTAGGTAACCTTGGAATTGAAGTAAATAATTGATAAGCATAGTTTGTGTTGTGATTCTATTTTTCGAATTGTCATAAATCCATAGGCTTACGTATATTCGGTTTTCCAACAACCGTTCGTTTTAGACTATATTTTTCCTCGGCCGCTTCCGCACTTAAAACATTTTTAAAACCAATTTTAAATTGGTAGCGCCGACTCAAATTTTAATTGGGGATCTATTCAACCCCCCCCCCTGTAACACCCCACTTCCCAAATTAAATAAAATATAAACATTATAAATAAACATCAGAGTTTTCCCCAAAATAGTGGGATATCACATCACCAAATTTTTATAAAAATACTTTATTAATTATTCTCAAAAATAATACAACGGAAAACATTATTCCAACATTCTCGGCCATCCGCCAAATTTCGTAAAATCTTTATTATTATAATTCACAAAAAGAAAGTGATACGTCACAGGATTACAATAAGTTTGACATAAAACAATTAAAACACCCATATCCCGTGTTACGTATCAGAGCATCCTAGACTCGACTGGCACACCACCATCCAAGCTATCTAAGTACCTGGATTATCTGTACTTCCGGAGAAGCACAGACACAACAACAACCAAAGGGTGAGAAAACATGATCAAAAATATATTGGTAATGTAATACATGTAAACAAGGTAGTAAAACACACCAACACACCAATATTCACCCCAACAACTCCATATAACGAACCTACTGTTCAAATTACAATATAACATATTATAATGCAAATATGCAACTCAACACCATGCATGCGGTACCGACTCATTGGTTCATTCAATCGAACCTGGATAGATCACTTACGCTCCTCCTGAGACATGATCTATCCCCCACCATTCTCCACCAAGGAGTACGGATGAATCACTTACGCTCCTCCTGAGACATGATTCATCCCACCAAAACACCATGATATGCACACACCAATGCATAACTATCATATTTAGGCACACTAAGTGCACACGATCCTCCTGATCATATCATCATACATCAATGCATATATGTGTAGATATATTACACCAACACCATATAAATCAATCAGATAGTAAATAAATTCATACTATAACACCATATATAACCACATCCCAACACCCGGGAACACACGATCCTACTGATCACTACATACATATACGTTAACCAATTGTTCACCAACAATATCAAGGAAAACGAGTACCATCACCAAGTAAACAAGTTCATACTTTATCACCAAGATATAAACACGTCCCACCACTCGGGAATACACGATCCTACTGATCACTACACCATGCTCCGTATGATTCATACACCAACTAATTATCCATTTAAATAATTAGTAACGGAAATCACATACTATCACCGAGTACTCACTCTATAACACTCAATCATCTCCCCTATAATCAACAAAGTCCAAGGGCACTACACTCTTAGCGCACACAGTATAACAGCATAGAAAAACCCCATTCTGCTACGCTCGCTACACCCTCGCTAGGCGAGCTCCCAGCGAATGCTCGCTACCTGTTCGCTTAGCGAACCTCCTCGCGAAGGCAAACAGAACCTACTAGACTCACTTGCTACCTCACTCGCTAGGCGAGCACCTAGCGAACGCTCGCTGCCTTCTCGCTAAGCGAAGTGCTAGCGAGTTGCCTGCGACTTCTCAAGTTCTCACAGTTCAGAATTCTCACTCTTCTCTGATTCAAGCCTATTCTATAACATCCACTTCCTATACTATCCGTATTACGACCAATGCATATTAGGCTTATCAATCTTCCTATAATTCTACTCCAGATCAACATTACGGCACACTACCGACACTTTAGAGTTACTCTGAACCTTACTCAAACCAAACCAACACCAACAATCAATCAACAATGGCAACATCAAACATCCGTACATCATCATATACATATTATTCCAAAGTCATCACTTAAACAATCTATCGACACATCAAAAAGGTCACACAGAACTTCCCTAAAACCGTAAACCCAACCTATACGCCAAATTAACCAAAAACAACAATTCACCAACACTCAACATATTTCAATCCATCAACATCAACATAACTCAACAATCAATAGCATGTCAATATAAAACTTCATCAACGATACATTCCTACGGGGTTAAGGAATCCCCACTACCCTATACATGTATATACCATTCCCAATCAAGTTTCTCCCCCCTTACCTTGTTAATCGGTTGATCGATGAAATTCTTCCTGGATTTGGTCTCTTGGCCTCCTCTTTTCTTTCCGTTCTTCGTTCCCTTTTTCCTTCGTTCTTCTCACTTCTCTCGTTCTTTCCTCTTCTCTCTTTCTATCGCTCTATCGTGTTATTTTCTCTAATACTTCCCCATCCCTTCATATTCTATTTTCCTTTTTATTTCCTATCCCAATAATAATAATAACTAATAAAAATAATATAATAATAATAATAATAACTAATAAAAATAACATAATAATAATAATAATAATAATAATAATAATAATAATATTATTATTATTATTATTATCACACCAATTTCCCACGATCTATGGTAATCCCTTTTCTCTCTATTCCAACTTTTCTAATATCTCCTTGCTACCCCTTCATATTTCCTTCCTCACGGTTTCTATCATGACTTTTCATATTTCCATTCTAACTTCCCAATAACCCTTCCACCTCTTATTTTACTTATTTCAACCACTAATATTCTCAATAATAATTCTAATATAATAATTATAATAATCATTATAATAATAATAATAATAATATAATATAATACTATTATAATATCATAGTAATATTCAACATAATAATAATAATAGTAATACACCCAACAATAATTATAATTATAATAATAATAATACTAATGATAATAATAACAATTATATTAATACTAATAATAAAATAATATGAATAATAATAATCTTAATATTAATAATACTAATATAATATTACTAATATTAATAATACTAATCATAATAATACTATTAATAATAATAATAATATTATTATTATTATCTCACCAAAATAATAATAATAATAATAATAATAGTAATAATATTATTATCTCACCAAAATAATAATAATATTAATAATACTAATAAATATAATAATATATAATAATAATACCCCCACCAATATTACTATTATTCATTATATTATCATATTCACACCAAAAATCATAATAATATAATAACTATATTAATAATAATATTATATTCTCCATATTAATAATATTACTACAAATATTAATAATAATCATAAATATAATAATAATAATAATAATAATAATAATAATATTAATACCACCACCAATATTACTATTATTTCTTATATTATTATAAACTCACCAAATTACCACCAATGATCTCCCATCTCAGGGACACCCACCAAACATCATCAAATACACCCTACCAAAGGGCACATCAACATATAATATTTAAAATAATAATAAAATGACTAAATAATTAAAATGGGTGTTACAACTCTCCCCCACTTTAATTATTTTCGTCCTCGAAAATTATCTGATGGAAATAATTCCGGATACGCTCCCCGCATCTTTTATTCCAATTCTCAGGTCACACTGCCTTCTGCAGCACCTCCCCATACTACTTTCACCAAAGATATCTCCTCCCTTCGGAGTTGTTCCTCGCTCGCCAAAACGAACTAGCAATGCCTCAACAATCGGAATATTTTTCACTTGTACATCATCCACCTGGTTCAATGTACTTTCTCGACTAAGACACATGAAACATATCATGCCAATTCACAGCGACAACAGAAAAACAGTCTAACATGTTACTCCTCCCATGCCTCCGCTGCGCCACTCTGATATAACTACAAAACACGTGCGAACTTCTGAGATTTCGAAGCTCGACCAACACCAGTCACCGGCGTGACCCTCAAAATACATATTGCCTCGGATCCTCTCGATCTTCTCAGCCATCTCAAGCATAATCTTCAAGTCTGAGTACAACACTCTCACTCGATTTATTTCAACACAGGAGAGTCCTACACTCCCTATCTCACCAAGCCACATATAGTGCCATTCCGACACTAGGATGGTAACCGTTATTATAGGTAACTCAATCAACGATAATTAATCATCCCACGCTCCACCTTGATCCGACACCCAAGCTCTCACCAATTCTCTACAGACTCAATAGTCCTCTCTGACTGACCATCAGTTTGCGGATGATAGGTCGAACTCAGCTTCAACTTAGTACCCGAAGCTTCCTGTAAGCCCCTCCAAAATCTCAATATAAACCTCAAATTTCCATCTGACACAATATTCGTCAGTATCTCATCCAACTTCACCACTTTCTCAATATGCATCTCGTATATCCTCAACACGGAATAGTTAATCCACTCCTAACAATTCAAATTAAAATTATGTCTTTACAAATTCTTTGGAAATCTCAACACCAATTTCGTGAAAATACTACCTGATTTCCACTCTAGAATATTTAACGACTACATCAGACTCAACAGTCTCTGGTGTTCACTCTTCGAATTCCGACAATTCTAACTAGCATATTCCACCTCTCCTTATCCATGGTCTCAAAAACAATCTACTCAAGTTCGGTTACTTCTTCATAGCACCGAGATGGATACTCCATCTACCTCAATGTATTTCTTCACGAGTACTCCTACTCCCTTCAACAACATCTGATATACATACTCTATCATAACACCTCGTGGTATTATTTCCACAAACCCGACAATCCACTCTTCGACTCTAATTTATCAATTTCAACTAATTCACTATTCAATCCAGATTTCTGACTTTCTCGATTCTTCTCAAGGATATCACTAGTCAGATCTTAATAATAAAAGCTTAACTCCATAAGAAGTATCCTTACTCACAAAACGCATATTATGAAATTTCTCAATCAGTTCTAACTCTTTTCACCATCATCTTCGGTATATGCAAATATTTCTAACTCACTGCATCATCTACCATGTCCGCTTTACCCGAATGGTAATTCAACTCGAAGTCGTACTCTTTTCGAAGTCCCAATTATTTCCTATGCCTCATATTTGTCTTATTCAAATTAAACAAACACCTTAAACTCTTAAGATCACCAAACATCTCCGATCTCAGTCTGAACTTTTGAAGACTCCGACTCCATTACAATCACAATAGTAACCAACTCTAAATCACTGGTCGGATGATTTCTCTTATACACTTCAATTTGCCTTTTGCATAATTGAAACTCGCTGAAGTTGTCTTTAGCAAATCCCCTAATTATATCAACAAGCATCACAAACACCACAATTAGTTCTATCGGATTCGGCAGAACTTTCCTTACGGAAGTATATCACCGCTCTTTTTCCAACACTGATAACTCCAGTTCCTTATGCTCAACATAATCCTCTATACGCTTCGAATACCTTAAAATATCATTTATTAACATAACCATTGCCTTATATAAATAATTAAAGAAGATCCCATGCAAAGTGGACAAATAAGTTGTGAGTTATAGCGGGAACACATACCGTACCGCCCGTCCTTACCACAAAATTCAAACACACTTCATCAATAAATAGCTTAAATCTATGTCAATACTTCACCATCTCATAGATAATTTGAATAGCTTTCCAACGCTTCGAACCGCGCGTCATTCCGAGTTACGGTTCTCCCGTTACGGCAAAAACACCAGAATAACATTTTCTGCCCAGGACCCCTTCGCCAGGCGAACACCGCAGCGAATATGGATGTTCGCCAGTATGCTCGCCAGGCGAACATGACAGTCCCAAAATCCTCTTTTCGACCGTTACCCGACTTCCGAGTGTCCGATTTCGATTTCGTAAAAAGCTGCGATCTCGGAATTTAACGTACAACAACAATTTTATACTTAGGAAGCCATCCAACACATTTTAAATCTATGAATAATTTAAAACTCAATTACTTCCAATCTCAACAGCAGATCTTTGAGCCTCCTAATACGATAGAACTTTTGACCTTCGTCCCATCCACCACAAGAACTCTACTCGAGATCACATGACCAAGGGACTCACATCCCTCGATCAATTGTTCCATCAAATCATTAACTCTTGGAAGCGAACACCTATCCTTGATAGTCACCCTGTTCACTTATCTATAGTTCACCCAAAGCTTCACAAAACCTTCTATCTGTCTAACCAACAAAATTGGTGCACATTACGGTAGCACACTCAAACAAAAGAACCTCTCTCCTAGAAGGTCTTCAAGTTGACTCTTCAACTTCTCCAATCCCAACGAAAACACACCATATGGAGTCACTAATATCGGACTCGTTCCAACAACAAAGTCAACGTGTGAGCTTTACTTCACACTTCGATAGTAAATCACCTACCTCATCCAGAAACCTCCGGCAATCGCAATTAATTGACAAATCCCAATTTTTCTCACTTTCCTTCTCATTCCAAGTTTCAGTCAAAATAGACACTTCAACACCGTCTTACGCCAAATTCCTCAAAATAATCCCTTAAGCACTTAGCTTAACTCAAGACTATACACTGCTCACACCACCCAAGCTTGCAAGATACGTCTATCCCATCCAACACAATCCCGTCCACTATTAACAAGAGATTAAGGGTGATCAGTTCCTCAATTTGTTAATAGACAGCCGAAATCATGATGGGGTACAAACCATCTTTACCAAACTATAATATCACTCCTCAACACACTAAGCCACCACACTGTAGCTTTTCGGAGAAATACAACTTCTCCCCCACTGGAATCATTCCACTTCTACCAATGAAGTTAACCAACAACATGTACCGACAGTGTTTTTACACACATGTCGCATACCAGGAAACAATAACACTAGACAACATTGGCCGGACGGACCGACCTGCTCTGATACCAATTGTAACACCCCACTTCCCAAATTAAATAAAATATAAACATTATAAATAAACATCAGAGTTTTCCCCAAAATAGTGGGATATCACATCACCAAATTTTTATAAAAATACTTTATTAATTATTCTCAAAAATAATACAGCGGAAAACATTATTCCAACATTCTCGGCCATCCGCCAAATTTCGTAAAATCTTTATTATTATAATTCACAAAAAGAAAGTGATACGTCACAGGATTACAATAAGTTTGACATAAAACAATTAAAACACCCATATCCCGTGTTACGTATCAGAGCATCCTAGACTCGACTGGCACACCACCATCCAAGCTATCTAAGTACCTGGATTATCTGTACTTCCGGAGAAGCACAGACACAACAACAACCAAGGGGTGAGAAAACATGATCAAAAATATATTGGTAATGTAATACATGTAAACAAGGTAGTAAAACACACCAACACACCAATATTCACCCCAACAACTCCATATAACGAACCTACTGTTCAAATTACAATATAACATATTATAATGCAAATATGCAACTCAACACCATGCATGCGGTACCGACTCATTGGTTCATTCAATCGAACCTGGATAGATCACTTACGCTCCTCCTGAGACATGATCTATCCCCCACCATTCTCCACCAAGGAGTACGGATGAATCACTTACGCTCCTCCTGAGACATGATTCATCCCACCAAAACACCATGATATGCACACACCAATGCATAACTATCATATTTAGGCACACTAAGTGCACACGATCCTCCTGATCATATCATCATACATCAATGCATATATGTGTAGATATATTACACCAACACCATATAAATCAATCAGATAGTAAATAAATTCATACTATAACACCATATATAACCACATCCCAACACCCGGGAACACACGATCCTACTGATCACTACATACATATACGTTAACCAATTGTTCACCAACAATATCAAGGAAAACGAGTACCATCACCAAGTAAACAAGTTCATACTTTATCACCAAGATATAAACACGTCCCACCACTCGGGAATACACGATCCTACTGATCACTACACCATGCTCCGCATGATTCATACACCAACTAATTATCCATTTAAATAATTAGTAACGGAAATCACATACTATCACCGAGTACTCACTCTATAACACTCAATCATCTCCCCTATAATCAACAAAGTCCAAGGGCACTACACTCTTAGCGCACACAGTATAACAGCATAGAAAAACCCCATTCTACTATGCTCGCTACACCCTCGTTAGGCGAGCTCCCAGCGAATGCTCGCTACCTGTTCGCTTAGCGAACCTCCTCGCGAAGGCAAACAGAACCTACTAGACTCACTTGCTACCTCACTCGCTAGGCGAGCACCTAGCGAACGCTCGCTGCCTTCTCGCTAAGCGAAGTGCTAGCGAGTTGCCTGCGACTTCTCAAGTTCTCACAGTTCAGAATTCTCACTCTTCTCTGATTCAAGCCTATTCTATAACATCCACTTCCTATACTATCCGTATTACGACCAATGCATATTAGGCTTATCAATCTTCCTATAATTCTACTCCAGATCAACATTACGGCACACTACCGACACTTTAGAGTTACTCTGAACCTTACTCAAACCAAACCAACACCAACAATCAATCAACAATGGCAACATCAAACATCCGTACATCATCATATACATATTATTCCAAAGTCATCACTTCAACAATCTATCGACACATCAAAAAGGTCACACAGAACTTCCCTAAAACCGTAAACCCAACCTATACGCCAAATTAACCAAAAACAACAATTCACCAACACTCAACATATTTCAATCCATCAACATCAACATAACTCAACAATCAATAGCATGTCAATATAAAACTTCATCAACGATACATTCCTACGGGGTTAAGGAATCCCCACTACCCTATACATGTATATACCATTCCCAATCAAGTTTCTCCCCCCTTACCTTGTTAATCGGTTGATCGATGAAATTCTTCCTGGATTTGGTCTCTTGGCCTCCTCTTTTCTTTCCGTTCTTCGTTCCCTTTTTCCTTCGTTCTTCTCACTTCTCTCGTTCTTTCCTCTTCTCTCTTTCTATCGCTCTATCGTGTTATTTTCTCTAATACTTCCCCATCCCTTCATATTCTATTTTCCTTTTTATTTCCTATCCCAATAATAATAATAACTAATAAAAATAATATAATAATAATAATAATAATAACTAATAAAAATAACATAATAATAATAATAATAATAATAATAATAATAATAATAATAATAATAATAATAATAATATTATTATTATTATCACACCAATTTCCCACGATCTATGGTAATCCCTTTTCTCTCTATTCCAACTTTTCTAATATCTCCTTGCTACCCCTTCATATTTCCTTCCTCACGGTTTCTATCATGACTTTTCATATTTCCATTCTAACTTCCCAATAACCCTTCCACCTCTTATTTTACTTATTTCAACCACTAATATTCCCAATAATAATTCTAATATAATAATTATAATAATCATTATAATAATAATAATAATAATATAATATAATACTATTATAATATCATAGTAATATTCAACATAATAATAATAATAGTAATACACCCAACAATAATTATAATTATAATAATAATAATACTAATGATAATAATAACAATTATATTAATACTAATAATAAAATAATATGAATAATAATAATCTTAATATTAATAATACTAATATAATATTACTAATATTAATAATACTAATCATAATAATACTATTAATAATAATAATAATATTATTATTATTATCTCACCAAAATAATAATAATAATAATAATAATAGTAATAATATTATTATCTCACCAAAATAATAATAATATTAATAATACTAATAAATATAATAATATATAATAATAATACCCCCACCAATATTACTATTATTCATTATATTATCATATTCACACCAAAAATCATAATAATATAATAACTATATTAATAATAATATTATATTCTCCATATTAATAATATTACTACAAATATTAATAATAATCATAAATATAATAATAATAATAATAATAATAATAATAATATTAATACCACCACCAATATTACTATTATTTCTTATATTATTATAAACTCACCAAATTACCACCAATGATCTCCCATCTCAGGGACACCCACCAAACATCATCAAATACACCCTACCAAAGGGCACATCAACATATAATATTTAAAATAATAATAAAATGACTAAATAATTAAAATGGGTGTTACACCCCCCCCCCCCTTCTAGATCCGTGCCATAGTCTAACAAGTGGTATCCAGAGCTCCGGTTATTCGATGCTTCAAATACAATGAGATAGAAAATGGCAAACGAACCTAAAGGGGCGTATAATAGGGCTCCTGTTTTCAACGGTGAAAATTATAGTTATTGGAAAGACTGTATGCGTGTGCATATAAACTCCATAGACAGAAAAATATGGAACGTTATCCTTAATGGTCCAATAGAAATTACTATGACCAATGCGGATAATGTAGTTGTGCCAAAGCCTGAAGCACAATGGACCGATGACGATGAGAAAAAATACAATTATGATTGGAAAGATAAAAACATCTTAATCTCCTCATTAGGTGTAGATGAATACTATCGTGTATCCCATTGTCCCACTGCTAAGGCCATGTGGGATTCACTACAAATAGCCCATGAGGGGACAAACGATGTTAAGTTGGCTAGAATCAATACATTAACTCAAGAGTTCGATCTTTTTTTCATGGAGCAAGGGGAAACCATTGCTGACATGCAAAAGAGATTTACACATCTCATCAATCATTTATATTCATTAGGTAGGCATGTTTCCAATGATGTTGCTACTAATAAGATTTTAAGATGTTTAAACAGGGAATGGCAGCCTAAAGTGACCGCCATCAAAGAAGCACATGATCTTACCTTATTAGATTTAACAACATTGTTTGGCAAATTACAAGAGCATGAACAGGTACTCTTGAGCTTAGACCAACGCGAAAAGATGGAAAAGAAAGACAAAGCGAAGGTGAGTGAAAAGAAATCGATAGCTCTCAAGACTTCCTCCTCGAAGTCTCAAGCAAAAGAGCAAAATGATTATTCCTCGAGCGACGAAGAAGAAGAAGACACAAGCGAAGATATGGGGTTGTTTGTTAAACGGTATAACCGTTACGTGAGAAAGAACGACATACAACATTCCGAGAAGAACTTGGTAAACTTCCGGAAACAATCAAGACACTCCAAGGATGATTACTCGAAAGGTAAAAATACTAGAGGGACGTGCTACAAGTGTGGAAAGCCCGGTCACTACAAACCGGACTGTCCAATGAATAAAAAGGGAAAGGACAAGGAATCATCAAAATCACACAAGAAATCATCAAAGCCTAGGAGAGCGTACATAGCATGGGAAAGTGACATCGACTCTTCCTCCTCTGATGAAAGTTCTAGTGATGAAGAAGAGTCCTTGAATCTATGCCTCTCCGCCAATCAGAAAAACAAGAAAAAACAGGTACGTCACTCTAAATATGATAAGTCCTCAAATATGTCGCATTCAGAATTACTAGCCGCATTTCATGCCTTACATAATGAAGCAGTTGAAGCCTTCAAGAAACTTGCTTCTAATAAGAAAATCTTTACGTATTTAGAGCATAAGGTTAAAGAGTCCGAAAAGAAATTAGAGGACCTAAAGGCTTCCATTGTGAAAGGCAATGAATCGGATTGTAAAGACGATAGAAACCCCTTCAACTTCGGGTGTGGCACTTGTCATATTTGGCAAGGTGAGGTCAGACACCTCAAGGCCAAATTAAACAAGGCACTTGAGCCTAAAGTTACATTTGCTATTGATAAAAAGGATTTTAGAAAAAGTATGATTAACCCATACCAAAAATATGCATATGTAATTATGGATCAAGCAAGTGAAAGTGTCTCTAAAGTTGATTTTGCTTGCTTATACTGTTGCAAGAAAGGCCACTCCATTGGTAAATGCCGTTTTAGAAGATTTCTTGTTCCTAAAGGCATCTACCAATGGTTGCCCAAATGCAACCATTTTGACGCTAACCTATTAGGACCCAATATGCCATTGGGTACCTCCTTGTGCTAATTATGTTTTGACAGGTGAAATGTGTCGAGACCACCGAGAGAAGATGGGTTCTCGATAGTGGGTGCTCAAGACACATGTCTGGAGACATATCCTTATTCATAGACTTTGTGGCTAAGAAGAAATGGTATGTAACTTATGGTGATAACAACCGCGGAGCAATACTAGGTAAAGGTAGTGTAGGTAATCCCGCCTCTACTATGATTTCCGATGTATTGCTTGTCGAAAACCTTAAACATAATCTACTTAGCATTAGCCAACTGTGCGACAAAGGATACAATGTATCCTTTTCAAAAGATTGTTGCAAAATTGTGCATGAAAATGATAAGAAGAATATGTTCAATGGTTTTAGAGTAAACAATGTATATATGCTTGACTTAAATGAAGTATCATTAACAAGTGACAAATGCCTCATAACTATGAGTGAAGACTCATGGCTATGGCATAGGCGTTTAGCGCATGTTAATTTTGACTTACTCAATAAGGTAGTCTCAAAAGACCTAGTCTTAGGACTTCCCAAAATAAAGTTCACCAAGGATCACCTTTGTGATGCTTGTCAAAAAGTGAAGTAAACGAGGATCTCATTTAAATCCAAAAAGATAATTTCAACAACGAGACCTCTTGAACTTCTACACATGGACTTGTTTGGGCCATCTAGGATCAAAAGTCTAGGAGGAAACTATTACGGGTTCGTAATAGTGGACAACTTTTCTAGGTTTTGTTGGACCATCTTCTTAGTAAGTAAAAGTGATACATTCGCCGCTTTTGAAAAGTTTGCTAAGCTTTCCCAAAACAAGTTAAATACAAACATAGTGTCCATAAGGAGCGACCATTGAGGTGAGTTTGAAAATCATTTGTTTGAAGAATATTGCGGTAACCATGGTATTGATCATAACTTCTCCGCTCCACGCACTCCTCAACAAAACGGGGTTGTGGAGCGCAAAAACCGTATTTTAGAAGAATTGGGAAGAACAATGATTAATGAAAGTGGTTTACCTAAATATTTTTGGGCCGACGCCATTAGTACGGCATGCTATGTTTTGAATAGGGTACTTATTCGCCCCATTCTAAACAAAACACCGTACGAACTCTTAAAAGGGCGAAAGCCAAATGTCTCTCACTTGCACGTGTTTGGATGTAAATGTTTTGTATTAAACAATGGAAAGGAGAACTTGGGCAAATTTGATTCCAAAGCCGATGAAGGTATCTTTCTCGGATACTCTCACTCGAGTAAAGCATATAGAATATATAATAAACGTTTACTTGCTGTAGAAGAGTCTGTGCATGTTACCTTTGATGAGTCCTACCCGAGAAATGTCGGAAAGGATAGTGTTGTTCATGGTGCAGGTACATCCACTAAAGACATACTCAAAAGTGGCGAGATAGGGATTGATCAACCTGACAAAGCCAAAGTTGAGGAGGATAAGGATGCACACCGTGATGCAATAGAGGAAGTTCATCCGCTTTCAAACGACGATCTTCCTCATGAATGGAAGTCATCTAAAGACCATCCTATTGAAAACATTATTGGAGACATCACAAAGGGTGTAACAACTCGTGCTAAGCTAAGTAATTTCTGTTATTACTTCGCTTTCGTGTCACAAATGGAACCTAAAAACCCTAAGGAAGCCCTACTCGATGAACATTGGTATTTGTCAATGCAGGAGGAACTGAATCAGTTTACTAGAAATGAGGTTTGGGACCTTGTCCCGCCTCCACGAGGTCATCGAGTAATCGGCACCCGATGGGTGTTTATAAATAAACTGGACGAGAACGGAGTAATAACTCGTAACAAAGCGCGTTTAGTCGCGCAAGGGTATAACCAAGAGGAAGGCATCGACTATGAGGAAACTTATGCGTCGGTTGCCCGACTCGAGGCTATACGCCTTTTACTTGCTTTCGCTTGTGCGAAAGATTTTAAGTTATTTCAAATGGACGTCAAAAGTGCTTTCCTTAACGGATTTATAAATGAAGAAGTCTATGTTGCTCAACCACCTGGTTTTGAGTCTCATGAGTATCCTGATCATGTCTATAAACTGAAAAGAGCTTTGTACGGTCTTAAACAAGCTCCTAGAGCTTGGTATGAGAGACTAAGCAAATTCTTACTTGATCAAGGCTACTCAAGAGGAAAGGTTGATACTACTCTCTTCATTAAACGTCAAGGAAAACACTTAATTCTTGTTCAAATTTATGCTGATGATATCATATTTGGATCCACTAACATGAATCTCGTAAGAGAGTTTGCTAAGCTTATGCAGGGTGAATTCGAGATGAGTATGATGGGTGAACTCACATATTTTCTCGGGTTACAAATCAAGCAACTGAAGGAAGGAACATTCGTGAGCCAAACAAAATATTGTTTGGATCTTCTCAAGAGATTTGACATGGCAAATGCAAAAGCCATAGACACCCCTATGCCAACTTGTGCAAACATGAGTAAAGATGAAAGTGGCAAAGATGTTGAGGTAAAAAGGTACAGAGGTATGATTGGCTCGCTTCTATATCTTACTGCTTCGTGTCCCGATATTATGTTTAGCGTGTGTATGTGCGCTAGATATCAATCATGTCCTAAGGAATCCCACCTAAAATTTGTCAAACGCATACTTCGATACCTATCTGGTACTCCGAAGTATGGATTGTGGTATTCTAAGGGTAATGATTGTTCTTTGGTGGGCTTCTCTGATTCTAATTTTGCCGGTTGTAAATCAGATAGGAAAAGCACCAGTGGCACATGTCACCTATTTTCAAACTCTCTGGTTAGTTGGCACAGCAAGAAACAAGTGTCTGTTGCTTTGTCAACCGCCGAAGCGGAATACATAGCCGCCGGTAGTTGTTGTGCGCAAGTCTTATGGCTTAAACAACAACTATTGGACTTTAATTTGAAACTAGAATGTATTCCAATATTGTGTGATAACACCAATGCTATAAATCTTACCAAGAATCCAGTGTTACACTCGCGTACTAAACACATAGAAATTCGACACCATTTTCTTAGGGACCATGTAGAGAAGGGTGACGTTGTCTTTGAGCACGTTGATACTAAAAACCAACTAGCGGACATTTTCACAAAGCCACTAGCCAATGAGCCCTTCTTTCATATCCGTCGAGAGCTTGGTATTCTCGATATTTCTGATCGGGGTTAAACAACTATGTTTTTTTTGTACCACTAACAACTATGTTTTGTACCACTAACAATCGCTGTGAGTTTATTACAAGTACAAATCAGTGATAAACTAGAGTAGTTCGTATAAAGGTGATATTTCTCCTTCTCTTTCTTCTCTCTTAGCATTCATGACTTGAAAACATCTATATCGTTATACAATCATGGTACTTATATATGAATATGACTTTTGCTAGATGATACTATGTGTGTTGAATGCAGGCCATATAGTGAAAAAAGTGCATAGGCATGATTAATAAGCAAGTGTGACATGTTGCATAGCTTGAAAATTGAAAATTTTGAGTTTTGAAAGCTTGAGTCGACCTAAACAGGACAATGGTCGACGCATGCTGTAAATTTTTCAAAATTATCAAAAACTGAACAGTATGCGTCGACGCATGTAGGGCTATGGTCGACGGCTCGCTTGAAAACCCAGAAATTTTCTAGTTTGAAAACCGTTCCACTTTCCCTCTTCCTTGCATTAAATGTGGTGTAATACTTTGACATGACATTTTTTTCTTGTGAATTGCATCTAGTAACCTATATTGTCTCCTTGTCTTCTCCCTCTTCCCAAAAACCCTAACTTCTTCATCTATTAAAGACCCAAGCCTTCCTCTTCTCCAACATTACTCCTAAAACGTTATTTCTCTTCAAAGTTTCTCTTCCAACTCTCCAAAACTCTTCATCAATGGCTTCCTCTCTTTGCAAAACTACCGGTAAGAGATCAAGAGCATCTTCATCCTCTGCTTCAGTTCCGGTAACTGCTGTCTCACTTGTTCACCCTCCTGCGGTTGAAAACTTTCACAAAAGTCTCAGCAAGAGGGCCATAGTTCCACAACATGCCTTCTACCATGCAACAAGTGAGCGCTTGCATCTCACTCGGCTTCTGTCCCTATTAGACTTTCAAGGGTTCGTAAACTTCTTGGAGTGTAATACAAAGTACAGTGAAGATCTGGTCAGAGTGTTCTACACAAATATGAGAGGTAACTTTCAAGACCAACACTTTCACACATCTGTAGGAAATAGTCTAGTCAATATCAATTCTGAAGTATGGAATAAATATTTTGATATGACTGTTGATGCTGATGCACCCCCTCTCCATGAGGTAACTGATACTCGTACGGTGCCGGGTTATGAATATAAGAGGGCTCTGAATGGAATGCTCAAACGACCGTATCCAGAGGCAATTGTCAGCAGCGATGCTTTTCCTCGATCAGTCACTGCCGGTAAACTCAACACAGGGGAGCGCATTCTTCAATGGATTGTCGCTCGTATTCTACGACCGAAGAAAGGTGGTCTGTCGCGTGTAGAACAAGATGAGGTACATCTTATCTACATTCTACAAAACAAGATAAAAATAAATTGGCCTTACTATATTGCTAGCAGGATGTTTGCTCTGAGAGACTCAAGTAGAGGCACTGCTTTAGCCTATGGGTCATTTATTTCAGAAATCCTTGTTGCTGCGAATGTTGTGTATCCAACATTTCCGTGTGTATCAGTTTCCCCAGATAAAGAATTTAGCACCAAAACCCTTGCAATGATGGGGTATTTTTGGTGTGCTGAACACCGTTCGTACAGATTTGTCCGACGGGCTAATATCCCTCTGGTTCCTGATAACGATTCTGATGAAGAAGAAAGTGAAGAGCAGGGTGAAGAAGAAAGCGACGAACAAGGTAATGAAGAAAGTGAAGAGGAAAGTGAAGAAGACGATGCAGCAGACAACACAGATGCAGAGATCCCCGAACCTATCTATGAAACTCAAGATTATCATCAATCTCCAGTCCATGATCCAGCTACAAATACCGATTGGGTTCAGTACTCATATCGATCAGAAGACCAAGAAGGTGATTCTACAAATCAAGGTTGGGGCGATTGGCAATATACAGGCTGGACTACCTTGGGTAGATTCTATGACCCATATCACGGCTACCCTCAAGACTACCAACCCTCTGAGCACTCATCACCTCCTCCGCCTTCAGATAACTCCGAAGTCATTACTATGATGCAGTCAATGCAGTTAGAACAACAAAACTTCATAAGGCGTCAAGACACTCAGATGGAGCAAATTAGAGCTGACCTTCATGCCCAAAATGAAAGGTTCAATTCTTTCTCTACTCGGATGGACGCCCGTATTGACTCTCTGGTTGAATCTCATGGCGGCAAGATTGGGAAATCACCAATGCTCTTAGTCATCTCAACATGTCCGTCGAGGCCTTTTTGAACTTCTCGGATCCCTACCAAAATCCAGATGCTCCATATCGAGGGAGAGGACGAGGACGGGGGCGTGGTTATTAGATTCATAGCTGCATATTTCATATTTGCTTATATGTTTTAGTCTGTGTACTTTTCATTTGTTTTGTATTATCTGTGTCTGAACGTTAAGTACATGTGTTCGTCATTATCTATTAATTCCAGTATTTTGTTCATTATCATGCTTGTGTGTGAAGCTTGGTAATCAACTATCACCTATTGTCTGTACTATGTTATTTGATGCGTTCCTCTTCTCTTTTTGATGGTGTCAAAGGGGGAGAAGACAATGTTGCAAGCAAACACCAAAGCCAATAGTTTAGGATAGTAACAACATTTGATGACTGTTGTTCTACAGCCTCATAGTGCAAAAGAAAGGGGGAGCTTGTGTATTCTTGTGTGCGTGTGTATATGTTGCATATTTTGGTGTTTTTAAATGTATACAGGTTGTCATCATCAAAAAGGGGGAGATTGTGGAGGCAAGTCGCCACATATCATACAAAGTTGCAAGACATTGGTAAATGCAGGTTTCGATGATGACAAATTCCCATGATAGACTGGAAAGTATGAGTTCCAGATTCACTAACCAGATGCAACATATCACTCAGCATATTATCCTTTTACTTGTCTTAATTTGTCTTAAAGAAATATACATTGAGTTGACAAACTGCAATCATGACTAAAGGCATGAGAAACTTCAAACTAACAACATTTTGCAGGATTACAGGACATGGGTCGACCAAAGGGTCGACGTATCCATCAAAAACAAGGGAAGGACTGTCAGCGCACAAAGCATGCGTCGACCACTGGGTCAGCGCATGGAAGGATAATTTTCCAGCGGGTCAACGCATTAAAGCTTTGGTCGACCATAGGGTCGGCGCACAAAGGAAAAGAATTCCAACGGGTCAGCGCACGCCGACTGTATGGTCGACGCATACTGATGAAATTTCCAGAAATTCAAAACATCACAGGCCATGCGTCGATGCATAGACCTGTTATGGTCGACCGTTCGCGCAGAAAAACTGTTTTTAACTGTGTTCCCTCTCATATTTGAAATACTGTTGTGTTCTGAATTTTGTGGGCTCTATATATACTTGCTCAAACACTTGTGTCTAATAACATTTGATATTCTTTTGATTCATGTGTTCAAAAACAAGAAAGAGTGAAATAGGTGTCCAAGATTCATCATCTTCATCTTCAACCTCTCACAACATTTCAATTACACACAATCATTTTTGAAATGCATTTGTGAGAGATTCAAGGCGATAAGGTTCGAGGCTTAGATTGGAGAATCAATCTCGGGTTGAAGATTGCGACAGGTTCTTTCTTGAATAAAACCATTGGGGTTTTGCCCTCCAAGATTGGTTCTAATTTTGGGGGTTTTTGGACGAGATTCTTCATCAACGATCAATCGATCGAAGGTGATTGTGAAGAGGTAGTCTTCACAAGTCTAGTAGCGGATTTGGTGACTTTGAAGGGAAGGTCTCGGGTTCGATTTGGTGCTGTTGAGATCAGCCGGAGCCAAAGGTTTGAACAACAACGTGTTCTTCAATAAGGTGGCTGGAGTTGAAGGTCCATCAACACAAATCGAAGAACTTGATTCAGCTTGAATCAAGGGGCAAGGAGTGAAGGCAACTTTCAACACATTGAGATTTTTGTTGTAATTTTCCTGCTCAATCCTTGTATAAACTGTTCATTCAAACAGGTGATATCTATACAATATATCTCAATTCTAGTTTTAGAATTGAGGGCAGACGTACCCCGAAGCGAGGACGACGGGGGAACTGCCTCACCAAATTACTTGTCTTCTTTATTTTCAGCATTTTCGTTACCGCTCAAATAAGTAATTTTTGTGTAAGCTCTTGTGTCAAAACTGTGATATAAATTGAGTAAGAGATTAAAACATTGTTTTAAACTCTAACGTACAACAAAACATTGTACTAGGCTGATTGAAATCACTTACTCAACATAAACATCACTTGGAGTGTCTTTGCACACCAAGTGTTTGACATATTGCTTGAACCAAAATTACCTTACTTGTGTATCTTGTTTTGGTTTAATTTTGGATCATTGGAACTAGGTAACCTTGCAATTGAAGTAAATGATTGATAAGCATAGTTTGTGTTGTGATTCTATTTTTCGAATTGTCATAAATCCATAGGCTTACGTATATCCGGTTTTCCAATAACCGTTCGTTTTAGACTATATTTTTCCTCGGCCGCTTCCGCACTTAAAACATTTTTAAAACCAATTTTAAATTGGTAGCGCCGACTCAAATTTTAATTGGGGATCTATTCAACCCCCCTTCTAGATCCGTGCCATAGTCTAATAGTTAACTCTTATGGAAATGGCATTGGGGCGATCATCACGACTCCCCACGGATCCCATATCCCGTTCACTGCGAGACTGACGTTTCCAGTCACCAATAACGAAGCGGAGTACGAAGCATGCATCATGGGTCTAGAGGAGGAAATTGATTTGAGAATCAAGAACCTAGATGTATATGGTGACTCGGCACTTGTGATCAACCAGATTAAAGGGGAGTGGGAGACTCGTCAATCGAATTTGGTGTCGTACATGAATTATGCCAGAAGGCTGCTTCCGTTCTTTGATCTAGTGGAACTCCATCATGTGCCCAGGGCCGAGAATCAAATGGCTGATGCCTTAGCCATGTTGGCTTCGATGTATAAAGTCAATTTTTGGAATGAAGCTCCAAGAATTGTCCTTTCTCGTCTTGATAGACCTGCATTCGTCTTTGCGATCGAGGAAGCCTCCGACGGCAAGCCATGGTTCCATGACATCCAAACCTTCCTTATGACTAAGGAGTATCCTGCGGGAGCGTCAACCCAGGATAAGAAGACTCTGAGGAGGCTGTCCGGGAATTTTTATCTCAATCCTGATGGAGTTTTGTATAAAAGAAACCACGATCTCGTGTTACTCAGATGTGTAGATGAGAAAGAAGCGAGTATGCTCATGGAAGAAGTCCATGAAGGCACATTTGGTACGCACGCTGGCGGGCATGCTATGGCAAGAAAGATCCTGAGAGCAGGATATTACTGGCTGACGATGGAGTCAGATTGCTTTAAATCCGCGAAGAGATGTCATAAATGCCAGATTTATGCTGATAAGATTCATGTGCCGCCGTGCCCGTTGAATGTCATGTCCTCCCCGTGGCCGTTCTCTATGTGGGGCATCGACATGATAGGCAAGATCGAGCCCACTGCATCTAACGGTCATTTCTTCATTCTAGTAGCTATCGACTACTTCACCAAGTGGGTGGAGGCAGCCTCGTACGCTAATGTGACCAAGAAGGTGGTGGCTAAATTCATAAAGAGGGACATCATATGTCGTTACGGAATTCTCGAGCGGATCATTACTGACAATGGTTCGAATCTGAATAACAAGATGATGAAGGAGCTGTGCCAAAGTTTCAAGATTGAACACCACAACTCATCTCCTTACCGGCCGAAGATGAATGGCGCCGTTGAAGCGGCCAATAAAAACATCAAGAAGATTGTGCAGAAGATGGTTGGCACGAGATACTGCCATTTGCACTGCACGGTTATCGTACGACGGTACATACATCAACCGGGGCAACTCCTTTCTCCTTAGTGTACGGTATGGAAGTTGTCCTACCGTTAGAAGTTGAGATTCCTTCTTTACGAGTTTTGGTTGATGTGAAACTCGATGAGGCAGAATGGATTAAGAACCGACTAAACCAACTCAGCCTGATGGACGAGAAGAGATTAGCATCGATTGCGTATGGTCGTCTGTACCAAAGCCGAATGAAGAAAGCTTATGATAAGAAGGTGCGCCCTAGAAGCTTTCAGACAGGTGATCTCGTCCTGAAGAAGATTCTTCCTCCACACTCCGATCACCGGGGCAAGTGGACTCCTAATTACGAAGGTCTGTACGTCGTCAGCAAGGTCTTCTCGGGATGAGCCTTGTTGTTATCCACGATGGATGGAGGAGATTTTGCATCCCCGGTGAACGCGGACGCAGTTAAAAAATACTTTGCTTAAAAAATGACCCGCTGGAAAGAAAAAGAATATCCAGGCAAAAATGGGGCATCCCGGCAAACCATAAAAAGAAAAAGGTTCGGGCAAAAATTAGGGATATAAATGAAAAGAATGTACACCCGCGAAGTCGAAAACTTGGAAGGGCGACTTTGGCAAAAAAGGGTATCCCGGTGAATCGAAAACCCGAAAGGGCGATTCAGGCAAAAGTTAGGGATTTGAAAAAGTAAATGACTGCGTTCCGCGTGTGGACTTTCATTGTTTAGTGGTTTGGAGGACCTGAGGGCCATTTATCTGAATCAATCTCTTCTAAAGCTGAAGCGTCGGAGAAGTATCAAAGTCGAGTGGATCATAGAGGGATCAACTCATGGTGTTTGTCTACGCCTCGTTGCCGACATTTGTGTATATACTGATGTATATTTATGTTTTATATTTGCGCAGCTTCCTCATTCCAGGAGCTTGTATCTGTTGTAAAACATTTTCACCCATTCAGGGGTTCGTTATCAATGAAATATATGCTATTCAGCAATTCTGTTTGTTTGTTTAGCATCTATCTGTTTTGTTTGCGAAAAAGAACGCCGATGTTTTTGATAAAATGCGCATATATAAACTTACTGGCCTAGGCCACTGATTGTTGAAACAATGAATTACTTGAACACTGTCACAAGATGATAACCTTGATAGGTCCCTTTGATAAGGGTATCTTATCTGTTTGTTTGTGTTGTTGCAGGTATAGCATATTCCAGGCAGTACGCCGTATGCTTTCCCAAGCAGGATGATTCCTTTTTCTCCAGCAAGTTCAGCAGCACCTCCCCATAGAGTCTGAACATGAGATCGTAAGCATTGATATATCTCCCCAGGCAGAGAAGATTCTCTCCCCAATCAGAGGCATCCTGAAGGAATGTCATCTCCCCAGCTGAGTCATACACTAAAGTGTGCAGTACTCTATAGCGCAGACTGAAGTCTTCAGGAGAATCGAAATTCCCCACAGAGTCGTACTCTCCCCAGTCAGCAGGATGATTCCTTCTTCCTCAGCCGAGTTTGCAGTTCCCCAAGAGAGCCGAGTTCTTGGAAAGCCGTTGAAGCCAGGACTGGTTCTCTCCAGTAGAGTGTTGAATAGTTGATGCTGGTTTTCCCCATCGGAGTCATTATCTCCAGGAAAGTTTTTCCGCGAAGGCTGTGCAGGTTATTTCTGTGATTGACATTGTTTCCCTCAGCAGTTTGTGATTTGTACGCCTAGATGAGCAGGTCCAGGTTCTCGTAGAACTTTGTTCCCCTGCAGTAGTCGACTGAAGTTTGTTTTCCCCAGGCGGAGTCCAACTGAAATTGGTGTGACTTCTTCTCCTTGGCAGGATGATTCCTCCTCTCCACCAGAGTGGTCCTTTCTCCTTGATAGGAGGATTCTCCCTTCATCATTTATTTTGCTGATGGGGTCGTATCATCTTGCATGATTGCATAGCATTTACCCTAAAAATGCGTAGCATTTCCACCGCGTGGAGCATTGCGCCATTGTCAAACATATTCATATGAAACATGAGCTAGGTCGTTACCGTTCTTGTTTTGCAGGTGTTCCTACGCAGAATGGTTTGCTCAAGATGATTCTTGAATTTCCCAGCGAAGTTGGTTGCTTAAGATGATTCTTAAAATCCCCAATGAAGTCGCCAGAGTTGGTTGCTCAAGTTGATGCTTAGAGTCCCCGACAGAGTATTTGCTCAGGATGATTCCTGAAATCTCCGGCAGAGTGTTTGCTCAGGATGATTCCTGAAATCTCCAGCAGAGTTATTGGTTCAGGATGATTCTTGAAGTCTCCGGCGGAGTTATTTGTCCAAGATGATTCATGAAGTCCTCAGCAGAGTTGATTCATCTAGAATGATTTCTGGATTCCCGAAACAGAGTTACTTGATAGATCTCCAAAATCCCCAGCGGAGATGTGTCATCCCCAGCAGGTTGTTGAGCAGAGAAGCTGAAGTTCACCCTGAGGAGGAAGTCCAACTGTATTGACGAAGCAGTTCTCTCAGCTGATGCGGAGTGCCTAACGGCAAAAGATTGTATATCCTTATGTGGTTCATGATTGACCAAGAATTCTATGCCCGACTTACTGATGAAGTCCGACCGACGCCCGAAAATTCCTTTGAATGCCCAACGGCATGATTAACTTGATTGTTAAAAATTTCCTAAAGACCTGATGAGTCCCGAGGAATTCTTCTGCCGCAGTGTCACAGAACGCCTGACGGTATAGTCAACCATTCATTACCAGTTACCGCGTAACCGGTGATCCCTTGATGACTTGAGGAAGAATCTACAGCAAAATCAGATGACCATCCTGACGGAGATTTGAGATTAGACCCTTCATCGGTTACCGTGTGACCAATTCCCCAGCAAGTTGCTGCGCAACTGTCAGGCTCAGTTTTGAAGATGTTCCTAACAATCAAAGTATCGTTTACCTGTGCGTGTCGGCAAATCACCAGTTGCCGCGTAACCAGTGATCCCTCAACAATTTGAGGACGCAATGATATTAGATAAATCATAGAATTATCCTGACAGAGATTCAGATCAGTATTTCTCCAGCCAGTTGCCGCGCAACTATCATTTCAGTTTCCGAAGATTTGTTCCCATCAGAGTACCGTGTACTTGTGCAGTTGGCAAATTTCCGGGTTTGTTGGTATTCAACCGTCTCATACCTTGATTGTTTGAGAGCCGTTTGCTTCTCACCCAGTCAGGTCCAATCCGTTTGAATAGGGGAAACTGTTGCACCCCAAAATTTGACCAACACTTCTTTACCTAGCTTATGTTTCATTTCATTCACATTAGCATTATCATTTGCATTTCATTGACATGTATGCAGGAGATCAAGAGGTATGATTACCAATCAAGGGCTAAACAAGACTTTGAAGCTAGCTAAGAAGGTTATTCAAGTGTTCAAGGGTGGATATCCTTGTCAGAGAAGTTAAAAGATCCTCAGAGAGAGTGATTGAAGCCAAGAGGGTGTGTCTCCTAACTTGAGAGTTGTGGGAAGTCATCAGATGATTCTGAATCCATAAAGTTAGACTTGAGGTCTTGAGATAACTCATGAGAAGTTTTAAAGATCACTTTGAGGCCTAGACAGGTCATTGTGCAAGATTAAGAAGGCTCAGCCATGATTGGTGCAGCTAGGGTTTAACTGGGTCACCCTTAAGTCAACTGATGATTTGAAGAAGGTTGAGACTTAATTCAAGAGCCATGTGATCATGGATTGATGCGTTGAGATGTTATAAGGATGATTCCAAGGTCAACTCATCATGATTGAAGAGTTTGAGAAGTTTTAAGCTAGGGTTTCTAAGGCTTGACAGTGTAAAATCCCATAGTTTGACCCCTATCTTCAAGGCAGTTTAGCTCAAGATGTGATTGTCATCTCATCTCACCCCCAAAATGAATGTTGTAGAGCATGATATTAGCTTTAATTTTAGTGCTAGAAGTCCTTGATAGGATGTGTAAAATTCAAGTTATGACTTTGACAAGTTACAGGTCATCTGAGGCATATGAATTTGGAGCTTGAAAGTTGTCCAACTTGCATGAAACTTTTGCCCTAGAAGGATGATTCCTATGAACTTTTGGTCAGCATGAATGTTGTTCTTTATCCTCTTAGCTTTCTAGAGAATACTAGAAGTCCTTGATAGGATTTGTAGAACTCAAGTTATGGCTTTGACAAGTCAAGGGTATTTTGGTCATTTGGAGATTATAGGTCATTTCAACCATAAGGCCATAACTCCTATTTGCAAGCTTCAAATGGGAAAATGTTCAACATCAAACTTGTTCAAAATGATGTTTTAAGGCTAGCCAAGAGGTCATGAGAGGTTGGAATTGCTTGTAGCTCAAAATCACAAAAATGGCTTAAAATAAGGATGATTTTCAAATGAACCAAAGATGGAAATTGGGATTTTTTTATCTACATGTCCAAACCAAGGCATGTAATATGTCATTTTGATTCTAAAACACATTTTAAGAACATTGGTATTACCATAATTTTGACTTGAGGTTTAATTTGTGGACTTGCTTTGAAAAGTAGTTACTTACATCTTAAGTAACAATTGCCAAACCAAAATTCAAGGCATAACCAAGGTTCCTTTCAATCCAAACACATCCAAAATATCATTATGAGAGAAATTGGAAGAGAATGAGGGTGAATACAAGCTGCTAGCAGAATTGGTATGACCATGGCATGAGATTGAACTTTCCATGACATGAGATATTGAATTTCTCATTAGAAGGATCTAGAGCTTTCTAGATCATCCATACATGTTCTATATATGATGATGAGGTGATCCAAGGCCAAGGTTGGTGATAATTGAAGGAGAGAATAGAGATTGAGATTGAAAATTTCTTGTTTGCAACTGAATTCGGTTACACCATTTTCTTCACTTTCCATCCATTTTCTTGATTGCAATCACTTCCATGGATGCTAGTGAATGACTCCAGATCATAATCAAGGCAAATTCGTGGCTGAATGGTGTTCTTGATCTCATATTTTTTCACCTGCAACTCAGAATTGGTTCCAAGAATACAGAGCATTTCCATCCATTTCATTGCATACAGAAGCTTTAAATTGATTCATTGAAGGAGTCTGGAGCATTTGAAAGCTTGATTTGAAGGTTTACTACCTCTGTGCACACGAAATTCTCAGGTTAGTAACTTTTAATCTCCAGCTTAAATTAGGGAGAATTAAGAAGAATTATTGTGTTAGATGCATAGTAGAAGGGTGTAGGAAGGTTTTTGGATCATCAATTTGAGAATTAGTGACCAATTAGGGTTGCTACCATTTTCGGGTGAGATTGTGTTCTTGCGAATCTTGAGGTTTTAGAGTGAATTAATGGCATGATTGAGTTCCTGAGGAAATTTGGGACAAGTTTCATCAAGGAATCATGGCCAATGGTGGATTCTATGGGGAGTTAGGGTTATGGAATGGTGATCGGAAAAAGTCACTAGCGGTGACTTTGGCGCGCAGGTGGCCTGAATTTCAGAAATTTAAAAGGTTGAAGACAACCTCATGGCCATTGGATCAGGTGTGTGACTTTGACCAAAGTGAGATCTGACGGCCACGATTATGTCCAAGCTTGTGAAGGAATTCTGAAGTAAAATGAAACGCTGCGTTTCATTAAGTTGGAGGTTTTGGGCTTAGTCCATAGATGTTAACCACACCCCCTTTGTGGCCCAGTCTGGGAAATGAACTGGATTTTATTGCTATCTGCACCACGCGCTTATCATTTTTATTTTGATTTCCTTTATTTTTTCATTTTATTCATGGATATTGATTAATTCATAAAAAATGGAAAAATAACTCAATTAATCCCATTCTTTTTGCTATGGATTCATGATTAAATCTAGTATTTTTTAGATAAAAAATATTATTATTTCATGCATTTTCTGATTTTATGTGCATTTTTACATTTTAATTGATATTAAAATAATCATGTTTGATGCTTGATTGTGTTGAATTTGGTTTGATCATGTGATGATGATTTTGGCCTTGATTTTTTGTGAGTAGATAGAATAGATATTCATGCTCCCCATATATTTTTCTCACATTTTTGTGATGAGCATAAGTGGTAGTTTTAGGTTGAAACCTTAAGAGCTCCATTTTTAGGGTTTATGGTTGATACCTTGTGATTTAGGTTTTATTTTTAGAACTTGGTGGATGATTTAACCTCTGATTTTTGTATGGTAGATTTATGATTGAATTAGGGTCCCTTAGGAATTTTTGTAGGAATTTTCAAGGTAGTTTTCTATTTTTGTTTGATTTTAGTTTAAGTGCTAGCTTTAGATGATTCTAATGCCCTAATTCAACTAGATTGACCTCTTTAGTTCCCTTAGATTAGGGTTTTACTTTTCTTGTTCTTGGATGATGTTGAAGACAAGTTCAAGATGCAATGGCTTGCTTGAAAAGGCTTGGATGTGAAGATCTTCCCCTCTTTTGGTGTAGTGTTGATTAGGTGTTAAGATTAGGGTTTGTAGGCAGAGCTTCTAGATAGATTCTCTTCCTTCATAAACATGGAAGATGTTGATCACTTCCATTCTTCCCTATGATATAAGGTCCCTTTGTAAAGGCCTCATCCCTCCTTTGGTAGGATGTGTGGCTCTTTGCAAGTTGGTAGAACCTTTGAGGGTCCCTTTCTCTGATGATAGGATGCTTAGTGGTGACCTTTGGTCTTCACTCTGCTACCAATCATCCTAACTTTGCTCTTGATAGATGAATCTTTCTCCCTTGTTAGAGGATGGAGTTCCTTGATTGAAGAAGATTAAAGGATGAAGCTGAAGCTTGTAGATGAAGAGGAACAAGTTGATACTGGTAAAGAGGAGAGAGCTGAAGCTTGAAGACCAAGTTGACACTTATGAAGAAGATCCAATTGAGTTTGAGTGAAGAGCTGAGGCTTGAGGAATAAAGGATAAGTTGATACTTATGTTGGTACACTGAGAGCCTGAAGGAGCCAAGTTGATATTAGGGTTGAAGCCTGAAGGTGGAATTTACTGAAGAGCTAAGACTTGAAGAAGAAAGAATAAGTTGATACTTATGTGGGTGTGCTGGAGGCTCAGAGAAGCAAGTTGATATTTGCTATTGAAGATGATAGCCTTGAAGGGTGGTTGCAGACTGAGGGCTGAACTGATGTCAGAGGAGCTTTGCTGTGAAGTTGGGGAGCTGTTGATCTACTTTCTTTCCTGTCTGTTTTCTTTCTGTGTAAATGTATTGATGTGACTTATGTGATTTGCTTGATGCATTAGAATAAGTTCATGTTTAGATTGTGTTAAGCTAGGAGCATGATTGCACTAGAGGTTGAGTTGCTCCCTCTGCTTGTATTTTTACTGTATGGCTTTGCTTGCGGGTATTCGGTAGAGCCCTGCTCCCTTGCCTATGTGGTATATCTTCCTTGATAGCATGTTATTTCCTCTGTATGATTCCAGTTGCTCATATATCTTGCTTGATAGCATGTTATTTTTCCTTTATGATTGCAGTTATTCATATCTGGCTTGAGGTTGAGATGAGCTTGTGGAGGCTTATGCCCCACACACATTTCCTCCCTCACTTTCATTGCATGCATTTTACTGTATATCTGTTTACTGTTTAAGCTGATGCTTTATCTGTTGTATACCATTGACATGATCCCCTAGGAATCTCACTTCCTTTGATAAGGAAGTGATGATTAGAACTTTAGGTTGAAACCTATGCATGATAACTTCTAGGAGTTCCCTGTTTCAAACATTAACCATAGGATGAATCCTTGGCATGACAACATTAGGACTTGATAGTCTCCCCTTAGTTGAACCTGTTCGTTCTCTCTTCTCATCTCAAAACAAATGAAAATACAGTAATAAAGGTTAACTAATGTCGTACGTTACGAGCCTTAAGCTATCTGAGAAAGGATTGTTGGAGAGTTTCTTTTCAACAGTCTGGATGTTTAGTATGACACCCTTTGGGTGACATGCGACACATTCACTCTCAGGTCATAGTCTCTAGTGCGATATTAGTTGCGAACATCCATAAAAAACAGTTCTTCCGTAAAAGACAGAAAACAAACTTTAAACCTTTTTGCCCCGTGGGCCCATAATTCAAAGGAAGCTTTTCTGAAGAAAAGAGTGTCGTTAACTCTCAGTTCTACCGCAAACGGTAACGCCTGAGTCTCCAAAGGTCGAGCTGCGTACGCCAAACTGCTGGAACTGTTTGTTAACCCTACTCGATAAAACAGATGAATCTGAACCCCCGTAATCCGTATTATCCTGAACTACGTAAGCTCTGATCTCTCATACCCGTTGAGAGTACGTAGGCACAATACTGACGTATTGGCGAGTCACCTTCCCCGTAACCCGTAGTTAGTCGAACTACGTTGACTCTGATTTCTCATTCTCTGATGAGAATACATAGGCAGAAAGTGCGACGCTTTGCCGAGTCAGTTTTGTTTTCTTTTTAAGCCAGCCTTGATAGGTAGATAGATAAAACCAACCCGTCAGATAAACACAACAAGCATGGATCCCATCGAGTACGATGGACGTGAGGGGTGCTAATACCTTCCCCTTGCGTAACCGACCCCCGAACCCAGACAACGGTTGCGATGACCTTGTCTTATACCTTTTCGTCAGGTTTTTCCGATCGTTTCCTTTCCCGTTCTGAGGGATAAATAACGAAAGGTGGCGACTCTTCTATTTTGCCAGCACCTTATTTTCGCGGAAGCGACAAAGTCCGATTCGTAAGAACCTCTTTTTGTTAGAAATTCCAAGTTAAAATAATTTTCAACTAATTCTAGAATCTATATTTCTGAAAAATAGATTTATTAGTCCTAACGCAATGCACACCTTCTTATATGTGACAATAAGAGGGGTCAATTAGGGATAAACTCGGTTTTGAATACGCAAAAGCGACAATTCCTGTTAAATTAGTTATTTTCATGAGTCGAAAACATTGCCTTATAATGAACCTATCTGTACACATCTGGAATACTACGTAGCTATATGAATTGCATCTATGCCTATTGCTTTATTATTAATTTTAATTCCACACTTTACTTTCATTCTGCACAACCAACCCATTAATTGACTTGCCTTAGATAAACACCATAACAATAGTACTCGATATATTGACATTTGGTCTCTGTGGGATCGATAACCTTTTATATTACTTTGACGTTATTCGTGCACTTGCGAATCGCCCATCAATGCTACTGATGCAACAAAGATTGTTACAGTACCTCCTTCACAAATCTCACACTATTTTAATTTTCACATTATGTTTATTTCTTTGTTGTAACTTAAACATATATTGATTATTCTCAAATTCCAAACTTCAAGATCTAGAGATTACATTGAAGCATAACCAAGAACCAGTAACTCCCATTGCAAAGAGACCGATACCGAACAGTTTGAGTGAATCTACTACATTGATCAGCTTGTGTGATGAGGAGCTTTCCTCAATGAAGCTTAAGAAGATTATTAAAGTGGAGAAGAAAAATTAGTTGAACCATAATATTTATTACTTTGTTTTGCATGTATTGTATGACATTCCTTCTGTTTGTCAATTTTGTGTACGTCTTTTATGCTACTAAGGTAGTTTTGCCCCAACAATATGTTGACATGTTATACATGTCAAAACTCAACTTATTTCCTATTCAACTACAACTTCACTTGGAAGATTGTAATAAGCTTCAAGGTATGGCCAACCACTTATTATCATTGGAAGGTCTGCATGTTTGTTATATATTAATTCATGGTGGACACCTTGGTTGTTAAATGTCGTCCAACTTTTTTTTTAATTTCATCTTCATACTATTTAACAAATGATTCCTTAATTTCTGCACACGACTGCAATATTAATTCATGTTAAACAAACAATCAATATCGCAGTATGAAACATTAAAACCATACCATTCAACAAACATATCTTTAATTATTATATAACATATATGTGTTGATAGTTTCACTATTAAAAATGACCCAACCAACGATGAATGGTTGAGAATTATAGTCTTCTCCATATCTGCATTTTTGAAATACCTCTACCAGGATAACACAATTCTTATTTTTGCAATCTTTACTACTTATAAACTGATGCTCACTACCAGTGTCAAATGATGTTATTTATAGAACAACTTTATACAACCCAACAAACTACATTCACATGTGTAGATGAACTTTTTTCGTCCTTCCTACTAAACACTTTTTGTAAAGTTACTTTTTTGTTCCATACTACTTACACTTTTTTGGAAAATTCATACTTTTTACCAACTCTTCCTTCACATTTGAATAGTATCTACTTAACAATTCAATACATTAATGAGTTGGAAATATTTAATTACTTTTTTGTATACTATCAATCACTAGGGGAAAACTATGGTCCCACCATATATTTACTTTTTCCTAAATGATTATCCAACACGTGAAGAGGAAGATTTGGTAAATCCCTATTACACATTCCAAGTAGTCACATGACCACCATGTCATAATTTCAATATGATCAATCATCTTTATTATTAATGCTATATAGTAGTAGCTATTATTAACTCTAAAAAATGTTGCCTACCAAGCACGTTTTCTTACATTATTTTCACTACAACCAACTACATTTCATTACAACTTCAACAAACCTAATAAACTATATACATAATATTTTTCCCAACTCAATCATAATAAATGTATGACACTAATGTTTTTTATTACAAACATATAATTCCAAAAATATATTCATATCACAAAAAAAAATCAAAGTACAACATAACTATATTATACCAACAAAATGACATTTTCATTATCGTAGTGGATTACACATATGTCACTACATAATCATAGAACATCATATTACATTGGCATTTCCATGAAGAATACTACATTCCTGTTCCAAGAAACATATCTGCAATAAAACCATACTACATATTACATTAATCTTAATACTTTGACAAAATAACTTTATACTGAAATTCAAACTTAAACTTATAACCAAAGCTTCTACTACAAACCATACTACATAATACCCACATTACACAGTCAACATAAAGACTTTCATACACATGCATATTTATCACACATTCATCGTTCAGCTCCCTAGTATTTCAAACAAACTTTTAACGGTTTAAGATGGACATAAGAATTTGTGTTCCCTGAGGCTTCTGGACACTGAATCCCATTGTTCCCCCTCTTTGCAGACCTCTCTTATTGGCAAATTGGTACCACCTATGACCAATGAATTTTCCTACACGATATTGCCTTTCTGTAGTATGGAGTTCAAAATCATACATTTCTCCTGTGTTTAAGTCAAAGAGCTCAATTCCACCGGGTCTCCTTGCAAAATACGCCTTAATCACATGCTGGAGGATTTGCTACAGATTCATGTTGTCATCAAATTATTACATTTATCTCAGTTAATAACGTATTAAAAATATTGTGCTTCTATATTATCATACTTACAAAATTGTTTCTTTGAGTAATCTTTCCGCAATTGATTTTCTTCCTCCATGCAATATTCCTAAGGAGATTTAAATTCAGAAAATTTATAAGTATGACTAATATAAAGTTTTCCTAATAATATATTTCCTACAGTAATATATATTCAAAAATGCATTTTACCTCACACTGTCTGGAGATTTTGGGACGGGATAAGATACACCTAACGATGAGCTTTTCCGTTTCTTTTCATCAAACACATCTGACAATCCTTTTGTTTTCTTTTCTTCATGTATGTACAGAATACGACTCTCTGTAACACCAACTCCTGCTTCGGCGACAACGTCTTTACCCTTATGGTCTTGAGTTCCTCCACAAGTGAGCGAATCTGTTCCAGTTGAAGAATCCCCATTTTTGACAAAAAATGGTTTACTCTCGACACAAGTTGCACTCTTATGAATTTCCTCATATTCAAGGTAGGCCATATCCAACCTTCTTCTTCACCATGCAGTTTCATTCTCAATCTCGCCAATGGATCTGTAATAATATAAGTAAGACAAAAACAATTATATTTACAACTTTTACAATTGGTTGAGGTGCTCACAATTTTTTTATGAAAAATGTTATTAATAGCAACAAACTGGGAAAGTGAAAACGACATATTAAGCCAATTCTTGCTTCTATCACGTTTGTTTTTACATCTATGACACTCAACATTTGGATTATATAACATCTTGATATTATGTTAATTAACCGAAATACCCTTACCAAACCCATTATGTATCTCACTCTTTTTATAAGAACTTCTAACGATACATCATGTCCCAACTTATTTTGTTTCTACATTGGTTTAACATTTTTAGCTATGCCCTCTTTTAACTACTTAAAATAAATGGTACCAAAATTTAGTTATATTTGGTTTCATATACCTTTTTAACCTATACAATTTATACTTCTAACTATGCTTTAATTGTTTCACATTTAATTATACACATAAAAATTTCTCATATCATATTTATTTTATAACTTTACACATCACAACCATATTTTCTATTTGAGTTACATTTTTCCCCCTATTTAACCACAATAGTTTATGTGAACACATTCCAATTTCTTTTTTAATATTATTACTTATTTATTCATATACTCACTTTAAACTTTTTTTAATCGTTGTTTCAAGTTTAATTATCCACATAACAATTTCTCATATTATTTTTAGGCTTAATACCCTTTTTGGTCATCTATCTATGACTCGGGGTCCATTTTGGTCTTCTTCCTTTTAAAATTTCCAAGTTGGCCCCTTACGTTATTTAACATAACCAAAGTGGTTCTTTCTATCAAAAAATGGGTAACGACATTAATTTAGATGACGTGGAAGCTGAGGTGGATGGATGAATTGTCTATTCATCACCTTCTTCTTCCTTGTTGCTGAAACATTTTTCTATTTCCCCCCAAATTCAACCCTAACGCAAAATTCTTCTCAAAATCCCCTAATTGAAACTTAAATCATCATCTAATCATGAGTTTTATGCACAATTCATCAACATCATAAAGAAACTGAAGTGAATCGCGGGTCTTTAACAGCTTTAATCTTCCATGGAAGCCTCTATGTCGTTAAGGAGACAATGTTATACTTCGTAAGGCAAGAACTGTCAACAATTATGGAAAGCTTTTTTGGGAGTTGTCAGCATTTTAAGGTAAGGTTTAGTCTAAATAAGATAAGTTGAATGTTGTTGAAATATGTATGTAATTCATTGCAGTTTGCATTCTCAATCTCTACAGGGATATAGTAATGCTGGTTGTAGATTTTTTAAAATGGTTCTATGAAGAAGCTAGAGGTGAAAAGGAGCAAACCTTTATGAAGAATCAATGGAAGATAGATGTGCTTAGTCAAGAGATGGAAGAAGGTAGAAAAGAGGTTGAAGTTTTCAGGCTCAATAATATGGAATTAGAGGGTGCTTTGAAGAACACCATCAAATGGAAGAAGATCTGGAAGTTTATATTCTATGTTGTTTTATTTGTTTTAGTAATCAAATTATTGTAAAAGAATTAAAGTTGTTGTGAGAGGTTGAAGTATTATGTTCTTTGTTTTAGTGTTTAAGTTGTAGTAAAACTTGCATTATTCAAAGTTTTCAAGTTAGTTGTGTACTTCTGTGACATGATTTAGTTGGACAGGTTAAAATCGCATTGTATTAAAATATGTGTTATGTTGTTATAAGATTTAGCTTCAAAAGTTAAATAACATAATTTTGGTATAACGGAAATTTGATCAACATAAACCTTGTTCAAAATACCATAACATGGCATTGTTACAAACATTTGTTCAAAATAACATAAACATAGTTCAAATGGAACATAACATAAACCTTGTTCAAAATACCATAATATGGCATTGTTCCAAACATTTGTTCAAAATAACATAAACCTTGTTCAAATTTGAGAACATAACATAAACCTTGTTCAAAATACCACTACAAAGCATTGTTATAGACATTTGTTCAAAATAACATAAACCTCGTTCAAAATACCGTAACATGGCATTGTTACAGAAACTACATAAATACCAAAACAACATAACATAAAAATTTCAAAACAACATAACATCAACCATGTTCTTAAAACAGAAACTACATAAATCTAAATGGGCTTCTTTGTGCTGTTTCTTTTGGTAGAAGTGGTCCTCTTAGTTGTAGGTCCCACTGCATTTTGTGATGCACGTAGCCTGGTGGTTAGTCCCTGTGAATCAGAAGCCATTGTAACAAATATTTGTCTTGGTTTCCTAAAAGGCAACATTTGTGGCCTTGCTTGTGCTGGTGTTGCCCTAGGCTGACTTGCTTTAGTTGGGGTTGCCCTTGGCTGAGTTCCTTGAGTTGGTGCTGGTGTTGTCATTGGTTGAGTTCTTTGAGTTGTGGTTGGTGTTGCCCTTGTATTTTTTCCTTGAGTTGGTGTTGATGTTGCCATTGATTAAGTTCCTTCAGTTGTGGTTGGTGTTGCCCTTGTCTTTTTTCCTTGAGTTGGTGTTGGTGTTGCCCTTGATTGAGTTCCTTGAGTTGTGGTTAGTGTTGCCCTTATTTGACTTTCTTGAGTTGGTGTTACCCTTGGTTAACTTTCTTTAGTTGGAGTTGGTGTTGCCCTTGGCTGATTTGCTTCTGTTGGCGGCTGAGTCCTCTTACAAGTGGATTTATTGTATCCAATCTGCCTGCACCTTATACACCTAAGTATCATGCCAGTTTTTCTCATTTTTCTATATGATCCATCAATCTCACCCTGCTCATGGTTCCTCCTCTTCTCTGGCCTTCCTGGCATTTTTTGAATTTTAGTGGCTGGACATCTGGGTACTCTGTTCTAACCCATAAATTTGTTCCATTAACCGGATAAATAATATGTTCATAAACGGAAATATACCTTGCCTTCTTATAACACTCTTGGATGTAATCATCAACACTTAGATTTCTACTTTTCATTGTAAACAAAATATGAACACAAGGTAGACCAGTTAATTGCCATTTTCCGCATGAACAATCATTTTCCTTCAAGTTAACAGCAAAAATATCACCTTGATTCTCAATGTGTCTTACTTTAAATATAAACTCAGATGACATTCTACAAAATAGTATAAAAAGTCACATAAAGTATAAAAACTAAAGAAATAATTTGTATTAAAGCAGTTTTTGTACCTCACTATCCAATATTTTGTGCAACTGCTTGTTTTTTCAACTTTCCTCCTGATGTTTGGCAAAACATACATATCATTTAATTGTGAGAAATTCACCCTATTTGCTGGCCACCTTTCCATGATGTATCCCTTAATTTCTTCTAGTATGGTCACCAATGGCTTTGCTCTTGACTCTATAATGACACTATTGAATGCCTCTGACATGTTACTCAATACAGAATCACACTTTGAAGTGGTCATAAAATATGATTTGCTCCAATATCTGGGTGGAGTCTGCATCATATGCTTGTAAGCCTCTTCATGTATCTGTCTCATACCTCTCATATTCCTTTCCCATGCTTGTGGGTAAGTAGCTCTAACATCCTTTCAAATTATCTCCTTCAACATTTTTCCTGGATACTTCTTCCTGAAATTATTGTATAAGTGTCTTATACAAAATCTTTGTTCAAATTGGGTAGTAATTCATCCATTACAGGAAGAAGACCCTAGACTACATAGTTTCACCAGACACATTATACTCAAACTGAAAATGTAAAAAAAATACAGTGGTACCTTTTGCTGACCATAAATGAATGTATATGTTCTACATTCTTCCCTACCACATAGATCATCAATGAGGAGTTCCAAGAACCACAACCAGTTGTCTTTAGTTTCCCCTTCCACTACAGTAAAAGCTATAAGTAACATTTGGTCATTGAGATCTATACCAATAGCTGTCAAAATCTGACCTCCACAAAGCCATTTTAAGAAGCATCCATCAAGAACAATAATAGGCCTACACAACTTAAAACTCTTTTTGCAAGCAGCATAACAAATATATAACCTCTTGAAATAAGGTCTTCTATCCTCAACACTTTCTTGGACTGGTGTGACATTTAACTTGACAGTTGAACCAGGATTTGTCCTTAGAATTTCATGACAGTAATCATATATCCTTGTGTAATCCCCTAAAAGTGAGTCATCAACCATATCCCTAACTGCAAATCTGGCCCTAATTGCCTTTGTCTTATTAACCCCCACATTCCATTTCTTTTGAGCCTTTTCCTTTATATCCTTTAGCTTCAGCTTAGAATTATTTTTCAATAAATTTTGTAACCTCTTACTAAGCCATTTTGTACTTATCATCTTTACATTATATTCCCTAGAGCATTTGTGGTTATAAACTATTTTCCTTAGTTGCCAAGTCTCATCATTAGGAAACTTTCTACAGTATACCTCCTACTGGCAACCTTCCTTGCGCACCATCTTCACTCTCTTTTTGTCATTTTTCAAAAACTTAAGACATCTTCCAGATTGGACAACATACATTTGAATTGCTTCCTTAAAGTTAATTTTTGAGTTAAAGTAAGTTCCCAACTCCCATTTATAATGAGCCATATCTTTCAATAACTTAAAAATGTGATACTTTTTCTTCCTTGGTTCATCACTCTCCTCACTATCATGTCCATTATATAACTCCTCACTATCATATAAACTCCCATTCTCCTCTCCATTGTCTCCTTCCAATTTCTTTTTCTTCTTTTTACTTGTTTCTTCATGGTTTCCATCATATTCAACAAGATTGTCTAAGTGTTCTTCAGAATAATCCACACTCATACCAAAATCACTATATGTAACTTCCAAAGCACTGTCATAATTGTAACTCTCATCCTCACTATCATCAGAGCTTGTAATATCATTCAAAAAACCAACATTAGTATCTATAACATCATGAACCTCACCATCATAGTTCACACTCTCACCTAAATTCATACCCTCAACACCATTATTGTTCACACCCTCACCTATATTCGTACCCTCAACACCACTATTGTTCACACCCTCACCTACATTCATACTCTCAACACCATTATTGTTCACATCCTCACCTACATCCATACCCTTAACACTATTATTATTCACACGCTCACCTGCATTCATACCCTCGACACCATTATTGTTCACACCCTCACATACATTCATACCTTTAACAACATTATTGTTCACACCCTCACCATCAGTACCTACATTCATATCCTTTATGACTTCTTCATAAATATCTTCAAGGATGGATTCTGTAACACCCCAAATCTAAACTTGCGAATAACAGGAAAGACAACAACTCATATAACAAACAAAGCGCAGCAGCACAAACTTTGACTGCATGACGGTCGTCATGAGCCTGTGACGGTCGTCACACGAGCAAAATTCCTCACATCAGAGATGTTACACTTCAACCTGACAGACAACAATCATTATGCACCATATTCTCTTAAAACAATTTAATAAAAACATCGTAACAAGTTCAATCAACCATAACATCGACTAAAATAATAACAGCAATCGTCCATCCCCCAAGAGTGCTACGTATCAGAGCGACCAACGACACCTTAACGGGAACTACGCTCTATTCCTGACTACCTACAAATTACCACCAGAGGAGGTAACATACAACGGAAAAGGGTGAGATATCAATAATATAACATAGAGCATGATAGAAAACATGCCAGAAACTCATCACAGCATTATAAGTTTCGAAATCATAAACATCATCGACAACAACTGCAACATTCCATACCTCACGTAAAACAACATTAATATACAACTAACATAATTATGCAACTTCATGTGACTCAACAATGCGATTCAACTGTGCATATGCATGTGGTACCAATTTGCCATCAAGGCCGCCAATACAGGCCATCGCAGAATTTGCCACTAAGGGCCGCCAATACAGGCCATCGCAGAATTTGCCACTAAGGGCCGCCAATACAGGCCATCGCTAATATGCTATGCCATGAAATACCTCTATTATGGACCACAACATCACCGACTATGCAACAAGGCATCAAGCCTACAACAAAACGTCCATAACAGAACATTGCTATTTCATATGCATCATATGTTCATCATCCCAACTATTCATGTAAAGGAATATTACGACATCATATCAACAATTAGGAATTCAGCATATTATCGTAATAACAACATTACAGCGTTTTCTCACACAATTAATTACAAATCAATCACAAACAGGTAACTGCCCTTTTTGGCCCATTAGGGAAAACCATTAGAGCGTTGTACGAATAACCGTATAGCATATTCGTTCTACGTATTTGCCCATAAGGAAAGCCTTAGAACATCGCACTAATAACTACATAATACATTCATTCCTACATAGAAATCTTGTCCCATTAGGGAAACCTTTTCCTTAATATTGATCGATTAACGAAAACTATACCTATGACTCGATTCCCTACATGAATTCGATCATACTCCCGGTTATAGAATTGAACCCCACCCTTACCTTATAATTGAGGCCAATTCCACACTTTCCGATTCCGCTTCTGCTCTACGGTGATTTTTCTGCAGAAATCTTCCGAATTCACCGATGGATGATTCTTCGCTCTCAACTTCTCTCAATGCGTAACTTCTCTTTTCTGTCTTTCCTTTCCCAAAAATGATGTAATTAAGGGTAAAAGAGTCTACGGGAATATATTTTTGCTACAAAATCTCATTCCACCAGAACACGTTCAAATTCTGCATAACTGCAATTTTCGCTCGTGTGACGGTCGTCACACTCCTATGAAGGTCGTCATAGCAGCAACATTTCATTTTTTCCAGATAGAACATCTTTTTAGCTTTCCAACGCTTCGAACGGGGGTCAAATCCGACTTACGGATCAAGAGATATGAATTTTCGAAGTTTTCTGACAAAACCAGAATTTTTCCGATAATTCGACCGATTCAATTCCTTCCTTCGATCCAAACACATACTCAACTCCGACTACGACGCAACGAGACATAGCAAAGTCATAATTGAATTTAATCGAAGTAAAACGGGCGTTACAGATTCTATCTCCGAATTAACCATATTTAATGGCTCTTCATCTATGGCTTCTTCCTCCATCATGTTTATGTGATTTTCAACATATTATGGTTAAGATAACATATATTCTATGTAAATGTCAACTTTTAAATGTACCCTATAGATGTCAACTACATCTAACGCACCCTTATCATCCTTAAGAACATTTGTTTCAAATGTGGGGTCATTATAATTTATGGTGTCTACCTCAGTGTAACCTAGATCTTTCACAACACAAACCAATTTAAAGTATGACCACTTATCCACATCTATCTCTAAATCATTACGTTTACCTCCCACATAATCGGTTTTTTCAGAGTCCACAAAGTTACCACTATGATGAATTTTCAAACACAAAATTTCTTCCATTTCTACCTAAGACAATAAAACGCAACATTACAAACAAGAAAACACAATATTACATACAAGATAACTTAACATAATAAAAGATTTCAAAAGGGGCAAAAAACATTAGATATCTAATCAGTTCAAGAAAATGAAACATTAACACACATTTAGAGTAGACAAGGATGTGTAAATTAGTCGTCGTCTATGTTGCGTATTCGTCTTCCTCAGCTTGCTTCTTCTCTCTTCGTGCACTCTTAGGGATTTTTATTTCAATACATGTTTTAATCAATGAAAATGATAATATTATGCTACTTCAGATGACACCTCAGCAAGGCCAATACCTGTCATGCCACATAACCAAACAATTCATTACACCTCATCAATAACTTAACATGTCAGCCAGGTTTTTGATAATAATCTAACGTTTCTAACAGTCATGACTAACGTGGTACCATTTTAATAACGTAAGGGAACAACTTATAACTTTTAAAAGGAAGAGGACCAAAATGGACTCCGAGTCATAGGTAGAGGACTAAAAAGGGTATTAAGCCTTATTTTAAAAAAAATTTACTTACATTTCCCCCTATTTATATATAATTATTTGTGTGTGCACATTCCAGATTTTTTTTTCAAAATATATTGAATTTATTTACTTCTATTTACACATATATAACATAACTTCACTTCTTAATTTTATGTAAGTGCCTATTTAAATTTTCATCATCTCATTTACAATATCTACTATGTTTTCTTATTTTTTCTCACAATTATTCCCAAACATACTGCATACATCATCAACGTAGAGGCTTTTGCATTATACTATCCTATTGTAAAACATGATGGTAAAACATTATACATTAATGTCTGATACTATGTGTGTAAAGCAAACAACAACATTTAACCCTTTAAATTAGATATTTCATGTCTAAACATTACACTGCATTACATCCATTTTTGCAATAATAACTAAGACACAACTTATAATACTTCTTTCTCAATACCCAACACACATAGTTAACCAAAATGCATAACTTACTAACATAAACATTCAAAACATCTAAAGCATTCTAAATTCCTTGTGGATTGCATATCAGACTTTTCAAACATTACTTGTCACGCCACTATGTCTAACCAAAGACACATACAACTTTTCCGCAAGATACAAAATCTTAAAACCAAGTACATCTCATCTACGAATCTTCTTTTTCTTGGCATAATCGTACCAATCTTTCCCTGTGAATTTTTCCTTCCAAATATACTTACCATTTCGCATAGCTGTACATATTTCGGTGTCGTATGTGTCATCGTTATCAGCATCGACCAACACAATAGACTTCTGATTCCATTGCAAACACTTCACTATAACTTCTTTAGGAATGTGTTGATTCAAACAGAATAACAACTTAGGTCAGTAACTAATGTCAGTGTTATACCAAGAACACAACATGTTTAAATAACTGAATAAATTCATAAACATACCAACACATTTTTGCTACTGATATAACCGAAAGTAATTTCTTTCTCCCATTTGCATTCAATGTTTTGGACTTCATCCTCATCGAAAGTGAGACATAGAAACATTACATAGCGATTATAACTATCAATCTCATGACTTATATTAAATTCAAATCTGGACAACATAGTCTACAATAACATATTCAACACCTAAACATGATACTTTTTAAAATTTAATTGTACTTGCACATACAATGCATTTTCGCAGAGAATCATAAAACAAACTCCAATTACAACACTATACACAATCGTTCACAAACGACTATGGACAAAATACTCCAATTTCCATTACCTGGTACTGTCAGAAGATATTGAAATGTGAGACTTCATGGATGACGACCTGCATGATGTTTACACGTTCAACAAACATTACACAACATATCCAATGAATAAGCATTAATTAATCACATAACAGATATATGATACATAACATACACAACAATAGTTTCAAACAGGTTTTGTTATACCCAAAGATTTGTTCAATTCAGCATAACATTTCTTTGGTTGGTAAAAATGAAAACTAATTATTCAAATAATAAAACTAAATTTAAAAGAATGAATACATTTTATTTATAAGACTTATGAGATACGTATGAGTTAACTTAGAGCATCTTTAGTGTTGGTTCTGTAGTATTAAATTCTTTAATAGTAACGGTAGTTATAAGCAATTTGCATTGGAATAAGAATGACATGGCAGTAAGTGAACTAACAATTAGTGAGAGTAAACTATATAACCAACACACACTATCAAATTTCAATGACTCTGATTATTATTTTATATTATTAAAATATCAATAAAGCTCCAACAACTATAAAATGTGAGGTCAAATTTTTGTTTTTTACAAGCAACCATCATTAAAGTAAAAACAACTCAAATCAACTATAAATATTTTAAATCCTACAAATCACTTTGGGTCCACAAAAAGTATCTTAGTTTACCCATTTAGTTTACTCCCACTAAAGATACTCTTAACAACAAAGACTAAAATTATTGACATAAAATATGTAAACTATAAATTAAAGAGTTTTTTTTTATAAAAAATAAAATAAAATATGTAAAAATTAAAAAATATATATAGCCATTTAATATATTTATTTAATCAAATGAACAAATTTTACCAACATTTAATAAATCAAACTGAAATACAATTAGCAAAATAACAACTCATTTACACTCTAATTTCCAACAACAACTATTAAAGCCTAGATTGCCTAAAAAATATGATATCACACCTTGAGTAAACCCTAAATCCATAAAGCCAACCCCTAATTTGCAACAAGCAAGCAAGCCACAGAATTTCCTCTTGTGGGCCACGCCACTAATTACCTTCCCATCAACCAATCCCCAAATTACCACTGGCAAAGAACATTGTTTAACCCTAGTTATTTAATTAATAAAAAAAGTAAACATTAAAAATAAAACTTTCAAAATATATTTTCCCCTACACCTAAACCACATCCAAAATTTCTTCATTTCCAAGTGTATAAGATTCATAATATAAGAAAGAACCGTATCAAATAAAACAAAATAATTTTTTTATTAAAAAAATATATATAAATAAATATTTTCAAATTCATAAACCAATACTTTACACTTATTTATCTGAACTATTTCATACTAGTATATATCAGTTGAGCTTTCTCATCTGCTTTAATATTTATCAAAAATAATGTTTTTATTTAAAAAAAATAATATCTCATAATATTTTTCAATAAAAAAGATGACATCGATTTCTTTAAATTAAATTTAGTTAAATTATTTAACTTCATTTATTTCATCATTTATCACCTAAAGTTCTATTTATTTTATTGTAAAAATAAATAAATATTTATTTTAGGTGTTTGTGTAATTTATATATCTTAGCACAAATATATAAACACACACATTTCGCATATAAATCGTATTGTGAACTCTCTTCTCTTCACCCTTCGCACAAATTTGCATTCTTTTCTTCTTCTTCCTCTTCAGCGTGCAAAATAAGAGCTTCTTCCATCTCTCGTTTTACGAGTTTCTCAGTACCATACTTCGCTGCTAAACTTCATTGCGTCTCAGATTGTTCATTGTTGTGAGTTACTCGAACCTTCAATTTCTTTTTTAATTATTTTATTTTATTTGGTCCAGTTTCTTATTTGTTGAAGAAAAAAAACTTGTTGCATAGGGTTCTGAAGTGTTTCTACACTTCACAATCAATGTTTTTCGTTTGAATCGTTTCTCAAGGGTTGGAAATTGTTATCACGTTTGCTTTACATTGAAGAAAAAGCTAATTTTTATTTTTGATTTTTTTGATTTTGTTGATTCTATTTTTCTTTCAGGATTTGGCTTTTTTGGTTGATCTGTGTTGCAATCTGCGGTTGGAATTGTTGCTGGTGTTGGATGTCTTTGTGAATTCATTTCGGTTAGATCTGTTTTCTGTTTGTTGCTTTTTTGTTCTTATGTTCTAAGTTGGGTTTTCTAGGATTTTGAGTTTGAAATTTGAATGCATCATTTAGGGTGTGTTTTGTTTCTCTGTTCTTGATAGAGAGATGAAGAGGTCCAAAGATGATGTTTACATGAGTTCACAACTCAAACGCCCCATGCTGTCTTCTAGAGGAGAACCGTAAGCTCTATTTATATAATTTTTTTTGTCTTTAGTTTCTTGTTTTGTAGATTGTTTTTGTATGTTTTTTTAGCCTTGATGAAAGAGTTTTTACTGTATGATAGCTGTTGTTTCGTGTTTCTCGTTTGTTCGAAGGTTTGTTTTATTTTTTTTATTTTTTTATTTTTATGTTTGACTTGATGAGATAAGATCAGGTGTTTCTTTGTTGGATGGTTTAGTTTATCTGGAATTTCTATTTTCTAGAGTTAATTTCATTTCTAAGTTCTTTAATGTAGCTGAAACCTAGAAGTTAATTTGTTTATGGTTTTATACATTTGTTTTATTTATGTTTGTAGACCTTTACTATATTGAGAAAAGCGTTCGTGAAGTACTTTGTTTTTAGTTTTTTCAACGTACTTAATAATTTTTGAAACTTTGTGGAATGTAGCTCGGGGCAACCCCAGGTGATAAGTGGTGGTCAGAAGTTAACGACAAATGATGCCTTATCATATCTAAAGGCGGTAAGGGAAATGTTTCAAGATGATAAAGAGAAGTATGATGAGTTTTTGGAAGTCATGAAGGATTTTAAGGCTCAAAGGTTTGTTTACGTTGTACTTCATTTTCATTATTAGCCTCGCATTTTCATTTTCTTAGTAGAAATTGATTGGTGTCTTGTTTGTTCTTTTGGTTAGAATTGATACAGCTGGTGTCATAGAAAGAGTGAAGGAGCTGTTTAAAGGACATAAAGATTTAATTTTGGGATTTAACACCTTCTTGCCAAAGGGATATGCAATCACACTTCCATTGGAAGATGAACAACCTCCACAGAAGAAGCCTGTTGAATTTGAAGAAGCTATAAATTTTGTGGGCAAGATTAAGGTAAAAACAATATTGAGTTTGATGCATGTTTGTCTTCCAAACCAACACACACACTCAAAGGTTTGCCCCAGTGGTCCATAGTGACATGGACCACTGGAATGCTGGCCGATTTAAATGCAGGTCTATGAAGATGTTGGCAGTGACATTGCCTCAAAAATCCAGTGTTCCATCTTGGTCCAATCTCTTATGCATTATAACAAGATCAACTCAGCATGCACTATGTAACTTTCGATTCTGATTGTGTTTTTTTATATGCAGACTCGTTTTCAAGGCAATGACCGTGTCTACAAGACTTTTTTAGACATACTAAATATGTACAGAAAGGAAACCAAGTCTATCACTGTGGTTTACCAAGAGGTCTATTCTATCATTGTCTATGTTATCATGTTCTAATTTTTTAAATTAAATTTTGGTTAACCTATTTTTCCCCCTTTGATAGGTGTTACGGTTCTTTATACAAACATTTAACTATATATTGCAATTCTCCAGGTTTCTGCCCTCTTTCAAGACCATGCAGATCTTCTCGAGGAGTTTACTCATTTCCTTCCTGATACCTCTGGAGCAGCCTCTGCTCATTTTGCTTCTGCTCGTAATTCTCACCGAGATAGGAGCTCTGCAATGGCAACAGCAAGGCAAATGCATGTTGATAAGGTCTCTCTCTCTCTCTCTCTCTCTCTCTCTCTCTCTCTCTCTCTCTCTCTCTCTCTCTCTCTCTCTCTCTCTCTCTCTCTCTCTCTCCTCTCTCTCTCTCTCTCTCTCTCTCTCTCCTAGTTCTTATAACCTTATTTTTTTATAGTTGACTATTAAGCTAAGCTAATATATTGCTTTTCTCAATGCCAGAGAGAAAAGACAACAGCTTTGCATGCTGATCGTGATGTCAGCACTGATCATCCTGATCCAGAACTGGACAGAGGTGTGATGAGGGCTGATAAGGAGCAGAGAAGACGCGAGAGAGAAAAGGACCGGAGAGAAGAGAGAGATAGGAGAGAACGGGATAGAGATTATGATAATGACGGTAATCGCGAGCGCTTATCCCACAAGCGAAAATCTGGTCATAGAGCTATAGACTCTGGTACTGAACTATTGCATGATGCAGATGAAAAGCTTGACATACGCCCTATCTCGTCCGCTTCTGAGGATAAAAGTTCTTTGAAAAGTATGTCAGTAACTTCAATCTTATTTATTTATTACAGTGCACAGTATTTTAATAGCAGAAACACATACTTTCAATCTCATATCATGTTCGCCTACAAAGAAATGAATGGAACATATAAAATGTAGATAACCAATAATAACTCCTGAAAAAAATATTTCTAATGCAAAAATTTATATTCACTTTTGCCAGTTATAATGGTATTAAGTAGAGAAATTATGATCTTTGTTATTGATTGAGTTATCTAGAACTACTGAGAAATGCTAGCTATTAGGCCATATAAAGCACAACGTTTTTTTCTCCATGTTTTATTTATAAGAAGAAAAATCATTTTCCAATTTGTTTTGGTGTTGTAACATTTGTTGGATAGTAAATTTATATTCACTTTTGCCAGTTATAATGGTATTAAGTAGAGAAATTATGATTTTTGTTATTGATTGAGTTATCTAGAACTACTGAGAAATGCTAGCTATTAGGCCATATAAAGCACAACGTTTTTTTCTCCATGTTTTATTTATAAGAAGAAAATCATTTTCCAATTGTTTTGGTGTTGTAACATTTGTTGGATAGTAAATTTAACTCTTATTTCCTTTATGCTTCATTTTGAACCTTAAAAATCTGTCATCTCAGGTATGTGTAGTCCAGTGCTTGCTTTCCTTGAAAAAGTCAAGGAGAAGTTAAGAGGTCCTGAGGATTACCAGGAATTTTTGAAGTGCCTACATATCTACAGCAGGGAAATAATCACCAGACAAGAACTACTGGCATTGGTATGGTTTATACATTCAAATCTTTAGAAGCTACATTTCTGGAAATAATTCGTACTCTTCAATTTAGTTTGGTTTGCGCTGCCCATTAACCTTCGATAAAATATTCTTATGGTGAAATACGGAAATGAAGAATTTATTTTGGGCATATCGGGAAAATTCATGCACAACAGCTCCCATTTTTTGGCACGTAATGGTGCAGCGAGAGGAGCAATTGCAACAGTTATGTTAGGGTAAACGGTCAAAAGATTAAACAATGAATTTTGTTATTTCTTAGTGAACGTGGTGTAGAAAATGTTGAATGATATTGTGATACAAGTTAATTTTTTGTTGAACATGACTAAGGTTCACTCTATTCAGTTTAGGATTAGATTGATCTGATGTTAACTTTTATTCATTTCGCATTGTGAAATTTGTTCGTTTGAAGCATAGTATGTAATCGCTGATATCTAGTTGGCTTATTTATTCTCTTAGGTGGGTGATTTACTGGGAAAATATGCTGATATTATGGAAGGATTTGACGAGTTTGTGACACAATGTGAACAAAATGGTAATGTTCAAGCTATTTTTTCCCTTTCTACTAAATCTAGTTTTCTTTTCCTTTTTTTTTATTATTTCTAATCAAGTGCTTTCATGTAGAAGGATTCCTTGCTGGTGTCATGAATAAAAGTAAGTTATATGGTTTTCTCTTTTCAATCTTCAATAGATGCACCCCCTTTATTTTTTTCTAGCACGGGCTCACATGAACATTGGCAGCTTTATCTTCTGGTCCAATAAATCTGACGTTATTTTTTCATCAGAATCCTTGTGGAATGAAGGACATGGACAGAAACCAATGAAGGTAGAGGATAAGGATAGAGATCGTGACAGGGATGATGGGGTGAAAGAAAGGGATCGTGAACTCCGAGAAAGAGACAAATCCACTGGAATTGCAACAAGGATGTTTCTATTCCTAAGGTGTCTTTAAGCAAGGACAAGTATGTAGGAAAACCAATAAATGAACTGGACCTTTCTAACTGTGAACAATGTACTCCTAGTTACCGTCTTCTACAAAAAATTGTATTGGTTCTTTGCTTGTCTCTTCATTTTTAGCATGTCTCTATGAAATCTGAGATTTCATTGCTGATTGTGTTATATATGTATAATATCCTTTGTTTACACAGTACCCAATACGATAGCTAGCCAGAGAACTGAACTAGGTGATGAAGTATTGAATGATCACTGGGTTTCTGTTACGTCAGGAAGTTGAGGATTATTCCTTTAAACACATGCGCAAAAATCAGTATGAAGAGAGTTTGTTTAGATGCGAAGACGACAGGTTATTGCTTACCGTTGATTTTAATTTACTCTTAAAAATACTTATTTGTTTGATTTATTTTGTATTGGTTGGTTGTAGTCATAGTTGCTACGTGTTTTTTTAATTTTGACATCGCATGGTTGATTTGAGAGGTGTTATTTCCGTAAGATTTTTATCACTAATACTTTTCTGATATTATTTTATTCTATGCTTGCAGGTTTGAACTTGATATGTTGCTAGAATCTGTTAATGTGACAAATAAGAGAGTTGAAGAGGTCTTAGAAAAAGTTAATGCTAATATCATTCCAGGAGACATCCCAATTCGTATAGAGGAACACTTGACAGGTTATGTGCTTTTCAATTGATCAATGAAATTTGTCTACGTAAAATGTAATATGATGTAATTTCCTTATATTTTGTATTCTGATACAATCATCTTGGTGTGTTCTTTTAGCCCTAAATCTTAGGTGCATTGAACGATTATATGGCGACCATGGGCTTGATGTGATGGATGTATTGAAAAAGAATGCATCTCTTGCTTTGCCAGTGATATTAACCCGCTTGAAGCAGAAACAGGAGGAGTGGGCAAGATGCCGCGCAGATTTTAATAAAGTTTGGGCTGAAATATATTCGAAAAATTATCACAAATCACTTGATCACCGAAGCTTTTACTTTAAGCAGCAGGATGCAAAAAGCTTGAGCACTAAAGGTAAAGTATTAATTTTCTCCAATAACACGAAATTTTTGATTCTTTTTAACAATTTAAATAAATTGGAGTTTTTTCTACTGCCACCAAAAGTTTACTTACGCCACAATGAACTTGGTGGAGCTAGAGGAGAAGACAACTTCGACATAATGTTGAGGAATGAGAATCTGGTGTGGTGGATTGGGGGTGGTTGGAACACACAGAGACTTCATCACACATGTTAGCAATGATCCATTACGAGGGAAAATTGTAGAATGTGTGTACCTGTTATCTTAGCTTTTAACTTCTTTATATGGTAGTGTGCTTTAGTCGTGTTTGGCGGGAGATTCAGTTAAGCATGTAACTGATTGTGCATATGGCAGTGTGGATTGCAAACACGAAGTATGGGATTCAGTTATATTCAGCACGTGCCTTATTCGGGAATTTCCTTTGCTGAAGGATGATGTTTGAGTTCTTCGTTTGGGCTGTTGGACTGTATTCCAATGTAGTCAAGATTGAGATCTTGCCTAGTATTGAGAGGGAGTAGCAAGATAGCAAAACGTAAGACTGTAATAAGTATTGTAAAACCCTACCAAAACACAATTACTTAAGACTAAAGGGCATTGCAAGAGTATAAAAGTTAGGATTGTATGATCTCACCAAAATAAAAATTACACATGCATGCATTAGTATAACTAAATTGAATGAAATAACATAAATAAGTTAAAAGAGTTATTTAAATTTCATTAACTAAATTAAGAAAATATTTAATATTGAATATAATTAATCTAAGATAGTTAAGAAATGTTAAAATTAGCTAGGGAATAAAGGATACTTAATTAATTAAATATAGTTAGTCATGAACTTAGCCCAAACCAATATTACCATATAAAGCTAGAATATTTAAAATTAGTTGGAAAAAAAATGAATGAAAAGTATGGGATGCATTATAAGTTTTAGAATTAGGCGACACATGTCAAAATAATAAGGATTAGGCCCCTCTACTATTGTACTGGATAAATGTACACGTTTGTAGCCTTGCTGATTGTATAGCCAACAAAGCCTCTATTTTAGTATTCTCTGTTCTATCCCTTTTTCTCTGCTGGTTAATGCTACTGTCCCTCCATCTGAGCGTAACGGCCACATCGGCCATTAGCTAATGTTCCTAGCGTAACGGCCACATCGGCCATTAGCTAATGTTCCTGTCCCTCCATCTGAGTGTAACGGCCATAGCGGCCATTAGCTAATGTTCCTTGTTTGAGCCTAACGGTCACAAGGGTCATTAATATTATTGCCTCCTTGTATGGCAAATTCTTCAAGATTGTTGTGTATGCCCGCATATGGGTTATTGATATCGGGCTTGCATCCCGCCCTTACTTAAGCTGACCACGAGACCATGCGAGCTTATTTAAGGGGTATGATTCATTGACGCCGAGTTGGTATCTGGCCCTTAGCTTAAGCTCATCACAAGACAGGGCGAGCTCGGCACCTCTTCCAAACGACGAGCTCTTGTGGTTCTCTCTACTCTTTCCCTCTGAGTCTTCTTCGGGCTCGATGCATGGAGTGCGGAGGTCAGGTGATGTAGAGTGGATCTTGAGTCAATATGAATATATCGGTACAACTATTATAATGAGCGAGCCTAAATAGCCCAATACTCTTTATAGAGGAAAAAAGCTAAAAGAACCCTAAATTTTTTTCGCCCATCAGTTGTATATACCATCGTCAGCAACACAACATCATTATGCCATACTTCCTTCTTCAAAGTTCTTTGTAGAGTAAGATGACTGCAAGATTTTTGAGAGGGGGAGACACCAAGAACAATTGGAAAAATATAGGTTTGTTGCGCGAATCTTTGTTGCGTGAACCTGACCAAGATTCAAGTCTAAAATGGGTAAGATCGCTTTGATATCATAAAATTGGCCAATGTCACGGTTAAAATCTCTATTTCACTTGTGATCTGCACAAGATTCAACTCAATCCAGGGGAGTAGAAAAATCAAGGGGAGTAGTTATTCCCTTGTCGCACTTTTGATATCCTTACCACATTGCGTTTGGGGCCTTGGGTCCAAATCAAAACAATTCTCCCCATAACCGTCTGGTTGGTGGAGCCGATTTGTTGTATTTTCCCGCCTTATTGGCATCCAAGGTCGTTATTGGGATTTAGTTTGGACCATACTATTTTTTAGTGAATGGGCTATTCTTATTGGGTTGTCTGAAGTTTGTCAATCTTTTACTTATAATGATGAAGTGTTTTGAAAATCTTGAGTCTATACATGACCTATTGGGTTGAAAGATTGTAACTTGAAGTTTGCAGCACATATTGTAAAATCGTACTAATTCAACCTAAAATGCAAAATCATATGAAGTTATACTTAACACATGCATAATTATTTTAGAATTGAAATACTAATAAAGGATAACAAATACTAGAAACCAAATTCATTGATAGAAAGTTGAAGTTAGAAATCAATAGAGTTTGGGACCCGAGGCATAAGGCCAATAATTGCTCCTAAGGAAAAAGAAGTGAAAGGAGTTGTTTGCGGAATTGTGACTATAGTTATGTAGTCGTCGAATGCACAATGAGATCAATTTAGTATGCAAATGTTTGAACAATGGCTTGTGGTAGGCAAATGTAGGAAAAGGCATCAATGTTTGAGATGTTACGAGCAAGACAAACCTAGGTTTTTCTCCAAAACCTGACTCACGAGTTCTAGATGATCTTTGTGATTTTTCTACGTTCCTCACCCTTATAATCTTGTAGGCGTTTAGCTTGCTTAGGAGCTTTTGGATTGTAGGCTCGTGCAATCCCATAATCTGCATCGCGATCTTACCAACCATGGTGCTTGAAATGCTTTTTTAACTTGTGTGCCTACCACGTCCTTGGAATTATTTTGTCTCGAAGGGTCTCAATAGTATGGGTTTCTAAATGTGTCTTGGTGGCCACTCAATGAGGACCTTCCAAGTTATGGGCTAGTCTACCTTGGTGGACGTTTTTACTCCCCAGCTGAGGTCCCCTTGTTAATACTCATCGGTTATAGGGCGTCAAAGTTCCTTGGAATTATTTCGTCTCGAAGGGTCTCAATAGTGTGGGTTTCTAAGTGTGTCTTGGTGGTCACTCAATAAGGACCTTCCAAGTTATGGGCTAGTTTACCTTGGTGGACGTTTTTACTCCCTAGCTGAGGTCCCCTTATAAAAACTCTCGAGTTACTACTCATCGGTTATAGGGTGTCAAAGTTCTTTGTTTGACGACGACATCACTCATAACATCCATTTGTCTTTCTTCTACTAAGAGATTGAGGTCCTCACGCTGAAGTTGAGTAGTGTGTTATTGTTGAGAGGCATTGGGTTCACCTGTAGGGCTCCTTTATTTCCACATGGATATCTGCCTTTGCAAAGTTTTTCTATGGTATTGTCCGATTTAGACCTTCTCAAAGTCTTGACCATTTTGTCCATTATTAAAAGGCGAATTGATGGGAGCGTCAGTGTTTATAAATTTACCTTTAGTCTCTACTCCAAAGCAACGCGACTTTTTATTGTACCAAAGTAGTAATCCTCATTCAAGGCTAAATGGTCTTTCAACCCTTGTGCATGGCTGGGGCCCTTGTGCCTACAATTTGTTAGAGCCGAAGAAGAACCACCTATGAATCCTGAAGAAATGTAGAGGAATAAGAATATGGTATGGTGGATCAAGGGTGTTTGGAACCTGGGGGGATTCAACATCAAGTAAGCAATGATCCAATGTGAGGGAAAATCATTGTTTGGTTAATATGTGTTTCAACGTTGTTAAGTAACGGCGCTATAAGCACCATAATATAGTAGAATTTGAACAAGTCGCTATTGTTCTTCAATATGCCATGTTGTACAAAATATTGTCATTGTTCTTCAATATACCATGTTGTACAAAATATTGTCAAATAACAGCTTGAACAAATCACTATTGTTCTCCAATATGTCATAGTACAAAATATTGTCAGATAACAGCTATGGCATAACATTGTTAGGTAACGTAATTTGAACAAACCGCACTAACCATTATGTTCTGCAATCCACGATTGATAATATAGTTATGCTAGGCGGAAGATTCAGTTGATCAAGTTAACTGGTTTGCACATATTGTGGCGTGGATTGCAGTGTGAAGTGGGGGATTCACTTATTAAGTTAACTGGTTTGCACATATTGTGGCGTGGTGATGGGTCTTAATGCACAAAATAGTGGAAAAAATGGATATAACAGTGTAATATGAAACTGCAATTGTATTGCTATGAGATCCACAATTACAGGAAGATAGAAATGGAGAAGTAGGAAAATAACAAACTGGTAATAGCTACCAATTGCCTTCCTGATTATTGCCTTCCAGCTATAGCTATATATAGCCACTCTCATGCACTCCCAGCCACGTCATCGTCTTTCATTCCTTTTGTCTTCTTCCTAGTATAAACTTTCCACACCCTTGGCCTAGGCCCCACTTCACTAATCACATTTCTATCACGTGGATTGCATTGTGAAGTGGGGGATTCACTTATATTTAATACGTACCTTACTCTTGAAATGCCTTGGGCTTGATTTGTTGAAGGGTCCATTGGACCAGAACATTAACAATGCCGGATATCATCTTTATTCTATTGTTTATTTTATTTTTTCCTTCCGATTTAGTTCCTTTTTGATAAGTATGCTCACCCTTCCCATGTTTTTTCCTTTGAAAGGAATTTATAGGCACACAATTTGTACAATGGAATGTATCTTCAACTATATTGATTTAAAACACTTGATTTCTAGAGCCATTGTGCACATACATTGCAAAATAAGTGTTACATTATTATTTGAGCACAATGGAACTTGGGCTCACATTTATGTGCTGATCCCGGTGTAAACATTTTTTTAATTCTTCTGACTCCTAACTCCTTTTACTGTGGATTACAGCCTTATTGGGAGAGATCAAAGAAATTAGCGAGAAGAAACGAAAAGAAGATGATGTTCTTCTTGCCATTGCTGCTGGAAATAAACAGCCTATTCTTCCTAACTTGGAATTTGAGTATTCTGATCCAGAGATTCACGAAGATCTGTATCAACTTATAAAATATTCATGTGGAGAAGTTTGTACAACTGAACAATTGGATAAAGTCATGAAGATTTGGACAACATTTTTAGAACCTATACTTGGTGTTCCTTCTCGACTGCGCATTCCCGAAGACACCGAAGATGCTGTCAAGGCTAAGAATGATTCTGCCAAAACTGGCACAACAAGTATTGCCAAGGGTCATAGTAGTCCTGGTGTCGGTGCTACCATAATGAATCCTAAGAATTTAAACACTAGTAGAAATGGGGATGCAAGTGTTCCATTTGAACTATTAAATTCCTGCAAAGAAAGGCAAGCAAATGGGGTTGGTGGGGTTAAAGAGGATGATTGTCTCGAATCATACCGTTCAGGCCCTAAAACTGAAACTCTGGGAAGTAGTACACTGCAGGGTAAAATTCATATAGGTGCATCCATTCCTGATGAAGTATCAAGAATCAATGAACAGTTGGCGAATGCTAATGTCTCACTGTCCTCTGGAATGGAGCAAAGTAATGGAAGAACAAACATAAACAATGCAACAGGTTGGCAACTTGATAAAAGAATGATGACAATACTTGAAGTTTACTGTACCATTTAGTACACATTGCATCTTTTTAGAAATATTATTGGGTTTTGTTAACATGTTAAGTATATAGTAAGTAATCAGAATACTTAATCTATTAAATGAAAATTGAAGCATATATTATCTTGAAAATTTAAAAGTTAGTAGTAAACTTCAGTGTTTTCTTTATTATTAGGAGTTATATCTTGTTAGGAAGAGTACAATACTGGTTGAACTTGAACTAGACTTCATAGAATATCAAATATAAGTATAGGTATTTTAGTTTAGTTTTATCACATCATATCATATTATCGGAATATAATTCGTGGCGGTATTTCTGTCCATCTTTTACCCACATTGCAACATTTACTTGGTCATTAGTGTTTACTTTGGTTTTCAACTGTTTCTCTCATATAATGAACGGACTCTCTGAGATACACTTTTGTTTTCTGCAAGGACTTGCCGCAACTCCGTCTAGACCTGGTTATGTTTTTAGTGAGGGAGGGCATGATTTACATTCATCAGAGGTATGGCTTTAACTCTTTTAACACCTTATTTTAGTCTATTTTCAAATTTAAGTGTATGAAAAAGTATTCACCTGAAGAGGTTTAATCTTAACCCACTATTATCATATGGGGCGAGTCTAGGGTGAATAGTATAATGAAATGATTCATGATGGTGGAGAAGTAGAGGGGGAAGGGGAATTGTTAAGGTGAGTCAGTCTTTAGCATGTTCCACGAAGAGAATAGTTGGTCTCACTTCGGAGTAAGGTTTAATTTGTAAATTTAAAAACTCTAAATCCATGTGTACAGGATAATAAACTAATAACTGAAAAGTGAGGTGAGCTACTGAAACTGATCTAATTTTGCTGGTTCAGTGGGAGACACGTGAGTATTTTACCCTGGATGCTGTTATCAAAAGAATATCACTTGAATATTAAGCCATATGTGGCTGCTGTTATCAAAAGAATATCATGCCCACCATTTCCTTTCTACTTATGTTCTTGAGACTACAATGATCACCTTGTGGCTGAAGTTGCCATAACACTCGTACTGTAATATATATTGTATTTTGAGTCCATGAAAAAGGTTATATACTGTAATATATATTGCCATTTAATGGAGGATAGTCATATTGTTAGTGGTAGAGAGGGACTAAGGAAAACTATTAGCCAAACTACACAGAGAGATGTGTTACTAGTTTGACACTTTTACTATGAATGGTTGATCCATGTAAGTGATTCCCACCTACAAGGAAAGTATGTGCGTGTTGTGGTGGTGCTTATGTCATTTAAGAGTTAGGACTAGTAATAACTTAAAACTGAATATATCAGTTTGGGGCTCCATTTTTCTCTTTCCCTTTCATTGTGTGTCTTGTCAGGCTTACGCTGTTTCCCACCTGGTATAATGCTGTGATTTATTTTATAATTACTTAGGGTGCTGATTCTACAAGACTAGATATGTCCACAAATGGGGCCATCACCAAAGACACCAAAGTTCACAGATCTCACAAAGAATCAGTTGGACACTTCAAAAGTGAAAGAGAAGAGGGCGAGTTATCTCCTAATGGAGATTTTGAAGAGGATAACTTTGCAGTTTATGCAAATGCTGGTCTGGAGGCAGCGCATAATGGAAAAGATTGTAATACCAGTCAACAATACCAAAATAGACACGGGGAACAAAATTGTGGTGAAGCTGGAGGTGAAAATGACAATGAAAGTGATGGAAGTCCTCATAGATCATCGGATGACAGTGAAAATGCCTCTGAGAATGGTGAGGTTTCTGGTACCGAGTCTGTTGATGGTGAGGAATGTTCTCGAGAAGAACACCAAGAGAATGGGGATCATGAACATGATAAGGCTGAGAGTGAAGGTGAAGCTGAAGGAATGGCAGATGCCAATGATGAAGGAGATGGAGCCTCATTGTCATACTCTGAACGCTTTCTTCTCACGGTAAAGCCTCTGGTAAAACATGTTTGCCCGGTGGTGCACGGGAAAGAAAAGAATGTTCAAATTTTTTATGGAAATGATTCCTTTTATGTGCTGTTTAGACTTCATCAGGTAAAAATGTGTCAATTTATGTATTATATGCATTTATGGTTGCAGACTGACTAGAAGTTTCAGAGCTCATAATATATTCCTCCTTACCTTAGATTTTCATTGCTAATTTGGCAGACATTGTATGAGAGGATACAATCAGCCAAGATAAACTCATCCTCTGCTGAAAGAAAATGGAGAGCTTCAAATGATACAGTTTCTACTGATCAATATGGCAGGTAATATGCCCTGAAATGTTACTGTTATTACAAATTAAAAGATACATTTGAATATCTAAACATACAAGACTGATGATGCTATTTATGGCTTTATGTTACAGGTTCATGAGTTCTCTTTACAGTTTGCTGGATGGCTCTTCTGATAATTCAAAATTTGAAGATGACTGTCGTGCTATTATTGGAACTCAGTCGTATGTCTTGTTCACGTTAGACAAGCTGATATATAAACTTGTTAAACAGGTAATGTGCATGAATTCCTTTTCGAAAATGTGAATTGACACTTGTTTTGGATAGAATATTTTCTATATATATTTTAGTATTATCGGTAGTTTTAGGACATTTTTTATTAGGCTTAGCGTATTTAATGACGTTGGTGCTTTTACTTTTTCATTCAATTAACGAGATTTAGTTTTTCTCTTGTTTTCCACTTGGTATTAGAGCTCCCAATCTGGGAGGCTCTCCTTCAGCGCCAAAACAAGCAAAAACCTGTCCGCCTTCATTGCGACCATCTTAAAATGCTTTCTTTGAAGCTGTTAAGAGTCCCACATCGGACAATATATGGCATGAACATGTGTTTATTAGTGGGGGCAATCCTCACTCTATAAGCCGGTTTTGTAGGGTTGAGTTAGGCCCAACCACATTTCTTAACATGGTATCAGAGCCTCGTTTAAGATCCGGTGGGCCACCCACTATTTATTTCCACGCTTCAGTTGTCCAGTCCTGAGCGTGAGGGGGTGTGTTAAGAGTCCCACATCGGACAATATATGGCATGAACATGTGTTTATTAGTGGGGGCAATCCTCACACTATAAGTCGGTTTTGTAGGGTTGAGTTAGGCCCAACCACATTTCTTAACAGAAGCCTTCATTGCAATACTAGGCAATCTTCATAGCTTCCTAGATTGATTGTGATTTATTATGCTTATCTTATTTAATCACAATAGTGCTCGGACCTTTTCATTCAATTGATGAGATTCAATTTTTCTCCAGTGTTTCACTTTTCCTTTTTTCATCTGTCTTTTGTACCATTCTATCTTCTTTCTGAGCCTGAAATTATATCCTCTTATATATCAGCTTCAAGCTGTTGCCATTGCTACTGATGAGATGGATAGCAAACTTCTTCAACTATATGCATATGAGCAATCAAGAAAACCTGGAAGCTTTGTGGATATAGTTTATCATGAAAATGCACGTGTTCTTCTTCATGATGAGAACATATATCGTATTGAGTGTGTAAGTTTTACTTGTCCCACTTCACTACTTGGATCAACTTTTGGTTTTATTTAGTTGTGTTGAGCATTTGAATGGAATTTTAAATGGAAAGCTTTATATACATAATAGTGTATGGTTGCAGTGGATGTGGATTGATATTCCAGACAAACATTACCTGCAATGTCAAAGGTTTGAATTCTGGAGTCACCACTCACTACTTCAGAAAGACTTTAACCTAACCACCGCCCCTGGCTTAAGAATTACTAACAGAAATGCCTATCATAAATTAAGTTTATATGATGTATAACAGTTTTATTTAAATATTCCTTGCAGTCGTCTACACCGCCCCGATTGTCTATTCAGTTGATGGATTACGGACACGATAAGCCTGAAGTGACTGCTGTGTCAATAGATCCTAATTTTTCAGCCTATCTGCACAACGACTTCTTATCTGTTGTCCCCGACAGCAAGGAGAAATCCGGAATTTTCTTAAAAAGGTATTTGTAAGTGGGAGAGTTATTGGTACCATTTCATTTGCAAATGCTTCATAACCTTTGTATTTACTTTGATTTATTTATTTTTGCAGGAATAAGCTAAAATGTGCTTGGAGTGATGAATTTCCAAACCAGATTATGGATGGAGTACAAGTTACCAATGGTCTGGAATGTAAGATTGCTTGCAATTCATCCAAGGTATTGAATAATTTACTTCTGCATATTTTATAAATTCATGCCATTTGTTCCAAAATCACCAAATTTTAATATTTTTTGTGCTGTCCTTTTTGTTAATGCCATGCATTTGATTATAGTTTCATGCATCTTTGGGTTGTGTTTCCGAGCTCTCCCATTCTTTGTTTTCTCATTTGAACACAATGCATGTTGCTAGGTTTCATACGTTTTAGATACAGAAGACTCTCTATTTCGAACAAAACGGAAAAGGAGAATTTTGTATCCGAACAATTCTTATCGTGAACAGACAACGTCGTCTTCAAACATTTGTTCAAGCAGAACACAGCGGTTCTGCAAATTATTTTCCGTCAAATGATAGTATCCAATTTCGAACACAGCAGTTTTGTTGTCCTCGGTAATTTCTGTCATGCATCAATGGTACTGACACCAGATGGTGACGAAATTGTATCCTAGAAATGGAGAATATGATGTTTTTTGAGATATATAACTTTCTGGCGTTCTTCGCTTCAATCCCAAGAACCAAAAAAGGCATACAGGGAGGAAGATGATGAGGCTCAGGAGATTGTGTACTATACTGTGACAACATGGTGAGTGATGAGTTGCAACAATCATGTAAATAGAGGTAATCTGTACACTAGGGGACATTTTCTTTCCATTCATCCACATTTTTGCTATCTTAATAAGTTTCATTTTTCTTTCTTTAGTCGGCTACAAATTTATTGGATTATTATTATTATTATTCAAATTATTAAATGTTCAGTGGCTGCAATTGGCCGCCACATTCTCTTTACATTTTTGTGCATTTTAGTCTCCATTAATAATTTAACATGGAATGGAATATGCTGTGAAATGATGTCTATGTTGTGGTGTGAAATGTCACATTTTCTTGACATTTAGAACCTCACTTTGATTTGCTTATCGTTACTTGTTCCTTGTTGACTTTCTACTTCTCTGAAGAGTTAAATTTTAAATCTGTTGGCTAATAATGTCTTTTTTTTGGAAAAAATGTTTTAATAAATAAACTTGTTTAATTTTCTTGGCATCCTAAATAATACACATACTTGCAAACTCGTATGGGAAGGTATGTAGGTTATTAATGGTGCCTCTCTTAATCATATTATATTATTAGAATTATTTTGTCTGTACATGGAATTTAAAGAATAGTGTAAAAATAAAAATACAAAATTTAAGTTGCAAAATTAAAAAAATAAATATAAAAAATTCTTTTTATTTGTTAAAAATAAAGCATTGGATAAAAACTTGTTATATTCTGTTTGATTTAGATGTGGTCATGAGACTTAATAATAATACATATAGATAGAGGATATGAATCGGGAATTGTTTTTCCACCTTAAGAGGTGGAGAAGCATTTTAAAAAAAATTCAAAAATGTAATTTTAGAGCCATCACACCAAATATATGTGCAAATAATTGACACAGTTCTTTTTCCTTAAATTGAATCAGAAATACATTTTTGCATAAACCTTATTTGCACCTATGCATTTCTGATTGATAAAAACTCATTTTGCTATAATCTAATTTGGAGATGTATTTTCATATTTGATTTTATTGGATTAAAAAAGGATCAGCAGTCAATAATACGTCGTAAGCTCCTTAATTTGGTGGTGGAGAAGAGGAGGGGAGTGTATCTGTAAGGTACTTTGATGTCAAAGTAAGAGACGGAGTAGAAAGAGCAAATATAAAAAAGGTATAGAACGAATAGAACACCGGACTCTTTAGTGAAAGAGGGTATTTATAATGTGCCCCTAGCGCAAGGCCAACGATTACTTTGCATTGCGTTGGATCGTTAGGCCAAATACAAGTAACTGTTAGGGCTTACGTGGCATAGGGAAGACCAACACGTGATCTTCGCCTTGTGTCAACTGTCCCGTGATCTTCGGAAGGTGGGTAGTTGCCTGATGACGTGTTCTCGCGTGGGGAGCACGTGGAGACCGTGGGGGAGACGTGTGAGAGCTCCCCGTGTGCATTGATGGATTAGGCCTTCATTGAGCCTTCCCCGACGAGGAGCTGGGTCGGGTCGTGCCCGACGGTGGGCCAACCTCTGGCCCAGTCCAGAACAGGAGTCTCCCAAGTCGTTGCTTCGCAGCATAAGAGCAATAACTTAAGAGTCAGTTGCACGAACGAGGTAGGGACCTTCCCAGTTCGCCACGAGCTTGCCCTGTGTGAGTCTTTCTAGTTCCTTCGTAGGACTAGACTGCCTACTTGAAATTCGCGTTTGATGACTTCGCTTCCACGCCGCAGGATTATTTTTTGCTTGAGTGAGGCTTCACGGAGGGATGCCCCTGATCAGATTTCTTTGACTAGGTCGAGCTCCTCCCTCAGGGCCTCATCGTTTGTCTCCTTGTCGAGGAGAGATTCAGTTCTCCTAGAGGGTTCCTTTATTTCCAACGAGATTACTGTCTCGGTTCCGTAGGTCAATCGGAATGGAGTCTCCCCGATTGTCGAGTGTGGGGTCGTCTTATAGGCCCATAGCACACTGTGTAGCTCCTTGACCCACTCTTTTTGGCATTGCCCAATCCTCGTTTCAGGCCGCGCCGGATCACACTGTTCGCGGTTTCGGCTTGCCTGTTCGTTTGCGGGTGCCCGATAGATGTGAAGTGTTGTTTCGTGCCCAACTTGCTAACAAAGTCCTTGAAGTTTTTGTCAGTGAAATGTGTCCCGTTGTCGGTGACGATTGCTTGGGGTACGTCGAACCGGGCAAGAACGTTCCTTTTGTAGAAACAAAGTATATTGTGCGCCGTGATTTTGGCGAGGGCTTCAGCTTCTATCCACTTCGTAAAGTAGTCGACGCCGACTATTAGATATTTGTTCTGGTACAACCCTATGGTGAAGCGTTCGAGGATGTCCATCCCCCACCATGCGAAAGGCCCCGGGGACGAGAGCGTTTTGAGCTTGTTGGATGGGGCCAGGTGCATGTCCCCGTGTGGTTGTAACTTGTCCACTTCTTGACGTGTTACTTGGCGTTTTGTTACATGGTGGGCCAATAGTACCCTGCCCGCAGAGCCTTATCGACGAGGGATCGTCCGCCGAGGTGCTGCGCGTTGATCCCTTCGAGGATCTCCTAGAATATGTTAGGGATCTCAGACTCCTCAATGCATTTGAGGAGGGGAATATAGAATCCCCACCGATACAATTTATCCTCGATCAAGACATACGAGCAAGCTCGACGTCTGACCACGCCAACCTCATTATAGTCGTCGGGCAGTTCCCCCCTTCTGAGGCACGCATATATCGGGGTCATCCAGCAGTTGCTATCACCGATGGTGTTCACGTCGACGTTCGAAGTGGGTTTCTCGATACTCAGTCGAGAGAGTACTTCCTGGATGGCGAACTTGTTCCCACCTTTCTTCTTGGTGCTTGCCAGTTTTGAGAGGATGTCTGCCCTGGTGTTGTGTTCTCGAGGAACGTGTTTCACTTATGCAGAGTCAGATTTTTTCATCCTCTATTTGACCATGGCGAGGTAATCAACGAGGTTGTCTTTCTTGGCCTGGTATTCTCCCCGTACTTGAAAGGCTACGAGCTGAGAGTCGGTAAATATCTTTATCTCCTTCGCGCCAAGGTCCTCTGCCAGGCGAAGCGTTGCAAGGAAGGTCTCGTACTCGGCCTGGTTGTTTGACGTCGGGAAGGCTAGGGCGAGGGAGACTTCTATCAAGATACGTTCTTCGTTATCCAGGATGATGCCCGCTCTACTTCCTGTCGAGCTGGAGGCCCCGTCGACGAAGATGGGCCACTTGTGGGCTCTCAGTGTCGGGGAAACCGTGGCAATCATCTTAGCGATGAAATTGGCCAGAACTTGAGCCTTAAGGACCTTTCTGCTCTCATACTGGATGTTGAACTCGGAGAGTTCGAGCGACCATTTGAGCATCCTGCTCGCCATATCGGGGCATCCGAGTAGCTATTTTATAGGCTGATCTGTCCTGACCACAATCGTATGGGCTAAGAAGTAGTGTCATAACCTTTTTGGCCGCGTTGATGAGGGCCAGAGCAACCTTTTCGATCTACTGATATCTGAGCTCCGAGACTTGCAGGGTTTTGTTGGTGAAGTAGATTGGCTTCTACCTCTTGGGGATTTCGCGAATGAGGGCCTCGCTGATAACTTTAGCTGTGACGGCGAGGTACAAATAAAGAGTCTCTCTGTCTTTAGGTCACGACAGAACTGGGGGTTTTGAGAAGACTTCTTTGAGGTGGAGGAGGGCTTGTTCGCATTCTTCGGTCCATTCAAATCTGGCACTCCTCGTCCATGTAGACCTCTAGCGTGTCTCTGATCTCGTCCCAGAAGACTTTGTTCATCATTCGTTGGTAGGTCACGCTTGCGTTTTTCAAACCGAAAGGTATTACGTTGTAGTAATAATTGTCCGACTCGGTCATGAAAGTTGTGTGCTGCTTGTTGGCCTTCGCCATGGGGATTTGGTTGTACCTCGAGTAGACGTCCATGAATGATAATAATTTAAAACCTACAGAATTATCGACCAGTTTGTCGATGTTAGGCAATGGATATGCATCTTTGGGACATGCATGGTTAAAATCGGTATAATCAATGCACATTCTCTATTTTCTATTAGACTTTTTTAACTAATACAACATTAGACAACCATGTTGTGTACTGGGCTTCAGAAATAAAATTTTTCTCTAAGAGGTCTTTTACAGCTTTTTTAGCTGCCTCCGCTTTCTCGGGAGACTGCCTACGCCTACGTTGTACTATGGCCTTAGCGGCCAGATCTATGGTGAGCTGGTGGCAGACCACAGTGGGGTCGGGTCCGGGCATCTCTGCAGCACTCCATGCAAACAGGTTAACATTCTCCCTGAGGCAAGCCTTCAGCTACTTCCTCTCCAGGTCAGGGAGTCCTGTGCCGATCTTCACGTTTTTGTCGGGGTCGTCACTGAGTGTGATGAGCTCGAACTCTCCATCTGAAATGGGGGGCATTGGATGGGGCGGCTGCCCGTTGCAGTTGTTTGCTGGAGGCGCGTCTTCGAGTGCCTCACTCTGCTCTTGCTTGTTGGGGAAACGGCTGTCGAGGTTGATGGAGTTGACGCGGGGCAGTGGCTTCTGCTCCTCAGTCTGGGCCGGTCAGCCGACATTCTTATACGTGATGTTAATTGAGTTGAGCCCCTTGATGTCCGCTTCAAAATATCTTCTGGTCGCTTCGATGTCTCCCTAAAGAGTGATGACTCGACCCCTGGTCGTGTAGTACTTCATCTTCAGGTGCACTGTGGACGACATCGCAGTCAGTTCGGCCAGGGTAGGCCTTCCCAGAATGCATTGGTACGGAGAGGGACACTCTATTACTAAGAAACAGACTTTGACCTGTCTAGCGGTCTCTTCTAATCCGAAGGTGACGAGCAGCTCTACATAGCCCCACGGCCTCGTGGTGGTGCCATTGAAGCCCTGTAAGTCGGAGCTGACATACGACATTAGATGTCTCTCATCGAGCTGGAAAGTGGTGAACAGGTGGGTGTACATAATGTCCACTGACCTTCCTTGGTCGACGAGGATGCGACGGATGTCGAAGTTCGCCATCTGGGCCTGATCAACAAGGGGATGTTAGAATTGGGGGTGCCACCAGGTAGTTCTTCAAGGTAGAAGATGATCGGGTTCGAGTTACCCTGGAACTTATCGAGGGAGGCGCTCTTCTTTGAACTCTTATTGATCAGCTCATCAAATTTCCTTTTGATTGATCCTACTGAAAGTTTGCTGGGACCCCCGCCAGATTTGACCGTCGCAGCTGGGAAGTTCTCCCAAGGGATGCGAGCAGACAACGTTGTGTCGGCCTCGTATAGGAGGTAGAAGTCCTCTGGTTAGGAGATGCACAAGGCGACTTGCAGCCCTGTCTCATCGGAGAGTGGCGGCACCTCTTTGACCCTCTTTGCTTCGCGAGTTTCCTTTCGAGGAACCTCGTTCCTTTGAGTGTATTATTTTAGGTGCCCCTCCTTGATTAGGATTTCGATGGAATCCTTGAGGTGGATGAAATCTTTCGTGACGTGTCCATGTCTCCTATGGAACCGTCAGTACTTGGACTTGTCGACGTTGGACTTAGGGGGTGTCGGCTTTGGGAAGCGGACACCACCTCTTTGGAACTCGGAGTTAATACACTCGACCAGAATGCGCTTACGGGGAGCTGTGAGTAGTGTATACTCGGTGAATCGGCCTACTGGCCCCCTTTTCTCTTGTGAGTCTCGGGGTCGATCTTCTCATCTTGTCTTCCCTCCTCGTCGGGGAGCTGTGGAGTCTTCATGCCTGAAACTTCAAGCACTCTCCTGGTTCTGCAAGTTGCAGGCACAGTTGGCGGCCTCCTTCTCCTCGTACTGGATGTAGGCTTAGGCCTTGTGAAGGAGCGCGTCTAGCGTGTTAGGCCTTTCGATGCCGACGACCTTAACAAACTCAGTTCGAGGTTGCTGTCCTTATTCAATCAGATATCACTTTATGTTGTCTGAGGTAGATACTTGTACATCTTCTCGGTTGAATCTCTCTATGTAGTCCTAGAGAGATTCTTCCTTCCCCTGGATGATGGCTTATAGGAATGCTTCCGTTTTTAAGTATCGTCGGGAAGCGGTGAAGTGCCTGGAGAACTGCCTTTTCATCTCTCTCAAGGAGGTGACAGATTCGGGATCATGGCTCTTATACCACACCATCGCGCCTTTCCTCAAGGTCATAGGAAAGAGCCCGCACTTGATGGCTCCTCGAACGTTCCTGTAGTCGAGCATCGTGTCGATGCTTTCAATGTGGTCGTCCGGGTCAGTCGTACCATTGTAGGTGGCCAGTACTGGGGGTTTCTCCATCCCGACAGGGAGGCGAGTTTCCCTGATAGCCCTGGACAACGGAGTGCGGGGATCGTCCCCGTCGCTTTTGATGGGTGATTGTGAGGAGAAATGGTCGTACTGAAGGCTCCTGACGTGGTGTGGAGGGCTCCTCGGACGTCTCTTTTGTTTTACAGTTTGTCCGTCGACTCTGCTTCTCTTGGGAGCCGGGGAGCGTCACTCTTTCCCGGAGAGAAGAATGGTCACACTTCTTGGTGGCCATGGGCTAAGGCCTTTCCAGTCGCGAACGACACTCAGTTTGTCGTGGAGAGGGACTCCGAGACTCATCACATTGGGGCCTCCACGGGGGAGGGGAAGGACGAGTTTTTCGTTGTCGCGGGGATGGGCTGCAAGAAACTGGACGACATTGTCTCCGCGGGAGAGAGCGTGATCGTCGCTCCTTTTCCAACACTTCGATCCGCTCGTTCTGTTGGAGGATCATTAGGTTTGTCTAATTGATTGCCGCGAATAGAGCCACCATGGTTGGTTCTGCGTTGGGCGGCACATGGATTGGTTGGAAGACAGTCAGGTTGTCGAAGCATCGGGTGGAACTGAAGGCTGCATCATCGGGGGAGGGTGAGGCGGCGTGCCCGTTCCTGGCGTCGCCTTCATTGACGTGAACTGTCACGTTGAGATCATGATCGTCGCTGTTGGTGAAAGTGGTGAAGGCGGTTTCCTGAATGCTGTCGTTGATGCGTGGGCTGGCCATGATCAACAGAGATTGAAGTATGCTTTGGTTCTTGAGTTTCTATAGAAGAAATAATGGGGAAGCAAGTTTCCCATAGACCGCGCCACTGATCTTACCGGATCAGAAAAGGATCAGCAGCCAGCAACACGTCGTGAGCTCCTTAATTCGCCGGTGGTGGAGAAGAGGAGAGGGGTGTACCTGGAAGGTACTCCGATGCAAAAGTAAGAGACGGAGTAGAAAGAGCAAGTACAAAAAAGGTATATAAAGAATATAGTACCTGACCCTCTAGTGAAAGAGGGTAGTTATAATGTGTCCCCAGCGTAGGGCTAACGACTACTTTGCATTGGGTTGGATCGCTAGGCCTAATACGAGTAACTGCCAGGGATTACATGGCGTAGGGTAGACTAGCACGTGGTCTTTGCCCTGGGTCAACTGTCCAGTGATCTTCAGAAGGTGGGTGATTTCCTGATGACATGTCCCCATCTGTGGAGCACGTGGAGACAGTGGGGGAGACGTGTGAGAGCTCCCCGTGTGCATTGATGGATTGGGCCTTCATTGGGCCCTCCCCGACGAGGAGCTGGGTCGGGCCAGCCTCTGGCCCAGTCCAGAACAATATTATTCCTATGCGTGCGCACCCATGCATTCTTAAGCAAGACACACATTTTGTCTTAAATTGATATGAAGATGCATTTTTGTATCAGGTTATGGAAATGCATTTTCGTATTCCCTTGAAAGTAAAACTTGACATTTTATTTATATGAAATACGCTGATGTAATAGACCATGTATTAAAACTATACTATCATAATATTTTTTTTTAATAAATTAAACTATACACTTAATGCACAAGATGAAAATGCCATATATATGAATAAATCAATCCACAATACAATGACAATAACAAAGTAACAAACAATAATAACATCTATAATGCCTAATACAAATACTACACTAGTGGATATGCCAACTCTTTGTTGGCTCCTGTACTACAGTGCCGTCTGTGACTCAGTAAGAATGACATCTACGGTTTCCCTCCCAAGAGAGTCTTTTTGGAAAGACACCTATGTTTATACCCGCCTGCGCAAGATCCATGATACGTCGACATCTAGACAACACATCAACAACATGATTGCCCTGACCTGCCCTTCTCTAGTATCTCCTGACGAGCTGGTCTAACTGTATATCACAGGGCATCTAGTGTAATATAAGGATGTGACACTCTGAAATACCATTGGACATAGTCGTATGGACATCTCCAATGGTCATGAGCTAGGGTGCCTCATGCGTCATCTAATAACAAAAGATTATGGTAATCATCATATATGACATTTACATTTCTATAAGTCATAGTAGGAGGAGCAGAATTAGAGGCGTCTCTGGGTACAAACTATATATAACCAATCTGGCATATGACACGCTCAAGCAGATGTGGATAATCATACGTGACCAAAATGCCAACCATATAATGTAGAAGGCTATATTTTCAAGCGGACGCATCTAATGGTTATCTACATACGCTTAGAAGTGTATATCATTTGCCACCATGCGCTCAAAATACACTCTAAAGAGCTCCGCACCTGATTCACTCTGAGCAGGTTGAATGCACAAGCACCTGTCATATCCTTAACGTAGGTATCAACATATGACCAGCAAAATATGCGTGGGAAGTACTGAAGGATCCATGCCTGAAAAATGGTACATATTGTTATACCCCAAAATTTTCCCTACTTGTTTCTCATTCCATCTGGCCCATGACCCATTTCATCTACATAGGCTCATCCTAGTCATCAATCATAAGGTTATTTATTTGAATTTAAATTTTTGCAAACATCACTAATTCAAAGGATTCTTGTTATCTATGGTACCAAGCATTAAACTGTGGCTAATTCATGAACTAGGGTTTCTATAGTGCACTGGTGAATCAAGCTTGTGGACTTCATTGTGCTTCACCTTAAACTTTTGGCTATGGGCACAACATAATTTGGTTGGTCATTGTTCATGGATTCAATCTTTATGGAACCCTAATCCTTGATCTAGACATTTTGTGTATGTTGATTACATCTTGGACAAATGATTTAGAGGTCACGTTCAAGTTTGACTTTGGTCAACAAAAGTCAACCATTGAAGGTTGACTTTTTGTTGACCATCCACTTGTTAGATCCTATCATTTGGTTGTTCAATTGGTTCAAGACTTGGCATTCAAATTCAAGGCAAGGATTCAAGGTTCAATTTAAGTTCAAATTCAAATATTAGAGAGAAAAGTCATTTTTTTAGAACACAAGTTACATTACATTCAAGAATCATGTTTTATTACAAAATCTCCAAATACTTCACACAAGGGAGCCAAAGGTACAAAATTACACAAAAAATTACATTTATCTTATAGTTGACTTTTGATCAACTCTTGACTTTTTGGTCAAACAATTGACCAAACTCAAACTGATCCTAAAACCCTAATACTATCCTTTTCCTTCATCCTCATGGCTCTCCCATCTTTGTACCTCCAAAGTCTTCAAAGCTTCTATGTGTTCTGTAACACCCCGTTCCCAAAATAAAATAAAACAAACAATTAAAACACATATCAGAGTTTCTCTCCCAAACGGGATGCCACAATACACATCAAAATTTCCACAAGTATTTTTCCAAATAATTTAACTGAATTTTTCAATAAATTTGCAGCGGAAAAAGATATAGTTTGTCATAACACAAAATATTATATACATACATCCTCCATATCCATCATCATCATCATCATCATATATACAATAACGGCCATCTGCCCCAAAATACACAACATCAACAAACATCACTACGCATATACAAAAGACAGATACGCCACAGGGGCACACATATCAACATCGACAGTAAAACTCCCAAAACGCCCCAGTGTTACGTATCAGAGCAGTCTTACGGAGACACCACAATCCAACAAGCTAAACACCTGGATTGTCTGTACTTCCGAAGAAGCACAGACCACAACAACAACAAAGGGGTGAGAATAACGATTAAATAATAATGGTATAATAGTACATGAAATAAAAGGCATAAATCATAATAATACTATTTCATATACATATCATCCGGACTCACGGTCCCATCATCAACCACAATGTACAATCACGCAACAAATGCACTCTCTCAACTATAACATACGATACCGACTCACAATTCACGATGGTCACCGGGCCATCAACCCTCCTTACAGGAGCACATATCACCGATGGGCACTTGGCCATCAACCCTCCACTCAGGGAGCACATCACACTGATGGGCAACTGGCCATCATCCCTCCACAATGGGAGTACCACAATAATACCGATGGACACCTGGCCATCACCCTCCACTACGGGAGCACCTCATCAACATCGGTGGACACATGGCCATCACCCTCCCCACCGGGAGCACAACACAATACCGATGGTCACTGGGCCATCACCCTCCTCTACGGGAGCACATAACGATATTCACACGCATCAAACATCCAGCACACCAAGTGCACACCGATCCTATTAATCCACCCCTCATACAACATATACATATACACAATGCACAAGGCGTACCGATCCCACAGATCCACTCACATCATAAAATAAATACATAACAAGCACACACAGTGCGTCGATCCCACGGGTCCACTCACCACACAACTTATCACATACAATGCACACAAGGCATGTCGGTCTTACTGACCCAATTACATTACATAATGTGGAGGCAAATCACCATACATCACACGAGTCTGCAAGACCTTACTCGATATAGGTTTCGATGATGACGAATTACAACCTTGGATGGATTGGCAATTATAAACTCCAAATCTACTAAACAAATGCAACGTATCACCTACCATATCCTTTTATATTTGTCTAAAAACTGTTGTAATAAATATACTATGTGTAGATAAAATGTAGTCATGACCAGAGGCATGAAAAACCACAAAAAGATCAATTTTTGCAGGTTTGCAGGACATGAGTCGACCATAGGGTCGGCGCATGCATCAGAGCATTTTCCACTGGTCAGTGCATGAAGGCATGACTCGACCATAGGGTCGGCGCATGAAAGAAAATTTTTTCAACGGGTCAGCGCACGCCGACTGTATGGTCGACGCATACTGACACATTTTCCAGATTTCCAAAAACGCAGGCCATGCGTTGACGCACAGACCTGCTGCGATCGACCGTTCGCGCGGAAATTCAGATTTTAAATGATTCCCTCTACTATTTGAAAATCTGTTATGTATTTGGTTGGTATGGTACTATATATACAAGTATAACCACTTATGTCATATTAACATTTGATAAAAATTGATTCATGTGTTCAAGAATAAGAAAGAGTGAAATAGGTGTCCAAGATTCTTCATCTTCATCTTCAAACATCTCACAACACATCAATTACACACAACCATTTTTGAAGTGCATTGTGAATGATTAAAGGTGATAAGGTTTGAAGCTTAGATTGGGTAATCTAGTTCGGGTTGAAGCTTGTGACAGGTTTTTTCTTGAATAAAACCGTTAGGGTTTTATCCTCCAAGATTGGTTTGAATTTTGGGGGTTTTTGGACGAGATTCTTCATCAAGGGTCAACTGAGCGAAGGTGATTGTGAAGAGGTGTTCTTCAACAGTCTAGTAGCGGATTCAGTGATATTGAAGGGAAGATCTCGGGTTCGATTTGTTGCAGTTGAGATCAGCCGGAGCCGAAGGTTTGAACAACAACGGGTTATTTAATAAGGTGGCTGGAATTGGAGGTCTATCAACAACGATCAGAGGACTTGATTCATCTTGAATCAAGGGGTAAGGAGTGAAAGCAACATTCAACGTCTTGAGATTTCTGTTGTATATTTGCTGTTCAATCCCTGTATAAACTGTTACATTCAACAAGTGATATCTATTAAATCTATCTCAATTCTAGTTTTAGAATTGAGGGCAGACGTACCCCGAAGCGAGGACGACGGGGGAACTGCCTCACCAAATACTTGTCTTCTCTATTTTTCAGCATTTTCGTTTTAGCTTAAAAATAAGTGATTTTTGTATAAGCACCATTGTCAAACTGTGATATCAATTGAGTAAGAGGTTAAAACTCTGTTTTTGAATCCAAAGTACAATAAGACATTGTACTAGGCTAGTTGGAATCACTTACTCAACATAAGTATCACTTGGAGTGTTTTGCACACCAAGTGTTTGACAAATTGCCTAAACCAAAATTATCTTACTTGAGTATCTAGTTTTGGTTTGATCATTAAATCATTGGAACTAGGAATCCTAACAAGTGAATTAGATCATTGATAAGTGTGATTAGTGTTATGATTCTCTTTTCCATATTATCATTAATCTAAAGGCTTACGCATATCCGGTTTTCCAATAACCGTTCGTTTTAGACTATATTTTCCTTGGCCGCTTCTGCACTTAAAACAAATTTTCAAAACCAATTTTTAATTGGTAGCGCCGACTCAAATTTTAATTGGGATCTATTCAACCCCCCTTCTAGATCCGTGCCATAGACTAACAAGTGGTATCTAGAGCTCCGGTTACTCGGTGCTTCAAATACAACGTTGATAGAAAATGGCTAACGAACCAAAATGGGCGTACAATATAACTCCCGTTTTCAACGGTGAAAATTATTGTTATTGGAAAGACTGTATGCGGGTGCACATAAACTCCATTGACAGAAAAATATGGAACGTTATCCTCAATGGTCCAATAGAAATTACTATGACCAATGCGGATAACGTAGTTGTGCCAAAGCCCGAAGCACAATGGACCGATGACGATGAGAAAAAATACAATTATGATTGGAAAGCCAAAAATATCTTAATCTCCTCATTAGGTGTAGATGAATACTATCGTGTATCCCATTGTCCTACTGCTAAGGCCATGTGGGATTCACTTCAAATCGCCCATGAGGGGACAAACAATGTTAAGTTGGCTAGAATCAACACATTAACACAAGATTTAATCTCTTTTTCATGGAGCAAGGGGAAACCATTGTTGACATGCAAAAGAGATTTACTCATCTCATCAATCGTTTACATTCATTAGGTAGGCCTGTTTCCAATGATGTTGCTACTAATAAGATCTTAAGATGTCTTAACAGGGAATGACAGCCAAAAGTGACTGCCATCAAAAGATGTCTTAACATTGTTTGGCAAACTACAAGAGCATGAACAGGTACTCTTGAGCCTAGACCAACGCGAAAAGATGGAAAAGAAAGACAAAACGAAGGTGAGTGAAAAGAAATCGATAGCTCTCAAGACTTCCTCCTCGAAGTCTCAAGAAAAAGAGCAAAGTGATTATTCCTCGAGCGACGAAGAAGAAGAGGACAAGAGCGAAGATATGGGGCTGTTTGTTAAATGGTACAACCGTTACGTGAGAAAGAACGACATCAAACATTCCGAGAAGAACTTGGTAAACTTCCGGAAACAATCGAGGTACTCCAAAGATGATGACTCAAAAGGCAAAAAGACTAGAGGGACGTGCTACAAGTGTGGAAATCCCAGTCACTACAAACCGAACTGTCCGATGAACAAAAAGGCAAAGGAAAAGGAATCATCAAAGTCACACAAGAAATCATCAAAGCCTAGGAGAGCGTACATAGCTTGGGAAAGCGACATCAACTCTTCCTTCTCTGATAAAAGCTCTAGTGATGAAGAAGAGTCTGTGAATCTATGCCTCTCCGCTCATCAGAAAAATAAGAAAAAGCAGGTACGTCACTCTAAATATGATAAGTCCTCAAATATGTTGCATTCAGAATTACAAACCGCATTTAATGCTTTACACAATGAAGCAACTGAAGCCTTCAAGAAACTTGCCTCTAATAAAATAATTTTTACATACTTAGAGCACAAAGTTAAAGAGTCCGAAAAGAAACTAGAGGACCTTAAGGCTTCCATTGTGGAAGGTAATAAATCGGATTGTAAGGACAATAGAAATCCTTTCAACTTTGGGTGTGATACTTGTCATATTTGGCAAGGTGAGGTTAGAAACCTTAAGGCCAAATTAAACAAGGCACTTGAGCCTAAAATTACATTTGCTATTGATAAAAAGGATTTTAGAAAAAGTATGATAAACCCATATCAAAAATATGTACATGTAATTAGGGATCAAGCAAGTAAAAGTGATTCTAAAGTCGATTTTGCATGCTTATATTGTTGCAAGAAAGGCCACTCCATTGGTAAATGCCGATTTAGGAGATTTCTTGTTCCTAAAGGCATATATCAATGGTTTCCCAAACGCAACCATTTTGTCGCTAACCTATTAGGACCCAATATGCCATTGGGTACCTCCTTTTGCTAATTATGTTTTGATAGGTGAAATGTGTCGAGACCACTGAGAGAAGATGGGTTCTCGACAGTGGGTGCTCAAGACACATGTTTGGAGACATATCCTTATTCATAGACTTCGTGGCTAAGAAGAAATGGTATGTAACTTATGGTGATAACAACCGCGGAGCAATACTAGGTAAAGGTAGTGTAGGTAATCCCTCCTCTACTACGATTTCCGACGTTTTGCTTGTCGAAAACCTTAAACATAATCTGCCTAGCATTAGCCAATTATGCGACAAAGGATACAATATATCTTTTTCAAAAGATTGTTGCAAAATTGTGCATGAAAATGATAAGAAGAATATGTTTAATGGTTTTAGAGTAAACAACGTATATATGCTTGACTTAAATGAAGTATTGTTAACAAGCGACAAATGCCTCATAACTATGAGTGAAGACTCATGGCTATGGCATAGGCGTTTAGCGCATGTTAACTTTGACTTACTCAATAAGGTGGTCTCAAAAGACTTAGTCTTAGGACTTCCCAAAATAAAGTTCACCAAGGATCACCTTTGTGATGCTTGTAAAAAAGGGAAGCAAACGAGGATCTCATTTAAATCCAAAAAGATAGTTTCAACAACGAGACCTCTCGAACTTCTTCATATGGACTTGTTTGGGCCGTCTAGGATTAAAAGTCTAGGAGGAAACTATTACGGGTTCGTAATAGTGGACGACTTTTCTAGGTTTTGTTGGACCATCTTTTTAGTAAGTAAGAGTGATACATTTGCCGCTTTTGAAAGGTTTGCTAAGCTTTCTCAGAATAAGTTAAATACAAACATAGTGTCAATTAGAAGCGACCATGGAGGTGAGTTTGAAAATCACTTATTTGAAGAATATTGCGGTAACCATGGTATAGATCATAACTTCTCCGCTCCACGCACCCCTCAACAAAACGGGGTTGTGGAGCGTAAAAACCGAATTTTAGAAGAATTGGGAAGAACAATGATTAACGAAAGTGGTTTACCGAAATATTTTTGGGCCGACGCCATTAGTACGGTGTGTTATGTTTTGAATAGGGTGCTTATTCGCCCCATTCTAAATAAGACACCGTATGAACTTCTAAAAGGGCGAAAGCCAAATGTTTCTCACTTGCATGTGTTTGGCTGCAAATGTTTTGTATTAAACAATGGAAAGGAAAACTTGGGCAAATTTGATTCCAAGGCCGATGAAGGTATCTTCCTCGGATACTCTCAATCGAGTAAAGCATATAGAATATATAATAAACGATTGCTTGCTGTAGAAGAGTCTGTGCATTTTACTTTTGATGAGTCCTACCCGAGAAATGTCGGAAAGGATAATGTTGTTCATGGTGCAGGTACATCTACAGAAGACATACTCAAAGGTGGTGAGACGGGGATTGATCAACCTGACAAAACCAAAGTTGAGGACGATAAGGATGTACACCATGATATACCTGAGGAAGTTCATCCGCCTTCAAATGATGATCTCCCTCAAGCTTGGAAGTCTTCCAAAGACCATCCAATTGAAAACATTCTCGGAGACATCACAAAGGGTGTAACAACTCGATCGAAGCTAAGTAATTTTTGTTATCACTTCGCGTTCGTTTCACAAATGGAACCTAAAAACCCTAAGGAAGCCCTACTCGATGAAAACTAGTTTTTGTCAATGCAGGAGGAACTTAATCAGTTCACTAGAAATGAGGTTTGGGACCTTGTCCCTCCTTCGCGAGGTCATCGAGTAATCGGCACCCGATGGGTGTTTAGAAATAAATTGGACGAAAACAGAGTAATAACTCGCAACAAGGCGCGGTTAGTCGCGCAAGGGTATAACCAAGAGAAAGGCATCGACTATGAGGAAACTTATGCGCCGGTTGCCCGACTCGAGGCTATACGCCTTTTGCTTGCTTTCGCTTGTGCGAAGGATTTTAAGTTATTTCAAATGGACGTTATGAGTGAGTTCCTTAACGGGTTCATAAATGAAGAAGTCTATGTTGCTTAATCCCCTGGTTTTGAGTCTCATGAGTATCTTGATCATGTCTACAAACTGAAAAGAGCTTTATACGGTCTCAAACAAGCTCTTAGAGCTTGGTATGAGAGACTAGGTAAATTTTTACTTGATCAAGGCTACTCAAGAGGAAAGGTTGACATTAATCTCTTCATTAAACGTCAAGGAAAACACTTAATTCTTGTACAAATTTATGTTGACAATATCATATTTGGATCCACTAACATGAGTCTCGTAAGAGAGTTTTCTGAGCTTATGCAGGGTGAATTCGAGATGAGTATGATGGGTGAAATCACATACTTTCTCGGTTTCCAAATCAAGCAACTGAAAGAAGGAACATTCGTGAGCCAAACAAAATATTGTTTGGAGCTTCTCAAGAGATTTGACATGGCAAATTCAAAAGCCATAGACACTCCTATGCCAACATGTGTAAATATGAGTAAAGATGAAAGTGGTAAGGACGTTGAGGTAAAAAGGTATAGAGGTATGATTGACTCTCTTCTCTATCTTACTGCTTCTCGTCCCGACATTATGTTTAGCGTGTGTATGTGCGCAAGATACCAATCATGTCCTAAGGAATCCCACCTAAAATCTGTCAAACGCATACTTCGATACCTATCTGGTACTCCGAAGTATGGACTGTGGTATTCCAAAGGTAATGATTGTTCATTGGTAGGTTTCTCCAATTCCTATTTTGCCGGTTGCAAATCGGATAGGAAAAGCACCAGCGGTACGTGTCACTTATTTTCACATTCCTTGGTCAGTTGGCACAACAAGAAACAAGTGTCTGTTGCTCTGTCAACCGCCGAAGTGGAATACGTAGCCGCCGGTAGTTGTTGTGCGCAAGTCCTATGGCTTAAGCAACAACTATTGGACTTCAAATTAAAACTAGAACGTGTTCCAATATTTTGTGACAATACTAGTGCTATAAATCTTACCAAAAATCCGGTGTTACATTCGCGTACCAAACATATAGAAATTCGACACCATTTTCTGAGGGCTCATGTAGAGAAGGGTGACGTTGTCTTTGAACACGTTGACACCAAAAATCAACTAGCGGACATTTTCACAAAGCCGCTAGCCACTGAGCCCTTCTTTCATATCCGTCGAGAACTTGGCATTCTCGACATTTCTGATCGGGTTTAATGATTGGTAGTTTCATATTACTCGGGTTACACTTATATTCTTGTACTTCTAATAAGTTTAACTTTTGTTGCAAGCACAAATATGTTGTTATCAAGTGTTGTCGGTATAGAGGTGATATTGCTCCTTTCTCTCTCTCTTTCTCTCTCTTTCTCTAAACATTCATGACTTAAACTAAGTATATCGTTTGACAATCATGGTTTTTATTTATATATATAACATTTGCTGCAAATACTATGTGTTTTGGATGCAAATTATATTGTGAAAGGGTAAATAGGCATGGTAAATAGGCAAGTGTGGCATTCTACATGACATAAAACTGAAAAATTGAGTTTTTGATCACTATGAGTCGACCAAAACAGGACAGCGGTCGACGCATGCTGTAGACTTTCAAAATTATCAAAAATCACATAGTATGCGTCGACGCATACAGGGGTTATGGTCGACGGCTCGCGCAAAAACCCATAATTTTTTTCTTTTGAAAACTGTTCCATCTCCTCATTTCTCCATTAAATGTGCAGTCAAAAGCAACTATGATTTGAAAGTGCATTTTCTTGTAAGTTGCATCTAGACATCTATTGTGTCCCCTTGTCTCCTCCCTCTTACCAAAACCCTAAACCTCTCTCTATAAAAAGAAATAGTCTTCATCTTCTCCAAAATCATCCCCAAATACTTTCTCCAAAAAATTAAAGTTCATCTCTACAAAATCTCCAAAAATCATCATCAATGGCTTCTCTATTTCGCAAAAATACAGGAAAGAGATCAAAGGCCTCATCATCATCCGCTTCAGTACCCGTTACCGCTGTCTCACTAGTTCCTCCACCTGCGGTTGAAAACTGCAACAAAAATCTCAGCAAAAGAGCAATCGTTCCACAGCATGCCTTTTACAAGGCAACAACGGAGCGCATGCATCTCACCCAAATTCTGTCTCTGCTGGAGTTTCAGGGGTTCTTCAACTTTCTGGAGTGCAACACAAAATATAGTGAGGATTTAGTCCGGGTGTTCTACACGAGTCTGCGTGATAACTTTCAAAGTCAATATTTCCACACCTCTGTCGGAAATAAACTGGTAAACATAAACTCTGAAGTCTGGAATAAATATTTTGATTTGACTGTAGATGCTGATGCACCACCTTTTCATGAGGTAACAGACTCTCGTACGGTGCCAGGATACGAGTTTAAGAGTGCTTTGAATGACATGCTCAAAAGGCCCTATTCAGATGCTATTGTCAATAGTGATGCCTTTCCTAGAACGATTAAAGTAGGGAAACTCCAAACAGGGGAGCGCATCCTTCAGTGGATTGTCGCTCGCATCCTGCGACCAAAAAAAGGTGGTCTGTCCCGTGTTGAACAAGCTGAGGTACATCTAATCTATATATTGAAACATAAGATCAAAATAAACTGGCCATACTATATTTCAAGCATGATTTTTGCTCTGAGAGACTCAGGCAGAGGCACTGCTCTAGCCTATGGGTTGTTTATTTCGGAAGTTCTTGCCGCAACAAATGTTGCATACCCAACATTTCCTTGTGTTTCCGTCTCTTCTGACAAAGAATTTAGCACCAAAACCTTTGCCATGATGGGCTATTTTTGGTGTGATGAACGACAAACATACAAGCTTGTCCGTCGAGCAAACATTCCTCGGGTGACTCATGACAGTTATGAACAGGAAAGTGAAGAACAAGGTGAACAGGAAGATGATGAAGAAAATACAGCGGAAGAGGTACAAGAACCTGTATGCGAGACGCAAGACTATTATCAATCGCCGGTTCAACATGAGATTCCAAATACTGATTGGCTCCAACATTCAGCTCCATCTGAAGATCAGGAAGAAGGTTACACAAATCAGGGATGGGGTGAATGGCAATACACAGGCTGGACCACCCTGGGTAGATTCTACGATCCATATCACGGCTACCCCCAAGATCATCAACCTTCCCAGCACTCATCACCTCCTCCACAATCGGACAACTCTGAAATACTTAATATGCTGCAGTCCATGCAGTTAGATCAACAGACCTTCATAAGGAGTCAAGATACGCAAATGGAACAGATCAGAGCTGAGCTTCGTACTCAAAATGAAAGGTTAAATTCATTTTCAACTCAGATTGACGCCCGCTTTGAAGCTCTTGTTGCATCACATGAAAGGCAAGACATGGAAATCACCGACTGTCTCCATCACCTTAACATGTCCGTAGAAGCGTTTGTGGACTTCTCGGATCCTCACCGCAATCCAGATATTGCATACCGGGGGAGGGGCCGAGGTCGGGGTCGTGGGTATTAGTTGCATAGTTGCATTTTTTTCTGTGTACTTTCCGTTCCTCCGTTTTATGTTTGCCTGAATATTCACCTATTTGCATGTAGTTTTTTTTCACTATCTATTAATTCAAGTTTTTTTGTTCATTATCACTCTTATGTGTGAAGTTTGGTAATTGACTAGCTATCACCTATTGTATGTTTTTCTGTTAATTGATGCGTTCTCCTTCTCTTTTTGATGTTGTCAAAGGGGGAGAAGAACATGTAGCAAGCACCAAAGCCCAAGCCAGGATGTTCACAACAGTTGATGGTTACAACAGTTGATGGTTGTTTGTTTCGCAGCCTCATATTACAAAAGAAAGGGGGAGCTTGTGCATACATTGCATATTGTTGCACATTGTTGTTGTCTTGGTTGTTTTGATTATATACAGGTTGTCATCATCAAAAATGGGGAGAATGTGGAGGAAAATCTCCACACATCACACGAGTCTGCAAGACATTACTCGATATAGGTTTCGATGATGACGAATTACAACCTTGGATGGATTGGCAATTATAAACTCCAAATCTACTAAACAAATGCAACGTATCACCTACCATATCCTTTTATATTTGTCTAAAAACTGTTGTAATAAATATACTATGTGTAGATAAAATGTAGTCATGACCAGAGGCATGAAAATCCACAAAAAGATCAATTTTTGCAGGTTTGCAGGACATGAGTCGACCATAGGGTCGGCGCATGCATCAGAGCATTTTCCACTGGTCAGCGCATGAAGGCATGAGTCGACCATAGGGTCGGCGCGTGAAGGAAAATTTTTTCAACGGGTCAGTGCACGCCGACTGTATGGTCGACGCATACTGATACATTTTCCAGATTTCCAAAAACGCAGGCCAAGCGTCGACGCACAGACCTGTTGCGGTCGACTGTTCGCGCAGAAATCCAGATTTTAAAAGATTCCCTCTACTATTTGAAAAGCTGTTATGTATTTGGTTGGTCTGGTACTATATATACAAGTCTAACCACTTATGTCATATTAACATTTGATAAAAATTGATTCATGTGTTCAAGAATAAGAAAGAGTGAAATAGGTGTCCAAGATTCTTCATCTTCATCTTCAAACATCTCACAACACATCAATTACACACAACCATTTTTGAAGTGCATTGTGAATGATTAAAGGTGATAAGGTTCGAAGCTTAGATTGGGTAATCTAGTTCGGGTTGAAGCTTGTGACAGGTTCTTTCTTGAATAAAACCGTTAGGGTTTTATCCTCCAAGATTGGTTTGAATTTTTGGGGTTTTTGGACGAGATTCTTCATCAAGGGTCAACTGAGCGAAGGTGATTGTGAAGAGGTGTTCTTCAACAGTCTAGTAGCGGATTTAGTGATATTGAAGGGAAGATCTCGGGTTCGATTCGTTGCAGTTGAGATCAGCCGAAGCCGAAGGTTTGAACAACAACGATTTATTCAATAAGGTGTCTGGAATCGGAGGTCTATCAACAACAATCGGAGGACTTGATTCATCTTGAATCAAGGGGCAAGGAGTGAAAGCAACATTCAACGTCTTGAGATTTCTGTTGTATATTTGCTGTTCAATCCTTGTATAAACTGTTACATTCAACAAGTGATATCTATTAAATCTATCTCAATTCTAGTTTTAGAATTGAGGGAAGACGTACCCCGAAGCGAGGACGACGGTGGAACTGCCTCACCAAATACTTGTCTTCTCTATTTTTCAGCATTTTCGTTTTAGCTTAAAAATAAGTGATTTTTGTATAAGCACCATTGTCAAACTGCGATATCAATTGAGTAAGAGGTTAAAACTCTGTTTTTGAATCCAAAGTACAATAAGACATTGTACTAGGCTAGTTGGAATCACTTACTCAACATAAGTATCACTTGGAGTGTTTTGCACACCAAGTGTTTGACAAATTGCCTAAACCAAAATTATCTTACTTGAGTATCTAGTTTTGGTTTGCTCATTAAATCATTGGAACTAGGAATCCTAACAAGTGAATTAGATCATTGATAAGTGTGATTAGTGTTGTGATTCTCTTTTCCATATTGTCATTAATCCAAAGGCTTACGCATATCCGGTTTTCCAATAACCGTTCGTTTTAGACTATATTTTCCTCGGCCGCTTCCGCACTTAAAACAAATTTTCAAAACCAATTTTTAATTGGTAGCGCCGACTCAAATTTTAATTGGGATCTATTCAACCCCCATTCTAGATCCGTGCCATAGTCTAACACATAACAACACACAATGCAACGCATAATAAGCGCATCGATCCCCACAAATCCATTCACCACAACACACCAACACAACCCACTCAAGGCGCAACGATCAAGCTGATCCTCATATCTCACACGCAGCACACACACGGTGCACACATCTCAAGTACACATCCACACCGGTTCATACATAACACATAATTCAACGATTATGTCACTTACGACAAACGCCGACCAAACGGCCCTACAACCTCCAACATACGCTCGCATCAGCTCTCCAGCAAGCCTCTCGTTACACATAACCAACGAGGGTCCAAGTCCACAGCGGAACTATACAAAAATAGCAGCAGAATCACAAACTACTGTCGGGCTCGCTGGCACATTCGCCCGACGAAGCCCCGCAGCGAACACTCGCTGCCATTCGCCTGGTGAAACCTCTGGCGAAGCCAAACAGAAGCTTCTGCCAGCACTCGCTGGCTAGTTCGCCCGGCGAAGCCTGGCGAAGGCTCGCCCCCATTCGCCCAGCGAACACCTGCGTATTCTGAAAAATTCTGCGCACCCGAATCATCACCCACTCCCGATTCCGCCCAATTAAATCGAAAACCCTAAACTAACCACACACTACAACTGAGCTATGGGTCTATTCCCGATTCTATCCGATAAAACGCATCATCTGCTCAAATTACCGACTTCCGTCATAACTCCGAAACCACTCAAGAACCCCAAATTCATTCATCCCAATATTTCTCAGCACATGCAAACGAATTTAGCATACTCTAACGACTTAATCTCAACAATAATCACATGCATTCATCATCAAACAATAATAATCAATGGGGTTGGGGATTTTCCCCCGTTTCTACCGATTTCATGCAAAAACCAATTAACCGTAAAATTCTCCCCCTTACCTTAAATTCGTGTTGATGATGAAATAGCTTCACAATTCTCAGCCTTGATGATCTTGTTGCTTCCGCTCCAAATCTTGCTCACTCTTTTTCTTCACAAGCGTGCGTGTATTCTTCTCCTCTTTCTACCGTGTTCTTCCTTCCCCTTTACTTTTCAATTGCCCATAATGCTCTCTATTCCAATAATTCCCTTATTAATCCAAATAACTCATTTTTAATCCAAATAATGATATTCCTCCCAATTTCTTTTTATTTCAAAAGTCCAATTAATAATAAACTTTATTCCAATAATATTATTAATATGATTTATAATTAATAATAATATTAATATTAGTAACACTCTACTAATTATCATCATTATTAATCATATTTCGAATATTATGGAACTTGCTCCACAACCCAAAAATCCACGCCAGCACGTATTAAGAGTGAAAATAACGCCGAAAATGAAATTAATTAAAATGGGCGTTACATGTTCTCGATACCATACCATATTTCTTCATGACCAAGCTTCACGCTTCATATGTCTATTTAATGTCCATCAACCAAGTTTATGCTATGGCATGTCCAAATCAGCCTCACATTAACCTCAAACCTGCACTAATAAGAGGAATTAACATCATGAACATTGGAAAAATTAAGTAATACATACACATCCAACATTTGGAATACGTACACATTTGCCATGAATAAACCAACCACCCAACTACATAATCCAAACCAATATAGGTCCTTTACCATGGTTCATAACCTAAGTCCTAGACATACCCATAATTCACATCTAGATTCAGCTGACTGCACCATAATCCTAACCTTTCACATCGCATAACTTCAAAGCCCTCAAATTAATTCAACCAAGCAAATGACCAACAAGTTTTATGACATAGCAGTTCAAGCATTCAATTACACTAACTAATCTTTTCCAATTTACCAACAGTCCATAACAATTCTAACATAAGTTCAAACTAATTTTACTAACAGCCTACTCAATCTTTTCACAAATAGGACGATTCAACTAGTTTCTAACCAAACTAGTCTCTTAACTTTAATTCACTTGACATTTCATTTAGCCTCAATTCAACAACCAAGTTAAATACAATAACACTTGAGCTAATTTCCTAAATTTAGTTTACTTCGTATCAATTCATTAACAAATTAGCATACTAAATCAGCCACAACAAATCCACTAACCTAAGCTTAATTGTTTTAGCATTTTTAAACCAAATCTCAACATTGCATTTCATTTCCAGTTTAAAATCACTAACAGTTACAATCAAATTCCATATTGTCCATTAGATTACTAACAATGCAAAAACCAAGCCCTAACAATTCACTATCACTAATATATCTATTTTGGATTGGCCCAATGACTAAGCATGACTCAATCCACTTCCGCTCTCAGAACGGTTGAATTGCATAAGTCCAACCAATTTGGAGGAGCATTTACCTTTCTGCCCCTCCAATAGGAGAGGTTGACCGATTTACCCCTGAGTCAACACTTCTCCTCGTCAGTCCATGCTTGTCACACATAGCTCCATCATCCAAAAATAGGAAAGACGCTTGTACTCATAATTGCGCCTCTGCCAATAGCAACGACTAGTTATGGGCACCACTACCTGTAGCAACGGTTAGTTATGGGCACCTCTGCCTGTTCCAACGACTAGTTTCTGGAAGTTACTTATTATTTGGGAAATGATTATCTCGCCCCGAAAATAGGGACCAATGGCCAAGCGCTGAGGGCACTATAAAAATTCTCTCATTTGAGAGGGTCAAATATTCAATATTCACCTTGATACACACATATTCTGTACTTGCCTTCTTTCTCCTGATTCTTACTTTAGCATCAGAGTGTCTTGTAGGTACACCCCCTCCTCCTCTCTCACACCCAACATCACAAATGATTGTCTCTGGCCCACTTCAGGTTCTGATCAGCCGTCAAGATCAGTGGCGCCGTCTGTGGGAATCCTGTTATTCCCGTCTTTTCTCCCATTGTAGATTCGAGACCAAAACAGTTCTTTCAAGCTCCAATCATGGTCAATCGTGGCAACACTCATGATGCTCACAACTCTGTTTTCCTCCCCGTCAGCAAGACTAATATTGACGGGGCAACCACCTCTCTTAGGGGCGACGTCCTCCAACAAAGGGACGGAGCCAACGCTTCTCCCTCCTCCGTTCGCGCAGATCACAATAAGGTCCCGCTCGTTTCGTAGCACCTTCCAATTCCAGTTCCGCCCAATGCCGACCCGACCATGGCTGCTCTCCTCGAGGTTCTCAACAAGACCAACCTCCTAATCCTCAATCAGAACGCGAGGATTGGAGCTCTAGAAGAGTCTAGTCGTCCAAGATCCCCTCCGCCGAGGAAAGAGCATCAGGGACCATGGAGTCCTCCTCTCCGGCACGAAAGAAACCGTCGGACACCTCCAGATCCAGAGACCCAGATAGTCAGAAAGCGTGACCATATCTCTTCTCGGAACCAACATTCTTCGTGACCCAAGAAGACCATAATAGATCACTAAACAAAGTCACATAGTTCGCCTCCACCCAGATCCAAGGGCCGAACACGAACCCCATCTCCCCTTCGAGATCGCCATCCTACCTATAGATGGAGCACCCGTTCCACATCATGGTCCAGCAGCAGCAGCGATGACGAGCCTCGCGGCCCGTTGTCCTAGGAGATTATAGCTATGCGCTTGCCGAAGGGACTAGAGAAACCCCTTCTCTGGGCACATACGACGGTACCATGGACCCCGACGAGCACATCAAAAATATTGATATGCAACTCGATTACCGTGTGTCGTACCTCTAAAAATATGATCCTCGCGATGGACACGGAAAAAACGTTTGAATAGAGTCACCACCAAACTTTATTCATTCCAAGGAAGGAATAGAAAAATATCGATAAAACCTTTAAAGAGATAAGAACATGGTCTTCGTAACCAAATTCTAGGTTCGGGAGTCGACTATGCAAAGGGAAGGTATTAGCACCCTCTACATCCGTTGTACTCAACGAGAACCTCTTGATTCGATTCGAAAGAAAAATTAGCTAGGTTGTTTATTTTCTTCTAAGGATTCACTTCTAAGGGGAGAATGAGTGGTTTTTTATTAGGGTGCTCGCCAAGGATTGGGGCCCTTGTGCCTACGTACTCCCTCGTGCAATGGGAAAGTCAGAGCATCGTAGTTCGGCCGACTATGGTTGGTTGTTTTGTGTTTTAAATGAATGAGGGTTTAAGTCACATTATAACTGCTAAACATTGGCTTGTCTGTCGCTAGGGGAGGCTGAAGCACTAAATCATATGCACAGAAGAAGGGACTAAACAATGTTCCTTGCGAAAATTCGTTTGAATATGTTAAAGTGTATTAAGCTTTTAATTGAGAAAAGAGTTTAATTTGTGTAGATTTTAGGGTTTCGATCGCACGAGAGCGAGAAAATGAAGTTAAATCTGCTAAGTATTTTGAGGGAGAATGACGACTATTCGATAAACGAGACGCCAACCTCGCAACCAATTATTCGGGGCATTATTGGGATGCTAGACCCCAACAACACCTTTTTCATTCGATTAATTATGAAATCGTGTTTGTAGGACAATGAACGTCTATCTCCAAATAATTAGGGCAAGTATTTTAGGTACGAAAGATCGAGCAACCCACAACCCAAGGCGTACGCCCCAAGAGCGGTCATTCAAGAATTCAAGGAATGCGAGACTCCAAGAACTCAATTCTTTTGTAATTTAATTAGAAAAAAGATTTGAATGTGATTAGAATATTTTGATTACACGCTTTAGGTATTTTGAATGAAATTGAATATTTAAAAATGCAAGATCGAAATGATCACAACTCAAGGCGTGCGCCCCAAGAGTGATCATTCCATAAACCCAAGAAGTGCTAGACCTCAAGAATTTAATATCTCCATTTTAATTAAGAAAATAATCTTTTGAGAAAGTTAGGTTAAGTGTTTTACTTAAATTAGGGTTTTGATTTGGTATTAAGCACCTTAGAAATGAAAGAAGAAACAAACACGACTCGATGCGTGTGCCTTAAGAGCGCCCATTCAAGGATTCAAGGCGTGCTAGACCCCAAGAACCCACTACTTTCATCATTAGTTAAGAAAGCATGTTAGTTGTCTTAAATTGAGAAAATGATTAATTAGGATTTAACTACAAATAAATAAGGTATTGGAAAAATAAATCGAATTGAGATTCTCATATCAATTTATTATGATAGGCGTCAAAATCGCGAACGAGTCTAGGAATATTTACGAGTGTCACTAAGGAACAAAAATCACGAGTATCATCATGAATTAGTCGAAATATAATCAAAACTAAATTCACAAATTAATCATAACCAAGGTCAACATTAAAATTAAGTCAAAATTAACACATAATCGAAATTAGCATCAATTCAAATTCAGTGTCAAGATTAAAAATTAAAATGATAGTTAAAAGTTAAATCAAGGTCTAATTCAATATTAATTCCTAAAATCTAACTAAGTTCAAGATTAATTGTTTTTATTCAAAATTAAAACCAACTTCTAAAATTATATCTAATTCTAAAAAAAAATTATTAAAAAAAACCAAGGAAAAGAAAAGATAGAATTAATTTTTTAATGTAAAGAACATACACAAAACGTGAAAAAAAAGGGTGCAGTAGGATTTGGGCGTGTGAACAGAGTCAGAAGCCTGGGCTGGGGGTCTTAGGCCCATTACTTGAAGCTAGAGGGGATGAGATAAGTAAATTGGGAATGCAGCTTAACAAAAACATATGGGCCTCTACTTCGGACGACCCAATATAAATCAAAATTCATGTTAAATGGCCAAAGGTGTAACCGCCCCTTCATGTTCTCGGTGGCCAAAAAACCAAAGGAAACTATAATGAATGAATGTAATAAAAGCAGATAGACCAACGGTCCGCTACCCACCTGTCCCCTTACTAAACACGCCTAGGGAAGGGAAATGTCATTGGTAGCAGTAACATCATGATGGCCTATTTTGAAAAACAACATCAATCGAAATGTGAACTCATAATGGACAGATTAATGTCCTCACCTTCTGCCTCTCCGTTTCCATTAAGTTCCAATGTACTAAAAAAAACCCCTTTCTCACTCGAATCTTCTCATCCTTTCCATATCATAATCTCATTCTTTTAAAACCGTGAAGCTAATAACTCAAATACCTAACCATTCCCTCTTCTCAGATCACTTATGAGATTCCTCTCTAAATCTGTCTTCCATTACTTTGATTTCAAAAATAACAGACCTTCTCACAATCATTTTCAAATATAACCCAATCATAGCAAAAACAAAACGTGAAACCCTAAACAAGGATTAGTGAACAAACATTCAATAGAGCCAAATAAACTTAAATGATACCTAATTGCCAGCAAGGATGCAAACGGTTCAAAACGACGCGGTCATGAATGAGGTTTATGAATCCTCGAGTAAGTAACTTTCTTTCCTTTTGATTCTTCGAGTCCTCCTCTTCCCCTTTAAGTTTGTCTGTGATGATAACTTCATCGCGTGAGGCTATGATGTATGGCTAAGCTCAAAGCTCACTCAGATTCTGGTGATGAATATAAGGGATTTTTGTTGACAAGAGCTTTGGAGTGAGGGTTTAGGTATTGATTTTGGCAGAGTAATGTTAGGGTTTTTTCCTCCCTTTTCTACTGATGATTTTATATAGGGAAATTTGGGGGTGATCTAGTATGTGTGATTCGAGAGAAATTTCCTGAGGAATATTCCCTTACATGTGTAAATCATGAGCTGTAGATTTCAATATTGTTAGAGGGGATTTTGCAGTGGGATTTGGTGGGGACCCAAGATAGTGACTAGTAGAGATTTTTGTCTGTTGTGAGCTTCTAGAACTTGTAATTTCATTTGAGTTTTCACTATATGAAAATGTTAATTTTTGCTTTTTCATTGATTTGACTTGCTGCTGATGTGTTGGTCTTGTGTTGACATTACTTGTTATGACTTGTATTCACATCATTCATGATTTGCTTTGTGTCCATTGCAGGTTCTTGCACTGTATTGATTGGCTCTACTACTTTTCACGATGCATTGGCTCGAGTAAGAGATCAAGATAAAGAACACCATTGATGGCCTTAGAGTGATAAGTTATTTTTGTTATGAATCCTATGACAAGTTTTGTTCTCATCATGACTTTGAAATATATCATGTTGTACATTCTGCTGCTCATTCACTGCATCTAAACACCATATTTGGTGCTGAAAACTCTTATAAGGATGTTGTGTTTTCGTGCTGCCTTTTTCACACGCTTGCGTCGCGCTATGGTTTTTCTTGGATTGTGAATTATTCATTTGGATTTCATGGACTATTGTCGCTACTGCAAAAATCGAGGCCGACAATGACAGAAGAGTCGCCACCGTGCGTTATTTATCCCAAGAAAGGGAAAGGAAACGCTCAGAGAAAACCTAACGAAAAGAGGGATAAGATCAGTCATCGCAACCAAATCTCAGGTTCCGGAGTCGGTTACGCAAGGGGAAGGTATTAGCACCCCTCACGTCCTTCGTACTCGACGGGATCCACGCTTGTTGTCTAGTCTAAAAGGGTGTAAATCTATCTAGCTACAGGCTTGAGGGCAAAAGAAAAAGAAGTGACTCGGCAAAGTGACGACGCTTTGTGCCTACGTATCTCATATGAATGAGAAGTCAGAGTCAACGTAGTTCGACTAACTGCGGGTGAAAGGGGGGAAGGTTGCTCGCCAAGACATCGCGTCTTGTGTCTACGTACTTTCATCTGGTATGAAAGATCAGAGCAAGCGTAGTTCGGGCTAGCGGGGAACATAAGCTTGTTCAACAGTTTTTTAAACGAGTGGGGTTAACAAGTAGTTCTAGCAGTTTGGTGTATGCAGCTCGAGCGTGGAAGACATAGGCGTTACCGTTTACGGTAGAACTAAGAGTTAACAACACTCTCATTATGAAAATGGTTTATCAAAGGATTAAAGGCCCCAAAGGGCAAAAAGAAGTTTGAATGATTGTTTTTGGTGTTTTTTAGAGGAGAAGTGTTTTTTTTTGAATTGGTTTGCAATTCATATCGCACTAGAGACTATGACTTAGGAGTGAATGCGTCGCATATCATCCAAAGGGTGCTATACTAAATAATCAAGCCATTGAAAGGAAACCCTCAAAAAACCATTTCCCAAGTAGCTTAAGTCTCGTAACGTACAATATTCATTAACCTTTATTAGATATTTTGGATTGTTTAGGAGATGAGAAAAGAAAGACACAAACTAAAGGGGAAGCTAGACCCTAAATTTGTCATGCATAATGCTCCTAAGGTTGGGATGAAAGGGGAATGAAACTCTCCTAATGTTTTCATACATGGTTAAGATCCTAATGTCTATCATAACCTCTCTTAAACAAGAGAGATTAGAGGTCCTAAGGGAAAAGAGACAACAGAGGAAACAAGAACAACATAAACAATGTAAGAATGCAAACATGGAATGAGGGAGGAAATTGGTGTGGGGAAAAGACCACCACAAGCTCATCTCAACCTCAAACAACAATATGAAATATGCAAGATAAGAAATAACAAGAAAATGCACCAAAGGAAACACACAAGTGCACAAAAATGGGATGAAATGGCCTAAACCAAGCAACATCAACCATAAGGCACAAAACCAAACACAAATGAAAGGTAAATAAAACCTAAAACAAAGTGAGGATGTGAGATCATATGAGGACATAAAGGAACTCATATAGACACTCAACCATGAGCATCATAAGCAGAATCCAAAGAAGCACAAAGAAATCACCAAGAAATGTTCTCAAAGATTCCATCATTTTAGGTATGCTTCAAGTACCTCCAATGGAGAGACCAAGCCACCTTAAATGATACTCCTAGGTCATTGGACAACAAGGGACATAAACTAAAAGCTATCAAAGGCCAAAGTAAAACAAAGCACAAAGGAGTGCAAGTCAATTCCCAAAGGGAAGCACACATGTTCCACAAAGAAGCCCTAATTGAAAGCTCAAAAGTAAGCAACCAAAAGAACAAGTTAAACACAATATAATGACCTAAAAATGAACAAACATCATCCTTAACATGTTATCAACATGAATCAAAAGGTATTGAAGGCTCAAAGGATCCAAAAATGTCATATCCAAAGCAAACTAGGTCAACATGTTTGTATGGACCTTCCTTTGAATAGCTTGACTTGCAAGCTACTCTAAAAATAGGAAAATGATCCAAAAATTAACAAATAAAATGCAAGAAGACCATAAATGTATTGGCAATCAGAGGCCAAAAGAACTCAATCAAATTTACTTCACAACATCACCATAGAAATTGATTCACAAGGGTGCTCCATTGTGAAGGAGGATTGCATAGGGTCAAATGTAAGGCAACAAAAGTCAACTCAAAAGTCAACAAGTCAGGGGGAAAATGGTCCTAAAAAATTCCTTCACTCATCATTGATATGAGGATTGAATCTTATTTATTGGATCAAAGGGACATGAGAGAAATAAATTCAAGAACAAAACATGTCAAAAACTAGGTTAAATACGACACTTCCAATGGTAAATCCTTTTTTAAAATGAAAAATAAATCATAAAATAAAATAAAAATTTCTAAAAATAAGAGGACATCTCAAGGAATCCAAAATGTATTTTTGTGGAATTTTGTGGTCATTAGAAGTATTTTTAATGACTTAATTACTAAACAAATGCAAAAGTAAAATAAAATGAAAATGCCAAGAAATAAAACAAACTGTTGGTGCCAATAGCAATAAAAACAAAGGAAAAAAGTGGACTGGGCCCAAAGGGGGGTGTGAACAGCGCGCAGATCACAAGCCCAGCAGAAAAAAAAACATATAAAATAAATCTGGTGACTTGTATGTGGCTGGTCAAACGAGGACCATCATGGAACACAACCAGGAACACATGATCCTTTGGTCATCCAATCATGTGGCTCAAAATTAGACAACACATTAATGAGAAGTTTAAAAGGAATTTGGTGTGGTGCGGTCAACACGGGTACACGATGGGTCTTAATCGTGACCGTTATAATGAAAAGTACGCACATCAGACGCTTGTGGGGATGACACATAGGCATCTTCAACCTCAAGACTTGGAGGGAAGAGAAAGTGGTCGGACTGCAACTCCGGTCACCCCTACCAACGTTCCGGCCACCGCGCGGACAACAACACAAACTCGGTTTCATCATTTCTCCACCGTTTTGCACATTTCTTATATCAAAGTTCATCTACATCCCGTGAGGATCTCAAATCTACCATTAGTTTTCAAAAATAAAGCTTAAATAAAGAGAAACGAAAGGAAAAAAGAAAACGAGCAAAAACAAAAATGTTCACATATGGAAACCAAAACATACCAGAATCCATCTACATGTCAAGAGGTTCAATAATATGCAAAAATGTCATGAAATAGATGATTGGATAGAGAGAAATAATGAAAAGAAAGTAACCTAAAAAAAAGCTTCTACACAACTCAGTTTCTTAGCAAAGCTTGCAATAAACCACTCAAAAACTTTCTAATCAACTCAAGGAATGTTTTTGGATGTTTAAAGATGACTGAAACTCAATGAAATGTAAAAAAAGATTTTCACTCTCACTCTCACTTTTTCCAAACTGTTCTTGCTCTTTCTCTCACCAAATTCACTTCTGAGGACTTGGAAATGTTCCTGAGCTTAAATATGTTGGATTCAGATCAAGAGGAGGCCCAATGACAGCTCCTTAAGCCTAAACAAATTTTCACTTTTTCAAACTTTTCCCACTTGCCAAGTACACGAATTTGTCCTTTCCAATCTGTCAAGAAGGCATGGATGACTTGCATAATGTCAATGCTGATCCAAGGGCTGAGGATTTCCCCTTGGTTTGGCCTTATGGTGCGTTTTTGAAATGTTACTTATCATTGAAGAAAGTGTGAAAATGGCCATTAATTTGAGTTCAAACTCCACATCCAAAATTGGCATTGTATTTGGAATGTCATTTGTACTCAAAAAATGCACAAAGTTGATCCAAAATGTCTTCACATGAATTAATCATGAATTTCCCATTTTAAAGCCTTTTTCATGAAAATTTCATTGGGGATTCTTCAATCCAAGCCAAATATTTGATACCTTGATGTTTGACAATGCAAATGACCCCATTTGGAGCAAGTTTGATGTTGGAAAGATTTTCACTTGAAGTGTGCAAAGTGGTGAAATGGACCTATAATGAAAATGACCTGTAATCTTACTTTCCCAAAATACCCCTGCCTTGTAAGCCTCATAACTTGAATTATACAAATCAGATGAAAGACTTCTAGTACTTTTTGGAAATCTAAGACCATTACCTACAACTTTTATGTTAGCCAAAAGTTGAGGAGAAACATCCTTCTAGGTCAAAAATGGCTTGGAAGTTGGTTGACATTTTTGGACCAAAATCACATTCATCTGATGACCTGTAACTTGTCTGGATCACAACTTGAGTTCTATAAATCCAATCAAGGACTTTTAGTACTCAAAATAAAGCTAAGAACATTCTCTTCAACGTTTATGTTGGCCAAAAGTTGATATAACACTTGTATCTTGAGATAGGTGGTCTTGAAGTTAGGCACTGAACATGGGATTTTGCCCTGAGAACCCTAATTTAGTCACTCCTCATACTCTTGATTCTTGATGAATTAATCTTGAAATTATATCCCATGTATCTTAACATAACATTCCTTGACCATAAAGAATTGGGATTAAGTCTTAATTTCCTTCAATTTCATCGTTGACTCAGAGTTGACCAGATGAAAACCCTAATTGCACCATCTTCAACTGTAGCTCTTCACACTTGTGATAAACACTTGAATGAACTCCATAATGACTCTCAAGGCCTCCAATGAGCTTAAATGACAATCTCCCTTCATGACCATGAGCTTGGGATCCTCAGGTGACCTTCAAATGGCCTGCTAAACAGGAGGTGAACCACATACACTTATCTGCTTATCCAAAGGGATTGGCCTTGTCTTTGATGATGATAACCTTCTTGTTGAATTGAATACAACCTCTTGATTAGGTTTAGAACCTTTGGCACATCTCTCTTGTTGCTCACACATATCTTGATCCCCTGCAAAATGCTATGCAATGCAATATGCTAGAACGAATGAAACATAAACTAAGTAAAGGAAAGGTTGGACAAATTTTGGGGTACAACAGCTGCCCCTATTCAAACGAATTAGACCTGAATGAGTGGAAAGCGAAAGGCTTTCACACCATCAAGGTAAAAGACGGTTGAATACCAAAGAACTTGGAAATTTGCCGACCGTAGAAAGAAACCTCCAACATCGCCGTCAGGAGCCTGTATCATGTAGAATATCTGACTTCGCCATCAGTCACCATCCCAGTAAACATCTGACCTCACCGTCATTCATCAAAACAATTTGACTTCGCCGTCAGGATTCCATATTAAATCTGTAAAACACTTGACTTCACCGTCCTTTTCTGCATAAAATTGGTAAAACACCTGACCTCGCCGTCAGTCCTCAAAACCATCCGACTTCACCGTCAACTTCCAAAATAACCTGACTTCGCCGTCAACTCTTAAAACAACTTGACCTCGCCGTCCATTCTTAAAATAATCTAACTTCGCCGTCCATTCTTAAAATAGTCTTGACTTCACTGTCCACTTCTAAAATAACCTGACTTCGTCGTCAACTCTTAAAACAACTTGACTTCGCCGTCCATTCTTCAATAGTCTGACTTCGCCGTAAAAAACAAACATTCAACATCGCCGTTGAAAAAACTGAATTACTTGACATCGCCGCCAGAAATAAACATCCAACATTGCCGCTGAAAAACCGAATCACTTGACATCACCGCCAAACCTTCGCTAAATGAAAGCGAGTAACAAGATCCAACGAAATTAGGATCATCCATTGATGATAATCACAAAAGAACTCCGTTGGGGAAACAACATGGGCTGGAGTCTAGCCAATACACGGGCAAAGATACTAATCGTCTGCGAGATTCACTTGAAACAAGGAGATAATGACCTGGCTTATGTTTCACATGCACATGTTTGAATATGGAATAATGCTCCATACGAAGTGGAAATGCTACGCGTTTGGGAGGATGCAATGCGCGATGCAAATGCAAAGGGCCCACATCAACAAAATAAATGCTGAAGAGAGGAAAACAGCTCCGCTGGGGGAAAACTAGGCACATCTAGTGCCTACAAACTCATGCTGGGGAGTAATAAACCTTGGATGGCCTCCGAGATAACTTTCGGGTAAAGCTGCTCTGCTGAGCAGAAATCCACTCCGCTGGGAATCAATCTCTGCTGAGGGTGGAGAATAAACAGTCTCGGAGGAGAAAACCAACCCACTGACTTGGCTGGGGATTAGGCAAGGAAGGAATCACCATTGACCTCTGCTTGGGGAAAATGAGCACAATACCCAACAACATCAACCTCTGCTTAGGAAATGAAACAACGTCCCGGACTCTGAGGGGACATGAGCTAATTGTTTAGGTTCTGTGGGGAAGATGAAATTCTGCATCCATTCCACTGCTGGGGATACACCCATATCTACCTGTTGGAGATGATCCTACTCTGCTGGAGACACCGATCTCGACCTGCTGAGGATAACCATAAACTGTATGGAGTTTCAAACTGTCAGGGAGGTGAACACGCTTAGCTTGCGCCCTTCCTTTATATGCGGGATTTCTGGAAACATTTCGAGGCTGGGAGTCCTGCAAATAACAAACAATCAAATATGTTTTGTGCAGCAAGCGTCATCTTACTTGTCATATGTGACATTAGTCAAGCAAAAACATTGTTTCGACTATGGTTAGCAGAGCCCACAAAGTTATGTATGCAAAGTTTTATTAAAAACATCAGGCGTCTTTTACAAGCAAAATGGTAAAAGCTGAATCAAAGACAAAGGTTTTCTAAATAGTATGTGTTGCACCCCAAAATTTGCCTAACATTTCTTTACCTAGCTTGTGTTTCAATTCATTCACATTAGCATTATCATTTGCATTTCATTGACATGTGTGCAGGAGATCAAGAGGTATGATTACCAATTAAGAGCTATACAAGACTATGAAGCTAGCTAAGAAGGTTATTCAGGTGCTCAAGGGTTGATATCCTTGTCAGAGAAGTTAAAAGATCCTCAGAGAGAGTGGTTGAAACCAAGAGTATGTGTCTCCTAACTTGAGAGTTGTGGGAAGTCATCAGATGATTCTGAAGCCATGAAGTTAGACTTGAGGTCTTGAGAGAGCTCATGAGAAGTGTTGAATATCACTTTGAGGCCTAGACAGGTCATTGTGTAAGATTAAGAAGGCTCAGCCATGAGTGGTGCAACTAGGGTTTGACTGGGTCGACCCTAAGTCAACTGATGATTTGAAGGAAGTTGAGACTCAATTCAAGAGCCATGTGATCATGGATTGATACATTGAGATGTTATAAGTATTATTCCAAGGTTAACTCATCATGATTGAAGAGTTTGAGAAGTTTCAAGCTAGGGTTTCTAAGACTTGACAGTGTAAAATCCCCTAGTTTGACCTCTGTCTTCAAGGAAATTTAACTCAAGATATGATTGTCATCTCATCTTGAACCTAACATGATTGTTGTAGAGCATGATCTCAGCTTTAATTTGAGTACTATAAGTCCTTGATAGGGTTTATAGAACTCAAGTTATGAGCCAGACAAGTTACAAGTTATATGAGGAATGTGAATTTGGAGCTTGAAAGTTACCCAACTTGCATGAAACGTTTGCCCTAGAAGGATGATTCCTATGAACTTTTGGTCAACATGAATGTTGTTCCTTATTCTCTTAGCTTTCTAAAGAGTACTAGAAGTCCATGATTGGATGTGTAGAACTCAAGTTATGGCTTTGACAAGTCAAGGGTATTTTGGGTATTTGGACATTACAGGTCATTTTGAATCATGGCTCAATTTCATCACCTTAGACACCTCAAATGAAATTTTGTTCAACTTGAAAGTTGCTCAAAATGGGGCTTTAGCCTTGACCATGTATCAAGGAGACATTGAAATGGCTCAAGGAAAGACTTGGTTCAAGAAGTGGTGAAAAAAGGAAGGATTAAAATGGATTAAATGACAAAAAATTCAAATAAATTGATTTGTGTCCAAACAAGGCAAAATTATAGGTCAATTTTATTGGAAAATACATTTTGGAAACAATGGAAATATTATATTTTTGGTTTGAGGTCAAATTCATGCACTTCCATTTTGTTACTTCATGATGAAGTAACATATCAAACTTGGATCATTGGATTGTAAACAAGGGAATAATCACCACCAACCAATTCAATATCTCATGAGATGAGGATTGTAAGCAAATTCAGGCCAGAACAGAGCAAATACACGACAGTTGCACATGGTATTTTGAAGGAGAAATTGAAAATGAAAATCTCATATGGACGGTTACAGAAGGTTTCAGATGATTCCTTTAGCTTCTATATAACCATTAGAGTGTGTTCAGCAAGCTTTTTGGAGAAGATTGATGCTGGTTGCAGAGAGAGCAAGTGAAAATTTAGAGGCGAAAATAGAAATCGTATTTGGAGTTTGAAGGAAAATCAAGCCAAATTAAGGTGTGCACTAGCTTCAGAGGAAGATTTGGAGTGAGTCTGGATCATATTGAAGGCTGAATCGAGCAAGGAGTGTGACTGTTCTTCATCTGAAAATAGGTTGGTACAAATCAACTTCTTGCATAATTTATGGGGAGATATGTAGAAACCTTCATGTGGTTAGGTTCTATTCATGATCTAGATGGATTTTGGATGGTTAATTACACGTTTAGAGACAATTTAGGGTGGATTGCATTTTCGGTTGAATGTTGATTTCAAGATTCAGGCGTTTTTAGAGTAAATAGATGGTATGAATGAATTGCTGGTGAAATTCTGGTCAAGTTCAATGTAGAGATCGTGGCCATTGGTGGCCTGTAGGTGAAGCTAGGGTTGTGCCAGGGTGGCCGGAAAAGCCACCGGCGATCAACCTTGTGCGCGCAGACTTGCAGGTTTAAAAGGTTGAAGATGAAGTCTGGGCCGTCCATTCGTGTTGAAGACTTGACTGGGTCAAGCAATCCAAGCGCCCTCATGGCGCCACGTACACCTCCATTGAAACTCCCCGTTTTGCTTATTGAGAAGTCTAAGCTTTTGAAGCTTCGCTGGGTGAACCAAACACGCACGGGTTCGAATCTTGGTGTGTATGCTTTTATTTTTCAGTTTGAGAATTGAAGTGAAGATGAGGATTTCAGAGCGTGTGGGCCTTGGTTTGAGTTACTATCCTCACCTCACCATCCAAGCCCAATGTGGATTTACAAGGCATTTGCTTGCTCAACACACCCCCTCCCCTGGTTATTTGTTTGAACTTAAGTGATGTTTAGATGGGCCTCACGCCCTGTTGCTATGTGCACCCCTCTTGTGATGGGCCCAAGCGAAACTAATGGGATTGAGTTGCTGAATACACCCTCTGTTCATCTTCTCCCTTTTATTGTTTTATTATTTTTGTGCATTTCATGTTAGTTTGAAAACAATTCATGAAAAATAGAAAAATAAGTCAATTAATTCCAGATTTCCCCCCCCTGATTCATGGTTGAATCTAGAATTTTGTTGAATTAAAAGATTAGGAATTCATGCATTCTTTATTTTAATTGCAGTTTTTGTACTTTTATTTGATAATAGTTCATAATAGTTGATACCTTGACTTGTGGATTTTTGGGTGATCATTTGATGATGATTTTTGGACTGATTTTTTGTGTGTATCTAGTTTACATGTGCATGATCCTCTAGTAATTTTCCCACATTTTTGTGAAGAAGTTTAGGGCTGTTTTTGTATTGGACTTTAGGTGCTTCCTTTTAGGGTTTAGGTTTAGTACCTTGTAGTGTAGAATTTAATTCTAGGACGTCTTTGATGATTTGATCTCTGGAATTAATATGGTAGAGTCATGATTGACTTAGGTTCCCATAGTTATTTTTATAGGATTTTACAATTGGTTTTAGTATTTTAGTTAGGGTTAACTTTAGTACTAGGTTTTAGGTGATCCTAACTTGCTAACTCAACTAGAATGATTTCTTTAGTTCCCTTAGATTAGGGTTTTGCTTCTCTTGCTCTTAGATGATGATGACGACATGTGTGGGCTGCTGTGGAATGCATGAAGGAGCTTGGACTTGAAGTTTGCTCTTCCTTTGGTGTAGTTTGTTTAGGGTTAAGGATTAGGGTTCTTAGGGAGATCCCTTAGAATAGATTTTCTTCCTTCATGAAGCATGGAAGGTGTTGATCACTTCCATTCCTCCCTATGATGTAAGGTCCCATTGTGAAAACCCCATCCCTCATTTGGTAGGATGAGTGCCTCCTCACAAATTGGTAGAACCTTTGAGGGTTCCTGTCTTTGATGGTGGAGTGCTTAGAGGTGACCTTTGGTCTTCACTTTGATTTCCCCTATCCCCACCTTGCTCTTGTTAGATGAATCTTTCTCCCTTGCTAGAGGATGGAGTCCCTTTCTAGAAGATTGAAGATGCTAGAGGTTGCACTTCCCTTTGTTTGAAGACTGCCTTAGAGCTGAAGCTTGAAGATCAAGAAGAACAAGTTGACACTTGTGTGAAGGAGATCAAATTGAGAGCTGAAGCTTGAAGAAGATGAAGAACAAGTTAATACTTGTGTTTGATGCATTGAAAGCTTGAAGAAGCAAGCTGACACTTGCTATTGAAGATGAGATCCTTGAAGAACAGTTACAGACTGAGGACTGAGTTGCTGCCAGAGGATTGCTTTGCTGTGAAGCTGTGAAAGCTGTTGATCTGCTTTCTTTCCTGTTTGTTTGCTTTCTGTGCAACTGTATTGATGTGACATGTTTGATTTGTTTGATGCATTAGAATAAGTTCATGTTTAGATTCTTTTAAGCTAGGAGCATGATTGAATTAGAGGTTAAGCTTCTCCCTCTGCTTGTATTTTTACTATATGGCCTTGCTTGCGGGTATTCGGTAGAGCCTTGCTCCCTTGCCTGTGTGGTTTGTGATTTGCTTGATGGCATTTTATTTCCTTTATGATTGCAGTTATTCATATCTGGCTTGAGGCCGAGACGAGCTTGTGGAGGCTGATGCCCCACACACCTTTCCTCCCTCACTTGCATTGCATGCATTTTACAGTCGTTTACTGTTTACTGTTCAAGCTGATGCTTTATCTGTTTCTGTATCCCCTGGCATGTTCCCTAGGAATCTCGCTTCCTTTGATAAGGAAATGATTGTTAGAACACAAATTGGTTCTTATTAATAACTCTTTGTTTTGATGATAACTGTTAGGAAATTTTATATTTAAGAATTATATACTCTAAATTTGCTTGTAAGTTTTACTGCAGATTGAAATGAAATTAACTCTCTAGAAGCAAATCTGAATTGTATACAAGAAGTTATCTAGACCCCGAAGCGCCATATGCACTCATTAGAAGATTCTGATTGCTGTTTACAGAAGATCCTGAGCGTTGTCTCCAGAAGGATCTAAAGCAAGAAGCTCCAGAAGATTCTGAAGCTAGTCAGAAGCATCTGAAGCAAAGAAGAATATTGTATGAAGAGTTTCTCAAAGCATAATTTCTACAGAAGTTTCTGAAAGTACTAAAGCTGCCAAGTACTGAAGTTCTGTGACAAATATGCTCTGATGATCAACACGCTGAAAGCACACATGCTGCAGAAGACTCTGATATAGCAAGGTTCTGAACATCATTAGAAGGCTCTGATTCACTTAGATTCTGAAGAACTTGCTGAAAACTGAAGAAGAAATATTCAAAGATTATATCCGTTGGAGTAAATCAAATGTCTCTTTCCTCATTTGTGCTAGACACAAGAACACAGACAAAAAGGATTGTTTTGTGCTTTCTACTTCTAGGAAAGGTCACTTGATGTGAAGACAAAAAGGCTCAGACCTTTTTGGGACACTCTTCTCAACGCTCAACATCCTTAGATCAGCTGCCTATAAAAGGAAGACTCCACCAAATTCTTCAGTTACACAATTTGCTGAAAAGAAATCATAATATTCAAAGCTCTCATTCTTTCATATTCTTCTTAGAATTTCTTGTACTTAAACTTAAGGGAAAAATCACTGTTGTGATAAAAGCTTTATAGAAGCATTAATACTCTTGTATTTGATTTACATTGATTATAAAGGTTTTCCTTAAGAGGATTCAGTTGGAATCAGTAGCTCTTGAGAAGACTAAGAACAGTTGTTCTTAGGTGTTACTATTGTAATCTGTTTGATTAAATAGTGGATTAAGTCCTTGTTGAGAAAGGCAAATCACTCTAGGAAGGGTGGACTGGAGTAGTTGATTTCAACGAACCAGGATAAAAATAATTGTGTTATTATTTTTTAGTCTTAATATTTCATACTTATTCAACCCCCTTCTAAGTATTATCTCACCTTCAGTTGGCATCAGAGCTCCGGTTCTGTGTGTGCTACCACTTAACAGTGTCAGTAAAGATCCAGAGAGAAATACTTTGATATATATTTATTTGTTACAATGGCTGATAATTCAATATCCAATATTAACAATAAATATGAAGAAAGGGACAGGATCAACACCAAACCCCCTATGTTTGATGGGGAAAAATTTGACTACTGGAAAGACAGAATTGAGAGTTTTTTTTCCTAGGATATGATGCTGATCCATGGGATCTAGTCATAGATGGATATGTCCATCCCACAGATGGGAATGGCAAGAAGATTGACAGAAAATCTATGACAGATGCTCAGAAGAAAGATTTTAGAAATCATCACAAAGCCATGACTATATTATTGAATGCAATTTCACATACTGAGTATGAAAAAATTACAAATAGGGAAACTGCTTTTGATATGTTTGAATCCCTAAAAATGACTCATGAGGGAAATTCTCAAGTTAAGGAGACAAAAGCTCTGGCTCTGATCCAGAAGTATGAGGCCTTCAAAATTGAAGACTCTGAATCTGTTGAAGCCATGTTCTCCAGATTTCAGATACTCACAGCTGGGCTGAAAGTTCTGGACAAGGGATACTCTACATCAGATCATGTAAAGAAAATCATCAGAAGTCTGCCTACCAGATGGAGACCAATGGTGACTGCCTTGAAGATGGCTAAAGATCTGAACAAGATCTCTCTAGAAGAACTCATCAGCTCACTGAGGAGCCATGAGATTGAGCTTGAGGAAGATGAACCTCAGAAGAAAGAAAAAGGTAAATCTGTTGCATTAAAATCTAACAAAACTGCTAAAGCTTTACAGGTCATTCAAGAAAGCTCTGAAGAATCTTCTTCTGAAGAAGAAGATGAGTTATCCATGCTGTCCAGAAGGATCAACAGACTCTAGAAGCACAAGGGAAAGAAGTTCAACAACTTTAGAAGATCTGATAATAGAAAGGAATCTTCTGGACACAGAAGATCTGCCAAGAAAGAAGTTGTGTGCTATGAGTGAAAAGAACCTGGGCATTACAAGAATGATTGCCCCAAACTTCAGAAAGAAAAACCCAAGAAGAAGTTTAACAAAAAGAAGAAGGTTCTGATGGCAACATGGGATGACTCAGATGAATCTGAATCATCTTCTGAATCAGAAGAAGAATGTGCTAATGTTGCACTGATGGCCAACACAGAGGATCAAGAGGAAGGTACCTCAGGATATGAATCAGATTCTGAATCTGGTGATGACGCAGAAGAGGTAATGGCTAAACTTACCAAAGAAGAACTTATAAAAGTTTTAACAGAAGTTCTTAAAAGTTATAACAATATCAAACTCAAATACAAGAAGCTGAAAAGCAATCTTGAATCTGAGATTGATCTTCTGAAAACAGAACTTGTTGAGCAAAAAGAAATTAATCTGAAAATCAAAAATGACTTTGAAATAACTCAACAAGAATTTGAATCTGAGACTAAGTCATGTGAAAACATTTTAGAAAAATATGACTCTAGCTTTCAGAGATTTCTTACTAAGAGCATAGACAGAAGCAAGATGGCTTCTATGATCTATGGTGTTAGTGGAAACAACAGAAGAGGTATTGGATATGAATCTTCATCTGGAAGCAATCCAAAATCTGTTGACAAACTTTTCATCAAAAAGACACCTCTGTATTCTCAATTTAAATTTGGTCACTTAAATGACATTAAACACACAAGCTCTGAGAAGAATACTTATGTGTTTAAACCCAAGGCAAGTCAGAATAAACATTATGTTGAAAAACAGAAGTTTAGACAAACCTACAAACCAACTAACCCCAAAGGACCCAAGAAGATCTGAGTACCTAAAAACAAAATAATTCCTGTTGCAGATGTTCTTAGCAGCAAGGTCAGGACGCCAATCATGGTACCTGGACTCTGGATGCTCACGACACATGACAGGAGAAAAGTATATGTTCCAAAGCCTGGAACTTAGATCTGGAGGTGACGTGAAGTTTGGAGGGAACCAGAAGGGCAAGATCATTGGATCTGGCACTATTGGAAATGGTAAACTTCCCTCTATTACTAACGTTTTACTTGTTGAAGGGTTAAAGCATAACTTATTGTCCATAAGTTAATTAAGTGACAATGGTTATGATATTATTACCTTTAATCAAAAATGTTGTAAAGCTATTAGTCAAAAGGATGGCTCTATCCTATTTAGTGGTAAGAGGAAAAACAACATTTATAAAGTAAATCTTTCTGAACTTAAAGTTCAAAATGTTAAATGCCTCTTGTCTGTTAATGAAGAGCAATGGGTCTGGCACAGAAGATTGTGCCATATTAATATGAGACGTATATCTCAGATTAATAAACTTAATCTTGTCAGAGGACTCCCTAATCTGAAGTTCACTTCAGATGCTCTTTGTGAAGCATGCCAGAAAGGGAAGTTTTCAAAAACATCTTTCAAATAAAAAAATGTTGTTTCTACTTCTAAACCACTAGAATTACTTCATATTGATCTGTTTGGACCAGTGAAAACTGCATCTATCAGAGGCAAGAAGTATGGATTAGTCATTGTTGATGACTTTAGTAGATGGACATGGGTAAAGTTCTTAAAACACAAGGATGAGTAACATTCTGTGTTCTTTGACTTCTGCAAGCAAGTCCAGAATGAAAAGAATTTCAAAATTATAAAAGTCAGAAGTGATCATGGTTGTGAATTTGAAAATAAATATTTTGAAAAATATTTTTCTGAAAATGGCATTGCTCATGATTTTTCCTGTCCTAGAACTCCACAACAGAATGGGGTTGTAGAGAGGAAAAACAGAACTTTGCAAGAAATGGCCAGAACCATGATCAATGAGACAAATCTGGCAAAACATTTTTGGGCAGAAGCAATCAACACAACCTGTTACATTCAGAACAGAGTGTCTGTTAGACCTCTTCTGAAGAAGACTCCTTATGAACTGTGGAAGAACAAAAAGCCCAACATTTCATATTTTCATCCTTTTGGATGTATTTGCTATATGTTAAACACTAAGGAAAATCTGAGCAAGTTTGATTCCAAAGCACAGAAGTGTTTCATGCTTGGATATTCTGAACGCTCTAAAGGCTACAGAGTATACAACACTGAGACACAGATTGTGGAAGAATCCATTCATGTCAGATTTGATGATAAGCTTGGCTCTGAAAAGCCAAAGCAGGTTGATAACTCTGCAGATAGGGAAGTAGTCTTTATTGACTCTGAAGTTCCAGAAGCATACAAAATTCAAGTGAAGGAACCAGAAGCAACTCCAGATGCTACTCCTTTAACTTCTCAGATGAATAATCTAAACATTTCTGAAGAGTCAACTATTAGAGGATCATCATCCAGAATTAAAGCTTCTCATCCAGAGGATGTCATTATTGGAAAGAAGGATGATCCCATCAGAACAAGATCTTTTCTAAGATCATCTGAAGCATCACTATTTGGACTAGTGTCAGAAATTGAACCATCTTCTGTAGATGAAGCTCTGCAAGACAATGATTGGATTATTGCCATGCAAGAACAGCTAAATCAATTCATCAGAAATGATGTATGGGATCTAGTTCAAAGACCTCAAGGATTCAAAATAATTGGTACAAAATGGGTCTTCAGAAATAAGCTAAATGAGAAAGGAGAAGTTGAGAGGAATAAGGCAAGGCTGGTTGCTCAAGGGTACAGTCAGCAAGAAGGTATTGATTACACTGAGACATATGCTCCAGTGGCAAGGTTAGAATCTATACGCCTTCTTATTTCATTTGCTGCACAAAATAACATCACTCCGTATCAGATGGATGTTAAAAGTGCCTTTCTTAATGGTATTATAGAAGAAGAAGTTTATGTCCACCAACCTCCTGGTTTTGAAAATGAAAAATTTCCAGATCATGTTTTCAAATTAAAGAAATCTCTATATGGTTTAAAACAAGCTCCCAGAGCTTGGTATGAGAGATTGAGCAATTTTCTTCTGGAGAAGAATTTCATCAGAGGCAAAGTGGATACAACACTCTTTTGTAAAACAATTAAGAAAGATCTTCTAATTTGCCAAATTTATGTAGATGATATTATTTTTGGATCAACAAATATTATGCTTGGAAAGGAGTTTGCTACATGTATGCAGGCAGAATTTGAAATGAGCATGATGGGAGAACTCAGATTCTTTCTAGGAATCCAAGTTAATCAAACTCCAGAGTGCACCTACATACATCAGACAAAGTATGTTAAAGAACTTCTGAAGAAATTCAACATGTCTGACAGTAAGCTGGCAAAGACTCCAATGCATCCTACTAGCTCACTTGGCAAGGAAGAGGTAAGTAAGAAAGTAGACTAGAAGCTCTACAGAGGTATGATTGGCTCTCTTCTTTATCTTACTGCTTCTAGACCTGACATATTGTTCAGTGTTTGTCTGTGTGCTAGATTCCAATCAGATCCTAGAGAATCACACTTGACAGCTGTCAAGAGGATTCTAAGGTATCTGAAAGGTACTTCTAATGTGGGTTTGTGTTACAGAAAATCTGATGATTTCAAATTAGTTGGATTCTGTGATGCTGACTACGTTGGAGACAGAGTGGAACGAAAAAGTACTTCTGGAAGTTGTCAATTTCTAGGAAGAAATCTAATCTCCTGGTACAGCAAGAAGCAACCCACAATTGCACTTTCAACCATAGAGGCTGAATACATTGCTGCTGCTGGATGTAGCACGCAGATGCTCTGGATGAAGAGTCAATTAGAAGATTATCAAATTTTTGAAAGTAACATTTCTATCTTTTGTGATAATACTTCTGCTATATGTTTGTCCAAGAATCCCATTTTACATTCTAAGGCAAAACATATAGAAATTAAGCATCATTTCATCAGAGACTATGTTCAAAAGGGAATCATAAATTTAGCCTTTGTTGATACAGATCATCAATGGGAAGATATTTTTACAAAACCCCTTGTTGAAGATAGATTCAATTTTATTCTGAAAAATATTGGTATGAATTTTTGTCCAGAATGATATTTATCAGAAGCAAATTTTTACAGATGCAAAAATTGCTTAATGCTCTGAAGTATTTCTTCTGATTGCTTATTTTATTCTGATCATTAATTCTTTTGTGAAACTCTGAACTAACAATCTTTAGAAGATCTGAACGTTGGTTGACGTTTCATTTCTTAAGAGAATTCAGAACACATGCAAGCAAACACGTGTCACACCAAATCTGAAGAGGTGGCGTGTACATAATTGAAGAGACGTTTGAGGTGAAGTTTGAATAGTGAGAATCTTGGTTCCCCCCCCCCCCCCAAATTGTCAAAAGCAATTAATGTTTTGAAATGATTATTATTCTCTTCATTTAATGCTTATTCAAACGTGCATATTTCTGACTGTTGATTTGCCTAAGTATCTTAGTATATATACTCGACTTGTATTCACTTTCACACTTTTCACACTCTCAGAAATTACATGCGTTTTCATCTCCTCTTTTCTCTGCATAAAAACCCTATACCTAAGCGTTTGACAAAGCATCCTTCAATGGCAACTTCATCATCAACAGCTGCTCAATTCCAATCTTCTATGGCTGCTGTAACTTCAGAAAACATGGGTGTTGCTCCCTATTCTCCTCCCAAAAGAACTCTTCTAACCCCTGTTGATAAATTGGAAGTTCTATGTGAATCTATGGTTGAGTTTGATTCTCTGGCAGAAAATGGGTTTGAGTTTCGTTCCATCATTGGAGCTCAAGGATGGGTTAAGTATTTTGATAGGCTCTTTGGACCAGTTTACCCCCTCCTTGTGAAAGAATTCTAGATCCATGCATCAGTTTACCCCAAGTTCATCTTATCTTCTATGCTGGGAAAAGAAATTATTATCACAGAAGATTTGATAAGAAAATTAATAGGATATGAAGAAACAGATGGTGTTTCCCACTTGCCAGCTGGGCGTGTGGACATGGATGAAGTATATGAAGAAGTAATGATTGCTGGTCAAGCTTCTAACAAATTCAAAGATCTGAAGCCTGATTACAAGATCTGGGCCAAGATCTTCATGGGATGCATCCACCACAGGAAGTCAACCAATTCTCCAGACTATGTCAATAATGAACAGCTCTATTTCATGTATTGCCTTAGTCAGAGCACCAAGGTAGATCTTCCATACATTCTGTTTATGCATCTGTGGAACCATATCAATGCATCTAGAGAATATGTGAAAGAGAAAGGACAGAAGATCAGAACTTGGATCCCCTTTGGAAGGTTGATCTCAGATCTTCTTACTGAGAATGGTTTAGTAACTGCTCTGTACGCTGCTGGAGTTATAGAGGAATTATAATTTATAATGGGAAAGCCTCTGAATGCTAAAAGTCTTCTGAGACTCAAAATTGTTGATGAACTCACAACAGCTCCCAAGAAGCTAAATATGTCAGAATTGAATAAGAGGGTTCCTGTAGATGACTTTCCTTTATTCTTTGCTGAAGAGCCCAGACATATAGTGGTTATGTATATTGATGAATGCAAGAAGGAAGGAAAACCTGTTCCTGCTAATGTGATTCAGCTAGCTAGACAACCTCTACCAGATGCAGGAGAAGAAGAAGCACAACTCCAGAGAAAAAGGACTCAGCCTGTAGAAGAATCTGCACCTGCTCAGAAGAAGGTCAAGATTGCTGAGAAGCCCAAGAAGCTCTTGAAGAGAAAAGAATCTGAAGAAGCTGCTTCTGTACCTACCAAGAGGTTCAAAATAAAAGGTACTAAATCTTCTGTATCTTCTGCAAAACTTGTTATTAATGATTCTAATGTTAAGTCTGTTCCAAAACCAACCTCTACACAAACCATTTCTGTTACTGCTCCCAGTTTTGTTTCTCCACAAAAACAAACACCTGTTCCAACACAAACAACAACACAAACAACAACACCAACAGTTTCTGTACCAAAACCATCTCAACCCAAAATTCATATCAAACAATTTGTTCCACGACCTCAACCATCAGAACAACAACCATCAGAACAACAACCATCAGATCAACAACAATCATCTGAACAACCAGAAAAACAAAAAGAATCTCAACCAGAAAAAGCCTCTGACAATCCACCATCAAATAATCTACCTTCTGAACCCATTGCACCTGTTACTTCTGAACCTACAAAAGTAACTTCTGCTCCAGTTTCATCAGAACCAATAACTATTCCTTCTGAGTCACCCATATCAGAACAAACATCCAAACCATCTGACATTCCTTCAGAACCTACCAATACTTCTGAACCTCACATCCCTGAGACAGAAGTTCTTGATGTCACACCTTTAAAAACGGTGTTTCAAGTATCTTCTACCTCTTGCACAACAACCACATCCTCTAACTCCTCAGAATCAGAAATCCACCCAGACTTTCTAATCTCTCCATCTGAAAAATACTCTAAGATAAACCAACCTGAATCTACCATACCTTCTAAAACTCCCTTTCCAGATCCTATTCCTCCACCTGCACCATCATCTGAGATATTAATCCCCAATTCCAATCCAACATCTTCTATATCTTGTGCCCAAGTTTCTTCTCTTTTTCATAATCTGTCTTATGGTTTCAAACTGAAAGATTTTTATGACAGAGTTGAACCTTCTGAACCCTTCAACCCTCTGAAACCAAAACCCACAATGATCCTTCCATCTGTGAATCTTGATTACATTAAATCTATGTCAGATGTAGAACCTTTAACAACCATATCATACTCTGCTAAATCTGATAAAGCTGTTGTTTCAGCTCTGCAAATTGCATATGATAACACTGTTGCATCTGTTGAACCACCAAAATCTGCTTTCAAACCCTACTCAAATGCACCTTTTGATGTAGTTACCCCTCACAGAAGAGCAAAACCTCATTTGCTTAATGCTTTAGTCAGATTCAAAGAAAAAGCTCCTGAGATACCCTTCATTCCATATTATCCTCCTCCTCTGATTTCCATCCAAAAATCATTTTTTCCACCACCTCCCCAACCTAAAACTTGGGTAACCTTGTTATCCACGATGGATGGCGAAGATTTTGCATCACCGGTGAACGCGGACGCAGTTAAAAAATACTTTGCTTAAAAATGACCCGCTGGAAAGAAAAAGAATATCCAGGCAAAAATGGGGCATCCCGGCGAACCATAAAAAAGGAAAAAGGTTCGGGCAAAAATTAGGGATATAAATGGAAAAATGTACACCCGCAAAGTCGAAAACCCGGAAGGGCGACTTTGGCAAAAAAGGGTATCCCGGTGAATTGAAAACCCGGAAGGGCGATTCAGGCAAAAGTTAGGGATTGGAAAAAGCAAATGACTATGTTCCGCGTATGGACTTTCATTGTTTAGTGGTTTGGAAGACCTGAGGGCCGTTTATCTGAATCAATCTCTTCTGAAGCTGAAGCATCGGAGAAGTATCGAAGTCGAGTGGGTCATAGAGGGATCAACTCATGGTGTTCGTCTATGCCGCATTGCCGACATTTGTGTATATACTGATGTATATTTATGTTTTTATGCTTGCGCAGCTTCCTCATTCCAGGAGCTTGCATCTGTTGTAAAACATTTTCACCCATTCAGGGGTTCGTTATCAATAAAATGTATACTATTCATCAATTCTGTTTGTTTGTTTAGCATCTATCTGTTTTGTTTGCGAAAAAGAACGCCGATGTTTTTTGATAAAATGCGCATACATAAACTTACTGGCCTAGGCCGCTGATTGTTGAAACAATGAATTACTTGAACATTGTCACAAGATGATAACCTTGATAGGTCCCTTTGAGAAGGGTATCTTGTCTGTTTGTTTGTGTTGTTGCAGGTATAGCATATTCCAGGCAGTACGCCGTATGCGTCCCCAAGTAGGATGATTCCTTCTTCCCCAGCGAGTTCAGAAGCGTTTCCCCACGGAGTCTGAACATGAGATTATAAGCATTGATATGTCTCCCCAAGCAGAGAAGATTCTCTCCCCAATCAGATGTATCCTGAAGGGTCGTCATTTCCCCAGCTGAGTCATACACTGAAGTGTGTGTTCATTCCCTGGCACTGGGTCAAAGTGCAGTTTTCGCGTAAGATTACTCGTAAGCGTTTAGCTTTTGATAGTTCAGACTGAAGTCTCCAGCGGAATTGGAATCCCCTACATAGGTGTACTCTCCTCCAGTAAGCAGGATGATTCCTTCTACCGCAGCCGAGCTGGAAGTTCCCCAAGAGAGCCGAGTCCTTGGAAGCTGTTCGGGCCATGATTGGTTTTCCCCAGTAGCGTGTTGATTAGCTGATGCTGTTTTCCCCCATCAGAGTCGTTATCTCTAGGAAAGTTTTGCTGCGAATGCCGTGCAGTTTATTTCTGTGATCGATATCGTTTCCTCGAAAGATTGTGGTTCGTATACCTAGCTGAGCAGGTCCAAGTTCTCGTAGAACTTTGTTCCCCGCAGCAGTCGTCTGGAGTTTGTTTCCCCAGGCTTAGTCCAATTGAGATTGGTGTGACTTCTTCTCCTCGGCAGGATGATTCCTCCTCTCCACCAGAGTGGTCCTTTCTCCTCGACAGGAGGATTCTCCCTTCAGCATTTATTTTGCTGATGGGGTTGTAGCATTTTGCATGATTGCATAGCATTTATCCTAAAAATGCGTAGCACTTCCACCGTGTAGAGCATTACGCCATTGTCAAAGCATATGCATACAAAACATGAGCTAGGTCGTTACCATTCTTGTTTTGCAGGTGTTCCTCCGCAGAATGGTTTTCTCAAGATGACTCTTGAATTCCACAGCGAAGTTGATTGCTTAAGATGATTCTTAAAATCCCTAGTGAATTCGCCAGAGTTGGTTGCTCAAGTTGATGCTTAGAGTCCCTGGTAGAGTGATTGCTCAGGATGATTCATGAAATCTCCAGCAGAGTTATTGGTTCAGGATGATTCTTGAAGTCCCCATGGAGTTATTTGTTCAAGATGATTCTTGATTTCCTCAGCTGAGTTTATTTGTCCAGAACGATTTCTGAATCCCCGAAGCAGAGTTACTTGATAGTTCTCCAAAATCCCCAACGGAGATGTGTCATCCCCAGCCGGTTTTAAACAGAGAAGTTGAAATTTCCCTTGGACACTTGATTATTGAAGTCTGGCAGCGGTGCCAAAACCCCTGACTTACTGATGAAGTCTAACTACAATGTCAAAGCAGTTCTCCCAGCTGACGCGGAGTGCCTGACGGCAAAATATCATACATCCTTATTGGTCCGTGATTGATTAAGGATTCCATTTGAAGACTTGTTGACAAAGTCTAACTTTGATGTCGACGCAGTTCTCTCAGCTGATGCAGAGTGCCTGATGGCAGAAGTTTGGATATCCCTATTTGGTTCATGATTGACCGAGGATTCTATTCCCGACCTACTGACGAAGTCCAGCTGACGCCCGAAAATTCCTTTGAATGCCCGACGACATGATTAACTTGATTGTTAAAAAGTTCCTAATGACCTGACGAATCCCGAGGAATCCTTCTGCTGCAATGCCGTAGAATGCCTGACAGTCATATCAGCTATGTATCGCTGGTTACCGAGTGACCGGTGATCCCTTGATGATTTGAGGAAGAAGCTGCAGCGAAATCTGATAATCATCCCGACGGAGATTTGAGAGTAGCCATTCACCAGTTACCGAATAACCGATGATCCCTTATTGACTTACTGATGAAGTCCGACAAAGATGTTGTCGACGTGCCTAGCGACACGATGAGTCCATAGGTGACGATAAGGAATTCTTCTGCTATGACGCAGAATGCCTGACGGCATGATCAACCATCCATTACCAGTTACCGTGTAACCGGTGACCCCTTAATGACTTGAGGACGAAGATCTATAGCAAAATCAGATGATCATCCTGATGGAGGTTTGAGACTGGACCCTTCACCGGTTACCGTGTGACCAATTCCCCAACAGAGTTGCCGTGCAACTGTCATGTTCAGTTTTGAAGATGTTCCTACCAATCAGAGTATCGTTTACCTGTGCGGTTGGCAAATCACCCGTTACTGCATAACCAGTGACCCCTTGATGATTTGAGGATGCAATGATATCAGATAAATTAGAGAATCATCCTGACAGAGATTCAGATCGGTGTTTCTCCAACTAGTTGCCGTGCAACTATTATTTCAGGTTCCGAAGATTTGTCCCCATCAGAGTACCGTGTACTTGTGCAGTTGGCGAATTTCCGGGTTTATTGGTATTCAACTGTCTTTTACCTTGATTGTTTGAGAGCCGTTCGCTTCTCACCCAGTCAGGTCTAAGCCGTTTGAATAGGGGCAGCTGTTGCACCCCAAAATTTGCCCAACATTTCTTTACCTAGCTTGTGTTTCAATTCATTCACATTAGCATTATCATTTGCATTTCATTGACATGTGTGCAGGAGATCAAGAGGTATGATTACCAATTAAGAGCTATACAAGACTATGAAGCTAGCTAAGAAGAATATTCTCAAGGGTTGATATCCTTGTCAGAGAAGTTAAAAGATCCTCAGAGAGAGTGGTTGAAACCAAGAGTATGTGTCTCCTAACTTGAGAGTTGTGGGAAGTCATCAGATGATTCTGAAGCCATGAAGTTAGACTTGAGGTCTTGAGAGAGCTCATGTGAAGTGTTGAATATCACTTTGAGGCCTAGACATGTCATTGTGTAAGATTAAGAAGGCTCAGCCATGAGTGGTGCAGCTAGGGTTTGACTGGGTCGACCCTAAGTCAACTGATGATTTGAAGGAAGTTGAGACTCAATTCAAGAGCCATGTGATCATGGATTGATACATTGAGATGTTCTAAGGATGATTCCAAGGTTAACTCATCATGATTGAAGAGTTTGAGAAGTTTCAAGCTAGGGTTTCTAAGACTTGACAGTGTAAAATCCCCTAGTTTGACCCCTGTCTTCAAGGCAATTTAACTCAAGATATGATTGTCATCTCATCTTGACCCCAACATGATTGTTGTAGAGCATGATATTAGCTTTAATTTGAGTACTAGAAGTCCTTCATAGGGTTTATAGAACTCAAGTTATGAGCCAGACAAGTTACAAGTCATCTGAGGAATGTGAATTTGGAGCTAGAAAGTTACCCAACTTGCATGAAACGTTTGCCCTAGAAGGATGATTCCTATGAACTTTTGGTCAACATGAATGTTGTTCCTTATTCTCTTAGCTTTCTAAAGAGTACTAGAAGTCCATGATTAGATGTGCAGAACTCAAGTTATGGCTTTGACAAGTCAAGGTTATTTTGGGTATTTGGACATTACAGGTCATTTTGAATCATGGCTCAATTTCACCACCTTAGACACCTCAAATGAAATTTTGTTCAAATTTAAAGTTGCTCAAAATGTGGTTTTAGCCATGACCATGTATCAAGGAGACATTGAAATGGCTCAAGGAAAGACTTGGTTCAAGAAGTGGTGAAAAAAGGAAGGATTAAAATGGATTAAATGACCAAAAATTCAAATAAATTGATTTGTGTCCAAACAAGGCAAAATTATAGGTCAATTTTATTGGAAAATACATTTTGGAAACAATGGAAATATTACATTTTTATTTTGAGGTCAAATTCATGCACTTCCATTTTGTTACTTCATGATGAAGTAACATATCAAACTTGGATCATTGGATTGCAAACAAGGAAATAATCACCACCAACCAATTCAATATCTCATGAGATGAGGATTGTAAGCAAATTCAGGCCAGAACAGAGCAAATACACGACTATTGCACATGGTATTTTGAAGGAGAAATTGAAAATGAAAATCTCATATGGACGGTTACAGAAGGTTTTGGATAATTCCTTTAGCTTCTATATAACCATTAGAGTGTGTTCAATAAGCTTTTTGGAGAAGATTGATGCTGGTTGCAGAGAGAGCAAGTGAAAAATCAGAGGTGAAAACAAAAATCGTATTTGGAGTTTGAAGGAAAATCAAGCCAAATCAAGGTGTGCACTAGCTTCAGAGGAAGATTTGGAGTGAGTCTGGATCATATTGAAGGCTGAATCGAGCAAGGAGTGTGACTGTTCTTCATCTGAAAACAGATTGGTACAAATCAACTTCTTGCATAATTTATAGGGAGATATGTAGAAACCTTCATGTGGTTAGGTTCTATTCATGATCTAGATGGATTTTGGATGGTTAATTACACGTTTAGAGACAATTTAGGGTGGATTGCATTTTCGGTTGAGATGTTGATTTCAAGATTCAAGCGTTTTTAGAGTAAATAGATGGTATGAATGAATTTCTGGTGAAATTCTGGTCAAGTTCAATGTAGAGATCATGGCCATTGGTGGCCTGTAGGTGAAGCTAGGGTTGTGCCAGGGTGGCCGGAAAAGCCACCGGCGATGAACCTTGCGCGCACAGATGTGCATGTTAAAAAGGTTGAAGATGAAGTCTAGGCCATCCATTCGTGTTGAAGACTTGACTGGTCAAGCAATCCAAGCGCCCTCATGGCGCCACGTACACCTCCATTGAAACTCCCCGTTTTGCTTATTGAGAAGTCCAAGCTTTTGAAGCTTCGCTAGGTGAACCAAATGCGCACGGGTTCGAATCTTGGTGTGTATGCTTTTATTTTTCAGTTTGAGAATTGAAGTGAAGATGAGGATTTCAGAGCGTGTGGGCCTTGGTTTGAGTTACTATCCTCACCTCACCATCCAAGCCCAATGTGGATTTACAAGGCATTTGCTTTCTCAACACACCCCCTCCCCTGGTTATTTGTTTGAACTGAAGTGATGTTCAGATGGGCCTCACGCCCTGTTGCTATGTGCACCCCTCTTGTGATGGGCGCAAGCGAAACTAATGGGATTGAGTTGCTGAATACACCCTCTGTTCATCTTCTCCCTTTTATTGTTTTATTATTTTTGTGCATTTCATGTTAGTTTGAAAACAATTCATGAAAAATAGAAAAATAAGTCAATTAATTCCAGATTTTTCCCCCTGATTCATGATTGAATATAGAATTTTGTTGAATTAAAAGATTAGGAATTCATGCATTCTTCATTTTAATTGCATTTTTTGTACTTTTATTTGATAATAGTTCATAATAGTTGATACCTTGACTTGTGGATTTTTGTGTGATCATTTGATGATGATTTTTGGACTGGTTTTTTGTGTGTATCTAGTTTAGATGTGCATGATCCTCTAGTAATTTTCTCACATTTTTGTGAAGAAGTTTAGGTCTGTTTTTGTATTGGACTTTAGGTGCTTCCTTTTAGGGTTTAGGTTTAGTACCTTGTAGTGTAGAATTTAATTCTAGGACTTTTTTGATGATTTGATCTCTGGAATTAATATGGTAGAGTCATGATTGACTTAGGTTCCCATAGGTTTTTTTATAGGATTTTACAATTGGTTTTAGTTATATAGTTAGGGTTAACTTTAGTACTAGGTTTTAGGTGATCCTAACTTGCTAACTCCACTAGAATGATTTCTTTAGTTCCCTTAGATTAGGGTTTTGCTTCTCTTGCTCTTAGATGATGACGACGACATGTGTGGGCTGCTGTGGAATGCATGATGGAGCTTGGACTTGAAGTTTGCTCTTCCTTTGGTGTAGTTTGTTTACGGTTAAGGATTAGGGTTCTTAGGGAGATCCTTTAGAATAGATTTTCTTCCTTTATGAAACATGGAAGGTGTTGATCACTTCCATTCCTCCCTATGATGTAAGGTCCTATTGCGAAAACCCCATCCCTCCTTTGGTAGGATGAGTGTCTCCTCACAAATTGGTAGAACCTTTGAGGGTTCCTGTCTTTGATGGTGGAGTGCTTAGAGGTGACCTTTGGTCTTCACTTCGCTTTCCCCTATCCCCACCTTGCTCTTGTTAGATGAATCTTTCTCCCTTGCTAGAGGATGGAGTCCCTTTCTAGAAGATTGAAGATGCTAGAGGTTGCACTTCCCTTTGTTTGAATACTGCCCTTGGAGCTGAAGCTTGAAGGTCAAGAAGAAGAAGTTGACACTTGTGTGAAGGAGATCAAATTGAGAGCTGAAGCTTGAAGAAAATGAAGAACAAGTTAATACTTGTGTTTGATGCATTGAAAGCTTGAAGAAGCAAGCTGATACTTGCTATTGAAGATGAGAGCCTTGAAGAACAGTTACAGACTGAGGACTGAGTTGCTGCCAGAGGATTGCTTTGCTGTGAAGCTGTGAAACCTGTTGATCTGCTTTCTTTCCTGTTTGTTTGCTTTCTATGCAACTGTATTGATGTGACTTGTTTGATTTGCTTGATGCATTAGAATAAGTTCATGTTTAGATTCTTTTAAGCTAGGAGCATGATTGCATTAGAGGTTAAGCTTCTCCCTCTGCTTGTATTTTTACTATATGGCCTTGCTTGCGGGTATTCGGTAGAGCCTTGCTCCCTAGCCTGTGTGGTTTGTGATTTGCTTGATGGCATTTTATTTCCTTTATGATTGCAGTTATTCATATCTGGCTTGAGGTCGAGACGAGCTTGTGGAGGCTGATGCCCCACACACCTTTCCTCCCTCACTTGCATTGCATGCATTTTACAGTCGTTTACTGTTTACTGTTCAACCTGATGCTTTATCTGTTTCTGTATCCCCTGGCATGTTCCCTAGGAATCTCACTTCCTTTGATAAGGAAGTGATGATTAGAACTTTAGGGTGAAACCTATGCATGATAATTTCTAGGAGATCCCTGTTTCAAACTTCAACCATAGGATGAATCCTTGGCATGACAACATTAGGACTTGATAGTCTCCCCGTAGTTGTCCCCCTCTCTCTTCTCATCTCAAAACAACAGTAAAAAATGTAATAAAGGCAAGTTAGTATAAGCACGATACGAGCCTTAAGCTACTTGGGTAATGATAATTGAGCGGCCTCCTCTCAATCGTCTAGAATGTTTAGTATACGTCCTTTGGATGATATGCGACGCATTCGTCCCCAGGTCATAGTCTCTTGTGCTCTACAAACTTCAGACCACTAAAAAACAGTTCTTCCGTAAAAGACAGAAAACAAACTTCAAATCTTTTTGCCCCGTGGGCCCATAATTCAAAGGAAGCTTTTCTGAAGAAAAGAGTGTCGTTAACTCCCACTTCTACCGCAAACGGTAACGCCTAAGTCTCTAAGGGTCGAGCTGCGTACACCAAGCTGCTGGAACTGTTTGTTAACCCTACTCAATAAAACAGATGAATCTGAATTCCCGTAATCCGTATTATCCCGAACTACGTAAGCTCTGATATCTCATACCTGTTGAGAGTACGTAGGCACAATACTGACGTATTGGCAAGCCACCTTCCCCATAACCCGTAGTTAGTCGAACTATGTTGACTCTGATTTCTCATTCTCTGATGAGAATACGTAGGCATAAAGTGCAACGCTTTGCCGAGTCAGTTTCTTTTCTTTTTAAGCCAGCCTTGATAGGTAGATAGATAAAACCAACCCGTTAGATAAACACAACAAGCATGGATCCCATCGAGTACGATGGACATGAGGGGTGCTAATACCTTCCCCTTGCGTAACCAACTCCCGAACCCAGACAATGGTTACGATGACCTTGTCTTATACCCATTTCGTCAGGTTTTTCCGATCGTTTCCTTTCCCGTTCTGAGGGATAAATAACAAAAGGTGGCGACTCTTCTGTTTTGCCGGCACCTTATTTTCGCGGTAGCGACAATATGTTTTATTGATAAATAGCCTGTAAATAGGTAAATTTACAAGGGGACGCAACTCCTGAAATGAGAAAGCTGCGTAAGAAAAAATACAGAGTTGCACAAGAATATACAAAAATGTCGGCAATGTGGCACAAACAACCATCATAGAATGACTCAACTATGACTCGCGTGACTTTGACGCCTTTCCGATGCTTCGTCTTCTGAAGAGATTGATTTGGACGGATGATTCTCGAGTCTTCCCATAATCCACTATGCTTTGAAGATCTACGCACGGACCGCAGTCATTTGCTTTTCAAATCCCTAACTTTTGCCTGAATCGTCGTTGCGGGTTTTCGATTCACCGGGATACCCATTTTTTCCAAAGCCGCCTTTTTAGGTTTTCGACTTTGCGGGTTTACATCTTTTCTTTTTATCCTTAATTTTTGCCTGAACCTATCTTTTTATGGTTCGTCGGGATGCCTTATTCTTGTATGGATTTTCTTTTTCTTTCCACCGGGTCTATTTATGCAAAGTATTTTTTGACTGCGTCCGCGTTCACGGGGGACGTAAAATCTTCACCATCCATGGTTGAAAGTAGCAAGGCTCCTCCGGAGAAGACTTTGCTCACAACATACGGACCTTCATAATTGGGAGTCCATTTGCCCCTGTGATCATTCTGTGGTGGGAGAATCCGTTTTAACACCAAATCACCTGCCTAAAAGCTTCGAGGACGTATCTTCTTATCGAAGGCTTTCTTCATCCTGCTTTGGTATAGACGACCGTATGCGATGGACGCCAACCTTTTCTCATCCACCAAACTGAGCTGATTCAACATATTCTTCACCCATTCTGCTTCATCTAGTTTGACATCAGCGAGAACTCTCAAGGAAGGTATCTCGACCTCTAATGGTAGGACAACTTCCATACCATATACCAAGGAGAAAGAAGTTGCCCCGGTTGAAGTAAGCACCAAGGTACGATATCCATGCAAAGCAAAATGCAACATCTCATGCCAATCCTTGTAAGTCACCACCATCTTCTGCATTATCTTTTTTATGTTTTTGTTGGCCGCTTCCACATCGCCATTCATCTTCGGACGATAAGGAGACGAATTGTGATGCTCAATCTTAAAATTCTGGCACAACTCCTTCATCATCTTGTTATTCAGATTGAAACCATTATCAGTAATGATCCTTTCAGGTATCCCATAGCGGCAGATAATGTCTCTTTTGATGAACCGGGCTACAACTTACTTTGTGACATTAGCATATGAGGCTGCTTCGACCCATTTGGTGAAATAGTCAATCGCCACTAAGATGAAACGATGCCCATTGGACACAGTTGGCTCGATCTTGCCAATCATATCAATGCCCCACACGGAGAAGGGCCACGGAGATGACATGACATTCAAAGGACACGACAAACATGAATCTTGTCGGCATAAATCTGACACTTGTGGCATTTCTTGGCGTACTTGAAGCAATCAGACTCCATAGTTAACCAATAATACCCTACTCTCAATAGCTTTCGAGACATGGCATGTCCACCTGCATGTGTTCCAAAGGCTCCTTCGTGGACCTCTTCCATAAGCATATTCGCTTCTTTTTCGTCCACACATCTTAGCAGCACTAAGTCAAAGTTCCTTCGATAAAGTACACCGTCAGGGTTCAAATAGAAGTTACCAGATAATCTCCTCAAAGTCTTCTTATCTCGACTAGATGCCCCGGTCGGATACTCTTGATTCTTGAGAAAGTTCTGGATGTCTTAATACCATGGCTTTCCATCAGAAGCTTCTTCTATTGCAAAAACGAATGCCGGCCTATCGAGGCGTGAGATAACGATTCTTGGCGCATCGTTCCAGAAATTCACTTTGTACATTGAAGATAAAGTAGCCAAGGCGCCTGCCATCTGATTTTCTGCTCTCGGCACATGGTGAAACTCCACATGATCGAAGAAAGGCAGCAATCTTCTTGCATAGTTCATATAAGGGATCAGATTTGATTGGCGCGTCTCCCATTCTCCTTTGATCTGGTGGACCACTAAAGCTGAATCACCGTAGACATCAAGATTCTTGATTCTCAAATTGATTGCTTCCTCGATACCCATGATACATGCTTCATATTCGGCCTCGTTGTTTGTACAGGGAAATGTCAACCTGGCAGTAAAGGGTATATGCGTCCCATGGGGGGTTGTAATGATTGCCCCAATTCCACTGCCGTAGGAGTTAACAGCACCGTCAAAGATCAATTTCCACTGGGAGCCTAACTCAGGACCTTCATCTGGTAGTGGCTCATCACAATCTTTCATCTTTAAGTACATAATGTCTTCGTCGGGAAAATCGAACTTCATTGGCTGATAGTCGTCAATTGGTTGCTCTGCGAGATACTCTGACAAAACACTTCCTTTAATAGCTTTCTGAGACACATACTGAATGTCGTATTTTGTCAGAACCATCTGCCATCTAGCAATCCTTCCCGACAGTGCTTGCTTTTCAAATACATACTTAATCGGATCCATCTTTGAAATTAACATGGTTGTATGGTTTAGCATATACTGCCTTAGCCGTTTGGCGGCCCAAGCCAGTGCGCAACAAGTTTTCTCCAACATTGAGTATCTGGACTCACAATCTGTGATCTTTTTACTCAAGTAATAAATTGCATGCTCTTTTCTTCCAGTCTCGTCATACTGACCGAGAACACAACCCATGGAATTCTCAAGAACTGTTAAGTACATTATCAACGGTCTTCCAGCCATCGGGGGCATTAGTATTGGAGGTTCCTGCAGATACTCTTTTATTTTCTCAAACGCTTTCTGACAGTTCTCATTCCAAACGACCGCATGATCTTTCAATAATAACTTAAATAACGGCTCATAAGTGGCTGTGAGGTGAGATATGAACCGAGCGATGTAGTTCAGTCAACCTAAGAAACCACGAACTTGTTTCTCGGTCTTTGGTGCTGGTATTTCTTGAATTGCTTTGATCTTTACAGGATCAACCTCTATACCTTTCTTACTGACGATGAACCCCAATAACTTTCCTGACCGTACGCTGAAAGTACACTTGTTTGGATTCAGCCTCAACTTGAATTTCCTCAATCTCTCAAACAGCTTTAGAAGATTCACCAGATGCCCCTCCTCCGTTTGGGACTTTGCAATCATATCGTCGACATATACTTCAATCTCATGATGAATCATATCATGAAAGAGAGTCACCATAGCTCGTTGATAAGTTGCCCCTGCGTTCTTCAAACCAAAAGACATTACTTTATAGCTGAACGTCCCCCATGGCGTGATGAAAGTCGTTTTCTCCATATCCTCTGGCGCCATCTTAATCTGATTGTAACCCGAAAAACCATCCATGAAAGAAAACACTGAGAATTGTGCGGTGTTATCAACAATCACGTCAATATGAGGGAGCGGAAAATCGTCCTTTGGGCTCGCTCTATTCAGGTCCCTATAATCAACACACATCCTGACTTTGCCGTCCTTCTTAGGCACAGACACAATGTTTGCAACCCACGGAGGATAGTTTGTCACAACAAGAAATCCGGCGTCTAACTGCTTCTGGACTTCTTCTTTGATCTTCACTACCATATCCGGCCTGGTTCTTCTCAACTTTTGTTTAACAGGAGGACACTCTTCTCGAAGAGGCAAACGATGAACCATAATATCTGTGTCAAGTCCAGGCATATCTTCATATGACCAAGCAAAGACATCTTTATACTCTTGGAGTAACTCAACCAGTCTTCGCTTGACATCGCTTTGCAATGCGGCCCCTATTCTGACTTCCTTCTTATCTTCCTCAGTTCCCAGGTTGATGACTTCAACTTCCTCCTGGTGAGGCAAGATGACCTTCTCCTCTTGTATTAACAATCTGGCAAGCTCTTCGGGCAGGTCTTCGTCTTCATCAATCTCTTCTTCTGCTTGAAAGATCGGATTGTTAAAGTCAGACAGAGTCATAGACGAGTCTGAGTCGATGGTATCTGAAATGTGTAACCTGCAATGATGATGATTTTATGTTTAAATGATATGCAACAAATAAACAAAAACCACATTGCCATTTTATTGTTAGAAAATAAAAGTAAGAAAAACAAGGATCACGAAATTTTGAATGAAAAAGACGCCTTTTCGATTGATAATGATAAAAAATTGTTTGCGCACATAACAGATAAGGCCCATATAAAATAAAGACCACTATGCTCTGGGCAGAACATAGGGCGATACATTAATCAAAACAAGGCAATTACTCTTCATAGGTCACAGAGATGACTTCCTCCACAGTCCAGATCTTCAAACCCTAGCCAGGGACACATGCCTTGCAATCATATCGTTGATTTTTTCGAATATCACCCCACCAATGGTGAACTGAATAGGTCCTTTGTAACATGGAGCGTCTTGTGAAGAAGATGCATACGAGCTGTATCCTAATCCAAACTTATCTTGTTTGTTGGGGACGCTTACCACTTTCCCCCATCCTTGTGCTGCTTCAGATTCTACTACGGCTTGGGCTTCCTTGTATGATGACATGGCAACTTCTGGAGTTTTGACCTCGATCGACGCCTTTCCCTTGATTTGAACAGTTTCAAAGGCCTGACACAATGTTTCATGAATTTCACCATCTACCTCCACATACTTGAATAAGGACAGATGGCTCACCATGATGTCTTCTTCTCCACAGATAGTCACAATATTCCCATCCACCATGTACTTCAACTTCTGGTGCAACATCGATGTTACAGCTCCTGTTGAATGTATCCAAGGCCGACCTAGCAGACAGCTGTAGGCAGGCTGAATGTCCATGATGTAGAAAACTGTTTCAAACACTTCTGGGCCTACTTGGATAGGCAAAGTTATCTCCCCAAAAACAGATCTTCGGGTTCCAACAAAGGCCCGCATTATCAAATCACTAGGCGTACAATAAAGTCCCTGATGGTCTATCTTCATCAATGCTTTCTTTAGCAACACATTCAAGGATGACCCTGTATCAACAAGGACGTGCGACATCACCGTCCCTCGGCACTCAAGTGAAATATGCAAAGCCAAGTTGTGGTTTCTTCCTTTCGGTGTCAAATCACGATCAATGAATCCCAACCCATTACCTGCATTGACATGGGCCACCACTCCTTCCAACTGATTCACAGATATCTCTTGAGGTACATAAGCATTATTCAAAACCCTGAGCAAAGCATTCCTATGAGCTTCAGAACATAACAACAACGATAAGATGGAAATCTTTGAAGGAGTATGTTGCAAGTGATCCACAATTTTGTAGTCACTCTTCCTTATCAAACACATGAATTCCTCGGCGTCCTTCAACAAAGACTCCTTTTCTCTAGTCTGAGAACTTTCTTCCACCACTACTTTCCCTTTTTCTCTGTTGGTTCTGTCTGCATTTGCCTCGGGAGGTGCAAACACTCTTCCACTTCGAGTCATTCCTCCAGTTCCCACCAAATTATCAATCGAGCCCAAGGGCGAATTCTTTAATTCCTGCTTCTGACCATTGCAATAGACCTCAGCCCCATAGTTCTAAGGGATTGCTTTAGTGCTCTCATAGGGTACAGGCCCTGCCTTTGTGAATATAATAGTGGGTCTCTCTGGAGGCGCAGAAATTGTAATTGTTTTGTACGGGATGGAGATGGTTGCCACCTCATCCTCATCTTCAATGACTACCTCTTCAACATTCTTCCCACAGATTCTATCAAATTGCAATAGGACTTCATCCATCATGCGTTGTATATAGTTCTTCAGATTCTGACATCCTTCGGGACAAATCATGCAGTCTTCACAATCCTCTCTACAGCTCGGGAACACCCCTCCTTCTAACAATTTGCTCTTCACAAAACCTAACAGTGTCTTCAGATTCTCCATATTGGACACCAAGTTGTGGCCTTCTTCACTGAAAATAGCATTCACACCACCACCCATACCATGGTTAGGCATGGGGTTTTGATCCATGTTTGGCACATCTTGATTGAAATTGATAGCCTTACTATCAACAAGGTCTTGTACCTTGTGTTTGAAAGCTTTAGAATTATCGATGTTGTGGCCAGGGGCGCCAGAGTGGAATTCACACCTAGCATTGGCGTCATATCCGGGAGGTGGTTGGCCAGTTAGAGGTGCCATTGTCCTTTTCTAGACCAACTGCAACTGAATTAAGTGTTGTAATAACTGAGCGTAGGGCATCGGTGGTGTGTCAAAATGCCTATCCATCATCCTTCTCCGATCTTGGAACTGTCTCGGTGCGTAATTATGTTGTTGAGGTCGTTGTTGTTGCTGTTGCTGACGTGGTTGTTGTGTTGAGGTTGTACTGCCAGGATGTCAATACTAGCTATTTGTGGAGGTTGCTGATAATACAGTCGCTGTTGACGCTGATTCAGATATCTATTTTGATTGTTAAAGCCGGACACTGCATTTGTCTCGTTATCTCTCTTCTTTGCACCGAAAATCTTCCTTCCACCTCCAGATGAGGTCCCCTCTTCCGCTTGTATCTTTCCCATTTTGATACCATTTTCAACCCTCTCACCGGTAATAATCAAGTCTGAAAAGCTGCCAGACATGCTGCTCACTAGCTTATCATAGTAAATTCCTGGTAATGTGGCCACAAACAGATCAATTAATTCTCTCTCCGCCATGGGAGGTTGAACCCTGGCAGCAAGTTCTCTCCATCTTTGTGCGTATTCTTTAAAGCATTCGTTACTCCTCTGCGATAAATTCTAAAGTTGCACTCGGTTTGGCGCTAAGTCACTGTTGTATTGGTAGTGCTTAACAAAAGCTTCTCCCAAATCCCTCCAACTCCTGACATTAGCTGGCTCTAAACCCATATACCATTCGAGGGATGGTCCCGACATACTATCTTGAAAGAAATGCATCAACAACTTCTCATCATCGGAGTATGCAGACATCTTTCGAAAATAGGAACGAATATGCACCCTTGGACACGTTGTTCCTTTGTATTTATCGAAATCTGGAACTTTGAATTTTGGAGGAATCCTGAGTCCAGGAATCAACCCTAGGTTCGACATGTCCAGACCCGTGGTATTTTGGCTTTCAAGGCTTCTCATCTTCTCCTCCATCGCCTTGAATCTTCTATCAGCGTCGGGTTGCAATCCTGCCCCAACATCTCCCAGAGAAAAAATATCTTCTTGATCATCTTGATCCCACTAGGGACCGTTGTTACCTTGTACAGGGCCCATTGGATCTGGGATGGGAATTCCAGTCGGGTTTCCTCCGCCTGGAGGGACAACCTTTGGGATAGCGTCTGTTCGTGGCGTACTGTTTTCTGGAGGAGGTACAGCAAGGTTCCACCATGTAAGACCCCACTTCCATCAACACTTGACACCCGAGGTTGCACCAATGTCCTCAACCGTTCTTGGCCATTGGCTACGCCCTGCATCATGTCCATAAACTGCGCCATCCTCTCGCGAAATTCCTGAAGCTCGAGTTGAACTTGCTCCATAATCCTTTGTTGATTTCCCCTCGTAGAGTACCTGTGGAACGTCGGGTCTGCTATCCTGTGCACTAAAACCACATAGAGATAAGATTACCGGTCCCAAGAACACCTGCTATGCAAAATGATAAATGATGCGAAAGATGCAGAATGCAGACATGTAAATATGTTTCAGGGAAGTTTCCCCCCTCGATTCTAGTTCCTTAAAGAAGAAGCAACCATGAAAAATCCCACAGACAAGTGAACAGAATAACAACTCCTCGTATAATAACAAGCCAATCCATAGTGCACATACATCAATTGAGTACAAAATAGAGATGACCTCAATCAACAAGCCGGATGATGGTCGATATGTAAGAAGGAAAACAAGATACAAAGAAAGATAATGACAGTCAAGCTGGATGGCGAGTTCGGAAATCCACAAGCAGCTTTATCGTCTCAGGATGATCAGGTCTGGAAAGTAGACCCTGAATGAGTTGCTCTCGCTGGCTGATGGTGTGCTGTAGACTATCAACATGGTCGTCCTAGGCTTCTTTTCCAAAGCATGCTTCAAGTCTGCTTCTCTTGGTATCTTCCCTCAACCTACACTCCTTCAGGTCTGCGATAGCTTGGTTCTATTTATGCTCGCTGTGATATCTGAGAGCTTCTTCCGCTGAGATCTTATCGTCTTTTGCTCTGAGTTGAATCTTCAACTTGGTGACCTGTTGCTTCAGCTTATCCTCTCGCTTCTTGTTGTTAGTGAGCGTGGCGTTCCATACTGATTCAAACTTAAATATCCTTGAGTAAGACTTTTTCAACTCTTCCTTCTTAGTGGCAAGCACACTATAGACATCATGCAAATCTCGGCCTGTGTGTTCTCTGTCGCCAGTCTCCTTTGTCAGGTCCGTACCTAGCTTGTTAATAAGTTCGATCTGTCTTTTGAAGGCATGAACAACATCAATCTTCTCACTTTGGATTTGGATAATTTCCTTCTCTAATTCTTCGTTTGCTCTCTTCAGCTCTTCTTTTTCACGCAACAGTTGGTTGTACTTCTGAATATCCACGGTAGTAGGTTCTTCAGGCATGACGGGGTACAAGGGTGCAACCGAGGTAAATGGCATTAGAGACTTGGCAGCTCTATGCTTGATCCAAACCACGTAGGGGTCATAAGCTCGATTGTTCCTCTTTCCTAACATTGCCTTACCTCGTCTGTGAATGTTACTCCATGCATACTCCAATCTGACCAAAGTATCGGCTTCTAGCAATCCTGTGAGATACAAAGATTCCTGTATCTCTTCTTCCCTAGGAGGATTCTTCAAAGCGTATCCAATTTGTCTGATCAACAAAGAGGGAGTATAGTTAATACAACCTTTCCTTCCGACCAACGGGATGTTCGGAAAACCACTGCAACTATATATGATTCCGGTGCCAAGTATGTCATGATCAAACCATACGATGTTTTCTGCAGATAAACCCATCAACCTAGCAGACCAATCTGAGGTGCTAATAGTAGCAACAAATGGACCTTTCTTCGAAAGATGACTGAAAAACCACCAATACAGCAAGGGCACACAGCAAGACACATTTTTACCTCTTCGCTTTTCATTCTTATAATGGATGGAATGGTAAACATCTCCTAACAATGTTGGCACTGGATTCCCTGAAGTAAGGATATAGAAAGCATTTGTATCCACAAAGTCTAGCAAGTTGGGAAACAGAACGATACCATATATGCACAAAGCCAGAATGGCATTGAATGCAATCCAACAACCGTCCTTGGCAAGTTGTAAAGCCTTGTCAACCAGAAAAGGTAGAGGAAACCCATATGTCCCATTTAGCTTGGTCAATCTTCCTGAGAACTCTGAAGCATCAAGATGAACAATTGTAGCAAGCTTAACTAGATCATGCTCGGTATCAACATGGTAAAAAGGTGTCTGATCCAACGCTGGAAATCCGAGTAACACAACATATTCTTCCAAAGTCGGCGCCAGGACGTAGTCAGGAAAGATAAAACATCTCAACTGAGGGTCGTAAAACTGTAGCAAATCATATAAGCCATTCAACTCAAACACTGAAGGCTTGTACACCAAACTGAGTAACTTTCCATAGGATTCCTTGAACTCTGCCTTCACCTTCTGATATGCTAAGGCAACCAAACTCAACAAGGAACTGATGTTAGGAGAAGGGAGCTTGTAGGCAACTGTCTTCTTCAAAGTCTCCATGTCAGAACAGGAACAAGGTCACTAGAATCAGGGAGGAAAAATACACCTGCAACACAAATACATGTTAATGATATGCAAATGAAAATAAAAAATGCACATGCAACAGGGGATCAAGATTGCTGTGCTGTAGTTTGAGACGGCCGACACTTTGCTTCAGTCATAACCACACACTGACATTAGGACCCCTCGACATCAAGAACACAAATCCAAACTGTAAAGAACCGGGTAGTCTGAAGGCTAGAGTTTCCTGCACCCCATCCCTCTCACAGGTAAGGACCTATCCACTGACAAGGTTTGGCATCCTATGCGTTCATCAGCGTCACAGACTTTCTAGAAATGATGATACGTTCACCATTTTTGGTTTGGCATCATCATCTCTTGAAGAGGCCTCACTTAGCTGAATCACAAGTGATCGGTTCCCAGAGTCGACAATCCTCAGATCCAAAATCCCTACGAGCCCAAGGGGCCAGAAAGAAAATCGTCAAAGAGAATCTCGTCTGAGCGCAAATTTCATGGCTAGCTGGTGCATGCAAGGCATACAGGCTCACCACTACTTTCCACTTCTAATGCTAAGTCTATACTCAAGCCTGGGTATGGCTTATCTCCCAATAGTATAATCCCTCCCCACAACACAACAATAATGATATATGATGCGACAAATAAAATGCGGAAAGCGAATAAGATAAAGCACATATGTACATACCCCAAAAATAAATAAACAAACGTTAGGATTGACTCGCATAGGGGATATTCCTGTCCCCAGCAGAGTCGCCAGCTGTCGCTATTGTGAAAATCGAGACCGACAATGACAGAAGAGCCGCCACCGTGCGTTATTCATCCCAAGAAAGGGAAAGGAAACACTCAGAGAAAACCTAACGAAAAGAGGGATAAGATCGGTCATTGCGACCAAATCTCAGGTTCGGGAGTCGGTTACGCAAGGGGAAGGTATTAGCACCCCTCCCGCCCGTCGTACTCGACGGGATCCACACTTGTTGTCTAGCCTAAAAGGGTGTAAATCTATCTAGCTATAGGCTTGAGGGCAAAATAAAAAGAAGTGACTCGGCAAAGCGACGGCGCTTTGTGCCTACGTATCTCATCTGAAATGAGAAGTCAAAGTCAATGTAGTTCGACTAACTACGGGTGAAAGGGGGGAAGGTTGCTCACCAAGACATCGCATCTTGTGCCTACGTACTTTCATCTGGTATGAAAGATCAGCACAAGCGTAGTTCGGGCTAGCGGGGAACACAGGCTTGTTCAACAGTTTTTTAAACGAGTAGGGTTAATAAGTAGTTCTAGCAGTTTGGTGTATGCAGCTCGAGCGTGGGAGACTTAGGCGTTGCCGTTTGCGGTAGAACTAAGAGTTAACAACACTCTTATTATGAAAATGGTTTATCAAAGGATTAAAGGCCCCAAAGGGAAAAAATAAGTTTGAATGATTGTTTTTGGTGTTTTTTTAGAGGAGAAGTGTTTTTTTTGAATTGGTTTGCAATTCATATCGCACTAGAGACTATGACTTAAGAGTGAATGCGTCGCATATCACCCGAAGGGTGCTATATTAAACAATCAAGCCATTGAAAGGAAACCCTTCAACAACCATTTCCCAAGTAGCTTAAGGCTCGTAACGTACAATATTCATTAACCTTTATTAGATATTTTGGATTGTTTAGGAGATGAGAAAAGAAAGACACAAACTAAAGGGGAAACTGGACCCTAAAGTTGTCATGCATAATGCTCCTAAGGTTGGGATGAAAGCGGAATGAAACTATCCTAATCTTTTCATACATGGTTAAGATCCTAATGTCTATCATAACCTCTCTTGAACAAGAGAGATTAGAGGTCCTAAGGGAAAAGAGACAACAGAGGAAACAAGAACAACATAAACAATGTAAGAATGCAAACATGGAATGAGGGAGGAAATTGGTGTGGGGCAAAGACCACCACAAGATCATCTCAACCTCAAACAACAATATGAAATATTCAAGAGAAGAAATAACAAGAAAATGCACCAAAGGAAACACACAAGTGCACAAAAATGGGATGAAATGGCCTAAACCAAGCAACATCAACCATAAGGCACAAAACCAATCACAAATGAAAGGTAAATAAAACCTAAAACAAAGTGAGGATGGGAGATCATATGAGGACAGAAAGTAACTCATATAGACACTCAACCATGAGCATCACAAGCAGAATACAAAGAAGCACAAAGAAATCACCAAGAAATGTTCTCAAGGATTCCATCATTTTAGGTATGCTTCAAGTACCTCCAAAGGAGAGACCAAGCCACCTTAAATGATACTCCTAGGTCATTGGAAAACAAGGGACATAAACTAAAAGCTATCAAAGGCCAAAGTAAAACAAAGCACAAAGGAGTGCAAGTCAATTCCCAAGGGAATCACACATGTTCCACAAAGAAGCCCTAATTGAAAGCTCAAAAGTAAGCAACCAAAAGAACAACCTAAACACAATATAATGACCTAAAAATGAACAAACATCATTCTTAACATGTTATCAACATGAATCAAAAGGCATTGAAGGCTCAAAGGATCCAAAAATGTCATATCCAAAGCAAACTAGGTCAACATGTTTGTATGGACCTTCCTTTGAATAGCTTGACTTGCAAGCTACTCTAAAAATAGGAAATGATCCAAAAATTAACAAATAAAATGCAAGAAGACCATAAATGTATTGGCAATCAGAGGCCAAAAGAACTTAATCAAATTCACTTCACAACATCACCATAGAAATTGATTCACAGGGGTGCTCCATTGTGAAGGAGGATTGCATAGGGTCAAATATAAGGCAACAAAACTCAACATAAAAGTCAACAAGTCAGGGGAAAAATGGTCCTCAAAAATTCCTTCGCTCATCATTGATATATGGATTGAATCTTATTCATTGGATCAAAGGGGCATGAGAGAAATAAATTCAAGAACAAAACATGTCAAAAACTAGGTCAAATAAGACACTTCCAATGGTAAATCCTTTTTTAAAATGAAAAATAAATCATAAAATAAGTTTAAAATTTCTAAAAATAAGAGGACATCTCAAGGAATCTAAAATGTATTTTTGTGGAATTTTTTGGTCATTGGAAGTATTTTTAATGACTTAATTTCTAAACAAATGCAAAAATAAAATAAAATGAAAATGCCAAGAAATAAAACAAACTGTTGGTGCCAATAGCAATAAAAACAAAGCAAAAAAGTGGACAGGGCCCAAAGGGGGGGGGGTGTGAACAGCGTGTAGATCATAAGCCCAGCAGAAAAAAAAAACAAATAAAATAAATCTGGTGACTTGTATGTGGCTGGTCAAACGAGGACCATCATGGAACACAACCAGGAACGCATGATCCTTTGGTCATCCAATCATGTGGCTCAAAATCAGACAACACATTAATGAGAAGTTTAAAAGGAATTTGGTGTGGTGCGGTCAACACGGGTACACGATGGGTCTTAATCGTGACCGTTATAATGAAAAGTACGCACATCAGACGCTTGTGGGGATGACACCTAGGCATCTTCAACCTCAGGACTTGGAGGGAAGAGAAGGTGGCCAGACAGCAACTCCGGTCACCCCTACCAACGTTCCGGCCACCGCGCGGACAATAACACAAACACAGTTTCATAATTTCTCCACAGTTTTGCACATTTCTTATATCAAAGTTCATCTACATCTCGTGAGGATCTCAAATCTACCATTAGTTTTCAGAAATAAAGCTTAAATAAAGAGAAACGAAAGGAAAAAAGAAAACGAGCAAAAACAAAAATGTTCACAAATGGAAACCAAAACATACCAGAATCCATCTACATGTCAAGATGTTCAATAATATGCAAAAATGGCACGAAATAGATGCTTGAATAGAGAGAAAGAATGAAAATAATGTAACCTAAAAAAAAGCTTCTACACAGCTCAGTTTCTTAGCAAAGCTTGCAATAAACCACTCAAAAACTTTCTAATCAACTCAAGGAATGTTTTTGGATGTTTAAAGATGACTGAAACTCAATGAAATGTAAAAAACAATTTTCACTCTCACTCTCACTTTTTCCAAACTGTTCTTGCTCTTTCTCTCACCAAATTCACTTCTGAGGACTTGGAAATGTTCCTGAGCTTAAGTATGTTGGATTCAGATCAGGAGGAGGCCCAATGACAACTCCTTAAGCCCAAACCAAATTTCACTTTTTCAAACTTTTCCCACTTGCCAAGTACACGAATTTGTCCTTTCCAAGCTGTCAAGAAGGCATGGCTGACTTGCATAATGTCAATGCTGATCCAAGGGCTGAGGATTGCCCCTTGGTTTGGCCTTATGGTGTGTTTTTGATATGTTACTTATCATTGAAGAAAGTGTGAAAATGGCCATTAATTTGAGTTCAAACTCCACATCCAAAATTGGCATTGTATTTGGAATGTCATTTGTACTAAAAAAATGCACAAAGTTGATCCAAAATGTCTTCACATGAATTAATCATGAATTTCCCTTTTTAAAGCCTTTTTCATGAAAATTTGATTGGGGATTCTTCAATCCAAGCCAAATCTTTGATACCTTGATGTTTGACAATGCAAACGACCCTATTTGGAGCAAGTTTGATGTTGGAAATATTTTCATTTGAAGTGCACAAAGTGGTGAAATGGACCTATAATGAAAATGACCTGTAATCTTACTTTCCCAAAATACCCCTTCCTTGCAAGCTTCATAACTTGAGTTCTACAAATCAGATGAAAGACTTCTAGTACTTTTTGGAAAGCTAAGACCATGCCCTACAACTTTCATGTTGGACGAACGTTGATGAGAAACATCCTTCTAGGTCAAAAATGGCTTGGAAGTTGGTTGACTTTTGTTGACCAAAATCACATTCATCTGATGACCTGTAACTTGTCTGGATCACAACTTGAGTTGTATAAATCCAATCAAGGACTTCTAGTACTCAAACAAAAGCTAAGAACATTCTCTAACACTTTCATGTTGGCCAAAAGTTGATATGAGACTTGTATCTTGAGATAAGTAGTCTTGAAGTTAGGCACTGAATAGGGGATTTTACCCTGAGAACCCTAATTCAGTCACTCCTCATACTCTTGATTCTTGATTAATTGATATTGAAATGATATACCATGTATCTTAACACAAAATGCCTTGACCATAAAGACTTGGGATTGAGTCTTAATCTCCTTCAATTTCACCGTTGACTCAGGGTTGACCAGATGAAAACCCTAATTGCACCATCTTCAACTGTAGCTCTTCACACTTGTGATAAACACTTGAATGAACTCCACAATGACTCTAAAGGCCTCCAATGAGCTTAAATGACAATCTCCCCTCATGAACATGAGCTTGGGATCCTCAGGTGACCTTCAAATGGCCTCCTAGACAAGAGGTGAACCACATACACTTATCTGCTTATCTAAAGGGCTTGGCCTTGTCTCTGATGATGATAACCTTCTTGTTGACTTGAATACAACCTCTTGATTAGGTTTAGAACCTTTGGCACATCTCTCTTGTTGCTCACACGTATTTTGATCCCCTGCAAAATGCTATGCAATGCAATATGCTAGAACAAATGAAACATAAACCAAGTAAAGGAAATGTTGGGCAAATTTTGGGGTACAAAAACTATGACTCAAAGACTCTCATTTTGCTTGGCCAATTCGTGCTTCTGTTTACAATTCTGCAGGTACTTCTTTACACCTAGTGCAGAGTGATGCAGTTGCAACATCTTCATGATTTTGTCTTGTTTAAAGGAATACAATCAAGGTGCAACAAATGTTGTCATGGGGTAATGAGAAGAATACAACACCATTCCCTTGTGGTTTTGGTTATACTTGGTTCACGTATGGGAATTCTTTGATTCAATATGTTTTTTTGGTCGTATCAAGTTATGGAAATGTTAAAATTCTTCATTATGCAGATTGTGTGGTTTTGAAGTAAATCCTCATATTGCGAGAGAGGAAACATTGAAGAGATTCGGCGAAAGTAGATGAAGTTAAATTTAGAACCTATTGAAGTATTGAACAATCAAAGTGACATCTTCATTTACGCAGAAATCGAAATGGCTCGCTTGTGCTCTTTATATTATTCCTTAGTAACTTATGGACATTTTGTACCATGATAGAACTTGTAAAGTTGTTTCCTTGTAGAACTTTAGACTTGAGACTCATGAGAATTTGTACCATCGTTTAGGATTAATTCACTAGTAGTTTAAGCCTTTTAGCATGACTTTATTTTATTACTTTGAATCTGCACAATGAAACTTTAAAGAATTCTTGGTTTTACATGAAAGAACTCTTGGTTTCATACTTCCCATAACAATTTACCGACTTGACTTAAAAAGTTCTCATTCAAAGTGAGTTGAGAGGATTCTATCATGGCTTGGAAAGCATGTCTTGAACATTTTTCATTCATGGTTAAGGTTTCCAAGTGAACTTAAAAAACTTGTCTATTAGAAATGACTGACCATATGGAAGAAAATACTCATAAGCCTAGAATCTATCTCGAAACATGGCTTGAAAGTTAACCCAATCATAGTTTGCATAAACTCTAATCATGATTTTGAATTAATTTGCATTAAAACTTAAAAACACAACTTAATCACTTAAATATGATCTTAAGGCAACTCGAGGATTGCCATTTGTACCACGCTCAAATTATGCCGTACCATAACTTTCTAACATGACTTAGACTAAGCCTGTACTTTGACCACATATTTGTTATGATTCGATCCCCTTTGAAACCTTATTTGTGTATGCCCTTGGGGTCAGTCTTGACATATGGCCTAAAACCAACTAGAAACCAATTGATCATGCCTTGGAAAGAGACAGTCCCATGGCTTGAGTAGTTGATCTTGTCTCAACTACTTGATCATGAACATGAGAGCACATCCTTGCTTCATCTCCACTTGAAATCACATTTTCCAAGGATCATAACCATAATGGGCATACACAAGGTCTTTATAGAAAAGGTCCTTGAGGATCATGGCCAGAGGCCAGATGACCACTTAGAAAAAGATCATGAATCCATACAAATACTCAATAGAAGAGAATGAGAGGGTAGGACGAATTTAGGGTATGAAAGATGCCCCTATCTAATTGCCTTGAACCTGAGAGGATGAACTGCTGCATGGCATTCATTCTTAGGGTGGAAGTCAATTAGATACAAGAAGACCCCGAAATTTGTTTGACAAGAAAGTAACGTGAAATGCCAGAATGAAGTAAGAGATAACGAAAATGGGATAGCGGGATGCAAAACCTAAACAAAACAGCTTGAGGTGCCTTAGGTAGTCAAAGCAACACATTATCCATTGAGATTCCCCAATGGTACCAAAGCAGTATCTCTGAACAAATGTGAGATTCTTCGAGTGGTTGAAGCAGTACCTTATCCATTAAGGTTATTTGATGATACCAAAGTAGTATCTCTGAACACAACTTGAAATTCTTCGGGTGGTCGAAGCAGTACCTCATGCATAAGGTTCTTCAATGATACCAATTCAGTATCTTGAACATAACTTGAGATTCTTCGGGTGGTCATAGCAATACCTTATCCGTTAAGGTTCTCCTATGATACCAAAGCAGTATCTCGAACAAAACTTGAGATTCTTCGGGTGGTCCAAGCAGTACCTTATCCATTAATGTTCTTCGATGATACTAAAGCAGTATCCTTGAAAAAAACATGAGATTCTTCGGGTGGTCGAAGCAGTACCTTATCCATTAAGGTTCTTCAATGATACCAAAGCAGTATCTTGATAAAACTTGAGTTTCTTCGGGTGGTCGAAGCAGTAACTTATCTATTAAGGTTCTTTGATGATACCAAAGAAGTATCTCTGAACACAACTTGAGATTCTTCGGGTGGTCGAAGCAGTACCTTATGCATAAGGTTCTTCGGTGATACCAGCGCAGTATCTTGAACACAACTTGAGATTCTTCGGGTGGTCGAACCAATACCTTATCCATTAAGCTTCTCCAGTGCAGCGTCTCGAACACAACTTGAGATTCTTCGGGTGGTTGAAGAAGTACCTTATCCATTAATTTTCTTCGATGATACCAAAGCATTATCCCTGAACAAAACATGAGATTCTTCGGGTGGTCGAAGCAGTTGCTTATCCATTAAGGTTCTTCGATGATACCAAAGCAGTATCTAGACAAAACTTGAGATTCTTCGGGTGGTTAAAGTAGTACCTTATCCATTAAGGTTCTTCGATGACACCAAAGCAGTTGCTCGATAAAACTTGAGATTCTTCGGGTGGTCGAAGTAGTACCTTATCCATTACGACTCTCTGATGATACCAAACAGTATCTCGACAAAACTTGAGATTCTTCGGGTGGTCGAAGCAGTACCTTATCCATTAAGGTTCTCCGATGATACCAAAGTAGTATCTCTGAAGCCATGAGATTCTTCGGGTTGTCAAAGCAGTACCTTATCCAATAAGGTTCCTTGATGATACCAAAGTAATATCTCGGGAGGCATGAGATTCTTAGGATCGTCAAAGCAGTACCTTATCCATTAAGGTTCTTCGATGATACAAAAGCAATATCTCAGGAGGCATGAGATTCTTCGGGTTGTTGAAGCAGTACCTTATCTATTAAGGTTCTTCGATGATACCAAAGAAGTATCTCGAACATAACTTGAGATTCTTTAGGTGGTCGAAGCAGTACCTTATCCATTAAGGTTCTTTGATGATACCAAAGCAATATCCCTGAACAAAATATGAGATTCTTCGAGTGGTCGAAGTAGTACCTTATCCATTAAGGTTCTCCGATGATACCAAAGTAGTATCTCGAGCGATAGTATTTTCTAGGAAAAATATTTGAGCAAAATTCCTGTCGGAGGAAAAGTATTGTCCAAACTCTGCAGGGGAAAAGCCTTCAGGAATTATTTTTAACATAACCTCTTCTTGGGGAGAAGCAAGAGCAACATCTGTGGGGGATTATCATTATCAACTGCATGGTTGAAGAATGACTTGTTGGGGACAAGATATTATCAACTCTCTTCAGAGAAATATTGTCGATTTTGATGAAAGACTGACCAAGATGGTTGTGAACTAACCCTGGATCCTGTTATGCTATACCGTTGGTGACAACAATGTTATGCATTATGATGCACAAATATGCATCTAAGATGCAACTGCTAGGCAGTCCAATGCATGCACAAATGCTTTAGATATGCAAATTCTTGATATGGTTAAGATATTATCTTGTATGACATGTTTATAATAACACAAAAGATCAGGTACACTGGGGATAAATTTCCTGTTGGGGATATCACCAGGGACTGGATTTGAATAGGTGCCAAATGAATCTGGACTTTGGCTATGGTATTTGCCAAATGATATTGGACTTTCAAGTTTTGTGAGGATGTCAGCAAGGGTGGACTTTATTTGATGATGCCATCAGGGTGGACTTTTAGTGGTTGCCAATGAAAATTGGATTTAAAGGGTAAAATTGAAGGTGCCAACTGAAGTAGACTTTTGTAGTTGCCAATAAAAGATTGGACTTTAAGATTTTATGGGGTAGTGAGAGGATTTGACTACTCTACATCCCACATTTGGAGACCCAATGAGTGACTAGAGGAACTGATTGCCCCTAGTAAACTTTGGACGCAATGCTGGGGAACCATATTAGGCAGATCCCTAAAAAATATTGTTTATGATGAAGAGTCTGGGTGACTGACAACTGATTTGATGCTTTGACGTGGTGAAATTTTACTTTGGGACCATCTATTCTCCTCCAAGATCTTTAAACACCAAAATAAATTTTATTGCTTGTCAAACGTTATTATCATTATTTTTTAACTGAAGTTTCAAAATAGAAATTATCAAAAATGAAATTAATTCGCAAACAATCAGATAAAGTAAAAAATGAGCAAAGTTTAGTGAAAAATCTCTCTTTATATTGATTCGACCCTTAAATGGGTAAGTATATACAAGGATGCAATTCCTTAATTAGGTAATTGCGGTGCAAGAAAAATATAATGGCAATACAAATTATTAAAGTTCCATTGAGTTTCAACACTGCTATAGCCCCTACGACTTAAAAGACCTTAACACCTTGCTTCGCGGGAAGACGGCTGGAATGATTCCTCTCTTCGATTATGTATCAGGGTTAAGTGAACATGCATACTGGATATTTTTGCCATGGAATTTGTCCCTAATTTTTGCCTGGATCGCCCTTTCGGGTTTTCAATCCACCGGGACACCCTTTTTTGCCTGAGCCGCCCTTTTGGGTTTTCAACTCAGTAGGCCTATATTTTTTATTTTATCCCTAACTTTTGCCTGGACCGCCCTTTCAGGTTTTTAGTCTACCATGATAGCTATTTTTTTTTGCCTAAGTCGCCCTTTCAGGTTTTCGACATAGCGACTTTGGTTATTCCACTTTTTTAGGCAAAGTATCGTTTGACAAAATCTGCATTTACCGGGTAGGGTAATTCATCCCCATCCATAGTTACGAGTTTTAAGGCACCGCCAGAGAATGCCTCTATTACAACATACAACCCTTCATAATTTGGAGTCCACTTGCCCCTAGATTCATTGTACATAGTCATGATCCTCTTGAGTACTAGGTCACCTTCCCTGAATATCCTGGGATGCACTCTCTTGTCAAAAGCTCTCTTCATGCGTCTCTGATAAAGCTGTCAATGACATATAGCTTCCAAGCGTTTTTCCTCAATAATATTGAGCTCATCAAATCTCGTCTTCACCCATTCTGATTCATCAAGCTGAGCTTCCATTAAAACTCTCAATGAGGGGATTTCAACCTCTATCGGAAGAACCGCTTCCATACCATAAACCAATGAGTAGGGAGATGCCCCTGTTGAAGTTTGTACTGAGGTAGGATATCTGGGCAACGCAAAAGGCAACATTTCATGCCAATCTTTATATGTGACCACCATTTTCTGGATGATCTTCTTGATGTTCTTATTGGTTGCCTCAACGACTCCATTCATCTTGGGTCTGTATGGTGTTGAGTTGTGGCGTTTGATCTTGAAACTGGCGCATAATTTATCCATCATTTTGTTGTTGAGATTCGACCCATTATCAGTGAAGATACGATTAGGCACTCCATATCTGCATATAATGTTGTGCTTCAAGAAGCGGGCAACCACTTGCTTGGTAACATTGGTGTATGATGCAACTTCAACGCATTTGGTGAAATAGTCTATGGCCACCAATATGAAGCGATGTCCATTCGAGGCTTTCGGCTCAATCATCCCAATCATGTCTATTCCCTACATGAAAAAAGGACCATGGTGAAGTCAAGACATTCAAAGGAGGGGGAGGCACATGGATCTTATCAGAGTATATCTGACACTTGTGACAAGTTCGAGCATGATGGTAACAATCAGCCTCCATGGTGAGCCAATAATAGTCTGCTCTCAATATCTTCTTTGCCATCGTATGTCCATTTGCGTGGGTATCAAAACAACCCTCATGAATATCCTTCAGAATCTGCTCAGCCTCATGCTTTTCCACACATCTGAGTAGAACATTTTCATGGTTGTGTTTGTACAACACATTCCCACTGAGGAAGAAATTGGACGCCAATCTGCGTAGAGTTCTTTTGTCAACACCCAAGGCACCCTCAGGATATTCTTGCTTCTCTAGACAACACTTAATGTCTTGGAACCATGGATTTTCATCTGATCCTTCGTCAACAGTCAAACAATGAGCATGTTCTTCAAAGCACTGTAGATCAATGGATGGCCTATGGTTGGTCCATATCATCTTATACATGGACGCCAGTGTTGCCAAAGCATCTGCCATTTGATTTTTCTCTCTGGGCACGTGGGTAAAAGTGATATCATCGAATCAGGGGAGTAGCTTAGCCACATAATTCAGGTATGGAATTAAGTTTTCATGTTTTGTATCCCAGTCACCTCTTATCTGGTGTATTACTAAGGCAGAATCTCCAAACACATCGAGAGTTTTGATTCTCAAGTTGATGGATTCTTCTAATCCTAGTGTGCAAGCTTCCTACTCAGCCATATTATTAGTACATGTAAAGAAAAGTTTGGCTATGAATGACATGAGAAAGTTCTTGGGAGACGTGATCACTGCCCCAATTCCATGTCCATAAGAATTTAAAGCACCATCGAACATGAGAGTCCATCGCTCCCCTGGTTTTGGTCCTTCATCTGATTCTGGCTCTTCGTAGTCTTTTACCATCATGATATCCTCATCTGGAAAGTCAAACTTTAAAGGCTGATGATCATCCACTGGTTGATGGGCATGATGGCCCGCTAACACACCGCCCTTAATGGCCTTCTGGATGACATATTAGATATCGTATTTGGACATAAGCATTTTCCATCTGGCTATCCTATTGGTGAGAGCAGGTTTCTCAAAGATGTATTTAATGGGATCCATCTTAGAGATCAGATATGTGGTATGTGTTAGCATATATTTCCTAAGACGTCTACCGGCCATACAAGGGCACAACAAGTCTTCTCAAGTAAGGAGTATCTTGTCTCGCACTCATTGAACTTCTTACTGAGGTAATATATGGCGTGCTCCTTCTTACTAGTGTCGTCTTGTTGCCCCAACACGCAACCCATGGATCATCAAGCACAATTAGATACATAATAAGTGGTGTTTCAGGAACATGCGGCCATACAAGGGCACAACAAGTCTTCTCAAGTAAGGAGTATGTTGTCTCGCACTCATTGAACTTCTTGCTGAGGTAATATATGGCGTGCTCCTTCTTACCAGTGTCGTCTTGTTTCCCCAACATGCAACCCATGGATTCATCAAGCACAGTTAGATACATAATAAGTGGCGTTTCAGGAACATGCGGTATCAGGATTGGTGGTTCTTGCAAATATTCTTTGATCTTATCAAATGCCTCTTGGCGTTCATCATCCCATATAATTGACTGATCTTTTCTGAGCAACTTGAAGATTGATTTGCAAGTGGCAATGAGATGTGAAATAAATCTGGAGATATATTTCAACCTCCCCAAGAAGCCACGAACCTCTTTCTCGGTTCTAGGCGCGGGAATACTCTGAATTTTCCTCACCTTATCAGGATCCACTTCAATCCCTTTCTGACTTACAATAAAGCCCAACATCTTTCTAGATCGTACCCCAAGTGTACACTTATTGGGGTTAAGTCTCAGTCTAAACTTTCTCAATCGAGCAACAACTTTCCCAAATTAATCAAGTGCTCTTCTTCAGTTTGAGACTTGGCAAGCATATCATCAACGTGCACTTCAATCTCTTTATGAATCATGTCATGAAAGAGTATTACCATCATACGTTGATATATTGCCCCAATATTTTTCAGTCTGAATGACATCATCTTATAGCAGGAGGTGCCCCATGGTGTGATAAAAGTGGTATTCTCCATGTCATATGGATCCATTTTAATTTGATTGTAACCGGAAAATCCATCCATGAAGGAGAAAATAGAGAACTGAGCCGTGTTATCCACCAATACATCAATGTGAGGTAACAGGAAATCATCCTTAGGCTAGCTCTGTTTAAATCGCGATAATCCACACACATGCGAACCTTTCCATCTTTTTTTGGTACCGACACAATGTTAGCAACCCATTATGGATATTTTGCAACTGCCAGGAACCCAGCATCGAACTGCTTTTGGACTTCTTCGCGAATCTTGAGAGCCATGTCAGGACGGGTCCTCCTCAACTTCTGCTTGACAACATGGCATTATTGCTTGAGCGGTAATTTGTGTACAACAATGTCCATATCCAATCCAGGCATGTCTTGATACGAACAGGTGAACACATCAACATACTCTCGGAAAAGCTCTATCAACTTGGTCTTGACTGTATCTTGAAGAGACGCTCCAACTTTCACCTTCCTTCTATCTTCGTTAGTGCCTAGGTTGATGATTTTGACATCCTCTTTGTGTGGCAGGATGACCTTATCTTCTTGTTGTAGTAGCCTTGCCAATTCATCGAGGATTTCACAATCTTCATCGCCTTCTTCTTCAGCTTGATAGACCGGGCAATCAAAATCATACAGACCTATAGCAGCATCGTTGTCAAGCATCTCGGCAGTGTCTCTGCATGTTATGATTTATGCAGTTTATTTAGGAACGTGCGTGCATAAAATAAATGCCATTTATTGTAAAAAAGTATAAAGAAAAGAAAATAAGCAAAAATTGAATGCAAACTTATATTTATTAATAATAAATGTGTTTTAAAACATCAGGTGGCCCATACAATGATCCACTACGCCTTGGGAAGAGCGTATGGTTTTTGACAAACAATAAAAATTACATTTGGTGTGGGAAGAACTGAGGGATTTCAATTGTTTTCCAATTCTGAAGCTCTTCACCAGGTCTGGCTTGACGAATCCAACTTGCAGAAACTTCTTTATCATCAACCTTATCTTCAATAACCATAGCTGCTGTATGATCAAAGATGTGTCTGACACTTTTAAAAATATCCCCCACGGGAGGGACCTGCTCTTGGTTGTATGCAACCGTTGCTGTACTAGAAGATGGATGGTACCCCAGTCCAAATTTATCAAATTTTTCTATAACTTCAACTACTTTGCTCCAGCCTTGTGCGTTCCATTCATCAACAACTGCTTTTTCTTCTTCATATGAAGCCATTGACGATCTTGTTTCTTGATTATCTGGAACTCGTTGTACCAAAGTACTTACCACCTCAAAAGACTAGAAAGGTGTCTCAACCATTTCACCCTCAACCTCAATGTAACAAAAAGAAGTTAAGTGACTCACCAGAATGTCTTCCTCCCCTCCAATTAGAACCACCTTTTCATTGCTGACAAACTTCAGCTTTTGGTGAAGAGTAGACGTAACAACCCCTGCTGAATGAATCCATGGTCTTCCCAGTAAGCAACTGTATCCTGTGTAAATGTCCATTACTTGAAAAGTAATGGCGAAGACTGTTGGCCCAATCTTTATCGGTAGGTCAACCTCACCTATCACTGCTCGTCTTGAGCCATCAAATACTTTTACTATCAAGGCTCTCGGATTCATACTGACTCCTCTTACATGCATCTTTTCCAAAGTGATCTTGGGGAGTACGTTCAAGGAAGAACCTGTGTCCACCAAGACTCGTGATATTAAAGTATCCTGACACCTGATGGAGATGTAGAGAGCTTTGTTATGATTCCTTTTTTCTGAAGTCAGATCATCGTCATTGAACCCAAAGAAATTCCCAGTGGTCACACTGGCTATCACATTGTCAAATTGAGCTACAATAATGTCTTTAGTGATATGCGCAACACTCAACACTTTCAATAGCGACAATCTATGTGCATCTGAACAGAGTAGTAATGCAAGCATAAATATCTTAGTGGGAGTTTGGTTCAATTGGTCGACTACTTTGTAGTCGCTCTTCTTGATAATTTTCAAAAACTTTTCAGCTTCTTTATGTGTAATTGCTGATTTTGGAGTCAACACTTTTGCTGGTGGTTCGACGTTTGGAAATTCAATTGTCGTGTCAACAACTTTCCCTTTATCTTTGGCAGGTGCTTCTACTGGTTTGGCTATAAATAATCGACCACTACAGGTCATTCCACTAGGCCCAACCACATCATCACATTTGGCTCCATCATACTCAATCACTAACTTCCCTGGACCTTGTTTACAAAATTCAGGCTCAGGTATATCAACAGGGTACTCAATCACTATCGGAGCTGGTCGTGCTTGTATTTGTCTATTAATATCGACTTCATCATATTGCATGACTACAGGCGCTGGACGAACATGTCTTTGTTGAAAAGCCTCTGGTGCATCATACTGGATAACTACAGGAGCTGGACGAGCTCGTCTTGGTGGATAAATCTCTGTCTCATCATATTGGATTTCAATAGTGGCCACATTCGGATCTCGACATTCTATCTGAATTATACCTTGATCTAGGAACCTCTGCAAATGTTCCTTAACAGCTTCTTCAATCAAATCCTCAGCTTCACCCTGGGGGATCATCCACTTTTCTTTAGCTGTTCTCCTATGATAGCCATAGGAGTACAAACATCTTCAACTCTTGTAATCAACCTTAAATCATTGCCTTCCTCCACAGAATTAACAAAATAACTTCCATGTGTAGGTAATGGATTATTCTTAACATTGGCACCTCTAGGAGTGAATGTAAGATCCTTAGATTCCACCAAGTCCTGCACCCTATTCTGGAATGCATATAAGTTATCTATGGAATGTCCAAGGGCCCCTTTGTGAAATTCACAACGAGCATTGGCATCATACCCGGAAGGGTATGGGAAAGTTGCGGACGCAAGTCTCAAAGCGTTAAATGTCCACTCTAATTTAGCTGAGAAAAGATCTGACCATATGACATTGGTACCAGACCAATGCGCCTTCTTGGCACTCTTGGCCTCTTTGCCGCTGGGCTGGTGCATTTTAGTATTGTGGAGAAGGAACTCTTTGGTAGTTGGGTTGCTGTTAAACCTGTTGTTGAACAGACTGTTGATAGGGAGTTTGAGCAACCACATCTACTTGTTGGTATTGAATTTCCACCGGGGCTCCGTCTCTTTGCCCCCTCATAATGACATTAGTTTCCTCTTCCCTCCTTTTCACAAAGATTTTCTTCCCACCATTTGTAGCAACAACAACAACTTTGTTCTTTTTCAAATGGCTTTCAATCCTTTCTCCCACCGACACAACTTCAACAAAGTTAGGGAAACTAGATCCTAGCATACGATCCAAGTATTGAGGTTGTAATGTTCCCATAAACATATCTGTTAACTCTTTGGTCAACAGGGGTGGTTGGACACGAGCTGCCAGTTATCTCCATCTTTGAGCGTACTCTTTAAGTGACTCATTATTACACTGAGCCATATCCTGCACCTGGGTGCGATTCGATGCTAAGTCAGTATTGTACTGATAATGCTTAGAAAATGCATCCCGAAGATCTCTCCACATGCTAACTTTCCCCTTCTCTAGTTGCATGTACCATTCAAAAGATGCCCCGCTAAGGTTATCTTGGAAATAATGTATTAAGAGTAAGTCACTTTCGATATGAGAAGCCATTTTTCGACAGTATGCTCTCAGATGAGTCTTAGGACAACTGACCCCTTTCTATTTGTCAAAGTTTGGGACCTTGAACTTTTTTAGTATCACCAGTCCGGGAACTAGACACATATCAATGGAATTCAAGCCTAGAGTTTTTTAGACTTCGAAGGACTTGAAATTCTCTTCCAAAGTGCGTAGTCTATCCATGGAAGGTGTTGCACCCCAAAATTTGACCAACATCTCTTTACCTAGCTTATGTTTCATTTCATTCACATTAGCATTATCATTTGCATTTCATTGACATGTATGCAGGAGATCAAGAGGTATGATTACCAATCAAGGGCTACACAAGAGTTGGAAGCTAGCCAAGAAGCTTATTCAAGTGCTCAAGGGTAGAGAGAGTGGTTGAAACTAAGGTTGTGTGCCTCCTAGCTTGAGAGTTGTGGGGAGCCATCAGATGATTTTGAAGCCAAGAATGTGAACTTGAAGCTTGAGACAGCTTAGGAGATGTCTTGAAAGCCATCATGAAGCCCAGACATGTCATTGTGCAAGATTAAGAAGACTCAGCCATAAGTGGTGTAATTAGGGTTTGACTGGGTCAACCCTAGGTCAACTGATGATTTGGAGAGGGTTGAGACCTAATACAAGAGCCATGTGATCATGGATTGATGCATTGAGATGCTATAAGGATGATTCCAAGGTCAACTCATCATGATTGAAGAGTTTGAGAAGTTTCAAGCTAGGGTTTCTAAGGCTTGACAGTGTAAAATCCCCTAGTTTGACCCCTATCTTCAAGGCAGTTTAGCCCAAGATGTGATTGTCATCCCATCTTGCCCCAACATGAATGTTGTAGAGATTGCTCTTAGCTTTAATTTGAGTACTAGAAGTCCTTTATAGGATTTGTATAACTCAAGTTATGACTTTGACAAGTTACAGGTCATCTGAGGTATGTGAATCTGGGGGCTTGAAAGTTACCCAACTTGCATCAAACGTTTGCCCAAGAAGGATGATTCCTATGAACTTTTGGTCAACATGAATGTTGTTCCTTATCCTCTTAGCTTTCTAGAGAGTACTAGAAGTCCTTGATAGGATTTGTAGAACTCAAGTTAGGGCTTTGACAAGTCAAGGGCATTTTGGTCATTTGGAGATTACAGGTCATTTCAAACATAAAGCCATAACTCCTATTTCCAAGCTTCAAATGGAAAAATCTTCAACATCAAAATTTTTCAAAATGATGTTTTAAGGCTAGTAAGGAGGTCATGAGATGATGGAAATGCTTGTAGCTCAAAGTTGCAAAAATGACCTAAAATAAGGGCATAAGTTAAATAAACCAAAGTTGGAAATTGATATTTTCAACCTACACATCCAAACCATGGCATGTAATATATCATTTTGACTCTAGAAAACATTTTAAGAACATTGGTTTAGCCACATTTTTGAGTTGAGATTCAATTTGTGGACTTGCTTTGAAAAGTGATTACTTGCATATTAAGTAACTTATGCAAAACATAGAATCAAGGCATAACCAAGAGCCTTTGCAAGCTAAACACTCTCAAAATGTCACTAGGGGAGAAATTGAAAGTGAATGAGGTTGGTTTCAAGCTGCAAACATAATTATGCATATCATGAGATGTGTTTGAAAATCTCATGACATGAGAAGTGGAAACTCTCATTAGAAGGATCTAGATCATTCATACATCATCTATATATTGAATAGAGTTGATCCAATGCAAGGGTTGGTGATGATTGTAGAAGAGAGCATAGATTGAGATTGAATTTTCATAGCTTGCAATTGAATTCGGTTTCACCAAATTCTTCACTTTCCATCCATTTTCTTGATTGAAACTTCTTCCATGGATGCTAAGGATTGAGTCCAGATCATAATCAAGAAGAATTCGTGGCTAATTGGTGCTCTTGAACTCAGAATTTTCCAGCTGCAACTCACCATCGGGTTTCAAGATTTAGGAGCTTTCAACCGGTTCTTTTGCATATAGAAGCAAGGAAAAGGTTCATTGAACGTGTCTGAAAGATTAGAGAGCTTGAATTGGAGGTTTAGTGCATCTGTTCATCCAAGATTTTCAGGTTGGTAACTTTCTTCCTCTAGCATGATTTAGGTAGAATCAAGGTGAATTAAGGTGTTAGATTCATTGTGGAATGGTGTAGGATGGATTTCAGATAGTTAATTTGAGAATTAGTGACAAAATAGGCGCATTACCATTTTCGGTTGAGATTTGGATATGGTGAATCTTGAGGATTTATGTTGAATAAAGGGTATGGTTGAACTCGTGACAAGATTTGGGATAAGTTTCATATATTGATCATTTGCAATGGAGGCCTGTAGAGAGAACTAGGGTTGGGGAAGGTGACCGGAGCACCACCGGTGGTGGCCGAAGCTGGGCGCAAAGTTGCAGAGGTTTGAAAGGTAGAAGACGACCCCAGGACCATCAGATCTTGGTTGGACCTTTGACTAGAAGCTCATCCAACGGCCTTGTTTTAATTTGAAGTTGTGAGAGAGTCTGAGTAAGTGAAACGATGCGTTTCACTTACTAGCTGGTTTTGGGCTTAATGAAACAACCACTATCCACACCCCCCAGCGAGCCCAATTGTCATATTGAACTGATTCTGTTTGCTATTTGCACCGCGCGTGTGGTTATTTTTATTTGATTTTCTTTAATTTTTCATTTTATTCATGATTCTTGGGAAAATCATATAAAATTGAAAGTTAATCCAATTAATCCCATTCTTTTTGCATTTTACTCATGATTGAGTCTAGTATTTTTTAGAGAAAAAATATTTTCATTTCATGTATTTTCTGATTTTATGGGAATTTTGCATTTTAATTGATATTTAAATGGTTATGTTTGATACATATTTTTGTGGAATTTTGTGTGATCATGTGGTGATGATTTTGATCCTAATTTTTTGTGTGTGATTAGTTTAGATATGTATGCTCCCATAGTATTTTTCTCACATTTTTGTGATGAAAATAGGTGTGCTTTCTAGATTGATATTTAGGTGCTTCCTTTTAGGGTGTTAGGTTTAGTACCTTGTATTGTAGAATTTATTTCTAGGTTCAATGTGATGATTTGATCTCTGAAATTAATGTGGTAGAGTCATGATTGACCTAGGTTCCCATAGTCATTTTTGTAGGATTTTACAATTGGTTTTAGTATTTTAGTTAGGACTAACTTTAGTACTAGGTTTTAGGTGATCCTAACTTACTAACTCAACTAGACTAACTTCCTTAGCCCCCTTAGATTAGGGTTTTTGCTTGGTTTGCCTTTGGTTGAGATTGAAGACAAGTGGAAGGCAAGGTGAGGATGCTTGAAGTTGCTTGAAGTTTCCTGGAGCTTTGGGAATTGCTTGTGCCTGAAGGTGTCTGATGAAGATGTAGGAAATAGGAGCCATAGGGAGAGCCTTAGAACTAGAATGATTTCTTTCACAAATATGGAAAGCATCTTGTGCTTCCATTCCTCCCAATGACTAAAAGTCCTTCTCAGATATTCACATCCCTCCTTTGGAGGGATGAGTGGCTTTATCTGGGAAGTAGAACTTTGAGGGAACCAGTCTCTCATAATGATGAACCCTTACAGGCTTCCTTTGGTTGTCAGTAAGCTGTTTATCATTTCCACTCATCCTGTTCAATCAATGGTCTTCTGGTTTGAGTATCTTGAAGGATGTTAGACTTGAGTTTGAAGATGAGGACTTCATTGAAGAGTGTGGAAGAGGATGATTCCTTGAGCATTGCCATTGCAGCTGAAGTTTGAAGAGCAAAAGAGCAAGTTGATACTTGAAGATTCAATGGAGATTGAGTGAAGAGCTGAGGCTTAAAGGGTTGAAGGATGAAGTTGACACTTCCAGGTGATTGAAGACTACTCTAAGAAGCTGAAGCTTGTAGATGAAGAAGACCAAGTTGAGACTGGTGAAGCAAAGAGAGCTGAAGCTTGAAGACTAAGTTGATACTTATGAAGAGGATTCAATTGAGATTGAGTGAAGAGCTGAAGCTTGAGGAATAAAGGATAAGTTGATACTTACGTTGATGCATTGAGAGCCTGAAGGAATCAAGTTGACACTTGTAGTTAGGAGTGAAGCCTGAGGGTGGAAGTGACTGAAGAGCTGAGGCTTGAAGAAAAGAGAATAAGTAGATACTTATGTTTGATGGGTTGAAACCTAGAAAAGCAAGTTGATACTTGTCATGAGAGATGGTAGCCTTGAAGGGTGATTGAAGTCTGATGACTGAAGCTGCTGTCAGAAGAGCTGAAGCTTGGAATTGAAAGAGAGAGGGGTTGATCTGCTTTCTTGTCTGTTTTCTTTTCTGTGTTGATGTGCCTTGTTTGATTTTCTTGATGCATTAGAATAAGTTGATATCTAGACTGACTGTAAGCTAGGAGCATGATTGCACTAGAGGTTGAGTTGCTCCCTCTGCTTGTATTGTTACTATATGGCTTTGCTTGAGGGTATTCGGTAGAGCCCAACTCCCTTGTCCATGTGGTTTGTTTGCTTGATAGAATTTTATTTCATTTCTTCTATATGATTGCAGTTTACTGTATTTTGCTTGATAGCACTTTATTTTATTTCTGCTGTATGATTGCTGTTATTCATTCTGGCTTGAGGTTGAGATGAGCTTGTGGAGGCTGCTGCCCCACACACATTTCCTCCCTCACTTGCATTGCATGCATTTTACAGTCGTTTATCTATTTACTGTTTAAGCTGATGCTTTATCTGTTTCTGTTTATCATTGATATGATCCCTTAGGACTCTCATTTCCTTTGATAAGGAAATGATGATTAGAACTTTAGGTTGAAACCTATGCATGATAACTTCTAGGAGTTCCCTGTTTCAAACCTCAACCATAGGATGAATCCTTGGCATGACAACAGTAGGACTTGATAGTCTCCCCGTAGTTGAACCCCTCTCTTCTCATCTCAAACAGCTTAAAATACAGTAATCATGAATGATTTCTTTCGTACGTTACGAGCCTTAAGCTATCTGAGAAAGGATTATTGGAGAGCTTTTTTCCACAGTCTGGATGTTTAGTATGGCACCCTTTGGGTGACGTGCGACGCATTCACTCTCAGGTCATAGTCTTTAGTGCGATTGAAATTGCAAACAAAATAAAAAACACTTCTTGTGTAAAAGACAGAAAACAAACTTCAAACCTTTTTGCCCCGTGGGCCCATAATTCAAAGGAAAGCTTTTCTGAAGAAAAGAGTGTCGTTAAACTTCAGCGCCAACGCAAACAGGCTTTGTCCCTAACTGCTGGAACTGCTGTTTAACCCTACTCGATAAAACAGACGAATCTGAACCCCCGTAATCCGTATTATCCCGAACTACGTTAGCTCTGATCTCTCATGCCTGTTGAGAGTACGTAGGCACAATACTGATGTATTGGCGAGCCACCTTCCCCGTAACCCGTAGTAAGCCGAACTACGTTGACTCTGATTTCTCATTCTCTGATGAGAATACGTAGGCATAAAGCGCAACGCTTTGTCGAGTCATTTTCTTTTCTTTTTAAGCTAGCCTTGATAGGTAGATAGATAAAACCAACCCGTCCAATAAATACAACAAGCGTGGATCCCGTCGAGTACGACGGACGTGGGGGGTGCTAATACCTTCCCCTTGCGTAACCGACTCCCGAACCCAGACAATGGTTGCGATGACCTTGTCTTATACCTTTTCGTTAGGTTTTTACGATCGTTTCCTTTCCTGTTCTGAGGGATAAATAACGAAAGGTGGCGACTCTTCTGTTTTGCCGGCACCTTATTTTCGCGAAAGCGACAGCTGGCGACTCTGTTGGGGACTTGATAGTTTCCTGGGATCCAACGTCCCGTATGCGAGTCAGTTTGGGGATCCGACGTTCCATGCGAGAGTCAATCCTAGCGCTTGTATGATTACTTGTTGGGTTGTTTTTATTTATCGCACTTTATTTCCCGCACTTTATTTTCAGTATGATATGATTATCTGTGCTGTTGTGGGAGGGGCATTCTGATGAGTTAGAAGCCAGACCCTGGCTTGAGTGAACTTAGCATTAGTTATGGAAATTAGTGGGCGTGTGCTTGCTTGGCAGGCACTAGTGTCTCATGAAATCCACGCTCAGGACGAGGTTCTCCCGGTTGACTTCTTTTTCAACCCTTTGGGTTGAGGGGGTTACTAGTTTGGAGGATTGTCGACTCTGGGGACCGATCATTTGGGATTCAGCCGAGTGAGGCCGCTTCATGAGCTGGTGATGCCACACCTTCTGGGTATCGTATCACCCCTCTTGAATGTCTGTGACGCTGATGACCGCATAGGATGCCGAGCTTGTGTCAGTTTAGGTCCATACCTATGAGCAGGGTTGGGTTTGTTGCAGGAAACTTTGACCTTCAGACTACCCGGTTTTCTTGACAGTGAATCAGTTTTGGGTTGGGATCAGAGGATCTCATCATCAGATGTGTATTTGTTCTTGACAAAACAGGTTTTTGACTGGGATCAAAGGATCCCACCAGCAGATATATGTATGTTCTTGACAGAGCAGAGTTTTGGTCCTGTATCAGAGGACCTTATATTCAGAGATGTGTATTTGTTCTTGATAGAGCAGGTTTATGATTGGGATCAGAGGGTCTCATCAGCAGATGTATATTGGTTCTTGATAGAGCAAAGTTTTGGTCCTGTGTCAGAGGTCCTTATTATCAGATGTTTGTTCTTGATAGAGCAAAGTTTTGGTCCTGTATCAGAGGTCCTTATTATCAGATGGTTGTTCTTGACAGAGCAGATTTGTGGTCCGATACCGGGGTTTTCTTCTTATCAGAGATAGTGGTTGTTCTTGACAGAGCAGCATCATGGTTTTGTTGATACAGAATCTCCACAGCACAGTTGCCTTGATCTCCTGCTGCATGATTGCATTTTACATTGCTTTGCATACTCATTTGCATTTCATTAACGTGTGTCTGTTGTTGCGGTGAAAATTTGATATCAAGCTATTAATTAACTTGAACCTTATTTCTTTTTACAACCGATCTTTAATTTATCCAAAGGAAAGGTCTCAAGAAAGAAAAACCTTTTTCGCGATGTAACGACAATGCTTAAGAGATTCGGGGATCGGGGGTTAGTTATATCTAGGGAAGGTATTAGTGATCGCGACTTTCTATGTCTAATACAACCTAACTGCAAGTGCACAGTCTATCGTGTAGTAATAATAAATATAGATCCCACAGGGACTCGTAATCAAACTAGTGTTCTTGGGAGTTACTATGTTTAGCTAGGTAGAATATGTTTAAGGGAATAGGATTGTCACTAAAAGGGAACTAAGAATACTATTTAGATTATAATTGATTGAATCGATACGTAGTAATTGTGTTCTTCAGGGATTTGATAAGTTACTGGTGTATGAAATAATTTTCAAAGTTTATTTAAGCAGAAAATGGAGATTTGAAGACTCTCGCCTCACGATGGTTATTGACGCTAATCATAATCCTAAGGGCCAAACGTACACTTTCGTATCCCGTTCGGGGTTAAAATTATTTTTTGGAAATCTCTAAGTTCTAATTCATTTTAAAGTGCTTTCGCTGTTATTAAAACAAATGCCTAGTGTTTACTATCTGACCTTACCGCAGCTTTCGCTTGTTGGTTCGTATCTTAATTAATTTCCCACTTTCGTGGCAAAACTACTTTTAAATAAGTTCTCGCTTTCGCGACGAAGTTTATTCAGTGAATCAATTTTAAACACTCAGACCATAGATTACTTTTATGAAAAGAAAGTTTTTCAACCAGTTGTTATCAAATCCCATTCGAATTATTACTACATATCGATTACCTAAGTTTAGCTAGACATGGATTTGGGAAAGATAAAATATAAATAAAAACAATAAATAATGATTTGCATTATAATAAAACTGGAATCGATCAAAATGAAAACCTGTAAATATTCCAATTGGCCTTTGGGCAGATCCTCCACAGATGTTGGCAGGATTCTGATCTCTAATGCCAAATTGATCGTACAGTACAAGTAGAAATTATAGAAGAATGGAAAAGGCAATACAGGAAAGGTAAAGAGAAACAAATAAGAATAAAACTGGAAAATAATGCTCTGGAAATTAAATTCGACAGCACTTCATGGTATGAATGCAGCACACTTTCTGAAGTCCCCTGCTTCCCTTTTTATAGAAGTGGAATCCCAACGGTTATCACTGAAGATGATGGACCTTGAGGCAGATAATTTAGGGAGTAGTGGTCCACTCTGTGGGAATTGGAACTGATTCTTTGACGTGTAATCTGAGTGGGGCGTTTTTGCCTGCATGACGGTCGTCACAAGGTGTGACGGTCGTCACCTGTGTGACGGTCGTCATGAAGCTGTGACGGTCGTCACATCAGCAAAAACAACTTGTTGCGCTTTTCATTGTGTTTTCACTCCTTTTTCGTCCATATTTCATCTGAGATTGCTTCTTTTCTTCATGTTGCCTTGTTTAGACGTGATCGTTGAATACCTGCAAAACATCAGACAAATACACGAAAATAACCCGAAATCGGATCGAAAACGGTTAGACTTTAGTTGAATTATGCATGAAAATATCTATATGATTTCGTGTTATCAAACTCCCCTAAGCTTGAATCTTTGCTTGTCCTCAAGTAAAACATGGAAAAGTCGGCAAGCACGAGGCAGCTTCTTCGTTCGCAGAGTTTGGAAAAACCGGGATTCTTGGTAGGAACAAGATGAGTATCATGACGACACTGGACTACAAGTCTTCGGAGGTCTCCTTTTTATGCAAATCGGTCTCAGTCATGCTACTGTAGCTTGGTGTTAAGATTCTCGCGGCAAGTTCACCCTGTTTGTTCTAGCGCAATCACATTAAGCCCGTTGTCGGCACACTTTCATGGCAAGTCGACCTGTTAGTGAATATGATCTTATTTCTGTTTTTGGTCTTCTTCATTGATCATAAGTTTATGTCATTGATTTTTCAATGAGTTTTTCGTGCCGTTGGGCTAAATGCTCGGGTGAGGAGCACCTAACTTAGAAGGAAACGTGTCTTATATTTTTGGGCTATTTAGCTCCCTTTTCATGATTTTTCATCTTTTTGGAGATCATACACTTATTTGCATCGGTCGCTCGCTTAGAAGTGTTTTCAGGATGGTGCTGACTGCTAGTATAAACTACTTGGGGTTGAGTTTGCGCAGACACTTGAGACTTTGGTACACGTAGGTAGTGAAACCGACTCGCATAAACTGGAGATCTAAGGTGTCAGGATGGTACTGGTTTTGTTAGAACTGTCGTTTCCTCGGAGTTTCAAAACTTGTTTTGAACTCGGTTGCATTCTCGTGATGCTTTTGCTTTTGAAGAACGAGCGAAATTTTTTTTGTTTACGTTGAATAATGTGGGGATTGTTTGCGTAACGGGAAAAATATATAGACGAGCTTTATTTGCTAGAAATAGAAAGTGTTAAAATAGAAATTACGAAAACTCAAAGTGCAGTGAAATGCAAATAAAGGAAATAAAGGAAATTCAGAGTACAGTGGAATGGAAATATGGCTCCGCTCCCACACTATCTCGATCAGTGTCCTCACTGATTCTTGAAGCATGCGAGAGGGAGATACAACGGAAAATGAAAGTACAAATAAACTGAAATATAGTAAACAATGAAGGAAAAAAATGAAAATCTAGTCACGGCCTCTGTCACGTCCGCGCTGGCGTCCTCTGGCTCTGGCAAGGGCTACTCTGTCCTCATAGCTCATAGCTCCGGTGTGGTAGACGGTGTCTCGGAGTCCTTAGACCTGCAAGGTCAGATTCGCCAGGTTCTCAGTGATAGTAGCTTGGCCGGTGTGAAGTTGTTGCATTTGAGTCCGGTGCCAAGCTTCGAACTGGCCAGCTCGCTGATTCTGCTGCTGCAGCATCGCGAGTATCTGTGCCTGCTGGTCTAGGGAGCGGCGGAGGTCCTCTTATGTGTAGTCTGGCACGGGATGATGGCGGCGGCGGCGAGAGGATGTACCTACGGGAGGAGGAGGCTGCGATGCTTCTGGCTGCTCGGACCTGTCCAACTCAGCTTGGATTTCATCATCAGAACCGTGAGTGTGATCCTGAGTAGGAACAGCGGCAGCAGGAGGGGCAGTGAGGTCGAACAACCAGTTGGTACGGTCCTCTGGATGGATGCGGGTGCGGGACGGAAGGATGATGCTTCGGACGGTCTTGCCACGCACTACCGGATGGTATTTGCCGTCAGCTCTGGAGCGGATAAGATGAGAGGCTCTGCAGTGGTCGGTGTCAAGGAACACCGAGGGGATGGAATGGAGGTGCTGGAGGCGGTCGCCAAGGTTAAGCCCAAGTGCAATAGCGGTGACAATCCCGCCAAAGTAGAATGGCTTTGAGCCACGATTGCAGTTGGCCTGAATGTGAGCCAGCAGAAACGGGGCAGCGTTGACAGGTTCATTGTTGAAGACGCAATGGAGAAAGAAGAGCTCTTTCGAGTTCACTTTGTGGTTGCTGTCTCTGGCAAAAATAGTGTTGCTCAACGCTCTGTGAAAGTACCAGATGGTTGGGTTATGGATATGAGTGGCGTGTAGGGAGTCCCAACCATCGGCATTGAGGCCGGTCAACTGATACCACAGCGCGAAAGCTTCGTGCTGGAACTGATCGGTGATGCGGAGATGAGCGTTGTCGTCGCGAGGTAGCTGCAGGATGCTGGCAATCTGATTTTGGTTCACCTGATAGTTGGTGCCAAACATCCGGAAGCATGCGGCGCCTGTGTGCTGGTTAAGTTCGCCGCTGCTTGTGACGTAAGTGAACAAACTCAAGAACTCAAGAGTGAGTTGTTCGTACGTTGGCTGTGGGTTGGTGCAGAGGTTCCAGATGCCTGCTCTTTGAAGCATCCAGGTTACACCTTCAAGGAGTCCGAGCTCCGTAAGCGATGGGAGGTGCGGATAATGAGTCGGCTGGAGCGACCTCTGATGAAATGCAATGTTGTTTGCTCGTTGTCTTTCGCCTAAGTCTCCTTCACTGAAGGTATTGTTGCTAATATCTGGGGTTTCTGCATTCCTTGCCATTGTTGGAAGGTGGAGAGGTTGCTGAGGTTTGGGGTTTTTCTGCAGAGAGGGAAAAACTGACAGAAGTGTGGTTTGGAGGTTGAATTTAGAGTTGAAATTTATAGTTCAATGTGGGGAGGACGAAAATTCGTAGTGGGGTAGGAGTTAGGATGATTGAAAGTGATAATGGGGGGAAGTGGAAGAGAACACGAACCCTGTTTTATCAGATATCAGTTTTGGACTGCGTGACGGTCGTCACGTATGTGTGACGGTCGTCACCCGCGTGACGCTCGTCATGAGGCTGTGACGGTCGTCACAGCAGCAAAATCTGCAGAACGCAGAATTTTGCTCTGAGGGCGTACTCGTAGTGACTTTAAGGCTTAGTATTGATACAGTGATGTAATATAACAGCCAACAAACAATGAAGAATGCGAAAACAGAATAATTGAATAAAAACTAGAATTGAAATAACATAAAATTGAAATGGTTGTATGTAGTACATAAAGAAAACTAACAATGCGAAAAATCCAAATGATTAAATGAAACTAACTAGACTAGACTAAACTGAAACTACTGCTAAGAACTAATAACTAATCTTTTCGTGCCTTCAACTCATCGAATTTCTGTGAATAGTAGTCGAGTTGGTCGCAGACTAGATCCATGAAGCCTACCAGTTCGCTGTGCATGCCTGCGATGTCAGCTTTTACATTAGTCAGAGCTGTATCGACGTTGTCCAATCTGAGTAACACGGCATCCATTTTGTCAGTGGTCTCCTCAGGGATAGGCTCAGGATAAGTATTGTAGTGTGGAGGAGTCGTAGGGTCTACTTCAGTTTCAGATACAGCGTCCTCATAGTACATATAGTCGTGTGCCTCAGAGATGTGGTCACTGTCATACATATAGTTCTGGGGTGTTGACTGTGGTGAAGGAGGTCCCATAGGCTCATCCAATTCATAGAGCCAGTTGTCCTTGTTGTGGATACTTGTCATCAGATGATCAGGCAGTGTGAATAGCTGTACTGGTTTTTCGTTAATAAGGTACTCATACGGTCCAGGTCCCATAGTTCCTAAGATGCGCCTGTTAAAGCAGAATTGTATGTTCATGGGTCGGATGGTACCAAAACGAGTGCTGGCATTTAAGTGGAATCTAAGGCCAAGCTCGTGGGCAATCATTGTTACCAGGCCTCCTATAAGAATAGGTGTCTGAGGTTCCAGCGTGAGGCGTTTGAAATATCTCATCATGAAAGGCACTGCATTTACTGTCCGTCCCTGAGAAGCACAGAACATGATGAATAACTCCTCTTTAGATACTGCAGTAATATTTTCTTCTTTTCCAAACAAGGTGTGAGCTAGTATCTTATGGAAGTATCTGAAGGCTGGGTTGTGAATGTCATCATTATACATTCTGTCTGGTTCAGGGTGATAGTCGCCTGTGATTCTACCCCAGAATTGATCGAGTTGAAAATCAATATCGTCATCTTCTGCACTGATGAACACATGCGGTCCGCTAGGGAATCCTAGGAGGTTAGCTAGTGACATCCGGCTATGGGTTTGGTCCATTCCAAACAATCGGAAGGTAATCAACTCTGTGCTGGATCCAAAGCCATAGTTGGGTATGTATCTGAAAGAACTAAGGAATTCATAGGTAAGATCCTTGTAGGTAGCGAAACGTGTTTTCAGAGCAGTGTTCTCCCAACCCAGTGGATTGAACAGGTATTGAATGCTATCTGTGATCCCTAGTTTATCCATAGTAGCCTTATCATAATACAGCGTTAAGGCGAATTCTCTTTCGGTCAGTGTTGCAAATCTTGCCTTTTGAGCGAGTCCTCTGAAGTGAACCTTTGTGAAGTCGTACTCGGCCATACTCGCAGGTAATTCGGAGAAAACAGAAGGAATGTTTTGAAGACTTTTAAAAATCCTGAAAAGTTTGAAACAGGAAATTGAAGTCAGGATTTTTAGAAACGAAAGGCGGTAGAAACAAAAGACAAAAGAGAGAAAATAAAATAAGAATAAAAGTACGAAAATGAACGAAAGTAGAAAGTAGTAGTAATTATAAGTTTAGAATTTTTGTTGGATTTTCAAAGTGGACTTTTAAAGAAAAATGAAATGCAATAACGGGGGAAATTTGGGTTGCCTCCCAGTAAGCGTTGTTTTTAACATCTAAAGCCTGACGATAGCTTGGTGAGAAGCTATTCGGGTGTCTGAGCTGGAAGCTCAAGCAATGTTATATTGCTGACTTGAGGACTGTTGTCGTTCTTATTGTAATGTTTTAGACGTTGCCCGTTTACGATAAATGGTGCATTTGTCTTTATCGGTAATTTCAACAGCTCCACTCTGAAGTACTTTAGTCACTTCATAGGGTCCAGACCACCTAGATTTTAGTTTACCTGGGAAGATTTTTAATCGTGAATTAAAGAGCAATACGATGTCTCCCACACTGAATTGTTTCCTGATTGAACGTTTATCATGCCACTTTTTAGTTCGTTCTTTGTAGATACGGGCATTTTCGTAAGCGTCTAATCGAAGTTCTTCTAACTCGTGTAAGTTCAAGATTCACTTTTCTTCTGCCTCGGTGTAGTTGAAGTTGAGTGTCTTAATGGCCCAAAAGGCCTTATGCTCTAACTCTACAGGGAGATGGCAGGATTTACCGTAAACTAATTTGTAGGGGGTGGTTCTTATTGGTGTCTTAAAAGCGGTCCTATAAGCCCATAAAGCTTCTTGTAGCTTCGACGACCAATCTTTCCTTGAGGTAGCGACAGTCTTTTCCAAGATCTGTTTTATTTCTCTGTTCGAGACCTCTACTTGTCCGCTAGTTTGCGGATGATAGGGTGTAGCTACTCGGTGGCGGACTCCATATTTAGAGAGAAGTTTATCGAATATTCGTGATATGAAGTGAGATCCTCCGTCACTAATGACGAGTCTTGGTACACCGAATCTAGGAAAGATTATGTTTTTAAAGAGTTTGATTACTACTCGTGCGTCGTTTGTTGGAGCAGCTATGGCTTCTATCCATTTAGACACGTAATCGACAGCGACGAGTATGTAGTTATTACCAAAAGAGGATGGGAATGGTCCCATGAAATCTATTCCCCATACGTCAAAGATTTCTACCTCTAAGATTCCTTTCTGAGGCATTTCATCGCGTCGTGAGATGTTGCCAGTTCGTTGGCATCTATCACACTTTTGCACAGCGATGTGAACGTCTTTCCAGAGATTAGGCCAAAATAAGCCGGCTTGGAGAATCTTAGCGCACGTCTTGGATGTACTAGCATGACCACCGTATGGTGCTGAGTGGCATTGGGAAATAATATTTTCTATTTCTTCCTCTGGGACACAACGACGATATATGTTGTTGGCCCCTCTCTTGAAGAGTAGAGGTTCGTCCCAATAATAGTGTTTCAGATCGTGGAAGAATTTCTTCTTTTGCTGATAAGTAAGATCCGGTGGAAACACGCCCGCAGCGAGGTAATTAACGATGTTAGCATACCAAGGTAATGTGACTTGGGCATAGACGGCTTCTACGGCTTTTTCGAATTCTGGATCTTCCGAGATTGAATTGGGTGTGTCACTTTCTAGTTTGGCTATCAGACGTTCGTACGGGAAATCGTCATTTATCGGTACTGGTTCATGTTTGATGCCTTCTATTCGGGATAAGTGATCTGCAACAACGTTCTCGGTTCCTTTCTTATCTTTGATTTCTAAGTCAAACTCTTGTAATAACAGGATCCATCTCAATAGTCTTGGTTTGGCATCCTTTTTGCTTATTAGGTACCTTATGGCAGCGTGGTCTGTGTATATGATAATTTTTGCTCCTACTAAGTAAGAACGAAATTTGTCAAGCGCAAATATAACTGCTAGAAGTTCCTTTTCTGTGGTAGCGTAGTTCATTTGGGCAGGATCTAAGGTTCTACTGGCATAGTAGATAGCATGTAGTTTCTTGTCCTTCCTTTGTCCTAGAACTGCGCCTACAGCGTAATCACTCGCATCGCATATGATTTCAAATGGTAGTCGCCAATCGGGTGGTTGCATGATTGGTGCGGTGATAAGGGATGATTTCAATGTTTCGAATGCTTTTAGACAGTCGTCGTCGAAGACGAACTCAACATCTTTCATTAACAGGCCGGTCAGAGGTTTTGTGATTTTCGAAAAATCTTTTATAAATCTTCTGTAGAAACCGGCGTGTCCTAGAAAACTCCGTATTTCTCGTACGGATTTTGGAGGTTGGAGATCTTTTATAATCTCTATTTTAGCTTTGTCTACCTCGATTCCTCTATCTGATATGACGTGTCCTAGAACTATTCCTTGTCGGACCATAAAATGGCATTTTTCCCAATTTAGGACGAGGTTTACTTTTACGCAACGTTCTAGTACCATTTCTATGTTTTGTAGGTATCCTTCGAAACTTTGTCCACATACCGAGAAATCGTCCATAAATACTTCCATGATGTCGTCTATGAAATCTGCGAAGATTGCCATCATGCATCTTTGGAAGGTTGCTGGAGCATTACAGAGTCCGAACGGCATTCGGCGGTAAGCAAAAGTACCATAAGGACAGGTGAATATAGTCTTTTCTTGGTCATTAGGATGGATGGGAATTTGGAAGAATCCTGAGTAACCATCTAGATAGCAGAAATATGAATGTTTGGCTAATCTTTCCAACATTTGGTCTATGAAGGGTAACGGGAAGTGATCTTTGTGTGTAGCCTTGTTAAGCTTTCTATAGTCAATGCACATCCTGCTTCCAGTCACGACTCTTTTTGTTATTGATTCGCCTTTTTCGTTTTTAACTACTGTGACTCCTCCTTTCTTTGGTACGACGTGAACTGGGCTAACCCATTCACTATCGGAGATCGGATAGATGATTCCTGCATCTAGCAATTTCTTTACTTCATCTCTGACTACAGTGCTCAGGATGGGGTTCAGTCTTCTCTGATGCTCTCGAGAGGTTTTAGAGTCTTCCTCTATTGTAATTCGATGCATACAGAACGAAGGGCTTATACCTTTTAAATCGCTTATGTTATAGCCTAACGCGGTGGGGTACTTCTTTAGGACTTCTAATAGCTTTTCGGTTTCTGGTTGTCCTAAGTCGGCGTTGACTATAACTAGTCTTTTTAGTTCATCGTCTAGAAATTCATATCTAAGGTTTTTGGGTAGTGTTTTGAGTTCTAAAGATGGGTTCTTCGGACCTGGCATATGGTTTGGTGTCAGTGCTAAGCTTTCGCTTAGGCTGTCGTCTTTATACGGTTTACGCCAATCATCGTCTTCAGAAATATCGGGTATTTGAATCTTTATTATTTCTGAATACGTGGTCTCTTCATTTTCAAGTTCTCTTATGCATTCGTCGATTTCGTCTACTAAATAGCAGGTATCGTCTATTGCTGGTGCTTGTAAGAACTTGGTGAGAATGAACTCTATCTTTTCTTCTCCTACTTCGAATGTTAGCCTTCCTTTCTTCACGTCTATAATCGCTCCGGCTGTAGCTAGGAACGGTCTTCCTAGGATAATTGGGGTTACAGTGTCCTCCTTGATGTCCATGATTATGAAGTCGGTTGGAATGTAAAATTGTCCTATGCGTACTGGAACGTTTTCCAGTATTCCGACTGGGTATTTCACTGATCTGTCAGCTAATTGAACGGACATTTTGGTTAGTCTGAGGTCTCCCATATTCAGCTTTTTGCATATAGATAAGGGCATAACACTGATACTGGCTCCTAAATCGCATAGAGCTTTGTCTATTACGAACTTTCCTATGACGCAGGGTATGGAGAAACTACCTGGGTCTTTTAATTTAGGAGGCATGCGGTTTTGAATAATGGCGCTACACTCTGCAGTAAGTGTAACTGTTTCATTATCCTCGATCTTTCTCTTATTCGACAAGATTTCTTTGAGAAATTTAGCGTATGACGGCATTTGAGTTATCGCTTCCGTAAAAGGAATAGTAATATTCAGCTGTTTAAGGAGCTCTACAAATTTCTTAAACTGTCCTGAAGTTTTGGAGTTTATTAGTCTTTGCGGATAAGGGATAGGTGGTTTATATGGCGCTGGAGGTGCTTGAGTTTTTTCACTTGCGGTATCCTCCTTCTCGTTGTCTTCCTTCTTCTCTAACTCGGATTCCTTTTCTGCTTGTTCAGTTGGTTTTTGTTGCATGGCTGAGTTTTCGGTCCTCGGATCGATCAATTCGTCCAATTCTTTTCCACTTCTTAGTATTACAGCATTTGCTTGGCCTTTTGGATTCTGTTCGGGTTGTCCAGGAAATGTGCCAGCAGGTGCGGCAACAGAGGCTTGTTGTTGAGCCACTTGTGATATCTGTGTTTCTAACATTTTGTTGTGGGTGGCTAAAGCGTCTACTTTTCCTGTCAACTGTTTAATTTGCTCGCTAGTGTGTATGTTTTGATTGAGGAATTCTTTGTTTGTTTGAGCTTGAGTTGCTATGAACTTTTCCATCATCAATTCGAGGTTCGATTTCCTAGGTGCATTCTGAGCAGCTGGTTTTTGATATCCTTGCGGAGCAGTAGGCATTTGCAATGCATTTTCGCTTTTGTAAGAAACGTTTGGATGATTTCGCCAACCTGGGTTGTAGGTACTTGCGTAGGGATTTCCTTGAGCATAATTTACCTGGTCCGGTGGGATTCCGGCTAGCAATGGGCATTCGGGTGCATTATGAGTGGTGCTTCCGCATAACTCGCAATTTGGAGTTACTGCAGCGACAGTTGCAGTGGGGTTAACGGTCAGACTATCAATCTTTTGTGCTAGAGCATCTACTTTAGCATTGAACTTTTCAAGGCTGCTGATTTCGTACATCCCACCTTTCGCTGTGGTTCTCTCAGTTGGAGTGCGTTCACCTCCCCATTGGCAATGGTTTTGTGACATGTTTTCTATCAGTTGATAGGCTTCATCGTATGGCTTATCCATAAGTGCACCGCCCGCGGCAACGTCTATTGTCAATCTAGTATTGTATAGAAGCCCATTATAGAAAGTATGGATTGTCACCCAGTCTTCTAGACCGTGGTGAGGACATGTTCTCATCATATCTTTGAATCGTTCCCATGCTTCGTAAAGAGATTCAGTATCTTTCTGTCGAAATCCGTTGATTTGAGCTCTAAGCATAGCAGTTTTGTTTGGCGGAAAATATCTCGCTAAGAAGACGTTCTTCAATTGCTCCCACGTTGTAACGGAGTTGGATGGTAACAATTGTAACCATGTCCACGCTCTGTCTCTAAGAGAGAATGGGAAAAGACGAAGTCTTATCGCGTCTGGAGTTACTCCATTTGCTTTCACTGTGTCCGCGTATTGTACAAACTTTGTTAGATGTTCGTTCGGATCCTCAGTTGCGTTTCCTGAGAATTGGTTTTGTTGTACAGCCGACAACAATGATGGTTTCAGCTCAAAATCATTTCGGGTAATAGCTGGGGCAGCAATGCTACTTCTAGGCTCCATCTGAGATGGTGTAGCGTATGCCTTCAGCGGTTTGTTTGGAGGTCCTTCAGCCATCTCTCGTTCTTCTTCTTCTGATTTGGGAATGGGAGTGAGAGGTTCGGGAGTGTTATGTTTGAGTTGTTTGAGTTGGTACTCAATGAATCTACTTCTTAAATGTAAGAAGCGTTCTAGTTCTGCGACTGAAGGTTTTACGATATCGCTTTGCGGGCGATTTCTTGGCATACAATCGACAGAACTAGTAAAGGAAAAAAATGAAAATTGTTAACCTAGCCTATACGGCGTAACAGAAGGTTACACTATTGACTAAACGGGTCCCCGGCAACGGTGCCAAAAACTTGATCGCGACTTTCTATGTCTAATACAACCTAACTGCAAGTGCACAGTCTATCGCGTAGTAATAATAGATATCGATCCCACAGGGACTCGTAATCAAACTAGTGTTCTCGGGAGTTACTATGTTAAGCTAGGTAGAATATGTTTAAGGGAATAAGATTGTCACTAAAAGGGAACTAAGAATACTATTTAGATTATAATTGATTGAATCGATACGTAGTAATTGTGTTCTTCAGGGATTTGATAAGTTACTGGTGTATGAAATAATTTTCAAAGTTTATTTAAGCAGAAAATGGAGATTTGAAGACTCTCGCCTTACGATGGTTATTGACGCTAATCATAATCCTAAGGGCCAAACGTACACTTTCGTATCCCGTTCGGGGTTAAAATTATTTTTTGGAAATCTCTAAGTTCTAATTCATTTTAAAGTGCTTTCGTTGTTATTAAAACAAATGCCTAGTGTTTACTATCTGACCTTACCGCAGCTTTCGCTTGTTGGTTCGTATCTTAATTAATTTCCCACTTTCGTGGCAAAACTACTTTTAAATAAGTTCTCGCTTTCGCGACGAAGTTTATTCAGTGAATCAATTTTAAACACTCAGACCATATATTACTTTTATGAAAAGAAAGTTTTTCAACCAGTTGTTATCAAATCCCATTCGAATTATTACTACATATCGATTACCTAAGTTTAGCTAGACATGGATTTGGGAAAGATAAAATATAAATAAAAACAATAAATAATGATTTGCATTATAATAAAACTGGAATCGATCAAAATGAAAACCTGTAAATATTCCAATTGGCCTTTGGGCAGATCCCCCACAGATGTTAGCAGGATTCTGATCTCTAATGCCAAATTGACCGTACAGTACAAGTAGAAATTATAGAAGAATGGAAAAGGCAATACAGGAAAGGTAAAGAGAAACAAATAAGAATAAAACTGGAAAATAATGCTCTGGAAAGTAAATTCGGCAGCACTTCGTGGTATGAATGCAGCACACTTTCTGAAGTCCCCTGCTTCCCTTTTTATAGAAGTGGAATCCCAACGGTTACCACTGAAGATGATGGACCTTGAGGCAGATAATTTAGGGAGTAGTGGTCCACTCTGTGGGAATTGGAACTGATTCTTTAACGTGTAATCTGAGTGGGGCGTTTTTGCCTGCATGACGGTCGTCACAAGGTGTGACGGTCGTCACCCGTGTGACGGTTGTCATGAAGCTGTGACGGTCGTCACATCAGCAAAAACAGCTTGCTACGCTTTTCATTGTGTTTTCACTCCTTTTTCGTCCATATTTCATCTGAGATTGCTTCTTTTCTTCATGTTGCCTTGTTTAGACGTGATCGTTGAATACCTGCAAAACATCAGACAAATACACGGAAATAACCCGAAATCGGATCGAAAACGGTTAGACTTTAGTTGAATTATGCATGAAAATATCTATATGATTTCGTGTTATCAATTAGCACCCTAAATATCTGTAGTACTCTACAGGAACCTTTTGTTTAATTAATTGCTAAGTTTGTGAAATGTGCTATGATTTAGGGATAAGATAAAAATAAATAAAGTCCTAAGTGATTCTCTAAGTTTGCTCACAAAGGCATCGCACCTTCTGCCTATGTATCCTGACTAGGATAGAATCAGAGCAATCGTAGTTCACCTCACAAGGGAAAAGAACACTTGATGATGATCAAAGTTCAAAGGGGAGCAAACATGACAATGTTTGTGTGGAGTTTGACAAAACTCCCTAATCTAAGTTGAAGTAAAAGGGGAAGTAAGAAGTCATGACGATGATTCTTACACAGAGTTGACGAACTCTTTCCTAGGGTTCTAGTTGCAGATCACTCCTAGTATGGGTGGGTTTCTTAGACTTCAAGCAAAGTCTAAAGGCTCCTAATCTAGGGTTTAAGTGACTTAACAAAGTCAAGAGAGAGTGAAGATTTTGGTCCAAGACATTGACAGTCAAGTGGACAGACTTTCCTTTTGGAGGGACAAATGATTGGCAATTGGATGAAAGCTAGCCAGCTTCATCATCTTTGGGATAAAAATAAAATACAAACATCATACAAAAGCATTCATGGTGACAACCAATGAAAAATATTAAGGATGAAAAAGCAATGATGACAATCAAAGCAGATGATTAGTACGAAAAATGTGACGACAGATCGCACCTGGAGTACAGTTAACAAACAGATGACATGAACATGATAATAATTCAAAGTAATAATCCTAACATGTTAACCAACATGTATAGGAATGAGAACAATCAATTTTCACAAAGAAAAATAAGTGGAACCCTTTTAACTTTCATCTGCAATAGCTAGGGTTAGTACTGTCAATACGACAAGTTGCACATAGTCAAACATGGTGAAAAATTAATCAAACAGGGAGAATAAAATTATGAAATGAAATTACACATTAAAACAAACATAATGAAAAAAGAATGGGTGAAAAATGATAAAAAATGAGAGAGTTATGATTTTTTGAAGTTTAATGTGAAAAATGAGAAAAAGTGGCAACAAGGGTTATCACAAGGGATCGAACCCATGCCAAGTATAATGTGCGTGCAATTCTCAACCGCTGGGGCGGCCATACATCCATTAACCAAAGCGCAATGATAAATATATAAAGTATGTTCTCTTGTTTTGATGGGCCAAATGTGAGGCCTCCCATCATTTTGCAAAAGTATCCATAACTTTCTCATTTCTTAGTATTTTTCCACAAATTTTATATGCATTTGGGGTAGAATGATCTGAGGATCATGATGGTGATGATGGTTTTCAAAAATCACTTCTCTACTGAAAAACCCGATAGGGGGTTGTTTATATGCAAAAAAAATGCAAATTGATATGAACAGCCCTACACAAACATGTTGAATCCACACAAGGTATACACACATATCATTTAGATGATGATGAATCAAACCAACATACTTTCATGGCCAGATTTGATTGATTATGGAAAGTCATGTTCAAGTTGCAAATGAGCAAAAAATGACAATGCATGATAGTAGGGATTTTTATGTTTCATGACAACAAAAGTCAAAGCAATCTTGTAAACACCTTTAATACATGATTGTGGGTGTGTGTATGTGAAAAATTCAGAACTGGAATGAGTGTGTAGAGATTTGGTTTTCAAAGTGCTCATTGTGTGTGAACATGCATTTTGGTGTGTGATTAATGTTCCAAACAGTTTTGAAGTGATGTGATCATACAAGCACTTTACATATGATGATTGTAAGCAGCTAAAACAAGCAAACTGGACTAAAACATATCAATGCAAAATCTGGTGTATCACATGTCAATGTTGTGAAAAGAGAGCATCTCATGAGTGAATTTGTGATGCAAGGTGTTTTGATGTAAGATAATCACATAGGCATGTCATAATTGGTGAATATGGAGTGTACAAAGTGTGTTTTCAATGAAAAGTGAATTTGTGCAAAATGTAGCAAGTGTGTGGCTGTTATGATTTGAAAAGTGGCTTGAAAACATGAGTTTTTGATGCAGCTATCTTAAGGCCAAAACAGCCATGCTAACATACTTCAAATGACATTTATGAGATGTTCAAATGCTATTTTGATGCACAAAAGAATTGGTATGGAAAAAGTAGTTTTTGAGTGACTTGATGAATTTGATGAATGCTATGAAAAATATGTGAATCTGTCTGCTATGCACCAAACAGTAAAATAGAACACATAGGCATACTTCAAATGCACATATGAACAGGTTTGCAAGATAAATTCAGGCCTGTGATGCCTTAAGCAAAAATGAGTTTTCTGCTGCTATGAATGTTTCAAGACAACAACAGCCACACAGCTAATATCCTATGACAGTCACCAATTTCTACATGAGGTGCAAAATCTTGGCAAAGCATGAGTTGGCAATTTTAAATTTCAAAAAACAGTCTTGGTCATTAATTATAAGCAGAATCCTTTAATTGACAAACACCTCATGACTAAGCTTCCAACAACCAAACCTTGACAGCAGCCAGTTATACTGAATTAGTAGATTTAAACCAAAAACAAACCATGTCCTAACAGGATTTCATTGTCACAGTCCAGATTATGATCACACTAAATCACCATATGAAGTTACAACTCCACTAATCCAACAAAGAAACTAGCTTACGTGAACAGCACCTTAAATGATCATCAACAACCTAATGGCTGATGGGATCCCAACCACATCAAACACAACATCAAATCCAAACAAACTTACATTCTAGCAGAAAAGCAAAATTAACAATTCTTCCAAAACTGTCTTGACAGTATATTGACCAAATTCAGCACATCATAATCAACTTTTAGAAAGAACAGGTTTATGTTAACAATCAAACATTCATTACATACCAAATATCATGAAAAACTAACAATTGCTCATAATTTCAAAATGTACCATAATGCCCAACAATGCAACTACATAAAAAATGGTGCAAAGGGTAATGAGGATTGGTTACATACCTGTTGATGATCTTTTTTTTTTAAGCTAAACCAGTTAGGAAAACCAGAGATTTCTACTTCAATCCTTTGCTGTTGAACCTTGCTTCACTTGTAAGTAACCACACACTTATGATGCCAAAATGAAAAGTATGAGTCTCCAATGGTTGCTAATGATTTTGACAGTTGAGATATACTATTTGTGAGGTGTACAAATGATCACAACCTCAAGAAAAGGCTTAGAACATAACTTGGTGATTTTTATGGCTTTTGGTCAAAGTATGAGAGGTATGAGTTTGACTTTTTGATTTTTGAGTTTTCTTGGTGGTTCAAAGGGCTAGACACCTCCCATATGATATTTAGAGAGTGTATGGAGGGTTGTTGGGGTGTTTGAAAGGGTAGAAATGATTTTGAGCAAATTCACTTCATGACCATTTTTGGTGTTTTCATGAATCTTGTGATTTTGGAGATTTGGTGCAAGATGTGGAAATTGGGATAACAGAGATTCTCTATGGTTTCTATCAGATGAATTGTGTATGGAATGAGGTGAATGAGCCCTCCTTTTATAGAGAAAGTGATTGAGGTGCTTGCTAGGGAGATTTCTTCAACATGAAGTAAGCTTTGGATATTTTGAACCAAACCTACCTTGGAGGGTTTTCCACCTAATTCTGATGCAAATCCAACTTGTCCATGTTCTTTGATGATTTCCTGATGTTTTTTCAGCCTAGAAGCCATAGGGAAGGGGCTGGTGCAGCCTTTCACTTTACACCTCATGCTTGGCATTTCAACTTGTCCACTTGCTCCACTTGCAAGGCAATGGACTCAAACCTTAGATTTTGGGCTATTCTGCATAATTATTTCTTGTATCATGCTACATACATCTCATACATCAGATACAATAAGTTAGATCAAGAAAAAAATGGCAAATTTAGTGAAGTAGGTCTCTTTGAAAATTCAGCCAATGTGGGACTTAACATGTGAAACCTCCAACTTTGCACCTATGTAACTTTCTGCTCATAACTCCTTTTGGTATATTCTAGTACAATTTATAAAGCCCTCACATAGCTCTAAAACATTAATTTTTGTCAAGGAATCAAACTCCAATTGGAACTAGGTGAAAAACCCCCTCAAAGTTGGCTGCACATAAGCTTTTAAAGTGAAAATAACTTAGAAATTTTCTAAGTTATTTTCCCTTCTAGGAATGTTTTTGCTTCTATCTCAAAAAGTATGCATTTTATGGTTGTGGACTAGTATGGGACTTTTGTAGGACTTGTCAAGAGCTTCCAAATGAGCTTTGAACCAACTCAATTGGATGTGTGGTTAAGGAGTTATGGTTTAGCCCTTTTCAAAACCCTAATTTCCCGATTTCTCGATTACTCTCTCATCCTTGATCCAATGATCATGAAAATTGATATGCAAGTCCATTATGAGATAAGGAACAACTTTGATTCACAACTTGGATTCCAATTCTCAAAATTTGAGGAGTTGACTTTTCGGTCAACCGTACGATCGATCGGTGCCGATTGAGTCGCCTGTTGACATTCTGGATATCCTGAGACTTTGATGCTTCTTGAATGGTATTTAATAAGCTATATGAACTTCATGGACCTAAGTCCCACCATTAAAACATCTTCCAACATCAAAGTCAAACCACAATTGACTTTTCATTAGTTAAAAACCCTAATCGGGGCCTCTTGACTGCACTGTTCTTGATTCTGAAATGATTTCTTCAAATTGACTTCTCATTTGACTTTGATATTATCTTTGATTTCATTCCATGATTGAATTGGCCCAAATCATTGGTTGATCATTCCTTGGTTGTTTTGAATTTGTCGGTGCGAGAACCCTGATTCATCTATAACTTGACAATAATGAACTTGCACTGATTTAGGGTTAGATAATTCATGATCGTGCTTCTAAAATGATAATGAGAATCTAAGGGGTCAAAATTTGGGGTACAACATCTGTGTTGCAGGTACCGTTTTCCCCGATCCTGGATTTCTTGCCTCCTATTGTATTGTTATGGGTTCTCTGAGGAAGACCCTGGCTTACAAGCTCCCTGCCCCTGATGTTGTTCAGCTGACTGGTTTGATTGCTTTAACAGATGATTCTGTGAGAGATGAGTTCAGAAAATCTTACGGCAAATTGCTCAGTTTGGTTCGTAAACCTTCTGCGTTCGAGTTGAACGGGTTGCACGCTCTGCTGCAGTTCTACGATCCTCCGTTGAGATGCTTCACTTTCCAGGATTTTGTTCTCGCACCCACGCTAGAGGAATATGCTGATTTGTTAGGTGTGCCTATCAGGAGGCAGATGCCTTTTGTTCATATGGATGTTGAGCCTGATCTGGCTAGTCTAGCTCCTTCACTTCATTTGGATGCCTCCGAGTTGGTATTGTCTAGTTGGAACAAGGTTCCCGGTTTCTCCTTGCAGTTCTTAGTGGGAAAGGCTCAGCAGTGCGCCAAAGATGGATGTTGGGTCGTGTTCAACGCCATTCTCGCACTGTGTATATATGGCATCGTTCTGTTCCCCAATATGCCCGATTTTGTAGACTTCGACGCCTTCCGCATCTTTGCATCAGGGAATCCAGTCCCTACCTTGATAGGAGATGTCTACCATTCCATCCACTACAAAAATGAGAACAGAAGGGGCAAGAATGTCTCGTGCTGTGTGCCCCTACTCTATAAATGGCTTGATAGTCATCTGCCCAAGAGGGGTCCCTTCACTTCGTCTGCAGCCACAACTGAGTGGTCCGAGCGTTTGATGAGTCTATCAGCAGAGGATATTGACTGGTTTGACAGAGATAGGTTGGGTACCGAGATTATCTTCAGCTGCAGCGGGTTTCCGAACGTGCCTTTGATAGGCAGGAAGGGCTGTATAAACTATAATCCGTCTTTGCTGGTCCGACAGTTTGCTTACGCTTTGAGAGCCCCACCGAAGGATGAAGAGGTGCAGGAATCTCTGTACCTCACTGGTCTTCTAGGAGGGGATGTGTTATCCAAGCTTCAGTGTGCTTGGAATGGTATCTGTAAGCGGGGAAAACCATTGCTGCGAAAAAGTAACAGTCAAGCCTACGCTCCCTATGTGACGTGGATCAGAGCCAGAGCAGATGCTATAGGGATGCCGTTTCTTCCTGCCAAGCCAGAAAGCCCTCCAGTGATTGAAGAGCCTACCACTGTGCCCATTCAGCAGCATAATCAGGTGTTAGTTGAGCGAGATGAATTGAAGAGGGCAAATGAAGAACTGGAGAAAGAATTGGCTTAGCTCCGAAGCGAGAGAAACGAAGCCGTTCATTCCTTCAAGAGGAAGACAGAGCTGGTGAACCAGCTAGGTGCAGATTTGACTAAGCAGATAGCCGAGCGTGAACGCATGGGTCGAGACTTCAAAGCTGTCAACGATGTACTGGTCACTAAGAAGCAGCACTTGGACGAAGCGTATCGGAGGATATCCAAGTTCAACCAGCACTGGAAGGCCTCCCTAGCCAACAGGAAAGAGCGGGAGGATAAGCTGATGCAACAGATCTCCAAGCTGAAAGCCCAGGTGAAGGCTAGTGAGAAGAGGTTTGATGAAGAAACCGCTCGCAGATATGCCGCCGAAGGCCAGCTCAACAGAGCTCTCGCTAACCTGAAGGAGCGCAAACTGACGTTTGAATTCAAGAAGCGGAAGCTAAAAGATTGTTTCGGTGAAGGAGCATGGGAAGATTCGGTCGAAGGTCTTCAATACACCATTATGCAGAGAGAGTTACTCGTCGAAGGGTTACTCACTCGGCCTGATCATCCAGAAACGAAGGGGTTGTTAGAAGAATTTTGCGCCCGTGGTCGTGCTTGACTATTTGTATTCCTTTTGTTTGATCATCGTTGTATGCTGACCATCACCAGGCTTGTTGGCTGAGGTCATGCTATTGATTCATCTTGTACTCACTGACGTTGTGTACTGCCTTGATGGGCTTTCTTTATATATGAGATGTTATTTCCATGACTGGACTCGGACTTCTTATTATCAGCACTGGCACTCAGGCACTAGGATCGGGGGAAATCTCCCTAACGCACAGACATACGTTTGCATTTGCATGAAGCATTTGCATGACGAGCACTTTGTTGTTTTTCTTAACCCTTTTGTGTTTTCAGGTTATTTCAAGTTGTTCCAGGATTGATCAGAGACCAATCCACCACTATCCGACCAGAGCAAATCAAACCAGAATCATGGAGCAAGTGCAAACTGATGTTCAAGAACTCCGCGAAAGAATGGACTGCTTCATGGAGCTCATGCAAGCGGTCACCAATGGCCAAGATCAGCTCAGAACCTTGGTTCAGCCTCTGATTTCAAGGGTCGATAGCAATGGCGTACTCCATGGTGGGACCGTGCCTACTCCTCCACCAGTTGAAACTCCTCAGAATGGCGTCCCCGTGACCGGGGGGAATGGTAGTGCCAATGGCAATGTGATAGCTAACATGGGACTCAACGGCAATACGACGGGCGTCGGTAATGGAAACTTCGAAGCTAATGTCAATGTTGGGCATGGCAACGACAATGCAGGTGTTGGGAATCTGTTCGAGCCTCAGCCGTGGTTAGAAGACCGTCAAGACGATGTGTTCTCTCAGAGAGGTGCTGAAGGTGAGCTGACTGCTGAAGCACGTCTAAGGTTCAAGGCACTCGAGGATAAGATGAGGAATATCGAGAACCAGAACACCCTGGGCGTTGACATGTCCAAGTTGGGACTGATTGCTGATTTCAAGGTGCCTCCCAAGTTCAAGGTACCCGACTTTGAAAAGTACAAGGGCACCACTTGCCCTCGCGTCCATCTGAGATCGTATTACCGGAAAATGTCAGCTCATTCCGAGGACGAGAAGTTGCTGATGCACTTCTTTTAGGACAGCCTGTCCGGACCATCCCTCGAATGGTACATGAGTCTGGAACCTACCAGTATGCGCACGTGGAAGGACCTTGCTGAAGCATTCGTGCACCACTACCAATACAATAGCGACTTGGCCCCGAACCGAGTCCAACTGCAGAATTTGTCGCAAAGGAACAATGAAGGGTTCAAGGAATACGCCCAGCGATGGCGTGAATTGGCAGCCAGGGTTCAGCCGCCGATGGTTGAACGTGAGCTTGTGAAGATGTTCGTAGCCACCCTCCCAGGAGTTTACTATGAGAAATTGGTCAGCGGTATGTCCGGAACCTTCTCAGATCTCATTATCACGGGTGAGCACATCAAAAATGTGATCAAACTGGGGAAAATTCAAGGTGATTCGTCCTCAGCTGGAGGAGGAAAGAAACCTTATGCTGGCAAAAGACGGGAAGGAGAAACGAGCGCCGTGACCAACGCTCGAAGGAAGGGTAAAGGCCCTCACCAGCAGGTGGCCAGCATAACTATCCCGACAGTTCAACAGCCACAGCAGCAGCAGCCGCAGCAGCAGCAACAACAAAATCAACAAGGGTACAGAAAGTATCAGAATAGGGCACCTCTATCGAGCCGTCACCTCGAGACACCGCCCATGTCGTACGCTAAACTATTGCAGACTCTGCTCCAGCTACAGTTGATCCAGAAGAGAACCCTGGCTCCCTTGACAGGGGCACCTTCGCCAGGTTATGATGCGAATGCAACTTGTGAATTTCACTCAGGGGCACTAGGCCACACAATAGAGAACTGCACAGCCTTCAAGCACAAGGTGCAGGACATGGTGGACGCTAAGATCATCAACTTCTCAGATAATGCGCCAAATGTCACGAAGAACTCTATGCCGAATCATAGGGGAGGTGGAGTAAACGCCATTATTGAGGACGAGAGTTTGGATTTGTTGACTGACGTCAGAGATCTGAAGACACCGCTTAGCTTCGTTAAGGCTAAGCTGATGAAAAGAGGTTTCTTTCCAGGTTGTGGAGAACTGTGCATGGGCTGTGCGACTAGTCCTGATGGGTGCGAACAGTTGATAGAGGGAATTCAAAGTCTGATGACTGAAGGGATCTTACAGTTTAGCCGGAGGACCGAATGTGGATCGGGAGAGGTAATGCTGAAGCAAGATGATGAGGTTGCCACCATCACCATCCCTCGCCAGAAGATAACTATTTCTGCACCCAGACCGCCCACGATTACCATCACCAAAGCTGGGACGATACCCTTCGAAAGCACTAACGCTGTCCCATGGCATTATGGGGCTGAAGTCTACTGCAATGGACAGAAGTTGGAACTAGAACCGTTTGGGTCGTCTGTGGAGAACCTTGCGGGAATCAGCGGAATTACTCGCAGCGGGAGAGTATTTGCACCACCTGAGGTCGTGGCGGATAAAGCGGACAGAGCTGATGCAGCCGATAAAGGTAAAAGTAAAGTCGTTGAAGAGATCCCTCGTGGGGTAGAAAAAGACTTACTTGTTAAAGACGTTGAGGAATTTATGAGGTTGATTAAAAAGAGTGACTACAAGATCGTGGATCATCTCCATCAAACACCCTCGAAGATTTCCATCCTGAATCTGTTGCTGTGTTCTGAGGCACACCGCAACGCGCTGCTGAAGGTGTTGAACGCCGCGTATGTACCGCATGAAATATCGGTAAACCAGTTGGAAGAGGTCGTAGCCCACGTAAATGCTGGAAATGGGTTAGAGTTCACTGACCTAGAGCTGACGCCAAAGGGGAGGAACCACAATAGCGCCCTGCACATCTCGATAGAGTGTAGGGGAACGATTATGTCTCACGTGTTGGTAGACACTGGGTCGTCGCTCAATGTTCTTCCAAAGAAGGCATTGATGAAGTTGAACACTCGCGGAGTGATCACACCCAGTGATCTGGTTGTGAAAGCGTTCGATGGAACCAAACGCCATGTTTTCGGGGAGGTGACCCTGCCAATCCAAGTCGGGCCAGAAACATTCGATGCGATTTTTTACATTATGGACATCATGCCTGCCTACAGTTGTCTCTTAGGTCGGCCGTGGATCCATGCTGCTGGAGCCGTGGCCTCCACGTTGCACCAGAAACTCAAGTATGCTGTCGGAGGTAGCATCGTGACTGTTTGTGGCGAGGAAGACATAATGGTGAGCCATTTGTCGTCCTTCAAGTATGTTGAGATGGATGGGGAAATCCACGAAACCCTATGCCAAGCGTTCGAAGCTGTTAAAGTCAAGGACGTAGCTCCTGTAGTCACCAAGAAGCCAGAGATGACTCTCTCTTCGGTCAAAGAAGCTCGGGCCGTTGTTCAAGCCGGATCTACCCCAGGCTGGGGGCGAATTTTGGAGATACCTAACAAGCAAGACAAATTCGGGTTGGGATATTCTCCTGGAGTTGAAGCCTCCTCTTCTAGCAGTGCGTCGCAAGGTAAAAGGCCGATCCAGTTTACCAGTGGCGGGGTGATATTTGAAAGCGTCAACACGGTGTCTGAAGACAGCGGAGATAGCGACTGTGACCTCGACTCTTGGATCCAGCCAAGCAAGCCAGGCGAGAGCCTCAACAATTGGTCCGTCAAGGATATCATCCAGATGACAAGCGAAGAGTAATGATTTACTTTTTCCAATCATTGTACAACCCTATGTCCTACCCGGGGCATAGTGGTTTTATTGTCATGGCCTTGTTTGATTATTTACATGCATTTTATCAATAAATCAAAAGGCGTTTTTCTTCGTATTCAAATATTGTGATCTCTGTTATTCCTGTTTTATATTTGTTTTGAAAAACAATAAAATGGCAATGGGGTTTGTGCTAACTTGCATATCCTTGTTTTAAGCTTAACCCTTGTTATTGTAGGATCCACATAGCAGATGACATCGACTCTGGACCTTCTACGGCTCACTTCGACTTCGATTGCCCGATCTATCAAGCCGAAGAAGAGATTGATGAAGACGAAGTCCTTCCCGAAGAGTTGGCCCGCTTGTTGAAACAAGAAGAGAAAGTTATTCTGCATCATGAAGAGGAAATTGAGATTGTGAATCTGGGTTCTGAAGAACTTGTCAGGAACGTTAGGATAGGGGCTGCATTGCAGAGTGATGTCAAGCAGAGATTGGTCGAGATGCTGAGAGAGTATAGTGACGTCTTTGCTTGGTCATACGAAGATATGCCCGGACTTGACACTGACATCGTGGTCCACCACTTACCGCTGCGAGAAGATTGTCCTCCCGTTAAGAAGAAGCTTAGAAGGACGCGACCAGATATGGCCGTTAAGATCAAAGAAGAAGTGCAAAAACAGCTTGATGCTGGCTTCTTAGCGGTCACTACTTACCCTCCGTGGGTCGCCAACATAGTGCCTGTATCGAAGAAGGACGGTAAGGTACGAATGTGCGTCGATTATTGGGATTTGAATAGGGCGAGCCCTAAAGATGATTTCCCGCTGCCTCATATTGATGTGTTGGTCGACAATACAGCTCAGTTCTCCGTGTTTTCGTTCATGGATGGCTTCTCCGGTTACAATCAGATGAAGATGGCGCTGGAGGACATGGAGAAAACTACGTTTATCACTCCCTGGGGAACATTTTGCTACAAGGTAATGCCTTTCGGTCTGAAGAACGCAGGGGCCACTTACCAACGAGCAATGGTTACTTTGTTTCATGACATGATTCATCATGAGATTGAAGTCTATGTTGATGACATGATTACGAAGTCCCAAACAGAGGAAGGACATCTGGTCAATTTGCTGAAGCTTTTTGAGAGGCTTAGGAAGTTCAGGTTGAGGCTGAATCCTAACAAGTGTACTTTCGGAGTACGGTCCGGAAAGTTACTGGGGTTTATCGTGAGTGAAAGAGGCATGAGGTTGATCCTACGAAGATTAAAGCGATACAAGAAATGCCAGTGCCAAAAACAGAAAAAGAAGTTCGTGGTTTCCTGGGCAGAATAAATTACATTGCAAGGTTTATCTCTCAGCTCACGGCCACATGTGAACCGATGTTCAAACTGCTAAAGAAAGATCAGGCGATTATCTGGAACGGGGATTGCCAGAAGGCATTCGATAAGATAAAACAGTATCTACAGGAACCTCCGATCTTGATACCCCCAGTGGCCGGACGACCATTAATCATGTACTTGACAGTTCTTGAGAATAGTATGGGGTGTGTTCTCGGTCAGCACGACGAGACGGGCAGAAAAGAGCATGCCATTTACTATTTGAGTAAGAAGTTCACAGATTGTGAATCTCGTTACTCGATGCTGGAAAAGACGTGTTGTGCACTAGCTTGGGCTGCCAAACGTTTACGACAGTAGATGCTCAATCACACAACCATGATAATTTCAAAGATGGATCCGATCAAGTATGTCTTCGAGAAGCAAGCGCTTTCGGGCAGGATTGCCAGATGGCAAATGGTATTGACGGAATATGACATTCAGTACATTTCCCAGAAGGCCATCAAGGGTAGCGTATTGTCTGATTACCTGGCCGAACAACCGATCGAGGATTACCAGCCAATGAAATTTGAATTCCCTGATGAGGATATCATGTTTCTCAAAGCGAAGGATTGCGATGAGCCGTTGCCCGACGAGGGGCCAGATAGGAAATCCCAGTGGAAATTGATATTTGACGGGGCGGTTAATTCCTACGGAAGTGGCATTGGGGTGATCATCACGACTCCCCACGGATCCCATATCCCGTTCACTGCGAGACTGACGTTTCCGGTCACCAATAACGAAGCGGAGTACGAAGCATGCAACATGGGTCTAGAAGAGGCAATTGATTTGAGAATCAAGAACCTAGATGTATATGGTGACTCGACACTTGTGATCAACCAGATTAAAGGGGAGTGGGAGACTCGTCAATCGAATTTGGTGCCGTACATGAATTATGCCAGAAGGCTGCTTCCGTTCTTTGATCGAGTGGAACTCCATCATGTGCCCAGAGCGGAGAATCAGATGGCTGATGCCTTAGCCATGTTGGCTTCAATGTATAAAGTCAATTTTTGGAATGAAGCTCCAAGAATTGTCCTTTCTTGTCTTGATAGACCTGCATTCGTCTTTGCGATCGAGGAAGCCGCCGACGGCAAGCCATGGTTCCATGACATCCAGACCTTCCTTATGACTAAGGAGTATCCTAAGGGAGCGTCAACCCAGGATAAGAAGACTCTAAGGAGGCTGTCTGGAAATTTTTATCTCAATCCTGATGGAGTTTTGTATAAAAGAAACCACGATCTCGTGCTACTCAGATGTGTAGATGAGAAAGAAGCGAGTATGCTCATGGAAGAATTCCATGAAGGCACATTTGGCACGCACGCCGGCGGGCATGCTATGACGAGGAAGATCCTGAGAGCAGGATACTACTGGCTGACGATGGAATCGGATTGCTTTAAATTCGCAAAGAGATGTCATAACTGCCAGATTTATGCTGAAAAAGTTCACGTGCCGCCGTGCCCGTTAAATGTCATGTCCTCCCCTTGGCCGTTCTCCATGTGGGGCATCGACATGATAGGCAAGATCGAGCCCACTGCATCCAACGGTCATCGCTTCATTGTAGTAGCTATCGACTACTTCACCAAGTGGGTGGAGGCAGCCTCATATGCTAATATGACCAAGCAGGTGGTGGCTAAATTCATAAAGAGGGATATCATCTGTCATTACGGAATTCCCGAGCGGATCATTACTGATAATGGTTCGAATCTGAATAACAAGATGATGAAGGAGCTGTGCGAGAGTTTCAAGATTGAACACCACAACTCATCTCCTTACCGGCCGAATATGAATGGCGCCGTGAAGCGGCCAATAAGAACATCAAGAAGATTGTTCAGAAGATGGTTGTGACCTACAAGGATTGGCACAAGATGTTGCCATTCGCATTCACGGTTATCATACGACGGTACGTACGTCAACCGGGGCAACTCCTTTATCCTTGGTGTATGGTATGGAAGTTGTCCTACCGTTAGAAGTGGAGATCCTTTCTTTGCGAGTTTTGGTTGATGTGAAACTCGACGAGGTAGAATGGATTGAGAACCAACTAAACCAACTCAGCCTGATGGACGAGAAGAGGTTAGCATCGATTGCGTATGCTCGTCTGTACCAAAGCCGAATGAAGAAAGCTTATGATAAGAAGGTGCGTCCAGAAGCTTTCAGACGGGTGATCTCGTCCTGAAGAAGATTCTTCCTCCATACTCCGATCACCGGGGCAAGTGGACTCCCAATTACGAAGGTCCGTACGTCGTCAGCAAGGTCTTCTCGGGAGGAGCTTTGTTGTTATCCACGATGGATGGTGAATATTTTGCATCCCCGGTGAACGCGGACGCAGTTAAAAAATACTTTGCTTAAAAACGACCCGCTGGAAAGAAAAAGAGCATCCAGGCAAAAAATGGGGCATCCCGGCGAACCACAAAAAAGGAAAAAAGGTTCGGGCAAAAATTAGGGATATAAAGAAAAGAATGTACACCCGCAAAGTCGAAAACCCGGAAGGGCGACTTTGGCAAAAAAGGGTATCCCGGTGAATCGAAAACCCGGAAGGGCGATTCAGGAAAAAGTTAGGGATTTGAAAAAGCAAATGACTGCATTCCGCGGGTGGACTTTCATTGTTTAGTGGTTTGGAAGACCTGAGGGCCGTTTATCTGAATCAATCTCTTCGGAAGCTGAAGCGTCGGAGAAGTATCGAAGTCGAGTGGGTCCTAGAGGGATCAACTCATGGTGTTCATCTACGCCTCGTTGCCGACATTTGTATATACTGATGTATATTTATGTTTATATTTGCGCAACTTCCTCATTCCAGGAGCTTGCATCTGTTGTAAAACATTTTTACCAATTCAGGGGTTCGTTATCAATAAAATGTATACTATTCAACAATTCTGTTTGTTTGTTTAGCATTTACCTGTTTTGTTTGCGAAAAAGAACGCCGACGTTTTTGACAAAATGCGCATACATAAACTTACTGGCCTAGGCCACTGATTGTTGAAACAATGAATTACTCGAACATTGTCACAAGATGATAACCTTGATAGGTCCCTTTGAGAAGGGTATCTTGTCTGTTTGTTTGTGTTGCTGCAGGTGTGGCATATTCCAGACAGTACGCCGTATGCGTCCCCAAGCAGGAGGATTCCTTCTTCCCCAGCAAAGTTCAGCAGTCTCTCCCCGCGAAGTCTGAACGTGAGATCCTAAGCACTGACATGTCTTCCCCAGACAGAGAAGATTCTCTCCCCAACCAGATGTACCCTGAAGGATCACTATCTCCCCAGCTGAGTCGTATATTGAAGTGTATAGCACTCGGGAGCTCCAGACTGAAGTCTCCGGCAGAATTGAGATTCCCCACGGAGTCGTACTCTCCCCCGAATCAAGGTGATCCCTTCTTCCCTAGCCGAGTTTGCATTTCCCCAAGAGAGCCGAGTCCTTGGAAGCAGTTCGGGCCATGATTGGTTTTCCCCAGTAGAATGTTGAATAGCTGATGCCGTATTTCCCCACCGGATTCGTTATCTCCAGGAAAGTTTTGTTGTGAACGTCGTGCAGTTTATTTCTACGATTGACATCGCTTTCCTCAGCAGGTCCAGGTTCTCGTAGAAGCTTCATTCCCCTGCAGCAGTCAACTGAAGTTTGCTTCCCCATGCGGAGTCCAATTGAGATTGGCGTGGTTCTTTCTCCTTGACAGGAGGATTCCCCCTTCAGCATTTATTTTGCTGACGAGATCGCAGCATTTTGCATGATTGCATAGCATTTATCATAAACGCGTAGCATTTCCACCGTGTGGAGCATTGCGTCATATGCATACTAAACACGAGCTAGGTCATTACCGTTCTTGTTTTGCAGGTGTTCCTCCGCAGAGTCGCTTGCTCAAGATGATTCTTGAATCCCCCCGTGAGGCTGTTTGCTCAAGATGATTCTTGACTTCCCCAGCAAAGTCGTTTACTCAAGATGATTCTTGACTTCCCCAGCAAAGTCGTTTGCCCAAGATGATTCTTGAATTCTCCAGAAGTTGGTTGCTTAAGATGACTCTTAAAATCCCCAGCGAAGTCGAAAGAGTTGGCAGCCCAAGTTGAAGCTTAGAGTCCCCGGCAGAGTGTTTGCTCAGGATGATTCCTGAAATCTCCAGCAGAGTTATTGGTTCAGGATGAATCTTGAAGTCTCCGGCGGAGTTATTTGTCCAAGATGATTCTTGTTTTCCTCAGCAGATATGATTCACCCAGAATGATTTCCGGATCCCCGAAGCAGAGTTACTTGATAGTTCTCCAGAATCCCCAGGGGAGATGCGTCATCCCCAACATGTTTTCAACAGAGAAGTTGAAATTCCCTTGAAGACTTGATGATGATGTCTAATTGCGAGGTCAAAGCAGTCTGCCTAGCTGACGCAGGGCGCCGGATGGCAAAAGAATGTCTATCCTTATTGGCCCGTGATGGATTAAGGATCCCATTTTAAGACTTACTGATGAATTCTAACTGTGATGTCGAAGAAGTTCTCTCAGCTGATGCGGAGTGCCTGATGGCAGAAGTTTGGATATCCCTAATTGGTTCATGATTGACCGAGAATTCTATTCCCGACTTACTGATGAAGTCCGGCTGATGCCCAAAGATTTCTTTGAATGCCCAACGGCATGATTAACTTGATTGTTGACCTGATGAGTCCCGAGGAATCTTGATTCCTGACGGCATGATCGACCATGTATCACCGGTTACCGTGTGACCAATTCCCCAGCTAGTTGTCGGGCAGCTAATATTTCAGTTTTCGAAGATTTGTTCCCATCAGAGTACCGTGTACTTGTGCAGTTGGCAAATTTCCGGGTTTGTTGGTATTCAACCGTCTCGTACCTTGATTGGTTGAGAGCCGTTCGCTTCTCACCTAATCAGGTCCAAGCCGTTTGAATAGGGGCAGCTGTTGCACCCCAAAATTTGACCAACATCTCTTTACCTAGCTTATGTTTCATTTCATTCACATTAGCATTATCATTTGAATTTCATTGACATGTATGCAGGAGATCAAGAGGTATGATTACCAATCAAGGGCTACACAAGAGTTGGAAGCTAGCCAAGAAGCTTATTCAAGTGCTCAAGGGTAGAGAGAGTGGTTGAAACCAAGGTTGTGTGCCTCCTAGCTTGAGAGTTGTGGGGAGCCATCAGATGATTCTGAAGCCAAGAATGTGAACTTGAAGCCTTGAGAGAGCTTAGGAGATGTCTTGAAAGCCATCATGAAGCCCAGACAGGTCATTGTGCAAGATTAAGAAGACTCAGCCATGAGTGGTGTAATTAGGGTTTGACTGGGTCAACCCTAGGTCAACTGATGATTTGGAGAGGGTTGAGACCTAATCCAAGAGCCATGTTATCATGGATTGATGCATTGAGATTCTATAAGGATGATTACAAGGTCAACTCATCATGATTGAAGAGTTTGAGAAGTTTCAAGCTAGGGTTTCTAAGGCTTGACAGTGTAAAATCCCCTAGTTTGACCCCTATCTTCAAGGCAGTTTAGCCCAAGATGTGATTATCATCTCATCTTGCCCCCAACATGAATGTTGTAGAGCTTGCTCTTAGCTTTAACTTGAGTACTATAAGTCCTTGATAGGATTTGTAGAACTCAAGTTATGACTTTGACAAGTTACAGGTCATCTGAGGTATGTGAATCTGGGGGCTTGAAAGTTACCCAACTTGCATCAAACTTTTGCCCAAGAAGGATGATTCCTATGAACTTTTGGTCAACATGAATGTTGTTCCTTATCCCCTTAGCTTTCTAGAGAGTACTAGAAGTCCTTGATAGGATTTGTAGAACTCAAGTTAGGGCTTTGACAAGTCAAGGGCATTTTGGTCATTTGGAGATTACAGGTCATTTCAACCATAAAGCCATAACTCCTATTTCCAAGCTTCAAATGGAAAAATATTCAACATCAAACTTGTTCAAAATGATGTTTTAAGGCTATTAAGGAGGTCATGAGATGATGGAAATGCTTGTAGCTCAAAGTTGCAAAAATGACCTAAAATAAGGGCATAAGTTAAATAAACCAAAGTTGGAAATTGATATTTTCAACTTACACATCCAAAACATGGCATGTAATATATCATTTTGACTCTAGAAAACATTTTAAGAACATTGGTTTAGCCACATTTTTAAGTTGAGAATCAATTTGTGGACTTGCTTTGAAAAGTGATTACTTGCATATTAAGTAACTTATGCAAAACATAGAATCAAGGCATAACCAAGAGCCTTTGCAAGCTAAACACTCTCAAAATGTCACTAGGGGAGAAATTGAAAGTGAATAAGGTTGGTTTCAAGCTGCAAACAGAATTATGCATATCATGAGATATGTTTGAAAATCTCATGACATGAGAAGTGGAAACTCTCATTAGAAGGATCTAGAAGGTTCTAGATCATTCATATATCATCTATATATTGAATAGAGTTGATCCAATGCAAGGGTTGGTGATGATTGAAGAAGAGAGCATAGATTGAGATTGAATTTTCATAGCTTGCAATTGAATTCGGTTTCACCAAATTCTTCACTTTCCATCCATTTTCTTGATTGAAACTTCTTCCATGGATGCTAAGGATTGAGTCCAGATCATAATCAAGAAGAATTCATGGCTAATTGGTGCTCTTGAACTCAGAATTTTCCACCTGCAACTCACCATCGGGTTTCAAGATTTAGGAGCTTTCAACCGGTTCTTTTGCATACAGAAGCAAGGAAAAGGTTCATTGAACGTGTCTGAAAGATTAGAGAGCTTGAATTGGAGTTTTAGTGCATCTGTTCATCCAAGATTTCCAGGTTGGTAACTTTCTTCCTCTAGCATGATTTAGGTAGAATCAAGGTGAATTAAGGTGTTAGATTCATTGTGGAATGGTGTAGGATGGATTTCAGATAGTTAATTTGAGAATTAGTGACAAAATAGGCGCATTACCATTTTCGGTTGAGATTTGGATATCGTGAATCTTGAGGATTTAGGTTGAATAAAGGGTATGGTTGAACTCGTGACAAGATTTGGGATAAGTTTCATGTATTGACCATTTGCAATGGAGGCCTGTAGAGAGAACTAGGGTTGGGGAAGGTGACCGGAGTACCACCAGTGGTGGCCGGAACTGGGCGCAAAGTTGCAGAGGTTTGAAAGGTAGAAGACGACCCCGGGACCATCAGATCTTGGTGGGACCTTTGACTAGAAGCTCATCCAACGGCCTTGTTTTAATTTGAAGTTGTGAGAGAGTCTGAGTAAGTGAAACGATGCGTTTCACTTACTAGCTGGTTTTGGGCTTAATGAAACAACCACTATCCACACCCCCAGCGAGCCCAATTGTCATATTGAACTGATTCTGTTTGCTATTTGCACCGCGCGTGTGGTTATTTTTATTTGATTTTCTTTAATTTTTCATTTTATTCATGGTTCTTGGGAAAATCATATAAAATTGAAAATTAATCCAATTAATCCTATTCTTTTTGAATTTTACTCATGATTGAGTCTAGTATTTTTTAGAAAAAAATATTTTCATTTCATGTATTTTCTGATTTTATGAGAATTTTGCATTTTAATTGATATTAAAATGGTTATGTTTGATACATATTTTTGTGGAATTTTGTGTGATCATGTGGTGATGATTTTGATCCTCTATTTTTGTGTGTGATTAGGTTAGACATGTATGCTCCCATAGTATTTTTCTCACATTTTTGTGATAAAAATAGGTGTGCTTTCTAGATTGATATTTAGGTGTTTCCTTTTAGGGTGTTAGGTTTAGTACCTTGTATTGTAGAATTTATTTCTAGGTCCAATGTGATGATTTGATCTCTGAAATTAATGTGGTAGAGTCATGATTGACCTAGGTTCCCATAGTCATTTTTGTAGGATTTTACAATTGGTTTTAGTATTTTAGTTAGGACTAGCTTTAGTACTAGGTTTTAGGTGATCCTAACTTACTAATTCAACTAGACTAACTTCCTTAGCCCCCTTAGATTAGGGTTTTTGCTTGATTTGCCTTTGGTTGAGATTGAAGACAAGTGGAAGGCAAGGTGAGGATGCATGAAGTTACTTGAAGTTGCCTGGAGCTTTGGGAATTGCTTGTGCCTGAAGGTGTCTGATGAAGATGTAGGAAATAGGAGCCATAGGGAAAGCCTTAGAACTAGAATGATTTCTTTCACAAATATGGAAAGCATCTTGTGCTTCCATTCCTCCCAATGACTAAAAGTCCTTCTCAGATATTCACATCCCTCCTTTGGAGGGATGAGTGGCTTTATCTGGGAAGTAGAACTTTGAGGGAACCAGTCTCTCATAATGATGAACCCTTACAGGCTTCCTTTGGTTGTCAGTAAGCTGTTTATCATTTCCACTCATCCTGTTCAATCAATGGTCTTCTGGTTTGAGTATCTTGAAGGATGTTAGACTTGAGTTTGAAGATGAGGACTTCATTGAAGAGTGTGGAAGAGTATGATTCCTTGAGCATTGCCATTGCAGCTGAAGTTTGAAGAGCAAGAAGAGCAAGTTGATACTTGAAGATTCAATGGAGATTGAGTGAAGAGCTGAGGCTTAAAGAGTTGAAGGATGAAGTTGACACTTCCAGGTGATTGAAGACTACTCTAAGAATCTGAAGCTTGTAGATGAAGAAGACCAAGTTGAAACTGGTGAAGCAAAGAGAGCTGAAGCTTGAAGACTAAGTTGATACTTATGAAGAGGATTCAATTGAGATTGAGTGAAGAGCTGAAGCTTGAGGAATAAAGGATAAGTTGATACTTACATTGATGCATTGAGAGCCTGAAGGAATCAAGTTAACACTTGTAGTTAGGAGTGAAGCCTGGGGGTGGAAGTGACTGAAGAGCTGAGGCTTGAAGAAAAGAGAATAAGTGGATACTTATGTTTGATTGGTTGAAACCTGGAAAAGCAAGTTGATACTTGTCATGAGAGATGGTAGCCTTGAAGGGTGATTGAAGTCTGATGACTGAAGCTGCTGTCAGAAGAGCTGAAGCTTGGAATTGAAAGAGAGAGGGGTTGATCTGCTTTCTTGTCTGTTTTCTTTTCTGTGTTGATGTGCCTTGTTTGATTTGCTTGACGCATTAGAATAAGTTCATATCTAGACTGACTGTAAGCTAGGAGCATGATTGCACTAGAGGTTGAGTTGATCCCTCTGCTTGTATTGTTACTGTATGGATTTGCTTGCGGGTATTCGGTAGAGCCCAGCTCCCTTGCCCATGTGGTTTGTTTGCTTGATAGCATTTTATTTCATTTCTTCTGTATGATTGCAATTTACTGTATTTTGCTTGACAACACTTTATTTTATTTCTGTTGTATGATTGCTGTTATTCATTCTGGCTTGAGGTTGAGATGAGCTTGTGGAGGCTGCTGCCCCACACACATTTCCTCCCTCACTTGCATTGCATGCATTTTACAGTCGTGTATCTGTTTACTGTTTAAGCTGATGCTTTATCTGTTTTTGTTTATCATTGATATGATCCCTTAGGACTCTCATTTCCTTTGATAAGGAAATGATGATTAGAACTTTAGGTTGAAACCTATGCATGATAACTTCTAGGAGTTCCCTGTTTCAAACCTCAACCATAGGATGAATCCTTGGCATGACAACAGTAGGACTTGATAGTCTCCCCGTAGTTGAGCCCCTCTCTTCTCATCTCAAACAGCTTAAAATACAGTAATCATGAATGATTTATTTTGTACGTTACGAGCCTTAAGCTATCTGAGAAAGGATTGTTGGAGAGCTTCTTTTCCACAGTCTGGATGTTTAGTATGGCACCCTTTGGGTGACGTGCGATGCATTCACTCTCAGGTCATAGTCTTTAGTGCGATTGAAATTGCAAACACAATAAAAAACACTTCTTGCGTAAAAGACAGAAAACAAACTTCAAACCTTTTTTCCCCGTGGGCCCATAATTCAAAGGAAAGATTTTCTGAAGAAAAGAGTGTCGTTGAACTTCAGCGCCAACACAAACAGGCTTTGTCCCTAACCGCTGGAACTGCTGTTTAACCCTACTCGATAAAACAGACGAATCTGAACCCCCACAATCCGTATTATCCCGAACTACGTTATCTCTGATATCTCATGCCTGTTGAGAGTACGTAGGCACAATACTGATGTATTGGCGAGCCACCTTCCCCGTAACCCGTAGTAAGTCGAACTACGTTGACTCTGATTTCTCATTCTCTGATGAGAATACGTAGGCATAAAGTGCGACGCTTTTCCGAGTCATTTTCTTTTCTTCTTAAGCCAGCCTTGATAGGTAGATAGATAAAACCAATCCGTCCAATAAACACAACAAGCGTGGATCCCGTCGAGTACGATGGACGTGAGGAGTGCTAATACCTTCCCCTTGCGTAACTGACTCCCGAACCCAGACAATGGTTGCGATGACCTTGTCTTATACCTTTTCGTCAGGTTTTTCCGATTGTTTCCTTTCCCGTTTTGAGGGATAAATAACGAAAGGTGGCGACTCTTCTGTTTTGCCGGCACCTTATTTTCACGAAAGCGACAGAAGGGTCAGCTACAATCCCCACATTATGCTGAGGAGGAGGAGGAGGTTGGAAAAAAGCGTCGTATTGCTTGTCCATTCCCATTTCAGAGCCATGATGGGCAGATGCAGAATGTTTTGCCAGGTCCATGTGGACAGGAAGAGGAGGAGTTGTTTTAATGACTCTAGAAGTTCCTACTTTGTTAGCGATCTTCCTGGAGCCAGCTACGGTTTTAACGTTGTTTTCCTTATGGGCCAAAACCATCATAGTTTCCACCAGTTGGTCCATCTTTGCTTTAAGCGCATAAATATCACCTCTCATTGTGTTATGGGTCTCTTTGATCTGTTCCAACGTCATTTAGAAGTTGCGACGAGTCTCGTAACAATGTCGAGTAGTCAGCTTTCAACTAGAGGTTAAAAGGTAAAGTTTATGAGTTGCATATTGGGTGAGAATGCACAATGCTCATGCTTATGCTTATGTTTATGTTTATGTTTATGTGTTACTTTTAGGGAAGCACTTATAACAACAGTTATTAACAAACATTCGAAGTAACACGAGAACAAAGAAATTAAAAGAAGGCTGGACTTTCATTCATTCAAAATAATCTATTATATTGTGCCAAGATATTAAAAAGTACAAGCCAATAGAAAACCAAATACTGAGTTTTTAATAACAAAGCGACAAAAGAAAGAAAACAAGGAAATCTTCAAGCTTTGTTCCTTCGTGCTTCACGCTCCTTGAGCTCTTCTTTAAACCTCTTCAGCATTGCCTTGCAGAGGTACATGAACTCATAAATGGCGGGAGGAGTAGAATCGTCCATAACTTCCAAGGCATCTCTATGCTTCCAAATCAGATCCTTGGCTAGCCAATTGCAAAATATTTCCAACCCATTCAACTTATTGCGGTATATGTCTCGGTTATCTCTCATAATGTGAATGGAATGCTCATAAGTCGTATAGTCTCGAGACATCTTCTCTCTCGCAGTTGACCTTATGGATTTATCCTCTAGAATAGCTCCCATATGGTTCTTTTGATATTCAATGAAACCCTTGAGATCATCCACTTCTTCACATACTTTATTCCAATCAGCTGGTTTAACCCAAGAGGATCTTAGGGCATCCTCTTTGAGTTGACGCTCCCTATCTTCACCAGCTCTGGATAAGCGTAGAGCGACACTAAGTTCTTTGATCTCTATTTCCAGTGTCTCTCTAAGCTCTTTGTTTCGCTTGGTAGGAAGAATATACCAATGTTCGTTCTCTCGCCATTTGCTTTGAGCATGGTCCAATTGTTCTTTAAGGGAACCTAAACGGCTGTCAGCTTGACTAATGCATACTTTGGTCATTTTCTGTTTACCTTCACACTTATCAACTATGTTCTCTATTTCTTCAAGTTGGTTGTTCTTTCTCACGAGCTCATACTTCATGTTGTTTTTCTCATTGGTCACATCTTGAAGTTTTACCTGCAAATCCTTATTCTCTTTTCCCAACTGAGCTATTTTGGTGCGGAGCTCTTCCACCTCTTCAACTGATACAAGCACAGGCTATGGAGTGGCGGGCCTAGGAGGAGTCTTAATAGAAAAGAGGAGCTTGACTATCTTTACTCTCTAACCTAGGGCTGATAAGGTATCCTGGCTACACCATCTCTTTTCCTTAATTCTGATCCCTTGGTATGAATTGTTTTCCAAGGGCATACAATCTTGCAGAGAAGCGAAGGATCCTTAGTACCCCTTTCTTGAAGAATCATTTCCTCTAGATCCTTATCTTCAGGTTTTCCTAACATTGGGTATTCAAATTGTCGTATAGCTAATATGGGTTTATAGCTTATACAACCATTGGACCCAATTAATGGTACATTGCAAAAGCTCCCACAACTCATAATAATTTCGTCCACTTCCTACCTATTGGGATACCAAGTAATGTCCCTTTCAGAAAGAGACACTAGCAGCTGAGCCCACTCCCCACTGCTCAAATTAGGGACAATAGTGTAGCGCTTAAATATATGGGAAGTAAGCCAATTGTAAAGAATAGGGAGACAGAATGTCAATACCGCACCCTTCCTTTCATGGCGAAGATGCAAATTGTAGAAGACATTAGCCAAGAGAGGGTGTACTGGACTTTGTCCTTTCTTTTAAACTGCCAAAAGATACTGACAGATGCAAAATTAATAAACACTTCGAAAGTGGGGAAAAGTAATAACCCATATATGAGGAGAGCCAATACATTTACCAAAGTATCCTATTGTTTACTCTTTAACAACTCCATTTCTTCTTTTTCTAGCATAGTGCTTCGAAAGCCAAAGAAATCTTCCCTTTTCTTCCAACCAGCTTTGGCTACTGAAATAGAGATTTGGAGAGCATCGACCAATTCTTCCACCTCGAGAGTCTGACCAATCATAGTATAGGGTGTCCAACCCTTCACTGGGAAACCTAAGAACCCTTCAAACTCTTCAATGGAAGGGGTCAAGTAGAAATCTTGAAACAGAAAGCTCATCATTTGTGGATCATAGAATTGTGCCATGGCTGTGATGGCAGGGATTTGCACTTTAACTATAAGAAGATCAATAACTTGGCCAAACCTTCCCACAAAAGTCTTCTTGAAGATAGGAGGTACTCCTTTCAAACAGTTCATCACTACACTTACATCTGGCTTGAATGCCTTCAAGTGGAGAGTCTTTCTCTTTCCTGAACTCGTGGCCATTGTGAATGTAAGTTAACCTATGAATACAAATGCTTCCCTAAAAATAAAAGTTTGTGTAATTCATGATCTATATGTAAATGATTATGAATGCAAAGATTTTAGATCCAAGTTACCACAAGTATCTCTCAACCCTCCTAATAGGTAAAAATTAGGATAGTTCTAGATTCTTTACCCAAAGAGCCCATTCACGGGATAGTTCCTATGTTGGCGGATAGGGTTCTCAATGTCATAGATACCAATTTCACCAACATCACACAATAGGTTAGCTGCATTATGACGGTAATACAAAAAGACCTCTCCTGAGCGGAGTCTTCATGCTAGGCCCACGAGGAGCGAGTCCTAGGAGACTAAGACTACACGAACACCAATATAGAAACAGGTCCTAAGAGTGGTTCCCAGAGTCATGGACCCTTCATGAATCAAGTCGTGCAACATGCTAGCGGCTTTACAACAAGATCTACGAATAGGTCTCCTCTAGGGGAAGCTTTCATGCTAGGCACACAAAGAGCGAGTCCTTGGGGACTAACACTAATTACTTCCAAATGTAAACTATATGTTCTCTCTTCTTTTTCTAAGACTCGGGTATAGAGCCTTACTTGTGATATCATCCCAAAATTAAACAACAGATATGATAAACAACAAGCAATAAAAGAGAAAATAATAAAGTACAATAAATAGGTAATATGTTCTCTATTCTTTTTCGTGCTGCCTTTTTCACATGCCTGCCTCGCGCTATGGTTTTTCTTGCATTGTGATGGTCGCTATTTATTATGTCTAAATGCTTCGTGACTGCAAGTGCACAGTCAGATCACGTAGTTTTAAAGATTATCGAACCCAAAGGACCAAGAATCGATCTACCGTTATCTAATACTACTACGTAAATCTAAGGCTAATGGATTTCTAAGTTGAGATGCAAGTAAGAAAATAAGTGCAGATTAAAATATAATTTAAATCAAGATAATGCAAAATATCGGTATATAATTCTGTCAATCATCGAGGTTCAGCGATTCATGGGCGTTTAGTTTAAAAGGTAAAAACTGTTATTCTGTAGAAAATACTCATTTAAAAGACTTTATCTCACACTCTCGTGTTTATTGACTTAGACTTTACTCTCAAATCAGAATGAAGGCTCTCACTCTCTCATTTGTATTTAAAAACACTTTTTAAAAATAAGTAGATCCTAATTAAACCTAAAGCGCTCTCACTGTATTTGAGACTAATGTTCAGTTTCAGCTATCCGGTTAAGACCTCAAACTCTCGCTTTATTGATTTTAACCTTCGTTACCTTTTAAAAGAATAATTCCGCTAAATTTACGCCATGAGTTACTTAACCCCTTCCGACCGATCGTAATTACATACCGATATTAAAAGGTTTAGCCAGACATGGCTTGCATGCTATTACAAAATTTAATCTTAATGCTAGATAGAAAATAAAAGGAATGCATAAAAATAACAAAGAAAACAAAGTAAATAAGTGGAACCTGACAATTACGAAGAACAAAAAAACATTTGGATTATGGCGGCCGACTTATAGTTCAGTACAAAGTTACAACCCGTAAAATAAATCCTAATACTAACTGGAAGTTGTTTATCAGTGGATTTTAGTTATATGGCTTTTATAGTTGTTACTGGCGACGGTTACCCAAAGACTCAAGGCGAAGCATGGAGAGAAAACCAGAGAAAATACAGGAAGGAGTGGAGAAAGTGTAGGGAGGAAGTGGCACACGCCACACACCTTTCTCTTAGGAGTGGCAGTTTCCACTCTTCCTTCTTTCTAGAAGTGGCAATTGCCACTCCCCGTCTCTTTGGAAGGTGGCAGGCGCCACACTTCCTTGCCTTTTCATGGTGGTAGCTGCCACATACATGTGGCAAGTGCCACTAGTGTGTGGTGGCCCCACCTTATTTTTTTCTTTCCTTTTCTATTATTTCTTCTTCTTTTCTTTCCTTTTCTATTATTTCTTCTTCTTTTCTTTCCTTCCTCTTTTCTTCCTCTTTTCTTTCCATTTCTTTCATTTCTTTCTTCTTTTATTTATTTCTTCCATATTTGTGATAACCTACAAAACACAAGAAAATAGATGCGTAATAGAACATAAATTAGATAAAATAGTTGTTGTACCCCAAATTTTGACCCTTAGATCTTCATCATCATTCTAGGAGCATCATCATTCCAAGTTAAAATACTTTTCAACTAAGCCTAGAATCTATATTTCTTAAAATTAGGTTTATTAGTCCTAACGCAATGCGCACCTTCTTACATGTGACAATAAGAGGGATCGATTAGGGATAAACTCGGTTCTGAATATGCGAAAGTGATAGTTCCTGTTAAATTAGTTCTTTTCACGAGTCGAAAACATTGCCTTATAATGAATCCTATATGTACACATCTGGAATACTACGTAGCTATATGAATTACATCTATGCCTATTGCTTTATTATTAATTTTTATTCCGCACTTTACTTTTATTCTCCACAACCAACCCATTAATTGACTTGCCTTAGATAAACACCGTAACAATAGTACTCGATAGATTGATGTTTGGTCTCTGTGGGATCGATAATATTTTGTATTACTTTGACACTATTCATGCACTTACGAATCGCCCATCAAGTTTTTGGCGCCGTTGCCGGGGATCAATTACGTCAAAATTTCATACCCTGTTGTTGCACCGTCTAGACTAAGGCTATTCCCGTTGGTCAGTGCAAAGAACTCGTAGTACCGGTACCCTTATAGATCCTTTAGAGGAACCTGAATGTTATGCTCGCGCACGTATATTATTTCGTAGATTTAAGAGAGCAATGGACGAAGACCGTAACCAAATACCCCTTAAGGATTTCACTCAACCATCTAATGACGAACCTAGTTCTAGTATTGTGAACCCCAATATTCCTGCTCACAATTTCGAGCTAAAACCGTCCCTATTACAATTAGTACAACAAAACCAGTTCGTGGGACTCGCTACCGAGAACTCGAACCAACATTTAAAAACTTTTATTCAACTAGATAATACTTTTAAAACCAATGGTGCTAGCCCTGAGGCGATTAGGTTAAGATTATTCCCTTTTTCCCTTAGAGACAAAACCCTCACTTAGTTAGATTCCCTTCCAGCCAATTCTATAACAACTTGGGAAGACCTTAGGAGAGTTTTTCTCACTAGATATTTTCCCCCCAGCAAAACCGTTGTTCTTAGGAACCAAATAACCAGATTTACCCAAAACCAAGGTGAATCTCTCTTCGAAGCTTGGGAAAGATATAAAGACATGTTGAGAATATGTCCTCACCATGGCCTGGAATCATGGCTAATCATTCATACCTTCTATAATGGACTTCATTATAACACAAAGATGACCATTGATGCCGCCGCAGGTGGCGCCATGATGAATAAACCTTACCCTGAAGCTTGCACTCTCATCGAGGATATGGCCCAAAACCATTGTCAATGGGGGATTGAGCAAGCAATAGTGGAAAAGAAAGAAGCCCAAGGAGGAATACATGAGATAAGTTCTATAGACATGATGCAAGCCAAGATGGACGCTTTAGCCCTCAAAGTCAAACATATGTACGCAAACCTAGTAGCTGCAACAACATTCAACTGAGTGTGAACTATGTGGTACTCAAGGACATCAATCGGCATAATGCAATCTACTGAACGAAACTCACTCAGGAGAAGTCAACTACGCCCAAGGAAACCCATTTTTAAATACCTATAACCCTGGATGGAAGAATCACCCAAACTTTTCCTACAAAAACAATAACCCTATCCAAAACCCTGCACCCCCGAGACCATCCAGTTATCAAGCCCAAAGACAAAACCCACCTATGCAAGCTGTGCAACCTAAGTCGAATCTTGAGAAAATCATGGAAATTTCATTTCAGCTCAGACCCAGCAAAACAAGGAATTCCTAAACTAGAACATTCATGTAAATGAATTGATCACCCGTTTAGGAACCAAAGTAGACCAAATAGTCACCCACAATAAGATGCTTGAAACCCAGATATCTCAAATAGCTTTAAAACAAGCTCCTGAGACTACACCCGAAGGACAGTTCCCTGGTCAACCCCAACAGAACCCCCGAGGGCAAGCTAATGCAATTACCTTACAAAGTGGGACCGCTTACGATGAACCGGTTAACCCGACATTAAGCAAACCCGAGACTCCTAAGGAAAGCATAGTGCCCACGAGCAAAGTAGAGGAACCAGTTGGATCTGAAAAGCAGGAGGATAAGGACAAAACCAACGAACCACCGCTGCCATATAAACCTCCCATACCCTATCCGCAAAGACTAAAACAAACCAAGATCAATAACTAATACCAAAAATTTATTAGAGTCATAGAGAAACTTCATGTGGAAATTCCTTTCACAGAAGCCATCACCCAAATACTGTCATATGCAAAATTCCTTAAAGACATCCTTACCAATAAAGATAGACTTGACGACCCGAAACCTTTAGAATGCAATTCCATTTTTGGGAATAAACTTGCCAAGAAAGAGAAAGATTCTGGAAGTTTCTCCATACCTTGTATTTTGGGAAGTCATGTCATCAATAAAGCTTTTCTAGACTTAGGAGCCAGTGTAAGCCTTATGCCCCTAGTAGTTATTGAAAGGTTAAAGCTAGGAGAATTACAGCCTACTAAGATGCCACTTCAATTAGCCGACAGATCCGTTAAATATCCGGTTGGCATATTGGAAGACGTCCCAGTTAGGATCGGCCAATTGTTCATCCCAACCGATTTTGTCGTCATGGACATTAAAGAAGATGATGACATTCCTGTCCTCCTAGGCAGACCATTCTTATCAACCACTGGAGCCATAATAGATGTTAAGAGAGGGAAGTTGACTTTCGAGGTAGGTGACGAGAAGATAGAATTCATTTTGTCGAAGTTTCTTATGGCACTAGTATTAGGAGACGCATGTAATGCCATAGACATCATCGATGAATGCGTTAGAGAGCTAGAATTAGAAGAAACCATCAGACTTCCTTCAACCCTCATAATGGAAAATGATGGATTTATAGAACCCTACATCGATGATAGCTTATACGAATGTTTATCCCTTACCCCAGATCCTATACCATGTCTAAAAAACCCGCTTTAGAACTTAAGGAACTGCCCAAGAACCTAAGATATGAATTCTTGGACGAAGAAATGAATCATCCAGTGATAGTCAATGCTACCTTAAACCAAGGAGAGACATACCAACTCTTAGTCGTCTTACGAAAATATCCCTCTGCCTTAGGATATAACATCTCGGATCTTAAAGGTATAAGTCCATCCGTGTGCATGCACTGGATCTCGCTCGAGGAAGACTCAAAACCCTCTAGAGAACACAAGAGAAGAATAAATCTTATAATGAGTGATGTTGTTAAGAGGGAAGTTCTCAAGTTACTAGAAGCAGGTATAATTTATCAGATCTCGGATAGTAAGTGGGTGAGCCCCGTGCATGTAATACCTAAAAAGGGGGGCATCACGGTTTTCCAGAACGAAAAAGGTGAACATGTAGCAAAAAGGATACAAGAAGGATGACGTATGTGTATAGATTATAAGAAATTAAACAAAGCCACTAGGAAAGATCATTTTCCCTTACCTTTTATAGACCAAATGCTAGAACGTTTGGCCCGACACTCCTATTTTTGCTACCTGGATGGGTATTCTGGATTTTTCCAAATTCCTATACATCCAGAGGATCAAAAGAAAACTACCTTCACACGCCCTTATGGAACTTTCGCCTATAGACGAATGCCTTTAGGTCTCTGTAACGCACTTGCTACTTTCCAACATTGCATGATGGCGATCTTCACAGATTACCTTGATGGAATCATGGAAGTATTCATGGATGATTTCTCGGTTTATGGATTTGATTTCAACAATTGTCTCGCAAACCTTGAGAAGATCCTGAAAAGATGTGTTGACGTCAACCTAGTGTTGAACTGGGAGAAATGTCACTTTATGGTCACCGAAGGTATAGTTTTAGGACATATAGTCTCCAAGAGAGGTATTGAAGTAGATAAAGCCAAAATAGAAGTGATTGAAAACCTTAAACCCTCTAGCACTGTCAGAGAAGTCCGAAGACTTCTCTAAAATTACCAAACCTTTAACCGGCCTCCTGATGAAAGATGTCGAGTTCAGCTTTGACGTAAAATGCCTTGAAGCATTTAACTTTCTAAAACAAGCCTTGATCTCGGCACCCATCATTCAACCTCCAGATTGGGACCAACCATTTGAAATCATGTGTGACGCTAGCGACTATGCTGTAGGAGCTGTTCTAGGACAAAACAGAGATAAGAAATTACATGTTATATACAATGCTAGTAGAACCCTAGATGCTGCTCAACTTAATTACGCTACCACAAAGAAAGAGCTCATTGCCGTAGTTTTTGCTATGGATAAGTTTTGATCCTATCTGGTAGGAGCCAAAATCATAGTTTATACAGATCATGCTGCCATCCATTACTTACTGAGCAATAAGGATGCCAAACCTAGGTTACTTCGATGGATCCTCCTGTTACAGGAGTTTGATCTGGATATTAGAGATAAGAAAGGCACGGAAAATATAGTTGCCGGCCACCTCTCTAGGCTCGAGTATCTAAAACCAGACTCACTCCCCATTAACGATGATTTTACCTATGAGAGGTTAATCGCTAGGATAGAAGCCGTAGAAAGCAACCTAGAACCTTATAAGAACCCCGAGAGATCTCTAGCAGTAAGCAACGTACCTTGGTATGCAGATTTTGTAAATTACATAGTTGCCGATATTATAACCCCTGATTTTAATTACCAGCAGAGAAAGAAGTTCTTTAGCGATGTAAGAAACTTCTATTGGGACGAACCACTCCTTTTTGAAAGAGGCACGGACGGTATTTTCAGTCGTTGCGTCCCAGAAGAAGAAGTAAGAAAGATAATAGAACACTGCCACTCTGCACCTTATGGAGGACACTCTAGTACATCCAAAACTCACGCCAAAAATTCTTAGAGCAGGCCTTTAAGAAACATTCAAGAGGTGGAACTCTTTGATGTTTGGGGCATAGACTTTATGGGACCCTTTCCGTCTTCCTTAGGAAACTAGTACATCTTAGTTGCAGTCGTTTACGTGTCTGAATGGATCGAGGCCATAGCCTCCCCCACTAACGACACACGGGTAGTCATTAAGCTATTTAAGAATTATATTTTCCCTAGATTCAAAACCCCCCGTCTTATTATCAGCGACGGAGGATCTCATTTCATATCAAGAATCTTCGAAAAACTTTTAAGAAAATATGGAGTTAAGCATAGGATAGAGACACCTTATCACCCACATACTAGTGGCCAAGTAGAAGTATCCAATAGGGAAATAAAACAAATTTTAGAAAAGAAGGTCTCTATATCAAGAAAAGATTGGTCTCAAAATCTGCAAGATGCACTAAGGGCCTATAGAATCGCCTTCAAAATCGCAATTGGAACAACCCCTTACCAACTAGTCTATGGAAAATCTTGTCATCTCCCCTTTGAATTAGAACACATGGCCTATTGGGCCATAAAAACCCTAAACTTTTATTATTTGACCGCTGGACAAAACTGCGTCCTTGATTTACCTAAACTAGAAGAACTCCGCCAATCTGCCTATGAAAATGCCATTATCTATAAAGAAAGAACCAAAGTCTGGCACAACAAGAAGATCGTAAAGAAAGATTTTCATGTAGGAGACCCTGTTCTCCTGTTTAACTCTAGATTACGACTCTTTCTTTGAAAGCTCCGTTCGAGGTGGACAAGTCCCTTTACAGTTACTAAAGTTTTACAATCAGGAGCAGTTGAGATCCAGAATTAGTCATGTAGTCCATTCGTTGTGAACGGGCAAAGATTAAAACTCTACGAAGGAGGAGACATTCCCGACGATTACTCCAGCCATACCTTGATTGATCCATCATTGCCTACTTCAGACATATAGGTTTTGTTCGTCAAGCTAACAACGTTAAACAAGCGCTACGTGGGAGGCAACCCATGGATTTCTTTACCCTTTATCTTTTTTGTTTTATTTTATTTTTTGTTTTACTTCATTTTATTTTTCTTTGATGTGTCAACTGACGATTTATGATGATTATGCTTTTAGGTTTTCTGAGTTTTATTTTTCAGGATGCAGCAGCGCGATGGCATGCACGTCGCCTTCCGAGACGACAAGCGAAGAGAGAAGTACTTAATTCTCCGACAACGCCCCATGGCACCGACCTGATATCCGGATCAAGCTTGCATGGAGGCTCTAGGGATCGAGCCCGACATACGATTCCTCTATCATCAACTCCAATGGGGCCAATATGCTGACAAACTGCACCATACTTACAGGAACCTCACATTAGAGTTTCTCAGCTTATTCCACTACGAGCCATACGTCAGTGAGGAAGGGTTGGCTACGTTCAGACTTTTTAGAAGAGAATACGCCTTCACCAACAAAGGATTCGGAGACCTACTTGGGTTTTCGACCACTTCTGATTCCATTCCTGACCTTCCGATGGGCTACTTTATGAGTAGAGACATTGATCAATTCTGGCAAGACATCAAAGGAGGAGGGAGCCTAGATCCATCGACTCAACTGTCTCCAGTGATTCATAACACGACCATGAGATATTTTCAGATGACTGTGGCTCACACCTTCCTTGGAAAGGAAGATTCTGACATGCATGTTAGAGAGAAATAGATATTCTTCCTATTCTGCGCTATCAGGTTGCGTCCAGTAGCATGTGGGAATTTCATGCTATACAATTTCGAAGGCCAAGCTAGATCATCCGAAGGAGTTATTCATGTCGGAGGCACCATTACACACATAGCCATTGCATTGAGACTGACCAATCATTTGTTACATCTGACCCCTTATTGTGGACGTACCTCGCTTGATATTGATTTTTGTTTGGATCGTGGGCTGATGAGGAGAGCTTCCTTTCAGCTTGATGCTTTCAAAATTCTCATCGATTACCAGACGATCCATTACTTCACTCTGCCAGACCCAGTTGTGACTAGTGTGCATGATCCATCCAACTGGAATTATGCGTTGGAAGGATATGGCGAGACAATCGATGACCCACACACACCGCCTTCAGCAGAATACCATCCCTCTCCACTCTCTGAGGACGACTGTGCTTTCCAATAATTATACATTACGAAGACCTGACTTATATACCCAGATAGCTGAGCTACGTTCAGAGATAGCTCACCTTCAGCAGACAATAGCAGATCTTACTCTACAGGTTCAGATTTCCGATATGACCCATGCCATTGAGACGGACGTTCTGTATCAGGAGATTTCAGATTTACACAGAGAGTTGCGTTCACTCCGTCATCCCAATCCGTCGGATGAGCAACCACCTCCATGATGACACTTTTTCACTGCTTTCAGTATTTATTTTATTTCCTTATTGCATTTACTAACTTATTGCATTTCTGATTATGTTTTTATTTTTCATAACATTATACTATATATATATATATATATATATATATATATATATATATATATATATATATATATATATATATATATATATATATATATATATATATATATATATATATATATATATATATATATATATATATATATATATATATATATATATATATATATATATATATATATATATATATATATATATATATATATATATATATATATATATATATATATATATATATATATATATATATATATATATATATATATATATATATATATATATATATATATATATATATATATATATATATATATATATATATATATATATATATTTATAATGTTGTTTATGTCATTTAACTTTACTTTAATCATATTTTTTGTTTTTGTTCTTTTATGTCGACAAATATATATATATATATATATATATATATATATATATATATATATATATATATATATATATATATATATATATATATATATATATATATATATATATATATATATATATATATATATATATATATATAAAAGAAAAAATTATTAGTATGCAAGGCCAAATGGTTTTTTCTACATCACACCCCCAAATATCAAAGGGGGAGAACCAAGGCCCAAAGAAAAGCACAAATCCGACCCAACTCCCTTTTCAAAGGGTGGCGCCCGCCACGGGGTCTAGACTATATGCGGAGCAGAAGTTGAGAAACCACCATTTTTGTCCCCAAAACCCATTTTTGGCTACACGAAATTCCTCCCCAACCCACTAAAAGTTCACAAATTTATCTTCTACTCACCAAATCCTTAACCATTCCAACATCCATTTTTTATTTCTCTCACAAAAATCCATCCAAAAACTCATCTTTACAAAAACCCAAAAAATACCCATTCTTCATCTTTCTCAACCTCCAACATTCATCCATGGAGCATGATGGCTATGTTTTGCGTCAAGGAAAACCCGGGGAAAGACAACAGAAAATCCTCGACAAATTGCAAAACTGAGACATTACTTCAACAAGGTACGTGAAAGATAACTGCATTTACTCTTTAGGTATCTATCATAGCGTACATCATTTGTTAGACACTCTGGGCCTGCATGAAATATTTTCCAGGCGTGATCCCATTTTTGACCGGCTGACCAGGGAATTCTTGAGCTCCCTGATTTATATTGTTAGACCCGACATTGCTAGCGCAGTCGGCACAGTCCAGTTTCAGATGTTTAATGCTGAGTATTCGTTTAGTACTGATGAACTTGCAGAAAGGCTTGGTTTGCCTTTTGGTGCGAGTGCTATTTGCGAGGCACCTCTGGATTCTGAATGGTCTATGGAAGCATTTTCCTTCTGGCACAGATTGTCAAATTTTACTATTTCGTCTTTTCCATCCGTGTGTTTCGCTACATGTTAGCCTGCACTATATTTGGCCAAGAGAATCCTAACAAAGCGAATGCCAAAGAGTTACTAATCTTGCAAGGCTGCCTCACAAATAGGCGATTTAATGTAGTTTCATTTATGATAGCCCACATGAATGCCTCTATTAAGAGCACTGAGACCATAGCCTTCGGAGGACTGATCACGTCCATTGATAAGGCTCTGAACCTAGATGTTGAGATAGCCACTTTAGAGCCTCTCCCTCCTCGCACAATTAACTTGAAATTTTTGAAAGATATGAAATTATGCAAAGTCAGGAGAGAAGGCGTTTTCGAGCTTATGATTCATGGGAAGGCTATCCCATCTGTCGTTTTACCCTGCACTAGACGCACCGATGTCACTAACCCGGGAAACTGGACCTATGATTTAGATGCTCCACCCGTTACAGGTCCAGTACCCCCTAATATTCCTATTGGCGAAGACGTTGATACTGATGACAAGTATGATCAGCGAGAGCGATCTCCCGATCACCCTATGCCACCTCACTACACATCACAGACACACACTGCACTGTCTTCCTCTTACCATTCTGCAGGTACCGCACCCGGCTTTTATATATCTGAGCAGATGTGGCAAGCACAACTAGCCAGAGAGGAAAGACGCGACAATTTGCTCAACACCATTTCGTAACAACTGTATGAGAATATGATATTCATGCAAGATTCTCAACAGCAGATGAGCCAGTCCGTAGAAAGCATTATGCAATCTCAAGCTGCGCTGTCAACCTGATTCGACGCGTTCGAAGCTTCTTAGACCGACCGCTGTCGCAGCAAATCTCGCTGCCCCAGGTACTCCGAGCACGCTGCTGACAGCACCAGTAGTATGCCCTAGGCACCTCAGGTACCTCTTCCCTTGCTTATTTTGAAACATTGGGGACAATGTTCAATTTAAGTGTGGGAGGAGAATTTATTTATTTTCCCGCTTTATCTCGCTTTTATTTCTTTTATCGCTTTTAGTTATTTTCCTTTCATTTTTCTTTCTATTTTCTTAGAACATACTTGCGCTTAACAAATCATTTTACAATATACCTTTACTCACTCATCTTACTCCCGCATTAATTTGCCTCACCAAAAACTTTTTGACAAATAGTGTACTATCCTGAAAATTTTCTTGGGCTTTGAGGCAAGTTCGTATTAGGATGCGAATGATTTGGGAAATTCTCTTTGAAACATCGGTATCATTATGACACCTTAGGTTTCGCAAATGCAGAAATAGACCCCGATACTCTGAATACCATGGCCTTAATAGAATACCCATAGTAAGTCCCAAGTAGTTTATCCTAGCAGTCAGCTCCGGCCTAAGCGCTATCTAAGTTAAGGATCGATGAAAATAAGTGAATGATTGGTATGCTAAGAATATAAATTAAAATAATTACAAACTCGGGTATAGGTAACCCTCACAAGGTCATTTAAACCCGCAAAGTTGTAATTTCAAAAAGAAAAAGAAAAAGAAGAAAAAGAAAAATGATAAAAATAAGGCAAAATACCTTCCCACTGTCAGTTGGTTCAGAGTTTTCTGGTACTGAACTCGGTAGGGCAGATCACGATCCGATCCCCCACAGCTGCAGGTGGGCCAATAAAAGGGGTTACACCACTTTGTGCACAAGAACCCCATGCTTTAGATAAGAATCACTAACCGGCCACTTCACCATGATTTCGTACGGATAATGGGCTTAATATGATTGCACCGGAATGAAAAGGACTCAAAAGAAAGTTCAAAAATAGTCCTAGGTACAATAGGGTAGTACAAATTGATTTTTTTGTAAAGAACGACGCTTAGGTCCGTGTTTTCGGAGAAGTGTCATTTCGATACTTGTAGTTTACTGAGTCATCACCTATCGCTTCATCCTAGTTTGAACTTATAAGTACTTCTTGCCCAAGTCATTTATGGATATCACCCTGTTCTGTCATGATGTTTTGCTTGAGGACAAGCAAAGGTTTTAGTGTGGGAGAATTTGATAGACCTAAAATATATTGTTTATTTGACTCGATTTTGCGCACGTTATCTAGTATTTTATTTCCATTTTCTTGTATTATGCCTCTACTTTGTTTCTTTTTCAGGTTTTTGTATTTTCAAGGCTACTCGAGAAGAAATGAAGAAAAACGAGCTAAAACCCTACTTTTTGAGGAAATGTACACATGACTTCCACCATGGCGGGCGCCATAAGAGATGCCATGAGAGGGATGCAAGCCAACTGCTGTCAACTGCCACGTCTCCCACTCCCTTCCACCCTAGTACATGTGGCTGGCAACACAAGGAGGTGGCGGGTGTCGCTTCCGCGAAAATAAGGTGCCGGCAAAACAGAAGAGTCGCCACCTTTCGTTATTTATCCCTCAGAGCGGGAAAGGAAACGATCGGAAAAACCTGACGAAAAGGTATAAGACAAGGTCATCGCAACCGTTGTCTGGGTTCGGGAGTCGGTTACGCAAGGGGAAGGTATTAGCACCTCTCACGTCCATCGTACTCGATGGGATCCACGCTTGTTGTGTTTACTGGACGAGTTGGTTTATCTAACTACCTATCAAGGTTGGCTTAAAAAGAAAAGAAAATGACTCGGAAAAGCGTCGCACTTTATGCCTACGTATTCTCATCAGAGAATGAGAAATCAGAGTCAACGTAGTTCGACCTACTACGGGTTACGGGGAAGGTGGCTCGGCAATACGTCAGTATTGTGCCTACGTACTCTCAACAGGCTTGAGAGTTCAGAGCTTACGTAGTTCGGGGTACTACGGATTACGGGAATTCAGATTCATCTGTTTTTATCGAGTAGGGTTAAACAGCAGTTCCAGCAGTTAGGGACAAAGCCTATTTGCATGGGCGTTGAAGTTTAATGACACTCTTTACTTCAAAAAAGCTTCCTTGAATTATGGGCCCACGGGGCAAAAAGGTTTGAAGTTTGTTTTCTGTCTTTTACGAAAGAAGTGTTTTTTATTTTGTTTGCAATTTCAATCGCACTAAAGACTATGACCTGAGAGTGAATGCGTCGTATGTCACCCAAAGGGTGCCCTACTAAACATCCAGACCGTTGAAAAGAAACTTTCCAACAATCCTTTCTCAAATAGCTTAAGGCTCGTAACGTACGAAAGAAATCATTCATGATTATTGTATCTTAAGCTGTTTTGGGATGAGAAGAGAACAGGCTCAACTAAAGGGAGACTATCAAGTCCTAACAGTTGTCATGCCAAGGGTTCATCCTAACAGTTGTCATGCCAAGGGTTCATCCTATGGTTGAGGTTTGAAACAAGGAACTCCTAGAAGTTATCATGCATAGGTTTCAACCTAAAGTTCTATCATCACTTCCTTATCAAAGGGAGTGAGAGTCCTAAGGGATCATGTCAATGAGATACGGAAACAGATAAAGCATCAACCTAAACAGTAAACGGTAAACGACTGTAAAATGCATGCAATGCAAGTGAGGGAGGAAATGTGTGTGGGGTGTCAGCCTCCACAAGCTCATCTCAACCTCAAGCCAGATATGAATAACTGTAATCATACAGAGGAAATAAAATAAAGTGCTATCAAGCAAGATACCATAAACTGCAATCATACAGAAGAAATGAAATGCTATAAAGCAAAACAAACCACATGGGCAAGGGAGCTGGGCTCTACCGAATACCCGCAAGCAAAGCCATACAGTAAAAATACAAGCAGAGGGAGAAACTCAACCTTTAGTGCAATCATGCTCCTAGCTTACAGTCAGTCTAGATATGAACTTATTCTAATGCATCAAGCAAGTCAAACAAGGCACACCAATACAGAAAAGGAAACAGACAAGAAAAGAAAGCAGATCAACCCCTCTTTCAATTCCAAGCTTCAGCTCTTCTGACAACAATCCAGTCTTCAGACTTCAACCACCCTTCAAGGCTATCATCCTCCATGACAAGTATCAACTTGCTTCTCCAGGTTTCAACCCATCAAACATAAGTATCCACTTATTCTCTTTTCTTCAAGCCTCAGCTCTTCAGTCAATTCCACCCTCAGGCTTCACTCCTAACTACAAGTGTCAACTTGATTCCTTCAGGCTCTCAATGCATCAACGTAAGTGTAAACTTTTCCTTTATTCTTCAAGCCTCAGCTCTTCACTCAATCTCAATTGGATCTTCTTCATAAGTTTCACTTAGTTTTCAAGCTTCAGCTCTCTTTGCTTCACCAATATCAACTTGGCTTTCCTCTTCATCTACAAGCTTCAGCTTCTCAGAGTAATCTTCAATCACCTGGAAGTGTCAACTTCATCCTTCAATTCTTTTTCAAGCCTCAGCTCTTCACTCAATCTCCATTGGGTCTTCAAGTATCAACTTGTTCTTCTTGCTCTTCAAGCTTCGGCTGCAATGGCAATGCTCAAGGAATCATCCTCTTCCACACTCTTCAATGAAGTCCTCATCTTCAAACTCAAGACTAACATCCTTCAAGATACTCAAACCAGAAGACAATTGATTTAACATAATGAGTGGAAATGATAAACAGCTTATTGACAACCAAAGGAAGCCTGTAAGGGTTCATCATTATGAGAGACTGGTTCCCTCAAAGTTCTACTTCCCAGATAAAGCCACTCATCCCTCCAAAGGAGGGACGTGAATATCTTAGAAGGACTTTTAGTCATTGGGAGGAATAGAAGCACAAGATGCTTTCCATATTTGTGGAAGAAATCATTCTAGTTATAAGGCTCTCCCTATGGCTCCTACCTCCTAAATCTTCATCAGACACCTTCAGGCACAAGCAACTCCTAGCTCCAAGCAACTTCAAGCAATTTCAAGCACCCTCACCTTGTCTTCAACTTGCCTTCAATCTCAACCAAAGGCAAACAAAGCAAAACCCTAGTCTAAGGGGACTAAAGAAGTTAATTTATTTGAGTTAGTAAGTTAGGGTCACCTAAAACCTAGTACTAAAGTTAATCCTAACTAAAATACTAAAACCAATTGTAAAATCCTACAAAAATAACTAGGGGAACCTAGGTCAATCATGACTCTACCATATTAATTCCATAGATCAAATCATCAAATAAGACCTAGAAATAAATTCTACACCACAAGGTACTAAATCTAAACCCTAAAAGGAAGCACCTAAAGCTCAATCTAGAAACCACACCTATTTTCATCACAAAAATGTTAGAAAAATGCTATGGGAGCATACATGTCTAACCAAATCACACACAAAAAATTAGGATCAAAATTATCACCTCATGATCACACAAAATTCCACAAAATTAGGTATCAAACATAAGCATTTTAATATCAATTAAAATATAAAATTCCCATAAACTCAGAAAATGCATGAAATGAAAATATTTTTTTCTAAAAAATACTAGGCTCAATCATTAGTATAATGCAAAAAGAATGGGATTAATTGGATCATTTTCAATTTTATATGATTTTATCAAGAACCATGAATAAAATGGAAAAAATAAAAGAAAATCAAACAAAAATAATAAAACCACGGTACAGATAGTAAACACGCTCAGTTCATTCTATGGATTGGGCCATGAGGGGGGTGTGGATATCAGTCTTTTCACTAAGCCCAGCATCAGGACTAAATGAAACGATGTGTTTCATTAACTCAGATCCTTCACAACTTGAAATTAAAACGTGGCCGTTGGATCACTCCTCTAGTCAAAGGTCTCACAACATCCAATGGCTCTAGAGTCATCTTCTACCTTTTGAACCTCTGAACTTCGCGCGCAGCTCCGACCACCACCGGTGGTGCTCCGGTCATCGCCCCCAACCCTAACTCTCTCTAGGATCCTCCATTGCAAATGGTCTATACATGAATCTTATCCCAAATTTCCTCACGAATTCATTCATGCCCTTTATTCTCTCTGAAACCTCAAGATTCGCGATAACCAATTCTCAACCGAAAATGGTAACATCCTAAATTAGTCACTAATTCTCAAATTAATGGTCTGAAATCATTCCTACACCGTTCTACAATGCATCTAACACCCTAATTCATCTTGATTCTACCTAATTCATGCTGGAGGAAGAAAGTTACTAACCTGAAAATTCTTGATGAACAGATGCACTAAACCTTCAAATCAAGCTCTACAACCTTCCAGACACGATCAATGGATCCTTTCCTTGCTTCTGTATGCAATAAAACTGGTTGAAAACACCTGAATCTTGAAACCCGATGGTGAGTTGCAGATGGAAAAATCTGAGCTCAAGAACACCAATCAGCCACGAATTCCTCTTGATTATGATCTGAACTCAATCCATAGCATCCATGGAAGAAGTTGCAATCAAGAAAATGGATGGAAAGTGAAGAAATTGGTGAAATCGAATTCAGTTGCAAGCTGTGCAATTTCAATCTCAATCTATGCTCTCTCCTTCAATCATCACCAACCTTTGCATTGGATGATGTATGGATGGATGATCTAGAACCCTCTACTCAATATATAGATGATGTATGGATGATCTAGAACCCTCTAGATCCTTCTAATGAGAGTTTTAATCTCTCATGTCATGAAATTTTCAACCATATGCCATGATATGCATAGTTCTGTTTGCAGCTTGAAACCAATCTCATTCTCTTCCAATTTCTCCCCTAGTTACATTTTGAAAGTGTTTAGCTTGCAAAGGGCCTTGGTTATGCCTTGATTCTAGGTTTTGCAAATGTTACTTATGATGTAAGTAACTACTTTTCAAAGCAAGTCCACAAATTGGACCTCAACTCAAAAATGTGGCTAAACCAATGTTCTTAAAATGTTTTCTAGAGTCAAAATGATATATTACATGCCTTGGTTTGGATGTGTAGGTCAAAAATATCAATTTCCAACTTTGGTTTATTTAACTTATACCCTTATTTTAGGTCATTTTTGCAACTTTGAGCTACAAGCACTTACAACATCTCATGACCTCTTTACTAGCCTTAAAGCATCATTTTGAACAAGTTTGATGTTGAACATTTTCCCATTTGAAGCTTGGAAATAGGAGTTATGGCCTTATGGTGGAAATGACCTATAATCTCCAAATGACCAAAATGCCCTTGACTTGTCAAAGCCATAACTTGAGTTCTACAAATCCTATCAAGGACTTATAGTACTCTCTAGAAATCTAAGAAGATAAGGAACAACATTCATGTTGACCAAAAGTTCATAGGAATCATCCTTCTTGGGCAAAAGTTTGATGCAAGTTGGGTAAGTTTCAAGCCCCCAAGTTCACATACCTCAGATGACCTGTAACTTGCCAAAGTCATAACTTGAGTTCTACAAATCCTATCAAGGACTTATAGCACTCCAATTAAAGCTAAGCTCATGCTCTACAACATTCATGTTGGGGGTGGCATGAGATAACAATCACATCTTGAGCTAAACTGCCTTGAAGATAGGGGTCAAACTAGGGGATTTTACACTGTCAAGCCTTAGAAACCCTAGCTTGAAACTTCTCAGACTCTTCAATCATAATGAGTTGACCTTGGAATCATCCTTATAACATCTCAATGTATTAATCCATGATCACATTGCCTTTTAATTAGGTCTCAACCTTTTTCAAATCATCAGTTGACCTAGGGTTGACCTAGTCAAACCCTAATTACACCACTTATGGCTGAGTCTTCTTAATCTTGCACAATGACCTATCTAGGCTTCATGATGGCTTTCAAGACATCTCATAAGCTCTCTCAAGGCTTCAAGTCCAACTTCATGGCTTCAGAATCATCTGAGGGTCTTCCCCATAACTCTCAAGTTAAGAGGCACACACTCTTAGTTTCAACCATTCCCTCTGAGGATCTTTTAACTTCTCTGACAAGGATATCAACCCTTGAACACTTGAATAAGATCCTTAGCTAGCTTCAAGGTCTTGTGTATCTCTTTATTGGTAATCCTACCTCTTGATCTCCTGCACACATGTCAATGAAATGCAAATGATAATGCTAATGTGAATGAAATGAAACACAAGCTAGGTAAAGAAAAGTTGGGCAAATTTTGGGGTGCAACAGCTGCCCCTATTCAAACGGCTTGGACCTGACTGGGTGAGAAGCGAATGGCTCTCAAATAATCAAGGTGAAAGGCGGTTAAATACCAATAAACCCAGAAATTTGCCAACTGCACCAGTACACGGTACTCTGATGGGGACAAATCTTCGAAAACTGAAATATTAGCTGCACGACAACTAGCTGGGGGATTGGTCACACGGTAACCGGCAATACATGGTTGATCATTCCGTCAGGCAGCAAAATTCCTCGGGACTCATCAGGTCAACAATCAAGTTAATCATGCTGTCGGGCATTCAAAGAAATTTTCGGGCGTCAGCCGGCTTTCGTCAGTAAGTTGAGGATGGAGTTCTCAGTCAATCATGAACCAATTGGGGACATCCAACTTCTACCATCAGGCACTTCGCATCAGCTGAGAGAACTGCTTCGTCAATACAGTTGGACTTCAATCATCAAGTCTTCGAGGGAAGTTTCAACTTCGCTGCTTAGAAATCTGCTGGGGATGACACATCTCCACTGGGGATTCTGGCGAACTATCAAGTAACTATGCTTCGGGGATCCAGAAATCATTTTGGGTGAGTCATCTCTGCTGAGGACTTCAAGAATCATCTTGAACAAATAACTTCATCGGGGACTTCAAGAATCATCTTGGACTAATAACTCTGCTGGAGATTTCAGGAATCATCCTGAGCAAACACTCTGCCGGGGACTATAACCATCAACTTGAGCAACCAACTCTGGCGACTTCACTGGGGATTTCAAGAATCATCTTGAGCAAACGACTTTGCTGGGGAGAATTCAAGAATCATCTTGAGCAAGCGGCTCCGCAGCGGAACACCTGCAAAACAAGAACAGTAACGACCTAGCTCATGTTTCATATGCATATGCTTTGACAACGACGCAATGCTCCACACGGTGGAAATGCTACGCATTTTTTGATAAATGTTATGCAATCATGCAAAATGCTGCGACCCCGTCAGCAAAATAAATGCTGAAGGGAGAATCCTCCCGTCAAGGAGAAAGAACCACTCTGGTGGGGGAAGGAATCATCCTGCCACGGAGAAAAGGTCACGCCAATCTCAATCGGACTCCGCATGGGGAAGCAAACTTCAGTTGACTGCTGCGGGGGAACGAAGCTCTACGAGAACCCAGACCTGCTGAGGAAAGCGATGTCAATCGTAGAAATAAACTGCACGGCGTTCGCAGCTAACCTTCCTGGAGGTAACGACTCCGGTGGGGAAATACAGCATCAGCTATTCAACGCTCTACTGGGGACGACCAATCATGGCCCAAACTGCTTTCCAAGGACTCAACTCTCTTGGGCAACTGCAAACTCGGCTGGGGAAGAAGGAATCACCCTGCTTGCTAGGGAGAGTACGACTCTATGGGGAATCTCGATTCCGCTGGAGACTTCAGTCTTGAACTATCGAGTGCTGCACACTTCAGTATATGACTCAACTGGGGAGATGCCGACCCTTCGGGATGCATCTGATTGGGGAGAGAATCTCCTCTGCCTGGGGAGAACATATCAATGCTTTGCGATCTCACGTTCAGATTCTGTAGGGAGAGGCTGCCAAACTTTGCTGGAGAAGAAGGAATCATCCTGCTTGGGGGTGCGCACGGCGCACTGTCTGGTATATGCTACACCTGCATCAACACGAACAAACAGACAAGATACCCTTCTCAAAAGGGACCTATCAAGGTTATCATCTTGTGACAATGTTCAAGTAATTCATTGTTTCAACAATCGGTGGCCTAGGCCAGTAAGTTTATGTATGCGCATTTTGTCAAAAACATCGGCGTTTTTTTCCGCAAACAAAACAGGTAAATGCTAAACAAACACACAGAATTGCTGAATAGTATACATTTTATTGATAACGAAACCCTGAATGGGTAAAAATGTTTTACAACAGAGGAAAACTCCTGGAATGAGGAAGCCGCGCAAAAATAAAACGTAAATATACATCAGTATATACAAATGTCGGCAATGAGGCGTAGACAAACACCATGAGTTGATCCCTCTATGACCCACTCGACTTTGATACTTCTCCAATGCTTTAGCTTCAGAAGAGATTGATTCAGATAAACGGCCCTCAGGTCTTCCGAACCACTAAACAATGAAAGTCCACACGCGGAACGCAGTCATTTGCTTTTTCAAATCCCTAACTTTTGCCTGAATCGCCCTTCCGGGTTTTCGATTCACCGGGATACCCTTTTTTGCCAAAGTCGCCCATCCGGGTTTTCGACTTTGCGGGTGTACATTCTTTTCTTTTATATCCCTAATTTTGGCCCGAACCCTTTTCCTTTTTTATGGTTCGCCGGGATGCCCCATTTTTGCCTGGATACTCTTTTTCTTTCCAGCGGGTCATTTTTAAGCAAAGTATTTTTTAACTGCGTCCGCGTTCACCGGGGATGCAAAATCTTTGCCATCCATCGTGGATAACAATAAAGCTCCTCTCGAGAAGACCTTGCTGACGACGTACGGACCTTCGTAATTGGGAGTCCACTTGCCCCGGTGATCGGAGTGTGGAGGAAGAATCTTCTTCAGGACGAGATCACCCGTCTGAAAGCTTCTAGGATGCACCTTCTTATCATAAGCTTTCTTCGTTCGGCTTTGGTACTGACGACCATATGCAATCGATGCTAGCCTCTTCTCGTCCATCAGCCTGAGTTGGTTTAGTCGGTTCTTAATCCATTCTGCCTCATCGAGTTTCACGTCAACCAAAACTCGCAAAGAAGGGATCTCCACTTCTAACGGTAGGACAACTTCCATACCGTACACTAAGGAGAAAGGAGTTGCCCCGGTTGACGTACGTACCGTGGTACGATAACCGTGCAATGCAAATGGCAACATCTCGTGCCAATATTTGTAGGTCACAACCATCTTCTGCACAATCTTCTTAATGTTCTTATTGGCCGCTTCAACGGCGACATTCATCTTTGGCCGGTAAGGAGATGAGTTGTGGTGTTCAATCTTGAAACTCTGGCACAGCTCCTTCATCATCTTGTTATTCAGATTCGAACCATTGTCAGTAATGATCCGCTCGGGAACTCCGTAACGACAGATGATGTCCCTCTTTATGAATTTAGCCACCACCTGCTTGGTAACATTAGCATACGAGGCTGCCTCCACCCACTTGGTGAAGTAGTCGATAGCTACTAGAATGAAGCGATGACCGTTAGATGCCGTGGGCTCGATCTTGCCTATCATGTCGATGCCCCACATGGAGAACGACCACGGGGAGGACATGACATTTAACAGGCACGGCGGCACATGAATCTTATCAGCATAAATCTGGAATTTATGGCATCTCTTCGCGAATTTGAAGCAATCAGACTCCATCGTCAGCCAGTAGTATCCTGCTCTCAGGATCTTTCTCGTCATAGCATGCCCGCCGGCGTGCGTACCAAATGTGCCTTCATGGACTTCTTCCATGAGCATTCCCGCTTCTTTCTCATCTACACATCTGAGTAGCACGAGATCGTGGTTTCTTTTATACAAAACTCCATCAGGGTTGAGATAAAAATTTCCAGACAGCCTCCTCAGAGTCTTCTTATCCTGGGTTGACGCTCCCGCAAGATACTCCTTAGTCATAAGGAAGGTCTAGATGTCATGGAACCATGGCTTGCCATCGGAGGCTTCCTCGATTGCAAAGACGAATTCAGGTCTATCAAGACGAGAAAGGACAATTCTTGGAGCTTCATTCCAAAAATTGACTTTATACATCGAAGCCAACTTGGCTAAGGCATCAGCCATCTGATTTTCGGCCCTAGGCACATGATGGAGTTCCACTCGATCAAAGAACGGAAGCAGCCTTCTGGCATAGTTCATGTACGGCCCCAAATTCGATTGACGAGTCTCCCACTCCCCTTTAATCTGGTTAATCACAAGCGCTGAGTCACCATATATATCTAGGTTCTTGATTCTCAAATCAATTGCTTCTTCTAGACCCATAATGCATGCTTCGTACTCCGCTTCATTATTGGTGACCGGAAACGTCAGTCTCGTAGTAAACGGGATATGGGATCCATGGGGGGTCGTGATGATTGCCCCTATGCCACTTCCGTAAGAATTAACCGCCCCGTGAAATATCAACTTCCACTAGGATTTCCTATCTGGCCCCTCGTCGGGCAATGGTTCATCGCAATCCTTCGCTTTAAGAAACATGATATCCTCATCAGGGAATTCAAATTTCATCGATTGATAATCTTCGATCGGCTGTTCGGCAAGGTATTCAGACAATACGCTTCCCTTGATGGCCTTCTGGGAAACATACTGAATGTCATATTCCGTCAACACCATTTGCCATCTGGCAATCCTGCCTGAAAGTGCTTGCTTCTCGAAGACGTACTTGATCGGATCCATCTTCGAAATTAGCATGGTGGTGTGATTGAGCATGTACTGTCGTAAACGTTTGGCAGCCCAGGCTAGTGCCCAACACGTTTTCTCCAGCATCGAGTAACGAGATTCATAGTCTGTGAACTTTTTACTCAAGTAGTAAATGGCATGCTCCTTTCTGCCCGTCTCGTCGTGCTGACCGAGAACACACCCCATACTATTCTCCAGAACTGTCAAGTACATGATTAAGGGTCGTCCGGCCACTGGGGGTATCAAGATCGGAGGTTCTTGTAGATATTGTTTTATCTTATCGAATGCCTTATGGAAATCCTCGTTCTAGATAGTCGCCTGATCTTTCTTCAGCAGTTTGAACATCGGTTCACACGTGGCCGTGAGCTAAGAAATAAACCTTACAATGTAGTTTATTCTGCCCAGGAACCCACGAACTTCTTTTTCTGTTTTTGGCGCTGGCATTTCTTGCATGGCTTTTATTTTCGCAGGATCAACCTCCATGCCTCTTTCACTCACGATAAACCCCAGTAACTTTCCGGACCGTACTCCGAAAGTACACTTGTTAGGATTCAACCTCAAACTGAACTTCCTAAGCCTCTCAAAAAGCTTCAGCAAATTGACCAGATGCCCCTCCTCCGTTTGGGACTTCGCAATCATGTCATCAACATAGACTTCAATCTCATGATGAATCATGTCATGAAACAAAGTAACCATTGCACGCTGGTAAGTGGCCCCTGCGTTCTTCAGACCGAAAGGCATTACCTTATAGCAAAATGTTCCCCAAGGAGTGATAAACATAGTTTTCTCCATGTCTTCCGGCGCCATCTTGATCTGATTATAACCGGAGAAGCCATCCATGAACAAAAATACGGAGAATTGAGCTGTATTGTCGACCAACACATCAATATGAGGCAACGGGAAATCATCTTTAAGGCTCGCCCTATTCAAATCTCGATAATCGACGCACATTCGCACCTTACCGTCTTTCTTCGGTACAGGTACTATGTTGGCGACCCACGAAGGGTAAGTAGTGACCGCTAAGAAGCCAGCATCAAGCTGCTTTTGCACTTCTTCTTTGATCTTACCGGCCATATCTGGTCGCGTCCTCCTAAGCTTCTGCTTAACGGGGGGACAATCTTCTCGCAGCGGCAAGTGGTGGACCATGATGTCAGTGTCAAGTTCGGGCATATCTTCGTATGACCAAGCAAAGACGTCACTATACTCTCTTAGCATCTCGACCAATCTCTGCTTGACATCACTCTGCAATGAAGCCCCTATCCTGACGTTCCTGACAAGTTCTTTAGAACCCAAATTCACAATCTCGATCTCCTCTTCATGAGGCAGAATAACTTTCTCTTCTTATTTCAACAAGCGGTCCAACTCTTCAGGAAGGTCTTCGTCTTCATCAATCTCTTCTTCGGCTTGATAGATCGGGCAATCAAAGTCGAAGTGAGTCGTAGAAGGTCCAGAGTCGATGTCATCTACTATGTGGATCCTGCAATAACAAGGGTTAAGCTTAAAACAAGGATATGCAGGTTAGCACAAACCCCATTGCCATTTTATTGTTTTTCAAAACAAATATAAAACAGGAATAACAGAGATCACAATATTTGAATACGAAGAAAAACGCCTTTTGATTTATTGATAAAATGCATGTACATAATCAAACAAGGCCCTGACAATAAAACCACTATGTCCCGGGTAGGACATAGGGTTGTACAATGATTGGAAAAAGTAAATCATTACTCTTCGCTTGTCATCTGGATGATATCCTTGACGGACCAGTTGTTAAGGCTCTCGCCTGGCTTGCTTGGCTGGATCCAAGAGTCTAAGTCACAGTCGCTATCTCCGCTGTCTTCAGATACCGCGTTGACGCTTTCAAATATCACCCCGCCACTGGTAAACTGGATCGGCCCTTTACCTCGCGACGCACCGCTAGAAGAGGAGGCTTCAGCTCCAGGAGAATACCCCAACCCAAACTTGTCTTGCTTGTTAGGTATCTCCAAAATTCGCCCCCAGCCTGAGGTAGACCCGGCTTGAACAACGGCCTGAGCTTCCTTGAAAGAGGAGAGAGTCATCTCTGGATTTTCAGTGACTACACGAGCTACGTCCTTGACTTTAACAGCTTCGAACGCTTGGCGTAGAGTTTCGTGGATCTCCCCATCCATCTCAACATACTTGAAGGATGACAAATGGCTCACCATTATGTCTTCCTTGCCACATACAGTCACGATACTACCTCCGACAGCATACTTGAGTTTCTGGTGCAACGTGGAGGTCACGGCACCCGTCGAATGGATCCATGGCCGGGCCAAGAGACAGCTGTAGGCAGGCATTATGTCCATAATGTAAAAGATCGCGTCGAATGTTTCCGGCCCAACTTGGATCGGCAACGTCACCTCCCCGAAAACATGGCATTTGGTTCCATCGAACGCTTTCACAACCAGATCACTGGGTGTGCAAATCACTCTGCGAGTATCTAACTTCATCAATGCCTTCTTCGGAAGGACATTGAGCGACGACCCAGTGTCTACCAACACGTGAGACATGATTGTTCCCCTACACTCTATCGAGATATGCAGGGCACTATTGTGGTTCCTCCCCTTCAGCATCAGCTCTAGGTCAGTGAACCCTAACCCATTTCCAGCATTCACGTGGTCTACGACCTCTTCCAGCTGGTTTACCGATATTTCTTGTGGTACATATGCGGCGTTCAACACCTTCAGCAGTGCGTTGCGGTGTGCTTCAGAATACAGCAACAGGTTTAGGATGGAAATCTTCAAGGGTGTCTGATGGAGATGATCTACGATCTTGTAGTCACTCTTTTTAATCAACCTCATAAATTCCTCGGCGTCTTTAACAAGTAAGTCTTTGTCTACCCCACGAGCAATCTCTTCAACGACTTTACTTTTCCCTTTATCAGTTGCATCAGCTCTGTCCGCTTTGTCCGCCACGACCTCAGGTGGTGCAAACACTCTTCCGCTGTGAGTAATTCCGCTAACGCTCGCTAGGTTCTCCACAGACGACCCGAACGGTTCCAGCTCCAACTTCTGTCCGTTGCAGTAGACCTCTGCCCCGTAATGCCATGGGACGGCATTAGTGCTTTCGAACGGTATCGGCCCAGCTTTGGTGATGGTAATTGTGGGCGGTCTGGGTGCAGAAATAGTTATCGTCTGGCGAGGGATGGTGATGGTGGAAACCTCATCATCTTGCTTCAGCATTACCTCTCCCGATCCGCTTTCGACCCTCCGGCTAAATTGCAGGATTCCCTCGGTCATCAGACTTTGAATCCCCTCTCTCAGCTGTTCACATCCATCAGGACTTGTCGCACAGCCCATGCACAGCTCTCCGCAACCTGGAAAGAAACCTCTTTTCATCAGCTTAGCTTTAACGAAGCTAAGCGGTGTCTTCAGATCTGTGACGTCAGTCAACAAATCCAAACTCTCGTCTTCAATAATGGCATTTACTCCACCTCCCCTATGATTCGGCATAGGGTTCTTCGTGACATTTGGCACATTATCTGAGAAGTTGATGATCTTGGCATCCACCATGTCCTGCACCTTGTGCTTGAAGGCTTTGCAATTCTCTATTGTGTGGCCTGGTGCCCCTGAGTGAAACTCACAAGTCGCATTCGCGTCATAACCTGGCAGAGGTGCCCCTGTCAAGGGAGCCAAGGTTCTCTTCTGGATCAACTGTAGCTGGAGCAGAGTCTGTAATAGTTGAGCATAGAACATGGGCGGTGTCTCGAGGTGACGACTCGACAGAGGTGCCCGATTCTGATACTTTCTGTATCCTTGTTGGTTCGGCTGCTACTGCTGCTGCGGCTGCTGCTGCTGTGGCTGTTGGACTGTCGGGATAGTTATGCTGGCCACCTGTTGGTGAGGGCCTTTACCCTTCCTTCGAGCGTTGGTCACGACGCTCGTTTCTCCTTCCCGTCTTTTGCCACCATAAGGTTTCTTGCCTCCTCCAGCTGAGGATGAATCACCTTGAATTTTCCCCAGTTTGATCCCATTTTCAATGTGCTCACCCGTGATAATGAGATCTGAGAAGGTTCCAGACATACCGCTGACTAATTTCTCATAATAAACCCCTGGGAGGGTGGCTACGAACATTTGCATGAGCTCACGTTCAACCATCGGCGGCTGAACCCTGGCTGCCAACTCACGCCATCGCTGGGCGTATTCCTTGAACCCTTCATTATTCCTTTGCGACAGATTCTGCAGTTGGACTCGGTTCGGGGCCAAGTCACTGTTATATTGGTAGTGGTGCATAAATGCTTCAGCAAGGTCCTTCCACGTGCGCACACTGGTAGGTTCCAGACTCATGTACCATTCGAGGGAGGGCCCGGACAGACTGTCTTGAAAGAAGTGCATCAGCAACTTCTCGTCCTCAAAATGAGCGGCCATTTTCCGGTAGTATGATCTCAAGTGAACGCGAGGGCAAGTGGTGCCCTTGTACTTTTCAAAGTCAGGTACCTTGAACTTGGGAGGCACCTTGAAATCAGCGATTAGTCCCAACTTGGACATATCAACGCCCAGGGTGTTCTGATTCTCGATATTTCTCATCTTATCCTCGAGTGCCTTGAACCATAGACGTGCTTCAATAGTCAGCTTACCTTCGGCACCTCTCTGAGAGAACACATCGTCTTGACGATCTTCTAACCACGGCTGAGGCCCGAACAAATTCCCAACACCTGCATTGCCGTTGCCCAGCCCAACATTGACGTTAGCTTCAAAATTCCCATTACCGACACCCGTCGTATTACCGTTGAGTCCCATGTTAGCTATCACATTGCCTTTGGCACTGCCGTTCCCCCCGGTCACGGGGACGCCATTCTGAGGAGTTTCAACAGGTGGAGGGGTTGGCACAGTCCCACCATGGAGTACGCCGTTGCTATCGACCCTTGAAATTAGAGGCTGAACCAAGGTTCTGAGCTGATCCTGGCCATTGGCGACCGCTTGCATGAGTTCCATGAAGCGGTCCATTCTTTCGCGGAGTTCCTGAATATCAGTTTGCACTTGCTCCATGATTCTGGTTTGATTTGCTCTGGTCGGATAGCGGTGGATAGGTCTCTGATCAATCCTGAAACAACCTGAAAATACAAAAGGGTTAGGAAAAAATGACAAAGTGCTCGTTATGCAAATGCTACATGCAAATGCAAACATGTGTCTGTGCGTTAGGGAGATTTCCCCCGACCCTAGTGCCTGAGTGCCGGTGCTGATAATAAGAAGTCAGAGTCCAGTCATGGAAATAACATCTCATATATATAGAAAGCCCATCAAGGCAGTACACAACATCAGTGAGTACAAGATGAATCAATAGCATGACCTCAGCCAACAAGCCTGGTGATGGTCAGCATACAATAATGATCAAACAAAAGGAATACAAATAGTCAAGCACGACCATGGGCGCGAAACTCTTCTAACAACCCCTTCGTTTCTGGATGATCAGGCCGAGTGAGCAACCCTTCGACGAGTAACTCTCTCTGCATAATGGTGTACTGGAGACCTTCGACTGAATCTTCCCATGCTCCTTCGCCGAAACAATCTTCTAGCTTCCGCTTCTTGAACTCAAACGTCAGTTTGCGCTCCTTCAGGTTAGCAAGAGCCCTATTGAGCTGGCCTTCGGTGGCATATCTGTGAGCGGTTTCTTCATCAAACCTCTTCTCACTAGCCTTCACCTGGGCTTTCAGCTTGGAGATCTGTTGCATCAGCTTGTCCTCCCGCTCTTTCCGGTTGGCTAGGGAGGCCTTCCAGTGCTGGTTAAACTTGGATATCCTCCGATACGCTTCGTCCAAGTGCTGCTTCTTCGTGGCCAGTACATTGTTGACAACTTTGAAGTCTCGACCCATGCGCTCACGCTCAGCTATCTGCTTAGTCAAATCTGTTCCTAGCTGGTTCACCAGCTCGGTCTGCCTCTTGAAGGAATGAACAGCTTCGTTTCTCTCGCTCCTGAGTTGAACCAATTCTTTCTCCAATTCTTCATTTGCCCTCTTCAATTCATCTCGCTCAGCTAACACCTGATTATGCTGCTGCATGGGCATGGTGGTAGGCTCTTCAATCACTGGAGGGCTTTCTGGCTTGGCAGGAGGAAACGGCATCCCTATAGCATCTGCTCTGGCTCTGATCCATGTCACGTACGAAGTGTAGGCCTGACTATTACTTCTCCCCAGCAATGGTTTTCCCCTCTTACTGATACCATTCCAAGCGCGCTGAAGCTTAGATAACATATCCCCCTCTAGAAGACCAGTGAGGTACAGAGACTCCTGTACCTCTTCATCCTTTGACGGAGCTCTCAAAGCATAGGCAAACTGTCGGACCAGCAAAGATGGATTATAGTTGATACAGCCCTTCCTGCCTATCAAAGGCACGTTCGAAAACCCGCTGCAGCTGAAGATAATCTCAATACCCAACCTATCTCTATCAAACCAGGTAATATCCTCCGCTGATAGACTCATCAAACGCTCAGACCACTCAGCTGTGGCTACAGACGAAGCAAAGGGACCCCTCTTGGGTAGATGACTATCAAGCCATTTATAAAGAAAGGGCTCACAACACGAGACATTCTTACCCCTTCTATTCTCGTTTTTGTAGTGGATGGAATGGTAGACATCTCCTATCAAGGTAGGGACTGGATTCCCTGAAGCAAAGATGTGGAAGGCGTCGAAGTCCATAAAGTCGGGCATATTGGGGAACAGAATGATGCCATATATGCACAGAGCGAGAATGGCGTTGAACACGACCCAACATCCGTCTTTGGCGCACTGCTGAGCTTTTCCCACCAAGAACTGCAAGGAGAAACCGGGAACCTTGTTCCAACTAGACAATACCAACTCGGAGGCATCCAGATGAAGTGACGGAGCTAGACTAGCCAGATTAGGCTCAGCATCCGTATGGACAAAGGGCATCTGACTCTTGATAGGCACACCTAACAAACCAACATACTCCTCTAGCGTGGGTGCAAGAATAAAGTCCTGGAAAGTAAAGCATCTCAACGGAGGATCGTAGAACTGCAGCAAGGCGTGCAACCCATTCAACTCAAACACAGAGGGTTTACGAACCAAACTGAGCAATTTGTCGTAAGACTTTCTGAATTCATCTCTCACAGAATCATCTGCTAAAGTAATCAAACCAGTCAGCTGAACCACATCAGGGGCAGGGAGCTTGTAAGCCACGGTCTTCCTCAGAGAACCCATAATAATACAACAGGAGGCAAGAAATCCTGAATCAAGGGAAACGGTACCTGCAACATAGACACATGTTAATGAAATGCAAATGAGGATGCAAAGCAATGTAAAATGCAATCATGCAGCAGGAGATCAAGACAAATGCGCTACGAAGATTCTGTATCAACAAAACCATGATGCTGCTCTGTCAAGAACAACCACTATATCTGACAAGAAGAAGACCCCGGTATTGGACCACAAATCTGCTCTATCAAGAACACACATAAATAGGACCATAAATCTGCTCTGTCAAGAACACACATAAATAGGACCATAAATCAGCTCTGTCAAGAACACACATAAATAGGACCATAAATCTGCTCTGTCAAGAACACACATAAATAGGACCATAAATCTGCTCTGTCAAGAACAACCATCTGATAATAAGGACCTCTGATACAGGACCAAAATTTTGCTCTGTCAAGAACAAACATCTGATAATAAGGACCTCTGATACAGGACCAAAACTCTGCTCTGTCAAGAACGAACATCTGATAATAAGGACCTCTGATACAGGACCAAAACTCTGCTCTATCAAGAACAAACATCTGATAATAAGGACCTCTGATACAGGACCAAAACTCTGCTCTGTCAAGAACAAACATGCATCTGCAGATGAGATCCTCAGATCCCAATCATAAACCTGCTCTGTCAAGAACAACATACACATCTGCTGATGAGATCCTTTGATCCCAACCAAAAACCTGTTCTGTCAAGAACAAATACACATCTGATGATGAGATCCTCTGGTCCCAACCAAAACTGATTCACTGTCAAGAAAACCAGGTAGTCTGAAAGTTAGGGTTTCCTGCAACAAACCCAACCCTGCTCACAGGTATGGACCTAAACTGACACAAGTTCGGCATCCTATGCAGTCATCAGCGTCACAGACATTCAAGAGGGGTGATACGATACCCAGAAGGTGTGGCATCACCAGCTCATGAAGCGGCCTCACTCGGCTGAATCCCAAATGATCGGTCCCCAGAGTCGACAATCCTCCAAACCAACAACCCCCTCAACCCAAAGGGTTGAAAAATAAGTCAACCGGGAGAACCTCGTCTGAGCATGGATTTCATGAGACACTAGTGCCTGCCAAGCAAGCACGCGCCCACTAATTTCCACAACTAATGCTATGTTCACTCAAGCCTGGGTCTGGCTTCTCACTCATCAGAATGCCCCTCCCACAACAGCATAGATAATCATATCATACTGAAAATAAAATGCGGGAAATAAAAATGCGATAAATAAACACAACCTAACAAGTAATCATACAAGCGCTAGGATTGACTCACATAGGGAACCGGAGAACCAGAGACTTTGGGTTCGATCCCCAGCAGAGTCGCCAGCTGTCGCTTCCGCGAAAATAAGGTGCTGGCAAAACAGAAAGTCGCCACCTTTCGTTATTTATCCCTCAGAGCGGGAAAGGAAACGATCGGAAAAACCTGACGAAAAGGTATAAGACAAGGTCATCGCAACCGTTGTCTGGGTTCGGGAGTCGGTTACGCAAGGGGAAGGTATTAGCACCCCTCACGTCCATCGTACTCGATGGGATCCACACTTGTTGTGTTTACTGGACGAGTTGGTTTATCTATCTACCTATCAAGGCTGGCTTAAGAAGAAAAGAAAATGACTCGGCAAAGCGTCGCACTTTATGCCTACGTATTCTCATCAGAGAATGAGAAATCAGAGTCAACGTAGTTCGGCTTACTACGGGTTACGGGGAAGGTGGCTCGCCAATAAATCAGTATTGTGCCTACGTACTCTCAACAGGCTTGAGAGATCAGAGCTTACATAGTTCGGGATAATACGGATTACGGGAATTCAGATTCATCTGTTTTATCGAGTAGGGTCAAACAACAATTCCAGCAGTTAGGGACAAAGCCTGTTTGTGGTAGAACTGAAGTTTAACGACACTCTTTTCTTCAGAAAAGCTTCCTTTGAATTATGGGCCCACGGGGCAAAAAGGTTTGAAGTTTGTTTTCTGTCTTTTACGAAAGAACTGTTTTTTATTGTGTTTGCAATTTCAATCGCACTAAAGACTATGACCTAAGAGTGAATGCGTCGTATGCCACCCAAAGGGTGCCCTACTAAACATCCAGACCATTGAAAATAAACTCTCCAACAATCCTTTCTTAGATAGCTTAAGGCTCGTAACGTACGAAAGAAATCATTCATGATTACTGTATCTTAAGCTGTTTTGGGATGAGAAGAGAACAGGCTCAACTAAAGGGAGACTATCAAGTCCTAACAGTTGTCATGCCAAGGGTTCATCCTATGGTTAAGGTTTGAAATAAGGAACTCCTAGAAGTTATCATGCATAGGTTTCAACCTAAAGTTCTATCATCACTTCCTTATCAAAGGGAGTGAGAGTCCTAAGGGATCATGACAATGAGATACAGAAACAGATAAAGCATCAGCCTAAACAGTAAACGGTAAACGACTGTAAAATGCATGCAATGCAAGTGAGAGAGGAAATGTGTGTGGGGTGTCAGCCTCCACAAGCTCATCTCAACCTCAAGCCAGATATGAATAACTGTAATCATACAGAGGAAATAAAATAAAGTGCTATGAAGCAAGATACCATAAACTGCAATCATACAGAAGAAATGAAATGCTATCAAGCAAAACAAACCACATGGGCAAGGGAGCTGGGCTCTACTGAATACCCGCAAGCAAAGCCATACAGTAAAAATATAAGCAGAGGGAGCAACTCAACCTCTAGTGCAGTCATGCTCCTAGCTTACAGTCAGTCTAGATATGAACTTATTCTAATGCATCAAGCAAGTCAAACAAGGCACACCAATACAGAAAAGGAAACAGACAAGAAAATAAAGCAGATCAACCCCTCTTTCAATTCCAAGCTTAAGCTCTTTTGACAGCAATCCAGTCTTCAGACTTCATCCACCCTTCAAGGCTATCATCCTCCATGACAAGTATCAACTTGATTCTCCAGGTTTCAACCCATCAAACATAAGTATCCACTTATTCTCTTTTCTTCAAGCCTCAGCTCTTCAGTCAATTCCACCCTCAGGCTTCACTCCTAACTACAAGTGTCAACTTGATTCCTTCAGGCTCTCAATGCATCAATGTAAGTGTCAACTTATTCTTTATTCTTCAAGCCTCAACTCTTCACTCAATCTCAATTGGATCTTCTTCATAAGTTTCACTTAGTTTTCAAGCTTCAGCTCTCTTTGCTTCACCAATATCAACTTGGCTTTCCTCTTCATCTACAAGCTTCAGCTTCTCAGAGTAATCTTCAATCACCTGGAAGTGTCAACTTCATCCTTCAATTATTTTTCAAGCCTCAGCTCTTCACTCAATCTCCATTGGGTCTTCAAGTATCAACTTGTTCTTCTTGCTCTTCAAGCTTCAGCTGCAATGGCAATGCTCAAGGAATCATCCTCTTCCACACTCTTCAATGAAATCCTCATCTTCAAACTCAAGTCTAACATCCTTCAAGATACTCAAACCAGAAGACAATTGATTTAACAGAATGAGTGGAAATGATAAACAGCTTATTGACAACCAAAGGAAGCCTGTAAGGGTTCATCATTATGAGAGACTGGTTCCCTCAAAGTTCTACTTCCCAGATAAAGCCACTCATCCCTCCAAAGGAGGGATGTGAATATCTTAGAAGGACTTTTAGTCATTGGGAGGAATGGAAGCACAAGATGCTTTCCATATTTGTGGAAAAAATCATTCTAGTTATAAGGCTCTCCCTATGGCTCCTACCTCCTAAATCTTCATCAGACACCTTCAGGCACAAGCAACTCCTAACTCCAAGCAACTTCAAGCAACTTCAAGCATCCTCACCTTGTCTTCAACTTCCCTTCAATCTCAACCAAAGGCAAACAAAGCAAAACCCTAGTCTAAGGGGACTAAAGAAGTTAATCTATTTGAGTTAGTAAGTTAGGGTCACCTAAAACCTAGTACTAAAGTTAATCCTAACTAAAGTACTAAAACCAATTGTAAAATCCTACAAAAATAACTAGGGGAACCTAGGTCAATCATGACTCTACCATATTAATTCCATAGATCAAATCATCAAATAAGACCTAGAAATAAGTTCTACACCACAATGTACTAAATCTAAACCCTAAAAGGAAGCACCTAAAGCTCAATCTAGAAACCACACCTATTTTCATCACAAAAATGTGAGAAAAATGCTATGGGAGCATACATGTCTAACCAAATCACACACAAAAAATTAGGATCAAAATTATCACCACATGATCACACAAAATTCCACAAAATTAGGTTTCAAACATAACCATTTTAATATCAATTAAAATATAAAATCCCCATAAAATCAGAAAATGCATGAAATGAAAATATTTTTTTCTAAAAAAATACTAGGCTCAATCATTAGTATAATGCAAAAAGAATGGGATTAATTGGATCATTTTTCAATTTTATATGATTTTATCAAGAACCATGAATAAAATGGAAAAAATAAAAGAAAATCAAACAAAAATAATAAAACCACGGCGCAGATAGTAAACACGCTCAGTTCATTCTATGGATTGGGCCATGAGGGGGGTGTGGATATCAGTCTTTTCACTAAGCCCAACATCAGCACTAAATGAAACGATGTGTTTCATTAACTCAGATCCTTCATAACTTGAAATTAAAACGTGGCAGTTGGATCACTCCTCTAGTCAAAGGTCTCACCACATCCAATGGCTCTAGAGTCATCTTCTACCTTTTGAACCTCTGAACTTCGCGCGCAGCTCTGGCCACCACTGGTGGTGCTCCGGTCATCGCCCCCAACCCTAACTCTCTCTAGGATCCTCCATTGCAAATGGTCTATACATGAATCTTGTCCCAAATTTCCTCACGAATTCATTCATGCCCTTTATTCTCTCTGAAACCTCAAGATTCGCCATAACCAATTCTCAACCGAAAATGGTAACATCCTAAATTGGTCATTAATTCTCAAATTAATGGTATGAAATCATTCCTACATCGTTCTACAATGCATCTAACACCCTAATTCATCTTGATTCTACCTAATACATGCTGGAGGAAGAAAGTTACTAACCTGAAAATTCTTGATGAGCAGATGCACTAAACCTTCAAATCAAGCTCTACAACCTTCCAGACATGATCAATGGATCCTTTCCTTGCTTCTGTATGCAATAGAACTGGTTGAAAACTCCTGAATCGTGAAACCCGATGGCGAGTTGCAGATGGAAAAATCTGAGCTCAAGAACACCAATCAGCCACGAATTCCTCTTGATTATGATCTGAACTCAATCCCTAGCATCCATGGAAGAAGTTGCAATCAAGAAAATGTATGGAAAGTGAAGAAATTGGTGAAACCGAATTCAGTTGCAAGCTGTGCAATTTCAATCTCAATTTATGCTCTCTCCTTCAATCATCACCAACCTTTGCATTGGATCACCTCTACTCAATATATAGATGATGTATGGATGATCTAGAACCCTCTAGATCCTTCTAATGAGAGTTTCAATCTCTCATGTCATGAGATTTTCAACCATATGCCATGATGTGCATAGTTCTGTTTGCAGCTTGAAACCAATCCCATTCTCTTCCAATTTCTCCCCTAGTGACATTTTGAAAGTGTTTAGCTTGCAAAGGGCCTTGGTTATGCCTTGATTCTAGGTTTTGCAAATGTTACTTATGATGTAAGTAACTACTTTTCAAAGCAAGTCCACAAATTGGACCTCAACTCAAAAATGTGGCTAAACCAATGTTCTTAAAATGTTTTCTAGAGTCAAAATGATATATTACATGCCTTGGTTTGGATGTGTAGGTCAAAAATATCAATTTCCAACTTTGGTTTATTTAACTTATACCCTTATTTTAGGTAATTTTTGCAACTTTGAGCTACAAGCACTTATACCCTTATTTTAGGTAATTTTAGGTAATCTTTACTAGCCTTAAAACATCATTTTGAACAAGTTTGATGTTGAACATTTTCCCATTTGAAGCTTAGAAATAGGAGTTATGGCCTTATGGTGGAAATGACCTATAATCTCCAAATGACCAAAATGCCCTTGACTTGTGAAAGCCATAACTTGAGTTCTACAAATCCTATCAAGGACTTCTAGTACTCTCTAGAAAGCTAAGAAGATAAGGAACAACATTCATGTTGACCAAAAGTTCATAGGAATCGTCCTTCTTGGGAAAAAGTTTGATGCAAGTTGGGTAACTTTCAAGCCCCCAAGTTCACATACCTCAGATGACCTGTAACTTGTCAAAGTCATAACTTGAGTTCTAAAAATCCTATCAAGGACTTCTAGCACTCAAATTAAATCTAAGCTCATTCTCTACAACATTCATGTTGGGGGTGGGATGAGATAACAATCACATCTTGAGCTAAACTGCCTTGAATATAGGGGTCAAACTAGGGGATTTTACACTGTCAAGCCTTAGAAACCCTAGCTTGAAACTTCTCAGACTCTTCAATCATGATGAGTTGACCTTGGAATCATCCTTATAACGTCTCAATGTATTAATCCATGATCACATGGCCTTTGAATTAGGTCTCAACCTTGTTCAAATCATCAGTTGACCTAGGGTTGACCCAGTCAAACCCTAATTACACCACTTATGGCTGAGTCTTCTTAATCTTGCACAATGACCTATCTAGGCTTCACGATGGCTTTCAAGACATCTCATAAGCTCTCTCAAGGCTTCAAATCCAACTTCATGGCTTCAGAATCATTTGAGGGTCTTCCCCATAACTCTCAAGTTAAGAGGCACACACTCTTAGTTTCAACCATTCTCTCTGAGGATCTTTTAACTTCTCTGACAAGGATATCAACCCTTGAACACTTGAATAAGCTCCTTAGCTAGCTTCAAGGTCTTGTGTAGCTCTTGATTGGTAATCCTACCTCTTGATCTCCTGCACACATGTCAATGAAATGCAAATGATAATGCTAATGTGAATGAAATGAAACACAAGCTAGGTAAAGAAAAGTTGGGCAAATTTTGGGGTGCAACAGCGGGCGCCACCTTCACACGAAAGTTTCCCTCCCAAAAGGAGTTGGGGGGTATTCTAGTCTTTCCCTGTACTTTCCTACCTCTATAAATAGTAGAGTTCTGATTCATTTCAAACCATCCAAGCTTAGAGAACAGAACTCAAGCCATAAATTTCACTTGTCTGTAAAGTAATAAACTTCTCACATCGAGGGGTTATTACACCATGTAATCGAGTCTATAATCGAGTTTGGAGCACTTGGGTAAAAGTTAAACCTGCCGCCATTTTATTTCCGCATTTACTTCCAGTTGTACAAGATTTGAAAGCCTCTCATTTGAGCAGGTTTCTGTTTATTGCCTTTATTTATCTGCCTTTTTATTTGTAGCGCCTTTATTTACCTTCCTTTTATTTAGCGCACCCCTTTTATCACACTTTATTTATTTACCCGCGTTTTATTTTCTCGCATTTATTTACCATGTTCGGCTAAACTTTAAAGGGCTAGGATGCGAGGATTATAGTTATAATTAGTATTCCAAACGATTTTCGATAGAATTACTTAAAGGCTATTTTAACTTTTAACACTTATTTTCTACACTTAAAATCTGTTGGGTAAGATCGAAAGTCGTCCAACCTTTAGATAAATTTGGTTAGTGTTGACTGTTCCAAGGAAGCGAAAGCGCTTGGCTCATTCAATTAGGAATCTTTAATGTTTAAGAAAACCGATTTCAAAACTGTTTTCGGACGCGTTTATTGATTTGATGTCCGGTTCGTTAGAACCTCTTTTTGTTAGAAATTCCAATTTAAAATACTTTTCAACTAAGTCTAGAAACTATATTTCTTAAAAATAGGTTTATTAGTCCTAACGCAATGTGCACCTTCTTATATGTGACAATAAGAGGGATCGATTAGGGATAAACTCGGTTCTGAATACGCGAAAGTGACAGTTCCTATTAAGTTAGTTCTTTTCACGAGTCGAAAATATTTCCTTATAATGAATCCTATCTGTACACATTTGGAATACTACGTAGCTATATGAATTGCATCTATGCCTATTGCTTTATTATTAATTTTAATTCCGCACTTTACTTTTATTCTGCACTACTAATCCATTAATTGACTTGCGTTAGATAAACACCATAACAATAATACTCGATAGATTGACGTTTTGTCTCTGTGGGATCGATAATATTTTGTATTACTTTGACGCTATTCGTGCACTTGCGAATCGCCCATCACATATGGACAAGGGCATTGAGCTAATACTGGCTCCTAACTCACATAGAGCTTTGTCTATGACAAATTTTCCAATTGCACAGGGTATGGAAAACTTCCTGGGTCTTTAACTTAGGAGGCATTTTATTTTGGACTATCACGCTATATTCAGCAATAAGCGTAACGATTTCGTCATCCTCGATCTTTTTCTTATTTGATATGATTTCTTTAAGTAACTTAGCATATGAGGGCATTTGGGAAATAGATTCTATAAAGGATATTGTGATATTCAATTGTTTCAGAAGTTCAACGAATTTCTTGAATTGCCCCATGCTCTTAGATTAGAAAATCTTTGAGGATATGTAATGGGAGGTTTATAAGGTGGTGGAGGCACATATGGTTCTTCTTTTTCTGCGACCTCTTGGTCACTACCTTATTTCTCCTTTATGTTTTGGTCATTTGCCTTCTCGGTTACTTTACCAGGGTTTTGATACATAGCTGGATTCTCAAGTCTTGGCTTGGTTGTATCGTCCAATTTTGTACCACTTTTTAGTATGATAGCATTAGCATGTCCTTTTGGATTGGGTTGCGGCTGTCTAGGAAATGTGCCTGCAGGAGCAGTAGTAGGTGCTTGTTGTTGTACCACTTGCGAAATATGGATTTCAAACATTTTGTTGTGAGTGGCTAAAGCATCTACCTTGCCTGCTAATTGCTTAATTTTCTCACTAGTATGTATGTTTTGATTCAGGAAATCTTTATTTGTTTGAGCCTGGGTGGCTATGAAGTCTTCCATCATTAACTCAAGGTTAGATTTCCTAGGAGCATTTTGAGCAGCTACGACAGGTTTATGATATCCTGGTGGTACAACAGGTGCTTGTCCAGAAGCATACAACACATTGTTGTTTATTTACGAAAAGTTCGGATGGTTTTTCCAACCTTGGTTGTAGGTATTTGAGTAAGGGTTTCCTTGAGTGTAATTCACTTGGTCTGTAGAAACTCCTGTCAAAAGTTGACATTCAGGGGAAGCATGCCCAGGAACTCCGCATAACTCGCAGTTTAGAGCTACGGTAGCCACGGTGGCTGTAGGTGTTATGGTCAAACTTTCAACCTTTTGAGTGAGAGCATCTACCTTTGCATTGACTTGGTCAAGACTGCTTATCTTGTACATACCACTTTTCGTTGGAGGTTTCTGTACTGAGGCTCATTCAGTTCCCCACTGATAGTGGTTTTGAGCCATACTTTCAATAAGTGTATAAGCCTCATTGTAGGGTTTATCCATTAGTGCGCCACCCGCGGCGGTGTATATTGTCAATCTTGTGTTGTACAAGAGACCATTATAAAATGTATGGATGATCAACCATTCTTCTAGACCGTGATGTGGGCAAAGCCTCATCATTTCCTTGTATCTTTCCCATGTTTCGAAAAGAGATTCACTGTCCTTCTGTTTGAATCCATTTATTTGGGCTCTTAGCATAGCCATCTTGCTAGGTGGGAAATATCGTGCTAAGAACACCTTCTTTAACTCGTTCCACGTAGTGACAGATGCGGATGGTAGATACTGGAGCCAAGCTCTAGCTCTATCTCTTAATGAGAAAGGTAAAAGACGTAGTCTTATTGCTTCGTGGATGACACCATTTGCTTTCACTGTGTCTGCGTATTGCAAGAATATTGACAAATGTGAGTTCGGGTCCTCCGTGGGATTTCCATAAAATTGGTTTTGTTGTACAGTTGACAATAATGAAGGTTTTAGCTCGAAGGTATTTTCCTCGATGGGAGGAGCAACAATACTGTTATGTGGCTCCTCCTGCGAAGGAATGGCATAGTAATTAAGAGGTCGATTATGAGGTTCTTCAGCCATAGGTATTGGTAATTCTGGAAAGGGAATTTCAGGTGGTGGAATGTTATACTTAATTCGGAAAGCGTTAATTCAGCGTCTTAAACTAATAAAACGCTCGATGTCGACAATTGGTTGCTCAAGCTTTTCACCTTTAGAGTGAGTGTTTGGCATACAATCGACAAATTAAAATAGGGAAATAGTTGCCTTAGTCTATACTATGCAACACTAAAGTTACAATATCGACTTAATTGGTCCATGGCAACGGCGCCAAAAACTTGGTCGCTATTTAGTATGTCTAAATGCTTCGTGACTGCAAGTGCACAGTCGGATCGCGTAGTTTTAAAGATTATTGAACTCAAAGGACCAAGAATCGATCTACCATTATCTAGTGCTAATACGTAAATCTAAGGCTAATGGATTTATAAGTTGAGATGCAAGTAAGAAAATAAGTGCAGATTAAAATATAATTTAAATCAAGATAATGCGAAATATCGGTATATAATTCTGTCAATCATCGGGGGTTTAACGATTCATGGGCGTTTAGTTTAAAAGATAAAAATTGTTATTCTATAGAAAATACTCATTTAAAAGACTTTATCTCACACTCTCATATTTATTAACTTAGATTATACTCTCAAATCAGAATGAAAGCTCTTGCTCTCTTATTTGTATTTAAAAACGCTTTTTGAAAATAAGTAGATCCTAATTAAACCTAAAGCGCTCTCACTGTATTTAAGACTAATATTCAATTTCAACTATTTGGTTAAGACCTCAACCTCTCGCTTTATTGATCGTAACCTTCGTTAAATTTTTACTCTCGTAACAAAAGTTATTAAGTTAAAGAAAGAAACTAAGACCAGAAGAATAATTCCATTAAGTTTACGCCATGAGTTACTTAACCCCTTCCGACCGATCATAATTACATACCAATATTAAAAGGTTTAACCAGACATGGCTTGAATCCTATTATAAAATTTAATCTTAATGCTAGACAGGAAATAAAAGGAATGCATAAAATAAACAACCAAAACGAAAGTAAATAAATGGAACCTAACAATTACGAAGAACAGAAAAACACTTGGATTATGGCGGCCGGCTTGTAGTTCAGTACAAAGTTACAACCCGTAAAATAAATCCTAATACTAACTGGAAGTTGTTTATCAGTGTGAAAAACAAATGCCTTTTACAAAATCCCTTTAAAAACTACTTAAAACTAAGAATAAAAACTGCTGAAGAAAAATATGTGAAAACAGAAACCAAAAGTGGCTCCCTTTTCCAAAATCGTCTGTGGCTTTTATAGTTGTTACTGGCGACGGTTACCCAAAGACTCAAGGCAAAGCATGGAGAGAAAACCGGAGATAATGCAGGAAGGAGTGGAGAAAGTTTAAGGAAGAAGTGGCACACGCCACACCCCTTCCTTTTAGGAGTGGCAGTTGCCACTCTTCCTTCTTTCTAGGAGTGGCACTCGCCACTCCCCCCCTCTCTTTGGAAGGTGGCAGGCGCCACACTTCCTTACCTTTTCATGATGGCAGGCGCCACACACATGTGGCAAGTGCCACTAGTGTGTGGTGACCCCCACCTTATTTTTTTTCTTTCCTTTTCTACTCTTTCTTCTTCTTTTCTTTCCTTCCTCTTTTCTTCCTCTTTTCATTCCATTTCTTTCTTCTTTTATTTCTTTCTTCCATATTTTTGATAACCTACAAAACACAAGAAAATATATGCGTAATAGAACATAAATCAGATAAAATAGCAATAATCGCAGATAAAATTCATGTAAGTCAAGTCAAATATACAATATAATTTCGCGTTATTACATTGTGAATTATTTATTTGGACTTCATGGACTATGACACAAAGACTCTCATTTTTCTTGGCTGATTCGTGCTTCTGTTTACAATTCTGCAGGTACTTCTTTTCACCTGGTGCAGAGTGGTACGGTTGCAACATCTTCATGATTTTGTCTTTTTTAAGGGAATATAATCAAGGTGCAACAAATGTTGTCATGGGGTAATGAGAAGAATACAACACCATTCCCTTCCGGTTTTGGTTCTACTTGGTTCACATATGGGAATTCTTTGATTCAATATGTGTTTTTGTCGTATCAAGTTATGGAAATGTTAACATTCTTCATTATGCAGATTGCGTGGTTTTGAAGTAAGGCCTTATATTGTGAGAGAGGAAACATTGAAAAGACTCGGCATAAGTAGATGAAGTAAAATTTATAACCTATTGAAGTATTGAACAATCAAAGTGACATCTTATGTAGAAATCTAAATGGCTTGGTTGTGCTCTTTATATTATTCCTTAGTAACTTATGGACATTTTGTACCATGATAGAACTTGTAAAGTTGTTTCCTTGTAGAACTTTAGACTTGCTACTCATGAGAATTTGTACCATATTGTAGGATTAATTCACTTGTAGTTTCAGCCTTTTGGCATGACTTTCTTTTATTACTTTGAATCTGCACAATGAAATTTTAAAGAATTCTTGGTTTTACATGAAAGAACTCTTGGTTTCATACTTACCAAAACAATTTACCGACTTGACTTAAACAGTTTTCATTCAAAGTGACTTGAGAGGATTCTATCATGGCTTGTAAAGCATGTCCTAAACATTTTTCATTCATGGTTAAGGCTTCCAAGCAAATTTAACAAACTTGTCCTTTAGAAATGAGTGACCATATGGAAGAAAAATACTCATAGGCTTAGAATCTATCTCAAAACATGGATTACAAGTTAAATAATCATAGTTTGAATAAACTCTAATCATGATTTTTAATTAATTTGCATTAAGACTTAAAAACACAACTTAATCACTTAAATATGATCTTAAGGCAACTTGAGGATTACCATTTGTACGACGCTTGAATTATGCCTTACCATAACTTTCCAGCATGACTTGGACTAAGCATGTACTTTGACCACGTATTGGTTATGATTCGAGCCCCTTTGAAACCTTATTTATATATGCCCTTGGGGCCAGTCTTGACATATGGCCTAAAACCAACTAGAAACCAATTGATCATGCCTTGAAAAGAGACAGTCCCATGGCTTGAGTAGCTGATCTTGTCTCAACTACTTGATCATGAACATGAGAGCACATCCTTGCTTCATCTCCACTTGAAATCAAATTTTCCAAGGATCATAACCATAATGGGTATACACAAGATCTTTATAGACAAAGTCCTATAAGATCATGGACAGAGGCCAGATGATCACTTAGGAAAAGATCATGAATCCATACAAATACTCAATAGAAGAGAATGAGAGGGTATAAAGAATTTAGGGTATGACACTGTGGCGTTTGGGGTGCCATCAAATGTAGGTTGTTCCCGACCACGCTCAGGAAGGAAGCAATGACCTGGTACAAAAGACTCCCCGACGATTCCATCACATCATGGAGGAAATTGGGGAGAATGTTCTCCAGACACTTCACGTCCTCTCGCCGTCATGGCAAATGTGCATTGAGTATATCGATCTTAATAAGGCCTGCCCTAAAGACGCATATCCCCTCCCCAACATAGATAAACTAGTTGATAATTTTTCTGGCTTTAAATTGTTATCTTTCATGGATGCGTTTTCGAGTTATAACCAAATACCCATGGCAAAAAGCGACAAAAGGTACACAACTTTCATGACTGAATCGGGCAACTATTACTACAACGTAATGCCTTTTGGCTTGAAAAACACTGGCACGACCTACCAAAGAGTGATAAACAAAGTCTTCCAAGGAGAAATTAGGGATATGCTCGAAGCCTATATGGACAACATGATCCACTTGAGAAAGGTGTTCGAGCAGGTCATGAAGTACATGATGCGCTTTAATCCAGAGAAGTGCACGTTTGGAGTACGAGCAGACAAGTTCCTTCGTTTCTATCTAACCGAACAAGGATTTGAAGCTAACCCTGACAAGTGTAGATCCTTTTCTGAGTTTCCCATGCCAAACTCAAAGAAGTCCATCAAGTCCCTGAACGGGATGCTCACATCGATGTTCCACTTCATGGCCAAGTCTGCCCAACACGCAATCCTCTTTTTCAAATTCTTCCGCAAGGAGGTAGCTTTTGAATGGACTGAGGAATACGGAAAAGCCCTCATCCACCTAAAATAAGCTTTGTCGGAGCCACCAATCCTCTCCTGGTCAAATAACGGGGAGATCCTTTATCTCTACCTCGCCGTCGCAATCGAGACTGTCAACACCGCCCTCATTCGTGAAACACCAGATGTGCAGAAACCCATCTACATCATGAGAAAGGCACTGAAAGGGCCATAGCTGAGGTACTAGCAGATAGATAAGCTGGCCCTAGCCTTTATCAACACTGCAAGAAGACTGGGGCACTACTTTCTGGCCCATACAATCGTAACATGCACGGAGCAGCCTGTAAAGAAACTGTTGGGCAGTCCCGATATGGCCGGCAAGATGCTCAAATGGTCGCTGGAGCTATCCAAATTCGACATCCAATATTAGAGCAGAAAGGCCCTCAAGGTGCAAGCGTTGGCCGACTACATCACAGGAATGACCTTGCCCGACTACCCTACTAGCAGTGCCCGCAAATGGATTATCTTCATCGACGGAGCATCTAGCTCAACAGGGAGCGGGGCAGGTGTCATCCTAGAAAACAAGGAAGGAATCCCCATCGAAGCCTAACTCACGTTGTCCTTCCCCTTCTTCTAACAACCAGGATGAATATAAAGCTTTCCTTACACGTATGTGCCTCGCCAAAGACCCGAGGGCAGAAAAAGTCGTCATCTGCACTGATTCTCAGCTCGTAGCCCTCCATGTCCGGGGAGAATACTAGGTCAAAAATGACAACCTGTTTGAATACTTTACCCTGGTCAAGGAAAATATGACAAAGTTTTCCTTCGTAAAAGTGAAACACGTTCCCCGCGAACACAATGTCTGGGTGGACATCTTATCAAAACTAGCAAGCAATAAAAAGAAAAAAGGGTGAATAAATCTGTCATCCAGAAAATACTTCCATGACCTAGCATTGAGAACGCGTCCACGACCCTCAACAAGCACGTCGTCGGTGACAATCATTGCTGGATGACCCCCGTATACAATTACCTCGCTAAGGACGAACTGTCGTTTGACCCCATGGAGGCCAGCATAGTGAAACATCGAGCCTGCTCCTATGTCCTAGTCAAAAGCAAGATTTATAGGCGAGGGTTTTCCATCTCTCTCATTAAATGTGTCAAGGAAGAGATGGTCGCCCATGTCTTGCGCGAGATCCACGGGGGAATCAACGCCAACACCTTGGGGGAAGATCCCTCGCCAGGAAAGCTCTACGTGCAGGATATTACTGGCCAACCATGAAGCACGACACGAAGGAACACGTGAAGAATTGCAATAAGTGCCAATAAAACGGGGACATGCACTTGACACCGCCCAATGAACTCAAAGCAATGTCCTCCCCATGGCTCTTCACCTGGTGGGGCCTGGACATCCTAGGACCATTTTTCGTAGGGTCGAATCAGAATAAGTACCTGATAATAGGCATAGATTACTTCACCGAGTGGATAGAAGCGAAGGCTATAGCCAAATTAATGGCTCACACCATACTTCGTTTCTACAAGAAAAACATCCTTGCCCGCTTTGGCATCCCCCAAGCGATCGTCATCGATAATGGGACACATTTTACAGACAAAAGGTTCTAGGAGTTTTTCGCCTAACTGAGTGCTAAAAAACACTTTGCATTCGTTGAGCATCCCCAGACTAACGGGCAAGCTGAGGCAGCAAACAAAGTAATCCTATGAGGCCTCAAGCGAAGACTGGACAAAACAAAGAGGCAGTGGGTCGAGGAGTTGCACAACATGCTCTGGGCCTACCGTACTACGCCCCAATTTTCAACTAGGGAAACCCCTTTTTGCCTAGCATACGAGACGAAGACGGTAATCCCCATCGAAACTCATGTGCCCTCCAAGCGGATCGAAGCGCCCTTGGACGAGGAAACGAACAACAAGGCACTAAGAAAGGAGCTCGATCTCGTCGAAGAGGTCCGATAAGGAGCAGCCCTCCGCGAGGCCTCGCTGAAACAAAAAATCGCAATTAGGCACAATGCCAAAGTTATCTAATGAGAATTCCAAGTAGGCAGTCTCGTCCTAAGATGGAATCACAAAGATTCCCGTGAAGGCAAACTCGTCGCAAACTGGGATGGACCATAACGTGTTAGAGCAAAAACAGAGAATGAGGCCTACTACCTAGAACACCTTAACGGGGAAGAACTCACTCGACCATGGAACGCCGAAAAGGTGAAACAATATTACAGATAAGGCCTTTACTGTCGGCATGTTTCGCCCATGCGACAAACATAACGTACCGACCATAGGTGCGTGCCCAGGTACAAGCGCTGCATCGCCAACGTAAATCTAAGAAGGGTTTTAGCCAAGAAGGAATAAAACTCATGTTCTAAGGCGGTCCCTCGGCTGAGACCGCCATCGCCAAAGTACCATGAAAGGCAAAACACCCAACTCGCGATGGGAAGTTCATGCCGCGAACTCAGACCACAAATGCGACCTGAGCTCCCCTCCCCTGCCCGAAAACTACCCGGGCCTCTCGAACAGTTCCCCTCACTGTCGAATATCATTTGTCGAGAATAACCCGAAACATAATGATCAATCACTAAGGTATCTCATACGACGAGCGTTGGGCAACGTATGACACTTAGAAAAAATTAAACAAAGTATAAACATACACGAAAATAAATATTAACATAAAACGACCATAAAGACTATAATTGTGCGTATTACATCATAAAGGGGCCAAGCCCCACAAAAGTAAGATTACAAATGAACATGACACGCATGCCAAAAGTACAGACAAAAAGAGAGTTCACTGCTCCACCTGCTGAAGGTTCTCCTGGGCTGCCTGGGCGTGCTCTTCCCTGATCTGAAGAAATTCAGGGACGACTATCCTTCCGCCTCTAATGGTATAGAGAAATCTGGTGCCCTTAGTGGACAACTCAACACCGGGACTTACTATCTTTAGCTGATCCATAGGGTTTTGAAAGGCTTCCTCACCAATGGAAATGAAATCGTCCTCGGCGTGGGTAATACGTGCGACTAGCTCTGCCCGGGTAGTCAGCTTCTTCACATCCTCGTTTTGGTCCTCGACAGGGGCAGCAGTGGTGTTCAGTTGCTCGACTAGAACTTTAGAAGCTTTATTTTGGGCGGCGAGGACGTCCTTCTCCGCGAACATATCTTCCCGACACTTCTTCATAGCCTACTCGACGACCCTTTCCCTCTCCTCTTGGGACTTTTTAGCATTCTCTTCTAGAGCCACCATCACAGCATGAGCTTTCTTCAACTCAGACTCATGGTGAGAATCCTCCTCGATGTAGACCACCGCCATCTCCAGAATCCTCATCAGAGCAAAAGCGTCCTGTACGAGCATGGCCCGTTTACTCTGACGATCCATCTCCTCAAGCTTTAGGGACTCCGCCCGAGGAATTGCCAAAGAAGACCCCTCAAAGAACCTCTTGTTATGCAGGCACGGGGGTAGCTTAAACCTGCTCTTCTCTCTTTCCCTGCTGAGGTCTACAACCTCGTTCGGACATGAACGTTTAAGCTTCGAGCTCACAGGCAGCGACAACGACTGGGCGGCAGGTGAGGTGGACGAGGAGGTCCCCGACCCGGTGTGAGGAGGAGCTGCTTGCTGGCTAAGACGACTTTTCCCTATCATCACACCTCCCTTCATCTTCCCTGAGTGTTCTTCACCATTCGCTCCTAATCAGAAGATATATTACTTGCAAAATAACGAAAACATTAATACACGAAGGAAGCATCAACTCAGATAATCTAAGATGAAATAAAAGACTATCCAGAATCTCTAGAGCCCCTGCACGAGTGCTTCACTCGAGGAGCTCTTTTGTGTTAATATACTGGGCCTCCACCTGAGGTCCCTCCATCTTCCTCATAAATAATGTTCCCAGCACAAGTCACACACTGGGCGGGGAGAAAGCTGTCTACAAAAGCCACTAGCTTGGTATAGCTAGCCCGATCATCATCCCTAGCTAATGAGGATTGACAATGTATTCGTCGGTTGAACGGGTAAAATGGGCCTCACTCCAACAAAAAGGAAATAGGAACAGCCTCAGGGCAACTATCTTACCGTGCTCGTCTACCAATTCTCCTAGACGAAGGTTAATTCGGTGGCCTTCTCCGACACAGACTCAATAACATAAAACCTTTCTTTGAAAGTCCTTATGGACTCAGAAAAAGGTTTGTACAACTTTCTCCCCTGCTTTAGGGAGACCAAGCCAAATTTCCTCCCCGATACCTGTTGCTGGAGGTGGAAGACGGTGAAGAAGAGGGGGGGAGTAGCCCCAATCTCCAAATGCTCACATACTAGCTCGGATGCCTGCATAAAGGCAATCGAGTTCGGGTGCAGCTGCGAGGGCGTCAGGTCTAAATGCACAAAGACTGCCATCTGAAAATTTGAAAAGGGAACCCTCAGCCCTATCTCCTTGAAAATGTATTCTTACATGGGGAACCTCTCTCCGTACGACGAGCATATGCGATCATCTTCTTTGGGGAATTGGACCTTCCATTCTCCTTCAGCCTCCATTGTCATGAAGACGTCCCTAATATTAGAGGCATAAAGTGAAGCGTGCTCCATTGGTTCAGCCATAGACCATATCTCGGCGGTGGTCCTCAAAACGGGTACTTATCAGCATCAGAAAGCATGGAAACATCGTCGGTCTTAGTGTCTTTCAAGGAGCTCTCATCGTAAAAATGCCTCAAGGTCTCTTCTTCGGCTCCCTGCGACATCTCCTTTACATAAAAAGCAGAGAATAAAAGTGAATTCGATGAAAGAATCAAATCCACCCTTCCACTGCTAGTCAAGTGAAAGGGCGCGCGACGGCCCAAAGATAACATCCCCGTCCTAAGCCATACTCAAATGGCACAGTCAACAACAAGGATATGCCCAGGACATTTCCCTGACACATTCGGGGAAAAGCTCCCCTGGTACAAAACTCAAAATCTCCAATGGGAAACCACCGGAAAGCTCATAAGTACACCAGAAATCAGTGGTTCCTTCCGGCGATGAACATTTCCGTGTCGCAACCGCATTAGGATAAGCTAAATCCTCAAGTCTCTAAATCCTAAGCTCCTAAAAGGTCTAGCGATGCCGGCAGTAGAAGCAAGTGGCCAAACCGTCGTCTGCCACCAACAGCCACCAGAAAACAGCCCTAAACTACTCCATTACGACCCTAACCGCATAGAGTCTAAGAAGCAGAAATCAATGAAATATGTAATAAGCAAGGAATTCATGTACTTACATGGTCGAGGACGTGTTTCTGGGGTCGAATGGCTCTGGCCGGTGAAGGTACGGCGGTCGGTCAAAACTTGACGACGGCGGATGGCGAAAAGCAAAGGCAAAGAGCGAAGGTAGAGAGAAAAGCGAAAAATGCAAATGAGCAGCTTCATGCTCTATTTATAGAAAATTCCTGGCACGTGCATGAGCATGTGCAACTAGTGGCATCATCATGACCCTAGCCTAGCCATCATTACACATTAAATATGGCACACGGTTCGAGGCACGCGTGACACTTCTTCTCTTCAGATCCTATCAATTGTTGGTCTCCCCGTACCTCAAGCTCCTCGACAAGCAACGTAGCAGATTCCTTCGGTAACAAGTAAACAACCTCGTCTCTGCGACAAGCAATGACCTTGCCCAGAGTGGGAACTGTCCTTAAGTCATCACTCCCATGCTTGAAAGTAATGACTTAGGGGTCTACTATTTCGGATTGGCCCATGGCTAGGCATGACCCAATCCACTTCCACTCCCAGAATGACCCAATTGCCTATGTTCAACCAATTTGGCGGAGCATTTACCTTTCTGCCCCTCTAATAGAGGAGGTTGACCAATTTACCTCTGGGTCAACACTTTTCCTCGTCAATCCTTGTCCGTCAAGCACGGATCCACCATCCAAAAACAGTCAAAATGCTTGTGCTCGTAATTGCGCCTCTTCCCGTAGAAACGACTAGTTATGGGCACCACTTCCCATAGCAACGACTAGTTATGGGCACCTCTCCCTATTCCAACGCTAGTTTCTGGAAGTTACCTATTCTTCGGGAAACGGTTATCTCGTCCCGAAAATAGGGACCAATGGCCAAGCGCTGGGGGCACTATAAAAACCCTCTCATTTGAGAGGGTCAGGTTTTCAATATTCACCTTGATACACACATATTTTGTACTTGCCTTCTTTCTCCAGATTCTTACTTTAGCATCGGAGTGCCTAGTAGGTACACCCTTTCCTCCTCTCTCACACCCAGCATCACAGACAATTGTCTCCGACCCACTTCATGTTCTGATTAGCTGTCAAGATCAATATCATAACAGTCCCAACTTGAACTAACCATCATAACAATTTAACTAACCTCTTATTAACTAATATTAATTTCCTAATTGGTTTTTGAATTAACTAATAAAAATTCAAACTTCAAATTAATTTCCCTAATAGTTCACACATTCAGTTCAATTCATTACATGCTTCAACATAACATTTAAACAATCCACTTAACTAATTACTTTCCTTTTTAACTAATTGTAACTACTAATTCAAACATGACTAACCTATTGAATTTCCCTAATTGTAAAAAAACAATACAGTAACTAATTCTAACATCCTTATAACATTTCATAACATCAATTACCACCATTTCATTAACAGTTCAGAAGCTACTAACTGTCAAACCAAGTTCATAACTAACCTTCAGTAAAAATTCATTCAAACATAACTAAACTAATCCAAAAACTGTCAAGTTCCAAGTTCACTAACATCAAAATTAGTAAAGTTAACTTTTTAATTAATTTCATCATTGATTCAGTTGACACTAACTGCTTCCTAACTACAATAAACGTTGCCTTAAATAGTTACGACCTTCATCTATATAAACAGTTCACCCTTCATTCATCTCCAACCTCATTCATTCTGCAAATTCACACTCTCAATTACCCTCTCTCTATAATTCATCTTCTCCCTCACCATACCAAAGCTCCTTAATTGTTGAGCAAGCTTCACATTAAAGCTTGCCACAACTAAGCTTAGACTCCTACTTTATACATTCCCACACTCATCATCAACAACAATAACATGAAGATTCATCCTAAAGACTATACTCAAGGAAAAGAAGAAAATTGAATTGCAAAGGGTTGAGTTGCTTTCCTGGATCATATTCTTTGGTTTTTTCATCTTAACCTTCAACTTCAGGCGCTCCAACAAGCTCTAAGGCAAGCCTCTGCTTTGTAAGTAGGTCATCCAATATACACTTCCTTGCTCCAATCTTGTTAACACAATGTAGCCTCTACTGAGGGGAATCAAAGTCCCAAGGTTGCATGTCTTGGCTCCCCTCCATCTTAATTTAATTTCTATTTAGAGTGTTAGGGTTCTTGAGCCAAATTTGAGGTTTGAAAGATTTGCAGTGAGTTTTGGACGAAATTAACACAAGAAATGGAGAGAAGAGAGTGAAAGGTTTCTGTTGGTGGTGTTTATGACCATTTTAGGATTTTCTCCGCCGCCTCCGGTGCGACTGAGCGATTTCTGGCCAGAGTGAGGTTAGAGAGTGAGAAGTGAATAAGTTTAGTGTTTGGAAACGAATGAAGATGTTGCTGAAGACTGGAAATTTTACCCCATACCCCTACAATTATACCAATACTCCTATAGTTTTGCAAATATTCCAATTATAACCTTTTAGTCAAATGAATCAAAACTGAATATTTGGAAGTACATGAAGAGTACTAGATAACTACAGGTAAAAGAATCTGGTTGGTATCATTATCAAACCGAAAAACTCGATTGTTATATATCCAGTGTGTTAATTTTACTTAACTGGATAACTTAGTTATCCGGTTTGATTTTGAATGTCCGAAGAACTCCAGATAACTTGTATACAAGTTATCTGGTTTGAATTATTTATTGTTTTGAAAAACTTATATTGAAGTATTCCAGTTCATTAATTTTCTATATCGGATAACTTTCACATAAGAGTTCCGGATCGTGTTTTTAAATTTTTTATTTACTATTTTTTATTTTTTAAAAAAAAATTTTTATTTAAATTTTTGTTACTTCTGTTAGGAGACATGGATATCCCTTTAATGACATGCGACGAAAACCAGACATCTGTAGATACGACAAAGATATTCTCTACTACCGAAAAATTTGCTACACGAGAAGAGGCGACTAGGTGGATTAGGGAGGTTGGAATCAGAAATAGAGTTAATGTTATAATAACTCGTTTGAACATAAAAACTGTCAAGAGAGGAAGAAGTGATAAAGTCATATTTGGTTGTGATAGAAGTGGAAAATACGAATAAGAAGATAGTGAAACACAAAGTGCTACCAAGAAATATGGTTGTCCATTCAAAGTTAGGTTAACACCTTCTAAAGATGGTTCTGGTTGGAATATTGACGTAAAATATGGACTTCACAATAATGTTTTACCTGATAGATTTGAAGGTCATGTGTTTGTAAGTCGACTTAATACTGATGAGCAACAACATATTGCTGATTTGTCAAAACGTCATGTTCCAACAAGACACATATAGTTGTCATTGCAAGAACGAGATACAAAGAATGTGACTCGAATAACTCAAATATATAAACATAATAGTAAGATTCAGAAAGACGTCAGGGGTCCTAGAATGGAAATGCAACAATTGTTTAAGTTACTAGAGGATTCTAATTATGTTTATTGGTGCATCCAGAATCAGTGAAGTTGTTAAATATGTTTCCTATTGTGTTGATTATGGAAAGTACTTACAAAACAAATAAGTACATGCAACCTTTGTTTGAAGTAGTTGGTATGACATCAACTGAGTTAACATTCGCTGTTGCATTTGCTTATATGGAATCTGAACAAACAGAGACTTTATGTTGGGTATTAGATAAGTTGAAACAGTTGTTCACTAAGAAAGGGTTATGGCCACAAGTGATTTTAACGGATAGATGTCTTGCTTTAATGAAAGCAATTGAAAAAGTATTTCCAACGACAACTAATATGCTTTGTCGATTTCACATCAACAAGAATGTGAAAGCAAAGTGCAAAGAGTTTGTTGTGAATGATATGAGAGAGTTGATAGAGAATATATGTCATGAACTTGTAAGGGCTAATAAAGAGGTGGAGTACCATCAAAAGTTTCAACAACTTGAGCACGCCTGTGTGGATTTTAAACCATTTTTTGATTATGTGATAAACACATGGTTGATGTCTCATAAACATAGATTTGTTGAAGCTTGGATCAATAAAGTGTTGCATTTGGGTAACATCACAACTAATAGGTAAGGTGTTTGATTTTATCCATCATTTATTTATCTTAATATTCATCATACTGAAAATTTGTTTTGCTAGGGTTGGGTCTGCGCATTGGAAACTGAAGCAGATCCTGGAGAACAGTTTATGTGATATGTGCAAATGTTGGGAGGCTATGAATGGGAACATTGAACTGCAATTGAGCAATAGTAGAGCTTCATTTCAGAATAGTTTTTATGAAGTTGAGCATGCACACACTAGTCCATGTTATGCGAATTTGCGTGGATCAGTATCTAGAGCAGCTTTGAGATACATTGCTAAAGAGTGGCACATGGTTGACATGGTTGGTACAAACACCCAAATGTGTGGGTGTAGTCATAGAAAATTATATGGGTTACCTTGCACTTGTGAGTTAGGAAGATACACATTTAGTGGTGAATCAATACAAATTGATGCTATTCATATAAATTGGAGGAAGCTCAACATGGAAGGTGAACAAGAGGTAGATATAGAGGATGGAACACAGGTGCATATGACCAATGCAATTGATGCATTGTGGAAAAGGTTCAGGTAAATATTGTAGTTTTTTACATTAAATACTTATCTATGATTTACGTCTTAGTTATTAATTTTTTTAACAGGTAAACAGGAATGAAGGATTTCCCTTGCCACTAGTCACAGTAGATTGGGAGAAGCATCACACAACAGATGGAACATCTTGGATAATAGGATTTGCGGTTACAACATTGGCAACAACTTACACATGTGGTACCAAAACATGTTATTTTATGATTGTAATTTTATTTTTTATATTTTGAATTGACAATTGACTTCATGTTATATTTTGGTTTGTGTTGACGATTGACTTCATGTTATTTTTTGGTTTGTATTGACTATGTTTTGTATACAACATCGACCATAATATAAGACTGAATAATACTACATCAATATAAACCATAATAAAGTTGTACGTAAGGCTGACTAATATGATATAAGTCTGAATAATACTACATAAGTATGAATATAAAATAATACATCAAGCATCATCTTCATCACTAACATAAGTTCCCGATCCATCCCGAGGTACCGATCCACCCTCAGCTATACGTAGTGCTCGAAAGACCTTAGCAAAAGCATCGTCATCCTCTTCCACCCTCAGATTACGACGAAGCTCATGTGAAATATGTAACAACCTCAGATCTGACGGTTCAACATTAAACGCAAGAATAAGGACCTCTCTAACCTCTCTGGCCGCACCCCGAGGTGGTGGTACTAACAGAGGATGTGACACTCTATAGTACCAATCCAAGTAATCGACCACCGTATCAAATGGAGTATCGACAAACTCGACCAGACAAATCACCTCCATGACGCTCGTATGGTATGTAACCCAGTCAAAATCCATATCAAAGTGTGTCAAGATCAGGAGATGGATATGGTATGTACTGCCTGTATCCAAATTAGTGCAAACATCTATCAGGTAAATAAAGAACAACTGTATCATACCATTTCAGGCCACCCCTGTACAACAAAATATCATCAAGTGGTCGATGTTGTCTGTGATCCTGAAAATGGCGCCAAATGACATCCGCAGGTATCAATCCATCCAACACAACCCTCAACTCATCAACCTTCTGCATCCTTGCTTGTACATCCACTTCATCGCCCTAGGAAGTGGACTACCAATACCAGCAATCTTCAAAAATCCTCTCTTACCAACAGTTGGAAAATACTTATGAATCTAACACTGTTACACAACATGAATATTATCAGTTAAAAGTATTATAAATAATCTAATACAAGTCTAAATGAAATTAAAATAAAACATTTGTACCTTAGTAGAGAGGCATATCCCCCAAACTGTCTGCAACTGTAAAAGGAGGCATCTCCGAGATATCTGTAAAGTGTGACTAGTGCGACTACCCCCCAACAATATCTACCACATCTATACAAGTCCTCAAATAGTGGTAAATACTTTTCCACTACAAGAGTAAAGGTCTTATCGGTAAGAATAGTGCAGCCTAGTAACAAAAATATATATGCTCTAGCTACACAATCATATCTGTTCTCAGCTTGCAGACGGACAAATATCTTCTTCAACCAGTCCAGGATATAATAGGTACCTCTGCAAACACGAACCTCTTTAGTTGCCTCGGCCAGTGAAACGACAATCAAACGAATAACTTGAGTAATAACATCTGAATCACTAAACCCTTCTTCAGTGTTGTAGTGAGAATCGTGATGTCAAGCTATTGGTTAACTTGAATCTTAATTCATTAAATTCACATCCGGACTTTGATTTATCCAAAGGAAAGGTTAAAGAAAGAAATACCTTTTGCACGATGTAATAACAACGCTAAGAGATACGAGGATCGGGGGTTGGTTATGCCTAGGGTAGGTATTTCACATCCTAAACATCTGTAGTACTCTACATGAACCTTTTGTATGTTTGTATGGTACTTGCTAAATGTTTTCTATGGTTTGGGATTTAGGTTTGGGTAAAGCTGTAGGTAAAGACCTAAGGATAGTTTCTAAGTTTTCTCGCAAAGACATCGCATCTTCTTCCTACGTATCCTAACTAGGACAGAATCAGAGAAACCGTAGTTCACCTCACTAGGGATAGATGAACACTTGATTATGGATTGAGGTTCAAAGGGGGGACAAAAATAACAATGTTTGCATAGAGTTTAATAAAACTCTCTATTCTAAGTTGGGAACTTAAGCCGATTGACTTTGACAAAAGTCAAAGGGGAAGTAAGTAATCATTACCATGATTCTTACATAGAGTTGACAAACTCTATCCTAGAGTTCTAATTGAAGAGTACTCCTAACAAGGGGTAGGTCTTTTAGACTTAAAGCAAAAGTCTAATGGATATGGATTCTAACTTAACTAAGTTATGGTTCAAGGTGACTTAACAAAGTCAGAGGGAGGATAAATGGGCTATCTATGACCCAAAGGTCAATATAGAGACTTTCCTTTGGAATGGGGAAAAGATGAGGCAAATGGATAAGAACTAACAACTTCCATCACTTGGTGAAATAACTTAACAAAGCTAAAAGCATACATAAGTGTCGCGGTGAAATTTGGATACCAAACTATTAATTAGTTTGAATCTTTATTCATTTGCAACCGGTCTTTGATTTGTTCAAAGGAAGGGATAAAGATCGAAATTCCCACAATGTAATGGAAATGCAAGGTTTAGAGAGTTTTAGGTTCGGGGGTTGGTTAAACTTAGGGAAGGTACTAGCATCCTAAGTTTCTGTAGTACTCTACAGGAACCTCTTGTTTTTATGTTGTTTATTGCTAAGTTATTTGCTTAAGGGTAATGCTAAGGGTTAGAGGTAAAGAGAAAATACCTAAGGGGTTAGTCCTAAGTATACTCGCCAAGACATCGCATCTTGTGCCTACATATCTTGACGGGAGTGGAATCAGAGTATTTGTAGTTCCCCTAAAGGGTTTGAGGAATTATTGACTGTGAGTCAAAGTTCTAAAGGGAAATAAGCGTTCATATGAAAACGCTTACTTGGAGTGTAGAGACTCCTATCTATGTTAAAAGTTAAATTGAAAAGGATGAAGGTATGTCCACGACGGGACGCCTAAAAAGGTGAGTATGAGGACTCAAGTCCTAAGGCTAGGGTGAGGGTAAAGGCATTGACACGGGGGTCAAGTGGTGAACCTTTCCTTCGGAGGGGAAATGACGGTAAACTAAAGCGGAATAATGAAAATGTAAAAAAAGATACGTGGATTGCAATATGGAGAGGATTATAGATTGAGTTGGAGTCGGACCATGTTAGATGAGAATTAAGAAAAAAAGTGATTAAGTGGGACTAGGTGAAATTGTTTTATTTTTATTTTTGAGGAATTAGAAATTAAATGTTTTAATTATTTTTGAGAAAAATTATTATTAAGTGAAAAATAATGAGCAAGGTTAGGATTAATTATGTTTATGATTTTTATGAGATTTTATAGAGAAAAATATTAGAATTTGGCTTAAGTGAAAAGAGTACTAGACAAATTTATTGAAAGGAAAGTTATTTTTTGTGATTTTGAGACTTTTAGGTAATTTAGAATAAAATTGGAATTTTATAAACACAAAGGAGTATTAGAGTTTTCTTAGCAAAGGTTCAATTTAAATTAAATAGAAAGATAAATATTTTAAAACAAACTAAGTGTCTAAATTATTTTGAATAAAATCCCTTTTTTTTTATTTTTAATAGATAAACATCTTTTTGAGTTTTTAATTATTATTAAGAAAAAATAAAATTAAAATATTAAAATTAATATAAACATTTTTTTAATATTTTTTGATATTATAAGAATAGAATTCGTTTTAATTAATTAATTAGTAAATTTTCAGATTTTTAATTAAGTTAAATAATTAGTAGTTAGTATAGTGTTAGTAGTTAGTTTTTTTTATTTATGAATAATTACAATTACAAACATGAACAGAAGTTAAAAACAAAACTAAAAAGAACAGTAAAATAAATGGGTTGGGCCAATCAATGGAATAGGGGGTAAGAGTTTCAATCTGAAACCCTAAAGCACAAGAAGCTCCGACGTCGCCGCCCTTTTTCTCCTCTTGCTGCGACTTCTCCTCCTTTACCTTCTTCTTCGTGACTCACAAGCCTTCTTCTGTTTTCTACACAAATTAAACAAGAAAACATCAATTATTAGCAAAAAATAATTCACAATTTAATGATTTTTTTGTAGATGATGGTCGAAGGACGAAAATGGGGATTCTCCAGCGATGAGGGTGGCTTTCAACGGACATCGGTGGCGATGGCTTTAAGGGTGATTGCAAACGGCGGACGATGGATTTGCAATGGACAGCGGTAGGTTCGCGGACGGAAAATCAACATAAGATAAGTACTCTTCCTTCTCTCCTTTCGAATTTTAGGGCTTCATGAATTTGGGATTTTTCTGTGGTTGGTTTGTGAATGGATGGATTACTATAATTTTTTTTTTGAATCCCCTCTTTCCAATGTGTCCTCCTCCTTTTATAATGTCTTGGAGAAATTTCGTCTTGAATGTGTTTAATGATGGTTTCCTATTCTATCAAAATCTGTTTTGGAAAGTTCGTTGATTATGCTTGATAGTATTGTTCAAAAGAATGAGAAGTTCCCTTTTCTGTATGATTGTCATTGTGTTTTAAAACCTGAATATCCTTTTTTCTTTATGTGAATAATCCTGATGATATGACCTATTTCTGTTTGAGCGTAATCTCATTAACATCTTTGATTCTTTCCTTTTCCGAATCAACTTAATATGGTGGACAATATTTGGGAGGTTTAAATCTACTGTGATTGTGTCGGCTGGCTGTGCTGTGACCTGGAAATATCTTGAACGTTTTCTGCGAAATTACATGATACCCTCACGTCTCTTTTCTTTACATTGCAGCTTGTGCTTCAAACCAAATTGGAAAGGAAGGATTGGCTATAAACATCATTGTAAGACCAAATCTTCTTGTTACAATATTGTAAAATGTCTGAATCACGAGCCCTGCAGCTCTTTTGCAACAACCAACAAGAAGTCCAACCCCAACTATTTCTCTAACACTAATTTTGGTGACGTTTGAACCCACCTCTAGTACCTCACCAACCACCTCACGCCCGGGAACCCTGGGATAACTGGACATGTCAAGATCACTTTTGATTTGGTGAAGATCAGAATGGCAAACTCTACAGTAGTAAATTTTGAGGTAAACATCATCTGGTCCTGTGTTTCTAAGAGCGTAAGTATAGGGAGTTAAAAATTCGGAAGGGTCAATTGCAGCCAATCCAACTGTTGTTCTTTCAGCAACTCCAAGGTTACCATTTTAGAATTGTCTGCTTGCCGAAACTTGTTCATCACTTAGCTCACAGGTCTTTTGTTCCGAAATGGTGATCCCATTTATAGATAAATTCCCTGCAATGTCAATCTCTTGAAGGTGGGAGGATATACACCTAATAAGTTCATGCATCGTATATTGGGCGATCCGCTGCAACAGCTCACCTTTGGTTCCTGCTTGATGAACTATTCAGAAGCAAGTATTCACTATAGTGCAACTGTGTTGGTTACTAAGTATTACAGATGCTTTACTTTTCACACAAGCCAATAAAACTTGTAATATCTTCATTAATACCACTTCTTCTGATCTTGGATCAGTCATCTCAGGTCTGCAACTTGTGACAGCATCAACTACCAAGTGTATGGCATCCCCAACATTGACAGTGTTCTGATTAATTACGTACCAACTTCAATCCTGTGCTAAGTAAGTAAGGCTGAAGGTGCAAGTTCATACGCGGATTACGCCCAAGCTGGTTTGGTACACAAGGTTGTTTCTTCTTGGTTAAAATAATAAAGACACCATGGTTAAAACTTGTTATGTCTCCTTCCTCCACGGGTATCGACGAAAATGAGTTGGAGGAAGACAAAACATCTCCAAGTCACCATGTTTATCTCTTTGGACAGTCTGATACGCTGCTCATGACAGAAGCGGTCCTCCACGATTGATAGCTCAGGAATTCTTAATCCAGCAGCACAAAGCAATGCCGAGAATGTCTATTTTTGAAGAAACGCTCTTTTGCCAAGAAACTACCGTCTCATAATTGTAATAACTTCCTTGAAAACAATTTTGTAAATTTGTACCATGTCATGGATTTTGGAGATCAGAGTGGATTTTAGATTGAATTAAATTCCTAAACCTTCCAAAAATTCTTGTGTTCTAGTTACTTTATGAAGTACCCTTGGATTTTAAGACCCTTGATCAATAAATCGTTCATGTAGAGTTTGAACTTTAAGGTGAAACTTCAGGCTTTGAATTTGTAACACATCTTGATCTTAACTTGTAAGAACAAAATTTCGAAATTTGTACCTCTTTTGATTTTGTAGTTGTTGCACCCCAAATTTTGACCCCTTAGATCCTCATCATCATTGTATGATCATATTCATTTGATTAACTAACCTTAACCAATTTCAAGTTTATCTTTGTTAAGATACAGATGAATCAGGGTTCTGTACCGTCAAAATCGAGGCTTCAATGGTCTGATCAATCAATGTTTTGGATTGATTCAACTTCAAACAAGATCAAGAATACAACATTGGGTCAAGTATGAATCCAATTTGAGGTGGTCACCCGGGGTTCGAGAACAGTGCAATTTGAGACACCCGATTAGGGTTTTTTGACTGGAAAAAGTCAACTGTAGTTTGACTTTTGATTCAAAGAGTATTTCAATGATGGGATCAAGGTCCATTGAGCTCCTATGGCTTATTAAAGTCTGTCCAAAGATTTTCAAGTCCTCAGGATGTCCGGATCACCAACGGGCGACTCGGTAGACACCGATCGATCGAAAAGTTGACCAAAAAGTCAACTCTCCAACAATAAGGAATCTGACTTCAAGGTGTGAATGAAAAATGTTCCTTATATCATATTAAACCTCCCCGTAAAATTTCATGACCATTGGATCAAGGGTTAGGAAGTAATTGCAAAAATCGGGAATTAGGGTTTCGAGAGGGGTAAAACCATAAATCCTCAACCACACATCCAATTGAGGTGGTTCTAAGCTTGTTTGAAAGGTCTTGACAAAACCTACAAAAGTCCCACAGTGGTCCATATTCAAAAAATGCATGGAATTGGAGTTATGAAAAAATCATTTTTCTAGTACAAAACACTTAGAGAAATTTCATTAAATTCTGGTCATACAAATCACCTTTTTCAGAACTTTGAAGGGTTTTTCAACCTAGTTCCATCAAGAATTTGGAAATTCCTAAAACATGAAAGTTGTAGAGCTACACAAGGGCTTTCTAAAAAGTGCAAGAACTCCTCAAAAGGATTTGTGAGCAGGAAGTTATGATGCATTGAAGTTGGGCCTGTCACATTTGAAATCCACTTGGTCCAACTTCTCAAAATCAGAATTTTTCATCTCTAACCACTCTCCACCCTTGGATCATGATACATTATGATATTCAGATGTGTATAGGAAGGAAATGACAGAAAAGGAGAGGTTTAGGAGAGAGAGATGCAAGTTGCAAGTTTTGGATTAAAATATTCAAGTGTGTAAGGATGAGAGAGAAACTTTTTCATTTCCAACTGTTGCAGCTGACTTGTTCTGTGCTCTAAGCTTATCTCAGTCATTTCATGTCAATATTCACTTGAGTTTTCTGATCTTCCTTGAGCCATGGAGCTGATAGGACAAGATCTTGGCAAGATTTTGCAAAAACTTCACAATTTCCCTCCAAATGTAGTAAAATACAATGCTGCCCTCATCTTTGGTGGTCCTATAAATAGAGGCCTCATCCTCATTTCCAAAACACACCAGAGCTGCTCATAAGATCAAAGCATCACAGCTCTCCCTCTCATTCTCTCTTTACTTATAAGTGAAGAAAAGTTCAAAAACACCAAAAATGGTCATTTTGCAACTTTCACACCATTTTCATTTCTAACATTTCCAACACTCTCACAACCATCCACACATCTTCTAAATGACATATAGAAGGTGTATGACCCATTAAAACATCAAGAACCACAAAAAATCAAAAAGTCAACTCTCATTCCACCATACTTTGACCAAAGGCTACAAAAACCACCAAATCTTGTTCTAAACCTTTTCTTGAGGTTTTGATCCCTCTAACACCTCATAAATAACATATCTCAGCTGTCCAAACTCATATCAATCATTAGAAAAGCATATCTCTTCATATAGCATCACAAGTGTATTCTTACTTAAAGTTGAAGAAAAGTCCAAAGGCAAGAAAGTGAAGTGAAAGATCTCTGGGTTTCTCAACTATTTTAAGTTGTTCAAAAAGACCATCAAGAGGTATGTGATGTTCAAACTCTTTATTGATCATACATTGTCATGTTTTATCATTTTGAAGTGATTTTGTAGAAATCTAGTCTTGCTGCCCCATTTTAGTTCTTTGTCAAGGACTCTTGTTTTATGGTCATGACATTTACTTTTGTTAAGGTATTTCATTTGCGAATGATATGTTGATGCTGTCTTACAAGTATTACACTTTGATATCATGTTTGACTTGTCTTTGAAGATTTTGTCTATGTGGTGTTTTTAAGAACCCAGTATTGAAATGTTGATGTGCTTTCCCTAGATCTATTAGCCTTGGTTCATTAGTGAGATTTGAATGACTTGTAAGTTATTTCATGAGATCCCCCTGCCCTAGATCATGTTTGAGTCCAATGTGCCTCTTGTTTTCACATTTATGTTATTTTGTGTCATCTTGCTTTATCACTACCACAAGTTGTGTATTGGACTGTTTATGCTTGCTATTTTGGATCTCAAATGTTCTAAATCATTGATTTATGTTTACATGACCTTACTCATAGTGTTTGAACTGGTTGAAATATTGAAAGCTTGAGTTTTGTTCATTGAGGCTTGATATGAGATTTCATGAGTTTTGCTGTCAAAAAAATTCTGAACCAATATGGCATTTTCTATGGTGAGCAGTTTGTGTATGATCCTTGTATGTGGGAGTATCATCTAAATTGTTTTGAGATTGTATGTGGTGTGTGTATGTCTTAACTGTCTTGCTTTGTCAAAAACTACTTATAACTTCCAATTTTATTTTCAAAGCCTCAGATACTACCACCTACCTTTTTCTTGTTCCAACTGAGTTTTGCTTTATTCATGAGTATAGAATCATTAATCTACATATTTTGAACTTGTGTGTACTCCCAAATTGCCTCAACTGCTATAAACATGTTAGCTGCTTGTTTGACTGTGGTTCTTTACATTTCATGAGCTTCAATATTTCCATATGCTGTTTGATGTTGATTTGGTTTAACTTTGAGGCATGAGCATTTCCTATTGCATATTTGTAGTATGTGTGCATCTTTGTCATGACATGTTTCCCCTCATTTTGAAAAATGCCATGTTGCCACCAAGTGTTCAAAACTGTAATTCATACACTGCATTAGTGTTCTTACCAAAACTGTTGTATACATGTATCCTGCACAAAATTGAATCAAACATCATGCTTATGTTCTTGTACATTAAAATCAGAACCATATCATGACATGTTAACATCAAAATGCATTAGTCATAGCAGTTGAAAGTCTCACTCTGCATAAGAACCTTACAGACCTATTTTTCATCATTCTAGCTTGTGTTTATGTGCATTCTAGGTGTGCTTGTATGTTTGCTTTACTGTTTTGTCCATAGCATCAAGTTTTCTCATATTCACACCAAATCCATTTGCAACTCTACTGCTGCATTTGTAAGCAGTCAGTTTTTCACCATCTCATGGAATACAAACTTATGCAATGAATATGTGTATATTGGAGACAAATTTGAAACTGTATGAATTGAGTCCACATCCTCATCAGGCTGTGACAGTTTAGGACTTGTGTTGGTGGTTCTTTTAATAGTGCTGTCATGAACAATGCCATAACAGCTGGAATGTTTTTTTGCATAGAGCCCTAAAAATCCAATTTCATCATTTCCACATGTTTCAATACATATTTGAAGTATGCCTGCATGGTTGTTTTGGCTGGTTTGTACATTAAGACAGATTCATATATGTTCCACCAATGCATCAAAATTCAACAATCACTCAAATACCATTTTTCCATACTAATTCCTTTTTGCATCAAAAGAGCATTTGAACATCTCATATATACCATTTGAAATGTGTTGGTGTGATTGCATTGGCCTCAAAGTAGCTCTTTCAAAATCTCATGTTTCAAAACCACTCTTCACACACACAATACCACTCAATTGCTACTTTGTACTCCAAGTTGATTTTCACTAAAACAACACCTCACACACCTCATATAGGTCATTTTTGAGATGTTGGAAAGATCACTTTGCACAAAACACCATTGTGATGAGAATCACTCTTCAAAATGCATTTTTCTTCAAAAATTGGCATATCACATACCTTTTACTGCAGCAGTTGGTTATGATGTGAAATACTTAATCTATCATTACATGTTTATCATTTCTAACATGCTCCAACCATCATTTAAAGATGTAGACATCAGTTTGTAAGTTGCTGCATTTTTCAGTTTGAATACAATTGAATTTTGGTCTTTGTGAAAGAAACTGTTGGGATAGCTCACTATATGTGTTGTCAAGCATGTCATTAGATCTATGATGGTCCACATTGGCATATGGGGTCTATCTGTTGTCACAAACTCATCTTTCTTAATTAGTTTAGTTAAATTTTTGCTGCTAAATGTTGATCATGTTTGTGTTTAGAAGGCATTTCCTTGTGCCTGCTGTTTTTGCTTTAGAGGGTTTGTTAACCTATGTTCTTCATTATAACTTCATTAGGCTAGAATTCATGTGTGCTGAGCTTGTGAGCTGTTAGTTACATCTCTGCATTTGCTCATTTTGCTGCTAAAGCTATTGATGTTTGTGTTTTGTTTGGTCATCCCTTGCTTTAGAGTTTGACAACCTATAATGCCATCAAGCTTCCTCTTAGATTGCTGCAATTCATAACTTGGTACAGTTTGGATTGATGTTTTTTGTTTTAGCTTTGATTAAGCATAAAGCTTGTTAGTTTGCAACTCATAGGCCACTTTATAATTCACTGAAAATCTGAGGCTTTTTGTTTGAGCTTAACCATAAGTGACATATTTGAAATATGTGTGTGACTATTTTCGAGCCTATTTACATCAATTTTCAGACATAACTTCAAAGATGCATTCTTCAAAATGCACTTGCAACTGATGCACCAGATTTTGTTTTAATTCAAGTATGAGCTTCAATTCTGTTGGGACTTCCTGTATGTAGTATTTAGATTGTGTGCATACCTTCCTTTTGATCCAATCATGTCTGATTTGAATTATAGCTTTAAAAATACATCTCAAGCATCATTTTGCACTTACCCTTCTATTTTTTGTGACAGTTCTTATGTGATTTCAGAGTATGTCTATTTTCACTCCATGACATAGTTGTATTATGAGTACACACCTGTTTTGAATCAAGACTGAATGAACACCAAACACACACTCATAATGCACTCTCACATGCCAAAATGCACTTTGATCATCAAAATCACATACAGCCAGGGCAGGCTCTTAAAATTCACTTGAACTCACTCATTAGCTCATGTTAGAGGTGTGTAGAAAGACTGTATGATCAAAGCTTTCCTTGAATATGAATTGGTTCACTTCATGCATAATTTCATGAAAACTTTGCATTTTGTATGTGACTTATCATTGATAGTGCATTTTCAGCTACCAAATGAGTTGCATACATCCATTACCTCTTACCTGAAGTGTGTGTATGATTGTTGAGGTTTGAGTATGTTTGTTTAGGGCTGCACATGTTAAAATGCAATTTTTAAGCCTAAACAAGAGTGCTATCCGGTTTTTCAGTGGGAAAAGAATTTTCAAAAATTAAGACCACCATCATGTTCCTCATTCCATTCTACCCCAAATCCATATAAAGTTTGTGCAAAAATGTTAAACGGTTGATGAGATATGGTCCAAAACGTATTTGTGTGTTATTATGTTTTTTGCCCAAAGGAATTCAAGTTACCCTTATATATTAAAGGGGTGGCTTATACAAACGGATGTATAGCCACCCTAGTGGTAGAAGCACATGCCTATCATGCCTTGTGTCCTGGGTTCAAGCCCCTACGAGGCATTTTTTTGCTTCATTTTTTTTCTTATCTCATGTTTTATTATTTTCTTCATTCTTTCCACTACCTTTCAACGCGCGCGTGTGTGCCCCAGTGGTAGAGTTTATATGTTTGTAAACATAAGGGCCTGGGTTCAATTCCCAGCTTGGCCCTTTCTCCTTTTTATTATTTTTATTTATTTGATATTATTTGTCATAAATCACCTCAACTTTAAATATTCATAACTTGTTCATCTTTCATTTTTTTTAACTCATTCTTTTTGCAAACTCTTCATTGTGATGTCTAGTTTTGTTTGGTGGATTGAAATCTCATGATTATTTATTTTAACAATGCTTTTGTTTGCTTTTTAGTAGATCCACTCTTAGGTCGTCACCTTACGTCTCGATTTAAATTCCCTTTATGCCATGTTTATTTTTCTTGTAAGAATTATTGGTATTTGTTTATGTTCGTCAACATGATTTCATCTTTTGTTACCATGAATATTCATACCTCCTAAATTACGAGGCTAAACTATTTTAATTATGTGATTGTTATCTAGGTATAGTTTTTGTTACACTTTGAGTTTGTAATATGATTATTTTCAAATTGTTATTTGTTTACACGGTTGTTACCTTCATCATGCTTTCAATCTTTGTCAAGATATGCCTACACCTTTGTTAAGACATGCTTATTGTAATATGCTTACTATACTTGGTTGTAACCATTCGTCCTACTCAAAATACTTGCTCATTGTAATATGTTGGTTAATCCTTGATCATAATCATTGTCTTCTATAATCCTCATGCTTGGATATGTTTATACTTTGTTAAGTATTTTCTTCCCCAAAGGATGGAACTTTCTAGTTCTCATCCAAGTTGCCTCGTCCCCTCCCTTCCAAAGGAAAGTCTCTCCATGGATCTTTGTGTCATGGATAGCTCATTACCCCTCTTGACTTTGAAAAGTCATTTTGAACCTTAGTTAAGATCAAAACCCATAAGCCATTTGACTTTGCTTAAAGTCTAAAAGACCCACCTTTACTAGGAGTGCTCCTCAACTAGAACCCTAGGTTAGAGTTTGTTTAACTCTATATAAGAATCATATTGATGATTACTTATTCCCCTTTGAGAGTTCAACATAGATCTAGAGAGTTTTGTAAAACTCTACACAAGCATTGTAATGTTTGTTCCCCACTGAACCGTGATCATAATCAAGTGTTCTTCAACCCTAGTGAGGTGAACTACGATTGCTCTGATTCTATCCTAGTTAGGATACGTAGGCAGAGGACGCGATGTCTTTGCGAGCAAACTTAGAAACTATCTTTAGGTCTTAACCTACACCTTTTACCCAATCCCAACCTTAGCAAACATTTACCAAACATAGCATGCAAACAAACAAAAGGTTCCTGTAGAGTACTACAGATGTTTAGGATGTGAAATACCTACCCTATGCATAACCAACCCCCGATCCACGAATCTCTTAGCGTTGTTGTTACATCGCGAAAAGGGGTTTTCTTTCTTTAGACATTTCCTTTGGATAAATTAAAGTCCGGTTGTGAATTTAAGAATTAAGATTCAAGTTAATCAATAGCTTGGTATCACGATTCTCACCGCAACAGAAATGGCGACTTCACTGGGGAAACCTACTTAACTTGAGGGTTTAGCCTATTTTGTTTAATTGCATGTTATATTTGTGAATATTTTGCTTAAACATGTATATTTGTCAATATATTTGTTTGATTGTTGGGTATCGGGTGCTTTGAGTGGTGAGACGGTCCTATACCCGGACTTGAGTGCACTTATGATAGGATGGTGGTATATTCAAGAAGGCTTATAGGGAGTTGATTCCCGACCAAGCTAACTTGAGAAACCACCGCTCAGTATAGGCCCTCTTGAAAGTTTAGTATTGTTGATCGAGTATTCGTGAAAACAATGCTACTTTCGACGAAGGAGCCCGTGACACTATGGACTTTTAGATTATATTCTACCCCACTTTGGCCTTATTAGGACGTAGTGCAATGACTATAAGGAAGTATTTCCGAAATAGTTGATACGCGATACTACACTCAGACGAGATTCTCTTGAGAATATTATCGATTACCAAGTAATTTGGGAAGTTGATAATATCCGAAAGATGGGTTGATGACTCTGGGAACTTTGTAGAACCCGTTCGACAGGTACAGATCAATCCATAGTACAATCTTTGGGGATGGGTAGACCCTTTGACTCATGCTTGTCCTTAAACCTAAACATGTGTTGTGTGCATATGCATCTTGCTTGTGTTTGTGCATTCATATCATCATGTCATCATATCATCATATGGTTTCATGGAACTCAGACTTTTTTGTTTGCAAACATCAGAGGTTGTCATGAACAGTGAAAGAAAGAAGACTTTGAAGTACACTTACAAGGGTTTTAACCTAGATGACTTGAAACGGTTGAGCACCTTAGTGATAGATCCAGAGGGATTTCAAAGCCGATATGGGAAGCTGTTGCTACTCTTGAAGATAAAGATGGATATTGGACTTCTTTCTACTCTCTTCCAGTTTTACGACCCGCTCTACCACTATTTCACATTCCCTGATTATCAGCTAATGCCCACACTAGAAGAGTATTCCCAGTTAATTGGATTGCCTATTCTTGAAGATTCTCCTTTTCCGATTGCAGAGAAGGACCCTAAAGAGCAGGACATTGCCAAAGTTACACGTTTGGGAGTGGTTGATATAAAAAAGAACCTGATTACAAAAGGAGGAGTCTTTGGGTTAAAAGCAGAATTCTTGGTTGAGAAAGCTCAGTATTATGCAGATCATTTAAGCATGGATGCATTCGAGGCTATCCTTGCCTTACTCATCTATGGTATATTATTGTTTCCAAGCTTTGAGAATTTTGTGGACCTCAATGCCATCAAAATTTTCTTGAAGAAGAATCCTGTGCCTACCTTGTTAGCAGACATGTATCATTCTGTTCATCTGAGGAACTTCCATAATGGAGGAATGATCACTTGTTGCGCTCCTTTATTGTACAAGTGGTTCACTTCACACTTACCCAAAGACAACGCTTTTTGGGATCCAAAGAAAGGATGGTGGTCACAAAAGATCATGGCTCTTACCCATTCCGATATTGATTGGTATAGTCGTGATTATGATGGGACAATGATTATTGATAGTTGTGGGGAATTTGGCAATGTACCTCTCCTCAGCATTAATGGAGGGATCAGCTACAATCCAATACTCGCCCGCCGACAATTGGGATACCCTCTAAAGGACAAACCCAAAAGTGTTCAAGTGGAAAGTATCTTCTTCAAAGAAGGGGAAGATAGTCAAGGATTAAAAGAGAAAGTCCTAGAAGCCTGGAAGCATCTACACAAGAAAGGAAAGAAAGATCTTGGAAGACTCAACTGTGTTTCTTTGGAACCTTACCTCCAATGGGTTCGGAAAAGATCCGTCACACTAAAGATGTTGTATCATAAACAAGAGCCTATGGCCTTAAAAGAAGAACGCCCGTTGGTCTTCATGTCTGAAGAAGAAAAGTTGAAAATTGCTTTGGTCAAAGCACAGCAAACTGAAGAAGCTTGGAAGCACAAGTATCAAATAGTCATTGAAGAAAATGCGGAGCTCCAGAGACAACTCCAGTTGAAAGATGAAGAAATCCTCTCTTGTAAGAAGAGGAAAGCACTAGAGGAACCTTATGAGCCGCAGTCTAATCCATGGAAGATAATTGTGGACAGACTCATCATTGAGAAGACTCAAATGGAAAGAAAGATCGAGAAGCTCAACCTCAGGCTACTAGGAGAACCTTGATAGGATTCACCTAGTTGTTTAGTTAAAACTCTTGTAAGAGGAAACGATGTTTTGTAATCCGTTTTGTTTGTTAATGAAATGATGATTTCTGATGTTCGAAAATATCTGAGTTCCATGACAATCATTTGCATTTGCATTTGCACTTCTTCTAACCATTCAAGGAAATTCAACTTTTTTCTTTGCAGGCAACAACATGGTAAGAAGAGACATGCTTCGAGTCCCGAATCTGAGATTGGGCCGTCTAAGAATGTTAACCAGACTTGTCCGAAACCCTACTGCTTTCATAGCCAAATACGAGGACCTATTGCCATTAATAAGCGCTCCGATCAATGAGCCCATGTGGCAAGCCTTGGTGGAATTCTATCATACAACTTACCACTGCTTTGTGTTTCCAGATTTTCAGCTACTCCCGACCCTCGAAGAGTATAATGCTTACTTGAAGATCCCATGGACTTTTACGCTCCCTTATGGAAAGCCAAAGAAGAAGGACTTAGCTAAAGCCCTGCATATCAAGCTGGAAGACTTACCACCAATGAGGGCGAAAGGAGGGTGGTATGGAATGGATGTCGGGCCTCTAATGGAGATGGCCGAGTATCACTATGAAAGCAGAAACCTGGGCATTTTTGAGGCAATTTTGGCACTACTAATATATGGACTGTATCTGTTCCCAAGCAGTTACGACTTCATCAGCGAAGAGGCAATCCGCCTTTTCATCCTCAAAAATCCGGTCAACACAATACTGGCTGATACTTATGTAGTCATTCACCGTTTCGCCTTGTATGATTGTGGACGATTCTCATGTTGTCTTGCACTGCTCGACCGATGGTTCACTTCTCATCTGCCAAGAACCCATATCCTTTGGAGGCTGCCTACCAAAAGCGCATGGGTTTCTAAACTTGTCACTCTCAGACACCATGATATCACATGGTATGACACTAGCATCAGTGACCAAGTCATGATTTCCAGCTACAGAGATTTCCCCAATGTGCCTCTCATTAGGATAGAAGGGGTGATCACTTATAATCCTATTCTCGCTCGGCGTCAACATGGGTATCCTACCGGGCCCGAGCCTGAACCTGAACTGTTGAGGCCTCGTTTCTGTGAGACAGGTCGCAACCAAGAACTAGAAGCTAATTCTCAATACGCTCAAAGAGATCCACACCTCATGGGCCCAACCCCAATGGAGAATGCAAGTTGTTTAACCACCAGGGGGTACCTGCTATGGTCAAAGGAAATTGCCTTAATCATGTTCTACACTCATGACTATGAGATAACCATGGAACCTGAGGTCCCCGCAACTAGGGAAGAGCTAAGACACGCTTTGGTTAAAGCACAAAGAGAAAACGAAGACCTATGGGAGATCATCCGCCAGGATCAAGTTCATGTCAGAGTCCAAGAAAGAGAAGGGTCGTCTTGTTAGATTGATTTTTGTTTCACCATTTCCCTGCTTTCCCTAAAGAAGTATTGAAATCCTGTTTGTTGCATTTACTTTCATTGTAAGAAAAGTCTTGCTTTTTAGAAAAGGCCACTCTATTGTAATAGATTTCCAGCTATCAAATGAAAAACGCTTTTTAAGCATGTCGTTACGTGTTGGTATAACTTTTTGTTTGTAAACGAAAATTTTGAGTTTCCTTGAATGGTTTATGCATCCGCATTTGCATGTCATCCTACATTAGTCCTGCATTTGGGGTTCCGCAGCTCATCTTTTGTTCTTGTCCAGAAAGAGAGAAAGGAGATAAGGAGTCACGCTGAGTACCCACAGGTACAACACACGGTCCCAAGCTCAAAAGAAGATGGCAGATAACGACCAAAGGTTCGATCGAATGGATAATGACATTGAAGGGATCAAAGGGGACGTCAACCAGATCCTGGAAGCCCTCAACGTGATCAAGGCAAAAATGGATACACAACCTACAGTGATCTCCGAAGTTGCCACAGCAGCAGCCAATGTCACAATAACTCCTGTTACTTCAGCGGAGTTTCCCTATGGCATGTCCCGGGATTTTGTGCCACCTTTCAACAACATGTAGTCTTCAGGTCTCAATCCGTTGTTCGACTCAACAATCAGAAACCCCATTTTCACTCCAGCAGGTGGACCTACCACAATACGACCAGTCTTCGCCAATCAACAGCCAATCTTTGATATACCCGATGGATCCGAAGCTGAGGACGAAAAACACGAAAATTTAAGAGTGGAGATGGACATCATGGCCAAAAGGATGAGGGCCATTGAAGGAAATCATGTCTTTGGATCTGATGCCAAGGATCTATGTCTGGTATCTGGATTGGTGTTTCCTCAGAAATTTAAAACGCCAATCTTCGACAAATATGAAGGGACCGCTTGTCCTAAGGAGCACTTGATCATGTACTGTAGGCGGATGGCTCCGCATATTGAAAATGATAAACTGTTAGTACACTGTTTCCAAGATAGTCTTAAAGGGGCTTTGGCCAAGTGGTATCTTGGTTTAGATCAAGCTAAAATCCACAGTTTCCAAGACCTTTCAGATGCTTTTATTCAACAGTACAAGTACAACATGGACCTAGCTCCCGACCGCCGTCAGCTTCTCAGCATGACGCAGAAAAATACTGAAACCTTCAAGGAGTATGCGCAAAGATGGCACGGAACTGCAGCACAAGTAGAGCCTCCCCTTACTGAAAAGGAGTTGGTAGACTGGTTTGTGGATACGGTCCGACCTGAATTCTATGAACGTTTGATTAGCAGTGTTACAACAAATTTCTCTGATATTGTGGCAGTGAGGGTCAAGGTGGAAGCAGGTTTGAAGAATGGAAAAGTGACCACTCCAAATGTTACCTCAAGCGCTAGCACGACAAAGAAGCCAGTCAGCACGTTCCATAAAAAGAAAGAGGGAGAGGTGAGCGCAATCACATATGGAAAGAAAGTACAAAGCTCACGAAGCCACCACCAACAGTACCAACCATCATATATAGCGGCAGTGACCCCAGTTTTTCAACCTTCTTCACAACATGGTCCCCAACCTGGGGCCTTCAACAATCAACACTAGTATCAGTCTGGCAGTCAGCAACAGTATCGCACCAATAATCAACAACAATACCAGCAGCCGCAGGGTCAACAACCTCAGAACAGGGCCCCGAAGGCAAATTATCAAGCAAATAGGCCAAAGATACAGCCTATTCCAATGAGTTACACCGACCTGTTTCCCATGCTAATAGAAAGAGGGTTGGTTAAAACAAGAAAATTAGGTGCTCCACCCAATCCACTCCCGTTCTATTATGATGCAAATGCTCGCTGCCCATTTCATGAGAATGCTCCAGGCCATAATCTCGAAGGTTTCTTCGCCCTTCAGCACCTAGTTCGTGAACTTATTGAAAAAGGAATTCTGTCCTTCGAAGATAATCCGCCCAACGTTAAGAGAAACCCTCTTCCAAATCATGATGGAGTCAATGCCATTACTGAAGAAGGGGAGGGGTCGGAAGACAAGAAAGTTACTACTGTTGGTGAGATCAAAGTGCCACTAGCAGACCTACATAAACGCCTCGCTCAGGCGTGGTCACTCAAGACATCTCACGAAGATTGCAAAGAATGTATGCTGAATCCTGAGGGTTGTGACGCTGTGAAAAAGGACATTCGAGCTATGATTGAACAGGGAATGATAGAAATTTCCCACCGAAAAAAGGAAGAAGATGTGGCAGTCATCGAGCCTGTGTTTAACATACCAGGAGAACCTGACAAAGGAGCCGTACTCAGAGATGATAACAGTAATAAAGACTACAAGAACGTTCGGCCAGTATTTCGTGATGATGCACCCCCGAAATTCGGGAGGGGACAGACTAGGTTTGAGCCAAGGGGAGGATCCAAACCTCACCCAAGAGCCATGACACCAAAACAAGACTATTCATGGTGTGAAGGGATTTTCAAAGAAAAGAAACCAGTAAGTGTGGCCAACATTGCCGGTGGAAGAAAAATGACCCAGAGTGGTCGTATCTATCAACCTCGAACATACAACGAGGCTCCTCCACCAGCAGTTTCTGTTCAAAAGACGCCTGTTCCTCAGAAGCCTGTTCCGGAGACAACCACCGCCAAAGAACCTTTGGTTAGAGGAAAGGAAAGTCTCAAGAACGACGAAGAAGAGTTCTTAAGAATCATTCGACGAAGCGATTATAGGGTGGTGGACCAATTGAATCAAACACCCTCCAAGATCTCGGTCATGGCTTTGCTTTTAAGTTCTCCAGCACACCGCCAAGCATTGTTCAAAATCCTGACACATGCCCACATCACTAAAGATATTACAGTGGGGCAGTTCGACTCCGTTGTAGCAAATATCACTGCCTGCAACACTTTGAGCTTTGATGATAATGACCTGACAGCTGAGAAGCGCAAGCACAATCGTGCCTTGCATGTGTCAGTCAAGTGTGGAGAGGATACAATGTCCCGAGTTCTTGTTGACACGGGATCGACACTCAATGTAATGCCTAAAAGGACTTTGGCCAAGCTGGCATATCAAGGTGCTACCATGAGACCAACCTCTCTTATAGTCAAGGCATTTGACGGATCCAGGAGAACCGTAATAGGAGAAGTTGATCTTCCTATCCTAATTGGACCACAGATCTTCGAAGTCACCTTTCAGGTGATGGACATAAACCCGGTCTACAGTTGCATATTGGGAAGACCATGGATTCATACAGCTGGCGCTGTCACTTCCACGCTCCACCAAAAAATGAAGTTTGTTGTGAATGACCAGCTAGTCATTGTCCATGGAGAAGAAGACTTAATGGTGAGCAACTTGTCATCTCTTCGGTATATTGAGGCTGATGAAGACTCTCTCGAGACAGCTTTTCAAGCGCTAGAAATAGCTCACGTTGTTCTAGTTGATGAATCAGACATCACCCAAGGGCCATCATTTACCTCTGCTCAAAGTATTAAGGCAGCACTGAAGGCCGGAGTCCCACTGGGATGGGGAGAGGTCATCGAAGTCAATGCTCGAGCCAAGAATGATCGACAAGGGTTGGGTTACAAACCAACTCCGGAAGGCGAGCCAGAAGAAAGCACCATGAAGAGGAAGTCCTTAAAAGAGATATTCACCAGTGGCGGTGTGCAAGTCAATGCCGTTATTGCTGAAGATGAGGACGGTAATCTGGATCATCTAATAACTAGAGGAGGAGGAGCATTGCGCAATTGGGAGGCTGTGGAAGTTCCCATCTTTTTACCTTTAGACTAATTCATTCTGCTTGTTAGCTTTGTGTTTTTCTTTAAAAATTTCCTGGTCTTGCCCAAGACCTGCGAATTATTTTGTATTGGGCCACTTTGCAAAAATTGAAAATCATTAATGAAAAAGTGTTTTTGTTAAAACTCTTGTTATTTGTTTTGCGCATCACTTTCACTCTTTTTGAAAAAATGGCAATCTCTTTTGAAAAAAAAAATAATAATAAAAACAACCCTTCATCTGCATGTCTGTGTGTGAGTGCCTGATTGTTCCAAAATAAAACATGCAGAATACCCCCATCAACCGCAGAATCCTATGATCATTTGGTTCCTTCTACTAGCGGTTCATTTGTCTTTCAAGCTGAAGAAGAGAACAGAGAAGAGTTAGAAGTCCCAGAAGAGTTAAAGAGAATGGATGAATACGAAGATGATTATATCCAACCCCATAAAGAGCAGACGAAAGTCATCAACTTGGGGTCAGAGGAGGACAAAAGAGAAGTCAAGATTAGGGCATCATTAAGGCCAGAAATCAAAGATAAGCTGATAACAATCCTCAGAGATTTTGTTGACGTATTTGCTTGGTCCTACCAAGATATGCCAGGGTTGGATACTGACATTGTCATGCACAAGCTCCCCCTGAAACCAGAATGTCCTCCGGTCAAACAAAAGCTTCACAGGTCGAGACCAGACATGGCGCTTAAAATCCGAGATGAGGTCAAAAAGTAAATAGATGCCGGCTTTCTAGCAGTATCCAAGTATCCAGAATGGGTGGCAAACATTGTACCGGTCCCGAAGAAGGATGGCAAGGTCAGGATGTGCGTCGACTACAGGGATCTAAATAAAGCAAGTCCGAAGGATGATTTACCGCTACCACATATTGACACTTTGGTAGATAACACAACAAGCTTTGCAGTGTTCTCGTTTATAGATGGATTTTCTGGTTATAATCAGATAAAAATGGATCCAGATGACATGGAGAAAACAACTTTCATCACACCATGGGGCACATATTGTTATAAGGTAATGCCTTTTGGTTTGAAGAACGCAGGGGCAACGTATCAGAGAGCTATGGTCACACTCTTTCATGATATGATGCACAAAGAAATCGAGGTATACGTGAATGATATGATTGCAAAATCCCAAAGTGAAGAAGACCACTTGGATCATCTGCTGAAGCTATTAAAGAGACTCCAAAAGTATCAATTGAGATTAAATCCAGCAAAATGCACCTTCGGAGTTCGCTCAGGCAAGTTACTTGGTTTCATCGTTAGTCAGCGAGGAATTGAAGTAGACCCTGACAAGGTTAAAGCAATCCAGGAGATGCCTCCTCCCAAAACTGAGAAACAAGTTAGAGGCTTCCTTGGACGTTTGAATTACATCTCCAGGTTCATCTCCAATATGACTCCTACCTGCACACCGATCTTCAAGTTGTTACGAAAGGATCAAACGGTGGTATGGAATGAAAACTGTCAGGCTGCATTCGAGAAAATCAAGCAGTATTTGCAAGAACCTCCAGTGCTGATTCCTCCGGTACCTGGAAGGCCTTTGTTCATGTATATGATCGTGTTAGAAGATTCGATGGGCTGTGTCTTGGGCCATACTGATGAGTCAGGGAAGAAAGAACATGCAATCTATTACCTAAGCAAGAAGTTCACTGATTGCGAGAGTCGTTACTCTCCCCTAGAAAAAGCTTGTTGCGCGTTAGCATGGGCTGCCAAACGTCTGAGGCAGTATATGATTTGTCACACTACGATGCTGATTTCTAAGATGGACCCCATCAAATACATCTTTGAAAAGCCAGCTCAAACAAGAAGATTAGCCCGATGGCACATGCTCCTATCAAAGTACGATATCCAGTATGTCGCTCAAAAATCCATCAAAGGGAGCATCTTGTAAGAACACCTTGCGGAGCATCCTATGGAGGATTATCAACCGCTCAAGTTCGATTTTCCTGATGAAGGTGTGATGTATATTCAGCACACGAAACCAAAGCCTGGTCTAGAGGAAGGTCCCGAGCCGGGATCCCGTTGGGAGATGATGTTCGATGGAGCGTCAAACAAAAATGGACATGGCATCAGAGTTGTTCTGAAAAATCCAACTAGAGGGTACACTGCGGTCACAGCCCGACTTTGTTTCTCCTGCACAAACAACATAGCAGAGTATGAAGCCTGCATCCTAGGATTGGAGGCTGCCATTGACCTCCATATCAAAATCTTGGAAGTAATTGGTGATTCTGCTTTGATGATATACCAACTAAGAGAAGAATGGGAAACCAGGGATGAAAAATTGATTCCTTATAAGACCCACATCTTAGAGATGGCTGGATATTTTGATGAAATTACCTTCAGGCACGTACCAAGGGCAGAAAATCACATTGCCGATGCGTTAGCCATGATGGCATCCATGTGGAAAGTCCAGTTTGTCAACGAGGCACCTCTGATCCGCATCGAAAGAAGGACAGTACCCGCATACGTCATGGCAATAGACGAAGAATCTGGGGAGAAGCCATGGTTTCATGATATCAAGAATTTCCTTCAAAACCAAGAGTATCCCGCTAACGCGTCCACAATTGACAGAAGAGCAATACGAAGGTTGTCATCTAAATTCTTCATCAGTAACAGCATCTTGTACAAAAGAAACCATGACATGGTCTTACTCCGATGCGTCGATGAAAATGAGGCAAATCTCATAATGACCGAAGTACACGAAGGAACCTTCGGCTCCCATGCAAATGGCCACACCATGGCTAAGAAAATCTTAAGAGCGGGTTACTTCTGGTTAACTTTGGAGACGGATTGCATACTCTTCGCTCGAAAGTGTCATAAATGTCAAGTTTATGCTGATAAAGTGCATGTCCCTCCACATCCTCTCAATGTGATGATGTCACCTTGGCCTTTTGCAATGTGGGGCATAGATATGATCGGGGCAATAGAGCCAAAAGCTTCTAATGGCCATCGCTTCATCCTTGTCGCAATCGATTATTTCACCAAATGGGTGGAAGCAGCGTCATATGCAAATGTGACGAAGCAAGTAGTTGCACGCTTCATTAAAAAGGAGATCGTCTGCCGATATGGTATCCCTAACCAGATCATCACTGACAACGGGTCGAATCTGAACAACAAAACAATGAAGGAACTTTGTGACGATTTTAAGATCAAACATGACAACTCGTCCCCTTACAGACCTAAGATGAATGGTGCAGTTGAAGCTACAAACAAAAACATCAAAAAGATAATACAAAAAATGGTCGTAACTTACAAAGATTGGCATGAGATGTTACCATTTGCTTTGCACGGCTACCAAACATCAGTACGCACTTCGACAGGGGCAACTCCTTTTTCCTTTGTGTACGGGATGGACGCTGTGCTACCCATTGAAGTCAAAATACCTTCCTTGAAGATCTTGGCGGAAGCCAAGATGGATGAAGACGAGTGGATAAAAGAAAAATTCGATTCGTTGAATCTCATCGACGAGAAAAGAATGACGGTCATGTGCCACAGTAAAATCTATCAACAAAGGATGGCCCGAGCGTTCAACAAGAAGGTTCATCCCAAAGAGTATAGGGAAGGAGAGCTTGTGCTTAGAAAAATCCTACCAACGCAAAAAGATATGCGTGGCAAGTGGATGCCCAACTACGACGGCCCTTTCGTTGTGAAGACTGTTTTCTCAGGAGGATCTCTGATTCTCGAGACTATGGATGGCGAACCACTCAAGTATCCCATCAACTCAGACGCAGTAAGAAAATACTACGCTTGAAACGAAATACATAGAAGGAGTATTCTAGTGCGTCGACAAGATGAAAGCCTAAGGTTTGAAAGCTGACAGACGCTGGGGCAGAATCATGTGCGGAATATTAGAAGAAAGGCCAACGCCCGTTGTTCTCTTCAGAAGCAGCAAAGCAAGTGAATTGGCAGTCGGAAGGACCAAATTATTATGGGATTCTGTAATCTTTTCTATTGCCATTTTTCAAAACTTATAAAATCCCCAAGGCTTTTCCTTTTGTAAAGTTCTTGTCTATCAACAAATTCAGTTCTTTTTTGGCCAAATCATTGTTATTATCTGCTATTTTTGTTATGCAATTTCACTTATTTGTTAATAATAATTTTCATAAAAGCAAAGTGTTTTGAAAAACTTAAGTCCTGTTTTAAAAGAAAGCACAATTTGACAAAATGATTTAAAAGTTCTAAAGGTAATATGATGATATTACACAGTTCTTGAAGTTGTGGAAATCGTTGTTACCTTTGACCGAGATAGATGTGTCCGACAGCAGTTCTAGCTATTAAGCTAAGACTTCTTCCTTGCAAAATTACGGGGATATTACTGAGAAAAGATCGTTATCTGCACCAAAGAAGGAAGTTTCGCCTGACTTGAGGCATTTTGAAGCTCAGCATGACGAGTTCTCTCTTTATTTGGTTTTCCTCTGTTCCTACGGGTCGTTCTGCGTCTTGCATACAGCATCATGCCAGCATACGCATTTGTTTGCATTCCCGCCGTCGAGATCTTTTGGTCGTTACCTTTCTCTTTGTTTTGTTGTTACAAGTTCGCTTCAAAGTTGACATTCGGGGGTTTCCTTATCTGCTTTGGGAAGCTAGTGGTGACTAGCAATGTCTAAGTTACACAAACAGGGGGTTATTACCAATTTTCACCTTCGATTTGGTTGTCACCAACAAACTTTGAAAGACTAGTGGTCGCTAGCACATGTTCATAACTAATTACGTTCGGTACAGTAATTCGGCCGTCACCAACTATTTTTCAAACCCAGTTGACACTGATTCTGTTATAAAGCAAACCAATTGTTATTGGAGTCCCTCTGATTTGGTTTTCACCAATTTGGCTAAAAATCTAGTGGTTACTAGTATTGCCCTCTAAAAAACCAATGATCATTAACATTGGAGTTGGTCGTCACCAAAATTCCTTAAAAGTCCAATGATTATTGGCATCACCTTCAAATCCAATTGTCATTGGTACCCCTTGATTCAGTTATTACCAATCTCTATAAGTCTAGAGGTCACTAGCCTTGTTGGGTTAAGTCCAGTAGTTACCAGCATTGTCCAGAACCAATTGTTATTGGTATATCTTGATTTGGTCATCACCAGTCTCCTCTAAGACCAGTGGTTACTGGCATTGCTTGAAAACTAATCGTTATTAGTATCGAAAGTTGATTGTACCAACTTCCCTAGCCAGGGGCCTGTTGTTTTGACAACATTGCTTGGAATTTCCCAATCGTAATTAGAAATTCAATTTGGTCGTCACCATATCCCCAGGAAGTCTAAGGATATTTAACACTTCTTGGAAACCGGTATTGTTTTGGTTGTCACCATATCCCCAGTAAGTCTAGTGGAAACTAGCACTGTTTGAAGCTATTTGTCATTCTGGTCGTCATCAGTCTCCCCAGTTGAAGCTTTTTGCTTTTCCAGTTGAGTCTCGGAGAACTAGTGGATACTAGTTTCCCCGGCACGTCCGGTCTTATTTCTAACCTCTTCTTGAAGATCCCGTTTGAACTCTTCGTTATAGGAAATCTTTCTCAATCTAGTTATCCCTAGGGAGATTCGTGTCTTTGTTCCATCTTTTCCAATGAAGATGTGTCTTCCCCAGTGGAATTTGTGTCCCCTGTGTGAAATATTTCCTTGAACAAGTGTCCTTAGTCATGTTTGAGCTATCTTGCTTACTTCGCTTGGAATCTTTCCCCAGTGTGTTGGGTACCCGTGAGTGGTTACTCGTCGTTTTGCCGTTCTTTCATATTTGTTTGTGTGTTTGCATCTGTCTGGCATTCAAGCATCATATAACATCATTTAGATTCATGGCATATTTGCATTTGTCCTTTTGCATACCATCGGATCTAAGGGACAAAATTTCTGGTTTGCTATATTTAAATACCTTTCACTACGATTCTATGAGGATTGTCATCTCTCATTACCATCTAGCGAAGATATTTAAATAGGGGCATCTGTTGCACCCCAAATTTTGACCCCTTAGATCCTCATCATCATTGTATGATCATATTCATTTGATTAACTAACCTTAACCAATTTCAAGTTTATCTTTGTTAAGATACAGATGAATCAGGGTTCCGTACCGTCAAAATCGAGGCTTCAATGGTCTGATCAATCAATGTTTTGGATTGATTCAACTTCAAACAAGATCAAGAATACAACATTGGGTCAAGTATGAATCCAATTTGAGATGGTCACCCGGGGTTCGAGAACAGTGCAATTTGAGACACCCGATTAGGGTTTTTTGACTGGAAAAAGTCAACTGTAGTTTGACTTTTGATTCAAAGAGTATTTCAATGATGGGGTCAAGGTCCATTGAGCTCCTATGGCTTAGTAAAGTCCGTCCAAAGAGTTTTAAGTCCTCAGGATGTCCGGATCACCAACGGGCGACTCGGTAGACACCGATCGATCGAAAAGTTGACCAAAAAGTCAACTCTCCAACAATAAGGAAATCTGACTTCAAGGTGTGAATGAAAAATGTTCCTTATATCATATTACACCTCCCCATAAAATTTCATGACCATTGGATCGAGGGTTAGGAAGTAATTGCAAAAATCGGGAATTAGGGTTTCGAAAGGGGTAAAACCATAACTCCTCAACCACACATCCAATTGAGGTGGTTCTAAGCTTGTTTGAAAGGTCTTGACAAACCCTACAAAAGTCCCACAGTGGTCCATATTCAAAAAATGAATGGAATTGGAGTTATGAAAAAATCATTTTTCTAGTACAAAATACTTAGAGAAATTTCATTAAATTCTGGTCATACAAATCACCTTTTTCAGAACTTTGAAGGGTTTTTCAACCTAGTTCCATCAAGAATTTGGAAATTCCTAAAGCATGAAAGTTGTAGAGCTACACAAGGGCTTTCTAAAAAGTGCAAGAACTCCTCAAAAGGATTTGTGAGCAGGAAGTTATGATGCATTGAAGTTGGGCCTGTCACATTTGAAATCCACTTGGTCCAACTTCTCAAAATCAGAATTTTTCATCTCTAACCACTCTCCACCCTTGGATCATGATACATTATGATATTCAGATGTGTATAGGAAGGAAATGACAGAAAAAAAGAGGTTTAGGAGAGAGAGATGCAAGTTGCAAGTTTTGGATTAAAATATTCAAGTGTGTAAGGATGAGAGAGAAACTTTTTCATTTCCAACTGTTGCAGCTGACTTGTTCTGTGCTCTAAGCTTATCTCAGTCATTTCATGTCAATATTCACTTGAGTTTTCTGATCTTCCTTGAGCCATGGAGCTGATAGGAGAAGATCTTGGCAAGATTTTGCAAAAACTTCACAATTTCCCTCCAAATGTAGTAAAATACAATGCTGCCCTCATCTTTGGTGGTCCTATAAATTGAGGCCTCATCCTCATTTCCAAAACACACCAGAGCTGCTCATAATATCAAAGCATCACAGCTCTCCCTCTCATTCTCTCTTTACTTATAAGTGAAGAAAAGTTCAAAAACATCAAAAATTGTCATTTTGCAACTTTCACACCATTTTCATTTCTAACATTTCCAACACTCTCACAACCATCCACACATCTTCTAAATGACATATAGAAGGTGTATGACCCATTAAAACATCAAGAACCACAAAAAATCAAAAAGTCAACTCTCATTCCACCATACTTTGACCAAAGGCTACAAAAACCACCAAATCTTGTTCTAAACCTTTTCTTGAGGTTTTGATCCCTCTAACACCTCATAAATAACATATCTCAGCTGTCCAAACTCATATTAATCATTAGAAAAGCATATCTCTTCATATAGCATCCCAAGTTATTCTTACTTAAAGTTGAAGAAAAGTCCAAAGGCAAGAAAGTGAAGTGAAAGATCTCTGGGTTTCTCAACTATTTTAAGTTGTTCAAAAAGACCATCAAGAGGTATGTGATGTTCAAACTCTTTATTGATCATACATTGTCATGTTTTATCATTTTGAAGTGATTTTGTAGAAATGTAGTCTTGCTGCCCCATTTTAGTTCTTTGTCAAGGACTCTTGTTTTATGGTCATGACATTTACTTTTGTTAAGGTATTTCATTTGTGAATGATATGTTGATGATGTGTTACAAGTATTGCACTTTGATATCATGTTTGACTTGTCTTTGAAGATTTTGTCTATGTGGTGTTTTTAAGAACCCAACATTGAAATGTTGATGTGCTTTCCCTAGATCTATTAGCCTTGGTTCATTAGTGAGATTTGAATGACTTGTAAGTTATTTCATGAGATCCCCCTGCCCTAGATCATGTTTGAGTCCAATGTGCCTCTTGTTTTCACATTTATGTTATTTTGTGTCATCTTGCTTTATCACTACCACAAGTTGTGTATTGGACTGTTTATGCTTGCTATTTTGGATCTCAAATGTTCTAAATCATTGATTTATGTTTACATGACCTTACTCATAGTGTTTGAACTGGTTGAAATATTGAAAGCTTGAGTTTTGTTCATTGAGGCTTGATATGAGATTTCATGAGTTTTGCTGTCAAAAAAATTCTGAACCAATATGGCATTTTCTATGGTGAGCAGTTTGTGTATGATCCTTGTATGTGGGAGTATCATCTAAATTGTTTTGAGATTGTATGTGGTGTGTGTATGTCTTAACTGTCTTGCTTTCTCAAAAACTACTTATAACTTCCAATTGTATTTTCAAAGCCTCATTGATACTACCACCTACCTTTTTCTTGTTCCAACTGAGTTTTGCTTTATTCATGAGTATAGAATCATTAATCTACATATTTTGAACTTGTGTGTACTCCCAAATTGCCTCAACTGCTATAAACATGTTAGCTGCCTGTTTGAGTGTGGTTCTTTACATTTCATGAGCTTCAATATTTCCATATGCTGTTTGATGTTGATTTGGTTTAACTTTGAGGCATGAGCATTTCCCTTTGCATATTTGTACTATGTGTGCATCATTGTCATGACATGTTTCCCCTCATTTTGAAAAATGCCATGTTGCCACCAAGTGTTCAAAACTGTAATTCATACACTGCATTAGTGTTCTTACCAAAACTGTTGTATACATGTATCCTGCACAAAATTGAATCAAACATCATGCTTATGTTCTTGTACATTAAAATCAGAACCATATTGTAATACCCTAAATTTTACCCTTACATTTAGTCAGTCATGGCGCATGGCATTTCATTTTTGCATCCATTAATCACTAACCAATCATCGAGTGCGATTTGTTTTGCAGGAATTACCCCTAGGGGCATTTTGGTCATTTTAAAGCAGAATTCGTAATTTTGGGACAGATGAGGCATCATTCCTGAGTCATTTATTTACATGGGTTGATTATGTCAAGGTGTCGGCACGTTTTGACTGGTATTGAGAAACTCTTGTCAGAAGTATTTGGACTCAGGGCCGTTTCGGTGTTTTGTTTTGAATGATAGGAGCTTGGGCTGAAAAGAAAGTGGATAGTGTTAATGCTGTTCAGAGAAGTTATGTGATCAACGGGATTGTAGTTAATCATGTCGCGGGTGTTGCACCCCAAAATTTGACCAACAATTATTTATTCATTGAGTGTTTGAAAATGGATACCTTCATCAGAAAGTGCAAGAGATCCTCAGAGGAGTTGGTTGAAACCAGGGTTGTGTGCCTCATAGCTTGAGAGTTGTGGGTGCTCCTCAGATGATTCTGAGACTTTGAGAATGAACTTGATGTTTTGAGAGAGCCTATGAGATGTCTTGAAAGCCATCATGAAGTCCAGAGAAGTCATTGTGCAAGAATTCAGAAGATTCAACCATGAATGATAGAATTAGGGTTTTGACTGGGTCAACCCTAGATCAGCTAAAGATTTGGAGAAGGTTGAGACCTAACCCAAGGGCCATGAGATCATGGAATGATTCATGGAGATTTTATAAGGATGATTCCTAGACCAACTCATCATGATTGAGGAGTTTGAGAAGTTTCAAGTCAGGGTTTCCAAGGATTGTCAGTGAAAAACCCTAATTTGATCCCTATCTTCCAGGCAGTTTTAGCTCTAGATGTGATTGATATATCATCTTCCCCACAACATGAATGTTGTAGAGCTTGTTCTTAGCTTTAATTTGAGTGGTGGAAGTCCTTGATAGGAGTTGCAGAGCTCAAGGTATGGTTTTGACAAATTACAGGTCAGCTGAGGTGTGTGAATCTGGGTCCTTGAAAGTCACCCAACTTGCAGACAACTTTTGCCCTAGTAGTATGATTCCTATGATCTCTTGGTCAACATGAATGTTGAAGGGCATCTTCTTAGCTTTAATTTGAGTGGTAGAAGTCCTTGATAGGATTTTTGAAACTCAACTTATGGTTTGAACAAGACAGGGGTATTTTGGTCATTTGTCAGTTATAGGTCATTTTAAGCAAAGGCCATATCTCCTAGTTCCAAGCCTCAAATGGAAAAACTCAAAACATGAAAGTTGTTCAAAATGGGATTTTAAGTCTAGAAAGAAGGTCTTGAATTGTTGGAAAAGCTCATAGCATGTATTTGCAAGATTGGGTGAAAATGACCTAAAATGGCTTATAAGTTGAAAAAGTTGAAATGGAATTTTGGTTTGAGAGATCTACAAATCCAAAATGGGTTATCCAATATATCATTTTGATTGGAAACATCATTTTAAAAACAATGGTTTAGCCACATTTTTGAGTTTAGGCTTAAAAATTGGAGTTGCTTTGTAAATTTGTTACTTGCACTTTAAGGCATCAAAAGGAAAGATGGGAAAATGCTACATAAGGACTTGTAAGGCTTTGTCTTCATTTTACCATATCATTTGAGGAGAAATTAAGTGAGATTGCATGGTGTATCATGACATAGCATGAGATTTACTAAATATGGCAAATTCAAATTATCATTGCATGAGAAGTTCTAGAAGCTTCATGGAAGGTTCTACAAACTTCCACACACCTCTATTCTCATCTATATAAGCCCTAGAGTGGCTCCATGCATTGGTTAGAGATTCTTAGAGCTTGCATACTACACTTTGATTCCTTCACTCCAAAAGTGCATTTTCATTCCAAACCCCATTGAAACTTCATCAATCACTACAATTCTGATTATCATCATCATCTACAAGCAACATTGAGTATTTGGCAAGAAAAATCAAGGAGAATTCGTGGCTGGTTCATGAGATCACAAGCTTCACTCCAACTTGCATGAAGGATTGGCCAGATTGATTCAAGAAGTGTGAGCACAAACTACTGCAAACAGAAGCATATAGATCCCTTAAAGATCATCTAAAGGAAGCACCAAGTCTTGAATTGAAGGAGAACCACCATAGCCATCACCACTTGCAAGGTATGCATTTTTCTTCGAATCTCATTATTTATGCATAGTTAGATCATGTGGTTAGGTGAAATGTGGTAGAGACCATTAGGGGATGAATCATGATGAGTTTTAGAGCATTACATGGAGGTTTGCTTTATGGCCATTTCTGTTTTAGCACCAAGAACTTACCATTTAGTATACTATAATCTTAGTTCCTTAGCTCAGTGTACTCCCCATGAGATGGAGAATATTCTTGCATAATATGAGCCCATACCATTTCCATGCATATCAGTGCCATTAGAGTGTGCCCAGAACTTCCATCGTGTGTATTTCTTTTTAGGTTGAGTTTTAGAGGAATCTAGGACCATGGCTGTGTAGAGGGCAATGAGTAGGTTAAGCTTGATTTTTGGATCGTGAGTTTTCATTGCGGGATGAGAGAGCTATGGCGGATGGAAGATTCACGTGTGGAGGTTGTTCTGTGAAACCCTAACAGATCCAATGTAGAAGACATAATCGCACCCGTTGATTCGTTTTGAATATTTGACTTGGTCTTTTAATCTCACGGCCCAGATTAATTAAGAAATTGGAGGGAGAATTTAAAATTGAAACGCCGTCGTTTTGTTTAGTGAGGAGCGCCTGGGCTTATCCAGATTTCTACTCGCACCCCCCCCCCCATATTCAGCCCATCTAAAAATGAACTAGCCTTCCTTGCTATTTTCACCCCCCATCCCCTTTAATTCTTTTTATTTTCTTTTATTGTTTGTCTTTCATAAAATTCATAAAAAATAGAAAATTAAATATTTTTTAATTCTTGTTTTTTCATATGTTAATAAATTTGTCTAGAAAATTCTAAATAAATAAAATGTCCATTTTATTTTCTTTTCATATTTTTAATAGATTTTTCTTTTAAATAGCTTTTATAATGTTTAGTTTGATATCATGATTTTGTAGAATTTCTTTTAAGACTTTCCCTTAGGATTTTTAATCCATTCTTTTTTGTGTAATTAGATATTGAATCATAGTTCCCCATAGGATTTAATTCTTGATTTTTAGATTAAAATTTGATTAGTTTAATTAGGTTAGCATTAGGGTATCCTAATTAGGGTTTAGGTTGTGCATAGGTGAGGAAATTCATTTTCTTTAGATAGTTTTGTCTTGATTCTTGGGTAGGGGCATATGTGGATGCTATGGGTAGATGTTGTAGACCCTTGTGATTAATTTGTAGAATTTTTCCCCTTGGTTTAGTATTTTTAGGTATTTTCTGAAGTTGCCTGATGATTTTGTCTGTTCTGTGGTTATCTGTTCATCTCTGGGGTTTGTGTTGGGGAATTTGTTGTAGGGCTTAGCTTGTCTTGAAGATCTTGTTGAGGAGCATGATGAAGAGAAGATTGTAGATCAAGAATCAGAGACCCAGAGCTTGGCTTATTCCCTGTCTGTGAGGTTTGAGATCCTGAAGTTTGAAGGAAGTTCATGGTACTTTCCTGAGGAAGGCACTATGAATGACTTTCATTCTTTCTTCTCACCTCTTTCTTAAGTATCCAATGATGTTGGAGCCAACTTGTGAGTTTAATTTCTCCTGAGGAGGGATGTAAATTGATCACCTGTTGTTGAGCCACATGGGATACAACTCCTAAGTGGAGGCCTCCTAGCACTTTCCTGAGGAAGGTCCTATGGGTCTATTCACTTAGTTCCATTAGTTTATCTAGGATTTCTTAAGTATCCAATGATGTTAGAGCCAACTTGTGAGTTTAATTTCTCCTGAGGAGGAATGTAAACTGATCACAGTTGTTGAGCCACATAGGATACAAATCCTAAGTGGAAGCCTCCTAGTACTTTCCTGAGGAAGGTCTTATGGGTCTATTCACTTAGCTCCACTAGTTCAGATAGGATTTCCTAAATATCCAGTGATGTTGGAGCCTGCTTGTGAGTTTAATTTCTCCTGAGGAGGAATGTAAACTGATCACAGTGGTTGAGCCACATAGGGTATGACTCCTGAGTATACACCTCCTAGTGCTTTCCTGAGGAAGACACTATGAGTCTGCTTGCTTAGCTCCCTTTCTTTGGTAAGCTTGTTCTGAAGCTTGAAGGCTGGGATTGTTTTCTTTTGGTTAGGTTTTGCTTCAGGGCTTTGCTTAGATGTGGTTCAGATTCTGTGTTAGGGTTAGGATTAGAGAGTAGATGATTCTTTCTCAAGTGTGGTTTGTTTGCCTGATGGCACTTCATTCCCTTTATCTGTATATGGCTTGATAGCCTGTTGTTTATTTCAGTATGATTACTGTTATTTCATGACTGGCTTGAGGTCGAGACGAGCTTGTGGAGGCTGAAGCCCCACACACATTTCCTCCCTCACTTGCATGGCATGCATTTTACTGTTAAAGCTGATGCTTTTGTCTGTTTTGGTGTATCATTGACATGATCCCTTAGGACTCTCATTTCCTCTGATGAGGATTTGATGATAGACTTTTAGGTTGAAACCTATGCATGACAACATCTAGGAGTTCCCTGTTCAAACCTCAACCATAGGATGAATCCATGGCATGATAACAGTAGGACTTGATAGTCTCCCTCCTAGTTAGGCCTGTTCTCTTCTCATCTCGAAGCAGTTTAAAATACAGTAATCATGAATGATTCCTTTCGTACGTTACGAGCCTTAAGCTATCTGAGGATGGATGCTTAGAATGGGACCCTTTGGGTGACATGCGACACATTCACTCTCAGGTCATAGTCTCTAGTGCGGTTGAGATCGCAAAGACACCATTAAAAACACTTCTTTCAGGAGATAACCCGTAGTTAGCCGAACTACGTTTGCTCTGATCTTTCATACCAGATGAAAGTACGTAGGCATAGGATGCGATATCCTAGCGAGCAACCTTTCCCCGTAATCCTTCGTAGGCCGAACTACGTTGACTCTGATTTCTCATTCTCTGATGAGAATACGTAGGCATAAAGCGCGATGCTTTGCCGAGTCATTTTTCTTTTCTTTTTTCAGCCAGCCTTGTTAGGTAGATAGATTATAACCAACCCGTCCAAGTAAACAAACAAGTGAGGATCCCGTCGAGTACGACGGACATGAGGGGTGCTAATACCTTCCCCTTACGTAACCGACTCCCGAACCCAGACAACGGTTGCGATGACCTTGTCTTACCCTTTCTCGTCAGGTTTTTCCGATCGTTTCCTTTCCCGCTATGAGGGATAAATAACGAAAGGTGGCGACTCTTCTGTCATGCCGGCACCTTACTTTCGCGCAAGCGACAGCTGGCGACTCTGCTGGGGACCGAACCAAGAATCTCTGGTTCTCCGGTTCCCTATGAGAGTCAATCCTATCGTTTGTGTGTTTTCTTGTTGGGTTGCGTTTATTTATCGCATTTTTACTTCCCGCATTTTATTTCCCGCATTTTATTTCCAGTTCGATATGATTATCTGTGCTGCTGTGGGAGAGGGATGTTACTATGAGTGAGAGGCCGGACCTGGGCTTGAGTACACACCTAGATATAGTTGTGGAGAAGTAGTAGACGAACCTGTCTGCTGAGCAGGCACAGTTCCCTACGAAAATCTGCGCTCAGACGAGATTCTTGCAGAGGTGCTCCTTTCCGGTCCTGAGGATCTGAGGGGAGTCCAGACGTGAGGATTGTCGACTCTGGGGACCGATCATTTGGAAGTCAGCTAAGTGAGGCCTCTTCATGACTTGATGATGCCACTCCTTCTGGGAATCGTATCATCACTCGTGAAAGTCTGTGACGCTGATAACCGCATAGGATGTCGTACCTTTGTCCGTGGATTAGGTCCATACTTGTGAGTGGGGTGGGGATATTGCAGGAAACTTTGACCTCCAGACTACCTGGTTTTCTTGACAGTGAATCAGTTATGTTGGGTTCTCAGTTGCAGATATGTTCTTGATAGAGCAAGTTTTGATTAGAGGATTGTATCATCGGGTGTATGTCTGTTCTTGATAGAGCAGGCTTTGATCAGTGTATTATCATCAGTGGTTCGTGCTGGACGGAGCAGATTTTGAGTGAGGTCTGAAGATCTCATCGGCAGTTGTTGTTTGTTCTTGATAGGGCAGATTTTGAGTGGGGTCTGAAGATCTCATCAGCAGCTGTGCATTTGTTCTTGAGAGGGCAGATTTTTGATTTGGGGTCTGAAGACTTCATCAGCGGACGTTTTCTGATCATACATCCCGGGTCCTTATTATCAGGCACTTATTCTTGTCAGGGCAGAATTTTGATCTCGATCCTATCAGATGGTTATTCTCAGCAGATCAGATCAGTGGTTTTACACCGGGGTTTCCTTCTCATCAGTGACTGTTGATACCGAATCTCCACAGCAGCCACCTGGATATATTGTTGCATGCCTGCATTTTGCATTAGTTTGCATGATCATTCGCATTCCATCGGCGTGTGTCTGTGACAGGTACCGTTTCTCCGACCCAGGATCTCTCGCCTCTTATTGCACTACTGCAGCCTCTCTCAGAAAGACTGTTGCGTACGAGTTCTCGGTCCTTGATGTGTCGAATCTGACTATTGCTGATACTATATGTGGGATTGCTGTTTCCATGATTGGGCCCAGATTCCTCTCCTTATTATTGTCAGCACTGGTACTAAGGCGCCAGGATTGGGGGAAACCTCTCAAGCACACAGACACACGCATGCATCTGCATAAAGCATTTTGCATGACATACATTCTGTTGCTTTTCCTAACCTTTAATGTTGACAGGTTTTTCAGGTACACAGGTTCCGAGCTGTTTTCGATCTCCAGGATTGATCAACGACTCATCCACCGCTACTCAACTCGCGCTAATCAGACAAGGATAATGGACCAGGTACAGTCAGATGTTCAAGAGCTCCGTGAACGGATGGATCGTTTTATGGAGCTGATGCAAGTAGTTGCGAATGGTCAAGACCAGCTTCGTACTTTGGTTCAACCTCTGATCTCCAGGGTTGACAGTAATGGCATACTTCACGGCGGGGCTGTGCCTACTCCTCCTCCAGTGGATGCTCCACAGAACGTTGTTCCTGCTGCCGGGGGCAACGGCAGTGCTAACGGCAATCTGATGACTAATCTCGGACTCAATGCGGCAGGCATCGGCAATGGTAGTCTGGGAGCCAATGTTAACATAGGGCCCGTAAACGGCAACGCTGGTGCAGGAAATCTGTTGGTGCCTCAACCGTGGCATGAGGACCATCAGGATGACGTATTCTCTCAGAGAGGTGTAGAAGCAGAGTTGAATGCTGAAGCTCGACTCAGGTTCAAGGCGCTGGAAGACAAGATGAGAGACATAGAAAATCAGAACACATTGGGCGTTGATATGTCCAAGCTTGGGTTGATTGCTGATTTTAAAGTACCTCACAAGTTCAAGGTGCCTACCTTTGAGAAGTATAAAGGTACTACTTGCCCCCGGGTCCACCTCCGATCTTATTATAGAAAGATGTCCGCCTATTCTGACGATGAGAAGTTGCTGATGCACTTCTTTCAGGATAGTCTTTCGGGTCCATCGCTCGAATGGTATATGGGTTTGGAGCCCGCTACTGTGCGCACCTGGAAAGACCTCGCAGAAGCGTTCGTCCTCCACTATCAATACAATAGCGACTTGGCTCCCAACCGAGTTCAGCTTCAGAATCTCTCACAGCGGAACAATGAAAGCTTCAAAGAGTACACCCAGTGGTGGCGTGAATTGGCTGCACGGGTTCAACCGCCGATGGTTGAGCGTGAGCTAGTGCAAATGTTCGTTGCTACCCTTCCTGGAATCTACTATGAAAAGCTGGTCAGTGGCATGTCTGGAACATTCTCGGCTCTTATCACCCTGGGCGAGCATGTTGAGAACGGTATAAAGATTGGAAAAATTCAGGGCGAATCATCCTCAGCTGGAGGAGGTAGCAAGAAACCTTACGCTGGCAAGCGTCGAGAGGGAGATGCAAGTGCTGTCACTAATGCTAGGAGAAAGGGCAAGGGCCCTCAGCCTCAGATTGCTAGCATAAATATCCCAGCTGCTCCGCAGCAGCAGCAACCTCAGCAGCAGAATCAGCAGGGGTATAAAAGATATCAGAATCGGGCTCCTATGGCAAGCCGTCATTTTGATACTCCACCTATGTCATATGCACAACTTTTGCAAATGTTGCTTCAGCTCCAATTGGTTCAAAAGAGGACGTTGGCTCCCTTAACAGGAGCACCACCACCGGGGTATGATGCCAGTGCTACTTGTGAGTTCCATACTGGGGCACCTGGCCATACGATTGAGAATTGTAAAGCTTTTAAGCACAAAGTCCAGGACTTGGTGGACGCCAAGGTTATCAACTTTTTTGACAACGCGCCCAACGTCACCAAAAACCCGATGCCTCATCATAAGGGGGGCGGAGTGAATGCTGTTATCACTGAGGAGAGTTCAGACTTGCTGACCGATGTCAAAGATTTGAAGACGCCGTTGAGTTTTGTCAAGGCTAAGTTGCTGAAGAAGGGCTTCTTTCCTGGATGTGGAGAGTTATGTATGGTTGTGCTACACTTCCTGATGGGTGTGAGCAGCTGATCGAAGGTATCCAAAGTCTGATGTCCGAGGGTATTTTGCAGTTCAGCTAGAGCATTAAGAGTGCATCATGGGAAGTCGTGCTGAAGCAGGCAGACGAAGTTGCTACCATTACTATTCCTCGTCACCCTATTACTATTTCTGCGCCTTGCCCGCCTACTATCACCATCACCAGGGCCGGACCAATCCCATTCGAGAGTACTAATGCCGTTCCATGGCATTACGGCGCCGAAGTTTACTGCAATGGTCAGAAGATAGAGCTAGAGCCGTTCGGATCGACTGCGCAGAATCTTACCGAAATCAGTGGTATCACTAGAAGCGGTAGAGTGTTTGCGCCAGCAGAGGTCGCAGCAGAGAAAGTGGTCCGGGCTGACGCTGTGGATAAGGGTAAAGGTAAAGCTGTCGAAGAGGTCCCTGCAGGGGCAGAGAAGGACTTGCTGGTTAAAGATGCTGAAGAGTTCATGCGACTAATCAAGAAGAGTGACTACAAAATTGTAGATCATCTTCATCAGACTCCGTCAAAGATCTCGATTCTTAACTTGTTGCTGTGTTCTGAGGCGCACTGCAACGCCTTGCTGAAAGTATTGAATGCTGCATATGTGCCGCATGAGATATCAGTAAATCAGCTCGAGGAAGTGGTAGCCCATGTCAATGCTGGTAATGGGCTGGGTTTTACAGATCTAGAGATGACTCCTAAAGGAAGAGATCACAACAGCACCTTGCACGTCTCAATAGAGTGCAGAGGCACGATTATGTCACATGTCCTGGTGGATACGGGTTCCTCGCTTAATGTGCTTCCGAAGAAGGCACTGATGAAATTGGATACCCGTGGATTGCTGTGCACGCCCAGTGATCTGGTCGTGAAAGCCTTTGATGGGACCAAGCGCCACGTCTTCGGAGAGTTGACCCTGCCAATTCAAGTTGGTCCAGAGACGTTCAATACGATTTTCTACATCATGGATATCATGCCCGCCTATAGTTGCCTCTTAGGTCGGCCGTGGATCCATTCTGCTGGTGCCGTGACGTCCACGCTGCATCAGAAGCTCAAATATGCTGTTGGGGGCAGCATAGTGACCGTCTGTGGTGAAGAGGACATCATGGTGAGCCACCTGTCGTCCTTTAAATATGTTGAAATGGATGGCGAGATCCATGAAACGCTCTGCCAAGCATTTGAAACCGTCAAGGTGAAGGAGGTAGCTCCTGTCGTCGCAGAGAAGCAGGAGATGAATCTATCCTCGTTTAAGAAAGCTCGGGCCGTGGTCGAAGCCGGTTCCACCCCAGGCTGGGGGCATGTCTTGGATATACCAATCAAGCAGGATAAGTTTGGATTGGGGTATTCTCCTGGAGCTGAAGCTTCATCTTCTTCTGGCAGCTCGTCTCGTGGGAAAGGGTCGATCCTATTCGCCAAGGGGGGAGTAATTTTCGAGAGCATCAACGCTGCGTCGGAGGACAGCGGGGATAGTGATTATGATCTCGACGCCTGGATTCAACCGAGCAAGCCGGGCGAGCGCCTCCACAACTGGACCATCAAGGAGATTATCAAGCTGACAAGTGAAGAGTAATGATTTGCTTTTTACAATCTTTGTACAACCCTATGTCCTGCCCGGGGCATAGTGGTTTTACTGTCAGGGCCTTGTTGGATTATGTGTATGCATTTTGTTAATAAATAAAAGGCGTTTTCTTCGTAATCAAATATTGTGTTCTCTGTTATTCCTGTTTTATGTTTATTTCGAAAAATAGCAAAATGGCAACGAGGTTCGTGCTAACCTGCATATTCTTGCTTTAAACTTAACCCTTGTTATTGCAGGATCCACGTAACAGATGACATCGACTCTGGACCCTCTACGGCTCACTACGACTTTGATTGCCCGATTTATCAAGCCGAGGATGAGATTGATGAAGACGAGGACCTTCCGGAAGAGTTGGCCCGCTTGTTGAGACAAGAGGAGAAGGTTATTCTGCCTCACGAGGAGGATATTGAGATTGTAAATCTGGGTTCTGAGGAGCTCGTCAGAAATGTCAGAGTGGGGGCTGCGCTGCAGAATGATGTCAAGCATAGACTGGTCGAGATGCTTCGAGAGTATAGTGACGTCTTTGCTTGGTCATATGAGGATATGCCCGGACTTGACACTGACATTGTGGTTCATCGCTTGCCGTTGCGAGAAGATTGCCCTCCAGTCAAACAGAAGCTCAGGAGGACGAGACCAGACATGGCTGTAAAAATCAAGGAAGAAGTCCAGAAGCAGTTGGACGCAGGATTTCTAGCCGTTACCACTTACCCTCCGTGGGTCGCCAACATAGTGCCTGTACCGAAGAAGGACGGTAAGGTACGCATGTGCGTCGATTATTGGGATTTGAATAGGGCAAGCCCTAAGGATGATTTCCCGTTGCCTCATATCGATGTGTTGGTCGACAACACAGCCCAGTTTTCCGTGTTTTCGTTCATGGATGGCTTCTCCGGTTACAATCAGATCAAGATGGCGCCGGAGGACATGGAGAAAACGACGTTTATTACCCCCTGGGGAACATTCTGCTATAAGGTAATTCCCTTTGGTCTGAAGAACGCAGGGGCCACTTACCAGCGAGCAATGGTAACTTTGTTTCATGATATGATTCATCATGAGATCGAGGTCTATGTTGATGACATGATTGCAAAGTCCCAAACGGAGGAAGAGCATCTGGTCAATTTACTGAAGCTGTTTGAGAGGCTTAGGAAGTTCAGGCTGAGGCTGAATCCTAACAAGTGCACTTTCGGAGTGCGGTCCGGAAAGTTATTGGGGTTTATCGTTAGTGAACGAGGTATTGAAGTTGATCCTGCGAAGATAAAAGCTATCCAAGAGATGCCAGCGCCGAAAACGGAAAAAGAAGTTCGTGGTTTCTTGGGCCGAATAAACTACATTGCTAGGTTTATCTCTCAGCTCACGGCCACTTGTGAACCGATGTTTAAGCTTTTAAAGAAAGATCAGGCGATTACTTGGAATGAGGATTGCCAGAAGGCATTCGACAAAATAAAGCAGTATCTTCAAGAACCTCCAATCTTGATACCCCCAGTGGCTGGACGGCCATTAATCATGTACCTGACGGTTCTGGAGAATAGTATGGGGTGTGTTCTCGGTCAGCACGACGAGACGGGCAGAAAAGAGCATGCCATTTATTATCTGAGTAAAAAGTTCACTGAGTGTGAATCTCGATACTCGATGCTGGAGAAGACGTGTTGTGCATTAGCTTGGGCCGCCAAACGTCTACGACAGTATATGCTCAATCACACCACTATGCTAATTTCGAAGATGGATCCGATCAAGTACGTCTTCGAGAAGCAGGCTCTTTCGGGCAGGATTGCCAGGTGGCAAATGGTGTTAACGGAATATGATATTCAGTACGTCTCTCAGAAAGCCATTAAGGGAAGCGTATTGTCTGATTACCTTTCCGAACAGCCAATCGAAGACTACCAGCCGATGAAGTTCGAATTCCCTGACGAGGATATTATGTTTCTCAAAGCGAAGGATTGCGATGAGCCATTACCCGATGAGGGGCCAAATAGGAAGTCTCAGTGGAAGTTGATATTCGACGGAGCGGTTAATTCCTATGGAAGTGGTATCGGGGCTATCATCACGACTCCTCACGGATCCCACATCCCGTTTACTGCGAGACTGACGTTTCCAGTTACCAACAATGAAGCCGAGTATGAAGCATGTATTATGGGTCTAGAAGAGGCCATTGATTTGAGAATCAAGGATCTAGACATATATGGTGACTCAGCGCTTGTAATCAATCAGATTAAAGGGGAGTGGGAAACTCGTTAAGCGAATCTAGTGCCGTACATGAATTATGCCAGGAGGCTGCTTCCTTTCTTCGATCGAGTGGAACTTCATCATGTACCCAGGGCTGAAAATCAGATGGCTGATGCTTTAGCCACGCTGGCTTCAATGTATAAAGTCAATTATTGGAATGAGGCTCCAAGAATTGTGCTTTCGCGTCTTGATAGACCAGCATTTGTCTTTGCAATCGACGATGCCAACGACGGCAAGCCATGGTTCCATGACATCCAGACCTTCCTTATGACTAAGGAGTATCCCGCGGGTGCGTCAACCCAGGATAAGAAGACTCTGAGGAGGCTATCTGGAAACTTTTATCTCAATCCCGATGGAGTGCTGTATAAGAGAAACCACGATCTCGTGCTACTCAGATGTGTAGATGAGAAATAGGCAAGTATGCTCATGGAAGAAGTCCATGAGGGCACATTTGGTACGCACGTCGGCGGGCACGCCATGACGAGAAAGATCCTGAGAGCAGGATATTACTGGCTGACGATGGAGTCAGATTGCTTCAGATTCGCGAAGAAATGTCATAAATGCCAGATTTATGCTGATAAAGTTCATGTGCTGCCGTGCCCATTGAATGTCATGTCCTCCCCTTGGCCGTTCTCCATGTGGGGCATCGACATGATAGGCAAGATCGAGCCCACTGCATCCAATGGTCATCGTTTCATTCTGGTAGCTATCGACTACTTCACCAAATGGGTGGAGGCAGCCTCGTACGCTAATGTGACCAAGCAGGTGGTAGCTAAATTCATAAAGAGGGACATCATCTGTCGCTATGGAATTCCCGAGCGGATCATTACTGATAATGGTTCAAATTTGAATAACAAGATGATGAAGGAGCTGTGCCAGAGCTTCAGGATTGAACACCACAACTCATCTCCTTACCGGCCAAAGATGAATGGCGCTGTTGAAGCGGCCAACAAGAACATCAAGAAGATTGTTCAGAAGATGGTTGTGACGTACAAAGATTGGCACGAGATGCTGCCGTTTGCCTTGCACGGTTATCGTACGACGGTGCGAACGTCGACCGGGGCAACTCCTTTCTCCTTGGTGTACGGTATGGAAGCTGTCCTACCGTTAGAAGTGGAGATTCCTTCTTTGCGGGTTTTGGTGGATGTGAAACTCGACGAGGCAGAATGGGTTACGAATCGCTTGAACCAGCTCAGCCTGATGGACGAGAAGAGGTTAGCATCGATTGCATTTGGTCGCCTGTACCAAAGCCGAATGAAGAAAGCTTATGATAAGAAGGTGCGTCCTAGAAGCTTTCAGACGAGTGATCTCGTCCTGAAGAAGATTCTTCCGCCACACTCCGATCACCGGGGCAAGTGGACTCCGAATTACGAAGGGCCGTATGTCGTCAGCAAGGTCTTCTCAGGAGGAGCTTTGTTGTTATCCACGATGGATGGTGAAGATTTTGCATCCCCGGTGAACGCGGACGCAGTTAAAAAATACTTTGCTTGAAAGAGACCCGCTGGACAAAAAAGAAAGAGTCCAGGCAAAAAAGGGGCGTCCCGGCGAACCAAAAACAGAATAAAAGGTTCGGGCAAAAATTAGGGATATATTGAAAAAATGTACACCCGTGAAGTCGAAAACCTACACTGGGCGGCTTCGGCAAAAAATGGTATCCCGGTGAACTGAAAACCCGTAAAGGGCGGTTCACGCAAAAGTTAGGGATTTTAATAAGCAAATGACTGCGTTCCGCGTGTGGACTTTCATTGTTTAGTGGTTTGGAAGACCTGAGGGCCGTTTATCTGAATCAATCTCTTCCGAAGCTGAAGCACTGGAGAAGTATCGAAGTCGAGTGGGTCTTAGAGGGATCAACTCATGGTGTTCGTTTACGCCCCGTTGCCGACATTTGTATATACCGATGTATATTTATGTTTTCTTTTTTGCGCGGCTTCCTCATTCCAGGAGCTTGCCTCTGTTGTAAAACATTTTTGCCCATTCAGGGGTTCATCATCAATAAAATGCACATTATTCAGCAATCCTGCTTGTCTGTTTAGCATTTATCTGTTTTGTTTGCGAATGAAAACGCCGATGTTTTTTGATAAAATGCGCATACATAAACTTGCGGGCCTAGGTCCATTGATTGTTGAAACAATTAATTAATTGAATATTGTCACGAGATAATAACCTGGATAGGCCCCTTTGAGGAGGGTATCTTGTCGGTTTGTTTGTGTTGTTGCAGGTGTAGCACCTTCCAGAAGATGTGCCGTGCGCATCCCCGAAGCGGGGCGAGTCCTCCTTCTCCAGCAGAGATCAGCAGTCTCTCCTCCGCAGAATCTGAACGCAAATAGTGAGCATTGATGTGTCTCCCCACGCAGAGATGATTCTCTTCCAAGCAGACGCATCCTAAGGGAACGTCACCCCATCAGCTGAGCCAAGCACCGAGGAATGATGTCGTCTTTCCCCAACACCGGGTCACAAGTGCAGATTTCATAGAAGTGTTCGGGTGCCGAAGCTCGTGTTTTCCCCAGTAAAGTCTCCAGCGGAATTGAGATTCCCCACTAGAGTCGTGTTCTCTCCTGAAGTTGGATGATTCCCTCTTCCCTAGTGGAGTGTGGAGCAGCTGAAGTTGTTTCCCCACAGAGTTATCCTCCCCAGAAGAGTAGCCAGGACGGCCACGCAGTTCACTCCCGCGATTGGCATCGCTTTCCTTCAGCAGGTTCGGGTTCTCGTAGAGCTTCGTCCCCTGCAGAAATCAGTTAAAGTTGTTTCCCCTGCAGCAGTCGACAGAAGATCAATTCCCCAGACAGCGTCCGATTGATGTTGGCCTGTCCACGTTCTCCTCAGCAGGATGATTCATCTACCGGAATAGTTCTTTTCTCCTTGACAGGAGAATTCCCCTCGGCATTTATTTTGCTGACGGGATCGCATCGTTGTGCATGACTGCATAGCATTTAACACTGCATAGCATTTAACACTGCATAGCGTAGCATTGCATAGCATTGCGCATGAATGCACAACGTTTAGCATATCATTCCCACCGTGTGGGGCATAGCGCAGAAGCATATGCATCATAAGCATGATTTAGGTCATTACTATTCTTGCCTTACAGGTGTTCGGCCGAAGGACCAGTTGCTCAGGATGGTTCCTGATATTCTCCCCAACAAGGTTGCTTTCTTAAGATGATTCTTAAAGACCCCGATGTAATCCCCACAGTCGCTTGGCTCAAGATGATTTTTTTTGAGATCCCCAGCGAAGTATTCAGTTCAAGACGATCCTTGAACTCCTCAGCAGGGCTGTTTGCTTAAGATGATTCTTAAGACCTCAGTGCAGGTTCCCGAATGGTTTGCTCAGGATGATTCTTGAGCTCCCCAATAGCGTCCCCAGCAAGAGTTGCCCGGGAAGATTCCTGGAGTACCCAGCAGAATGAAGTCTCTAATATGGTTATCAGTTCAAGATGATTCTTGAAGGTGCCCGACGGATTTGTTTGTTCAAGATGATTCTTGAAATCCCTAGCAGCGTGATATGTCTGTTCCAACAGTAATGTCTAGTCTGAAGATGGACTCCGTAAACACCTGAAAGCGGTAGCAGAAGGTTCCTGTAAGTTCAGATTTCCTTGTTGATGAATCAACATGTGGCTGAAGACGAAGTTCCAAATTTTGTATTCAAGATGATCCATGTTGGTCTGAAGACCAAGTCAGTTGTCCTGAGGAGATGATTGATTGCGATCAAGTGGATAGTTTTTCTTCTGACTGAAGTCGAAGATGTTTCTCCAGCTGAAGCGGAGTTTTACCTGAAGGCAAAGTGGTTGAATCCCCGTAGAGTCATGAATGGCTCAGGATACCATTTCTCTGACTGAAGTCATAGATTTCCCAAGCTGAAGCGAAGGTGCCTAGGGGCAAGGTTATCCCCAAGGTCATGAATGACCTAGGATTCATTTTTCGGACTGAGGGCCGAAGTATATCCCTGACTGAAGTCTCGGATGCTCTATAACAGAGGCGGAGTTGCCTGAAGGCATATCCATGTATCCTTGAAGGCCAAGGACCTTTTCTTCAGACTGAAGTCGAAGATACCTCCTGCAGAGTTGCCGACGGGCAGAGTTTACATCCTTGAAGGACAAGGATGTTTATTTTTTCTAGCTGAAGCTGGAATAGCCGACGGGCAGGGTTTCATCTTTCTTCAGAAGAACTTGAAGATTTTCCAGCGGATCTGGAGTGGCCAGGGGCCAGGGTTTCATTCATATTCAGAAATACTTGAATATTTTTTCCAGCGGATCTGGAGTGGCCAAGGGCCAGGGTTTCATATATCTTTAATGTTGAAGTTCTACGGCGGGCAGTGTGCAGCAGTATTCCGATGTTTGTTATGGTTCTGAGGGTGGACCCCATATCAGAGTGTGCTCGGTTAAGTCTCTCATTCCCAGCGGAGTAGTTTCAAATATGCAAGTGTACCTTTTGTTCCATTTACCAGGGGTGAACCCCAGGTCAGAGTTGTTCAGGGTTGTATTTGGTCCAACGGCGAGGTTGGATGTTTGTTAGACAGCGAGGTTGAACGTATGGATTTGACGGCGAGGTCAGATCATCATTTGTCCGGCGGCGAGGTTGGATGTTTGTTCGACGGCGAGGTTGAACGTTTGGATGTGACGGCGAGGTCAGATCATCATTTGTCCGGCGGCGAGGTTGGATGTTTGTTCGACGACGAGGTTGAACGTTTGGATTTGACGGCGAGGTCAGATCAGGTTTGTTCGACGGCGAGGTTGAATGTTTGTTTGACGGCGAGGTCAGACTCTTTAAATCCCCATCAGAGATGATGTTTGTACGGCGGCGATGTCGAGTGTCTCTAAGAGGATGTTTGTTTCCGACGGCGATGTCAGATTCAGTTTTCCGGCGGCGATGTCGAGTGTCTCTAAGAGGATGTTTGTTTCCGACGGCGATGTCAGATTCAGTTTTCCAGCGGCGATGTTGGGCATGTCAAGTTGATCCAGTCTTCTGACGGCGATGTTAGGTGATGCAGATCCGTTAGTTCTCCAGCGGCGATGCGGGGTATTTTGGCAGGCTCAGTTCCAACGGCGATGTCAGATTTAGTTCTCCAGCGACGATGCGGGGTACTTTGTTCAGAGATCTATTTTCTCCAGCGGCGATGCGGGGTATTTTGTTCATTGTTGTATGTTCTCCAGCGGCGATGTTGGGTACTTTGGTGATTCAGGTTTAGGTCTCCGGCGGCGATGTTGGACGCTTGTTTCCCCGAGTTATGGTTGTTCTTGACGGCGACGTCAAGTGATTTGGTGTTCCAGCGGCGATGTTGGGTGTTGTGGTTGTCTGAAGGCAATGTCAGAAGAAGTTGGTGTGGATAACTGACGGCGACGTCAGATCGATATTTCTCCAGCTAGTGGCCGTGCGGCTAACATTGCAGTATTCAAAGATTTGTTCCCCGCAGAGTGCCGTGTGCTCGTGCAGTTGGCAAATTTTCGGGTTTACCGATATTCAACCGTCTCGTACCTTGATTGGTTGAGAGTCGTTCGCTTCTCACCCAGTCAGGTTCAAGCCGTTTGAATAGGGGCAGCTGTTGCACCCCAAAATTTGACCAACAATTATTTATTCATTGAGTGTTTGAAAATGGATACCTTCATCAGAAAGTGCAAGAGATCCTCAGAGGAGTTGGTTGAAACCAGGGTTGTGTGCCTCATAGCTTGAGAGTTGCGGGTGCTCCTCAGATGATTCTGAGACTTTGAGAATGAACTTGATGTTTTGAGAGAGCCTATGAGATGTCTTGAAAGCCATCATGAAGTCCAGAGAAGTCATTGTGCAAGAATTCAGAAGATTCAACCATGAATGATAGAATTAGGGTTTTGACTGGGTCAACCCTAGATCAGCTAAAGATTTGGAGAAGGTTGAGACCTAACCCAAGGGCCATGAGATCATGGAATGATGCATGGAGATGTTATAAGGATGATTCCTAGACCAACTCATCATGATTGAGGAGTTTGAGAAGTTTCAAGTCAGGGTTTCCAAGGATTGTCAGTGAAAAACCCTAATTTGATCCCTATCTTCCAGGCAGTTTTAGCTCTAGATGTGATTGATATCTCATCTTACCCACAACATGAATGTTGTAGAGCTTGTTCTTAGCTTTAATTTGAGTGGTGGAAGTACTTGATAGGAGTTGCAGAGCTCAAGTTATGGGTTTGACAAATTACAGGTCAGCTGAGGTGTGTGAATCTGGGTCCTTGAAAGTCACCCAACTTGCAGACAACTTTTGCCCTAGTAGGATGATTCCTATGATCTCTTGGTCAACATGAATGTTGAAGGGCATCTTCTTAGCTTTAATTTGAGTGGTAGAAGTCCTTGATAGGATTTGTGGAACTCAACTTATGGTTTGAACAAGACAGGGGTATTTTGGTCATTTGTCAGTTATAGGTCATTTTAAGCAAAGGCCATATCTCCTAGTTCCAAGCCTCAAATGGAAAAACTCAAACCATGAAAGTTGTTCAAAATGGTATTTTAAGTCTAGAAAGAAGGTCATGAAATTTTGGAAAAGCTCATAGCATGGATTTGCAAGATTGGGTGAAAATGACCTAAAATGGCTTATAAGTTGAAAAAGTTGAAATGGAATTTTGGTTTGAGAGATCTACAAATCCAAAATGGGTCATCCAATATATCATTTTGATTGGAAACATCATTTTAAAAACAATGGTTTAGCCACATTTTTGAGTTTAGGCTTAAAAATTGGAGTTGCTTTGTAAATTTGTTACTTGCACTTTAAGGCATCAAAAGGAAAGATGGGAAAATGCTACATAAGGACTTGTAAGGCTTTGTCTTCATTTTACCATATCATTTGAGGAGAAATTAAGTGAGATTGCATGGTGTATCATGACATAGCATGAGATTTACTAAATATGGCAAATTCAAATTATCATTGCATGAGAAGTTCTAGAAGCTTCATGGAAGGTTCTACAAACTTCCACACACCTCTATTCTCATCTATATAAGCCCTAGAGTGGCTCCATGCATTGGTTAGAGATTCTTAGAGCTTGCATACTACACTTTGATTCCTTCACTCCAAAAGTGCATTTTCATTCCAAACCCCATTGAAACTTCATCAATCACTACAATTCTGATTATCATCATCATCTACAAGCAACATTGAGTATTTGGCAAGAAAAATCAAGGAGAATTCGTGGCTGGTTCATGAGATCACAAGCTTCACTCCAACTTGCATGAAGGATTGGCCAGGTTGATTCAAGAAGTGTGAGCACAAACTACTGCAAACAGAAGCATATAGATCCCTTAAAGATCATCTAAAGGAAGCACCAAGTCTTGAATTGAAGGAGAACCACCATAGCCATCACCACTTGCAAGGTATGCATTTTTCTTCGAATCTCATTATTTATGCATAGTTAGATCATGTGGTTAGGTGAAATGTGGTAGAGACCATTAGGGGATGAATCATGATGAGTTTTAGAGCATTACATGGAGGTTTGCTTTATGGCCATTTCTGTTTTAGGACCAAGAACTTACCATTTAGTATACTATAATCTTAGTTCCTTAGCTCAGTGTACTCCCCATGAGATGGAGAATATTCTTGCATAATATGAGCCCATACCATTTCCATGCATATCAGTGCCATTAGAGTGTGCCCAAAACTTCCATCGTGTGTATTTCTTTTTAGGTTGAGTTTTAGAGGAATCTAGGACCATGGCTGTGTAGAGGGCAATGAGTAGGTTAAGTTTGATTTTTGGATCGTGAGTTTTCATTGCGGGATGAGAGAGCTATGGCGGATGGAAGATTCACGTGTGGAGGTTGTTCTGTGAAACCCTAACAGATCCAATGTAGAAGACATAATCGCACCCGTTGATTCGTTTTGAATATTTGACTTGGTCTTTTAATCTCACGGCCCAGATTAATTAAGAAATTGGAGGGAGAATTTAAAATTGAAACGCCGTTGTTTTGTTTAGTGAGGAGTGCCTGGGCTTATCCAGATTTCTACTCGCACCCCCCCCCCCATATTCAGCCCATCTAAAAATGAACTAGCCTGCCTTGCTATTTTCACCCCCCATCCCCTTTAATTCTTTTTATTTTCTTTTATTGTTTGTCTTTCATAAAATTCATAAAAAATAGAAAATTAAATATTTTTTAATTCTTGTTTTTTCATATGTTAATAAATTTGTCTAGAAAATTCTAAATAAATAAAATGTCCATTTTATTTTCTTTTCATATTTTTAATAGATTTTTCTTTTAAATAGCTTTTATAATGTTTAGTTTGATATCATGATTTTGTAGAATTTCTTTTAAGACTTTCCCTTAGGATTTTTAATCCATTCTTTTTTGTGTAATTAGATATTGAATCATAGTTCCCCATAGGATTTAATTCTTGATTTTTAGATTAAAATTTGATTAGTTTAATTAGGTTAGCATTAGGGTATCCTAATTAGGGTTTAGGTTGTGCATAGGTGAGGAAATTCATTTTCTTTAGATAGTTTTGTCTTGATTCTTGGGTAGGGGAATATGTGGATGCTATGGGTAGATGTTGTAGAACCTTGTGATTAATTTGTAGAATTTTTCCCCTTGGTTTAGTATTTTTAGGTATTTTCTGAAGTTGCCTGATGATTTTGTCTGTTCTGTGGTTATCTGTTCATCTCTGGGGTTTGTGTTGGGGAATTTGTTGTGGGGCTTAGCTTGTCTTGAAGATCTTGTTGAGGAGCATGATGAAGAGAAGATTGTAGATCAAGAATCAGAGACCCAGAGCTTGGCTTATTCCCTGTCTGTGAGGTTTGAGATCCTGAAGTTTGAAGGAAGTTCATGGTACTTTCCTGAGGAAGGCACTATGAATGACTTTCATTCTTTCTTCTCACCTCTTTCTTAAGTATCCAATGATGTTGGAGCCAACTTGTGAGTTTAATTTCTCCTGAGAAGGGATGTAAACTGATCACCTGTTGTTGAGCCACATGGGATACAACTCCTAAGTGGAGGCCTCCTAGCACTTTCCTGAGGAAGGTCCTATGGGTCTATTCACTTAGTTCCATTAGTTTATCTAGGATTTCTTAAGTATCCAATGATGTTAGAGCCAACTTGTGAGTTTAATTTCTCCTGAGGAGGAATGTAAACTGATCACAGTTGTTGAGCCACATAGGATACAACTCCTAAGTGGAAGCCTCCTAGTACTTTCCTGAGGAAGGTCCTATGGGTCTATTCACTTAGCTCCACTAGTTCAGATAGGATTTCCTAAATATCCAGTGATGTTGGAGCCTGCTTGTGAGTTTAATTTCACCTGAGGAGGAATGTAAACTGATCACAGTGGTTGAGCCACATAGGGTATGACTCCTGAGTATACACCTCCTAGTGCTTTCTTGAGGAAGACACTATGAGTCTGCTTGCTTAGCTCCCTTTCTTTGGTAAGCTTGTTCTGAAGCTTGAAGGCTGGGATTGTTTTCTTTTGGTTAGGTTTTGCTTCAGGGCTTTGCTTAGATGTGGTTCAGATTCTGTGTTAGGGTTAGGATTAGAGAGTAGATGATTCTTTCTCAAGTGTGGTTTGTTTGCCTGATGGCACTTCATTCCCTTTATCTGTATATGGCTTGATAGCCTGTTGTTTATTTCAGTGTGATTACTGTTATTTCATGACTGGCTTGAGGTCGAGACGAGCTTGTGGAGGCTGAAGCCCCACACACATTTCCTCCCTCACTTGCATGGCATGCAATTTACTGTTAAAGCTGATGCTTTTGTCTGTTTTGGTGTATCATTGACATGATCCCTTAGGACTCTCATTTCCTCTGATGAGGATTTGATGATAGACTTTTAGGTTGAAACCTATGCATGACAACATCTAGGAGTTCCCTGTTCAAACCTCAACCATAGGATGAATCCATGGCATGATAACAGTAGGACTTGATAGTCTCCCTCCTAGTTAGGCCTGTTCTCTTCTCATCTCGAAGCAGTTTAAAATACAGTAATCATGAATGATTCCTTTCGTACGTTACGAGCCTTAAGCTATCTGAGGATGGATGCTTAGTATGGGACCCTTTGGGTGACATGCGACGCATTCACTCTCAGGTCATAGTCTCTAGTGCGGTTGAGATCGCAAAGACACCATAAAAAACACTTCTTTCAGGAGATAACCCGTAGTTAGCCGAACTACGTTTGCTCTGATCTTTCATACCAGATGAAAGTACGTAGGCATAGGATGCGATATCCTCGCGAGCAACCTTTCCCCGTAATCCTTCGTAGGCCGAACTACGTTGACTCTGATTTCTCATTCTCTGATGAGAATACGTAGGCATAAAGCGCGATGCTTTGCCGAGTCATTTTTCTTTTCTTTTTTCAGCCAGCCTTGTTAGGTAGATAGATTATAACCAACCCGTCCAAGTAAACAAACAAGCGAGGATCCCGTCGAGTACGACGGACGTGAGGGGTGCTAATACCTTCCCCTTGCGTAACCGACTCCCGAACCCAGACAACGGTTGCGATGACCTTGTCTTACCCTTTCTCGTCAGGTTTTTCCGATCGTTTCCTTTCCCGCTCTGAGGGATAAATAACGAAAGGTGGCGACTCTTCTGTCATGCCGACACCTTACTTTCGCGCAAGCGACAGCGGGATACTAGTTATAAAATTGATCGAGGCAAATATTTTTGAGACTTTTATCCATAAGTATTCATAAGTTACAACTCAAAGGTGGATTTAAATAATTTGTGAATTATTATTCATGGATATTTAAATTTATAATTGAGAAAATAAACATGAGTATTTGTTGGATTTTATTTCATAAATATTAAAGTACAGTAGAATTGAAAGAACACTTTCGAATTTTATTCAAGATGATTACAAAAGGATTACATTTTTTACATGGAGTATCTATTCCAAGAAAATCCTAAATCCTAAAAACTCCTAAGGCTTCTTCATGGTATCCTTCCCTTGAGTGCTCCACGAAATTCCCGATCACCTGCAAAAGAATAGGAAAACAAAACAGAAGCAAGAAAGGGTTAGAAGTTAGCTTCGACACTCTCAGAACAACGTCATCACTGAGTGCCGGGAGTGGCACAACCGAAGCTGCGTCCTACCCCCGTTACCGATCTGCGCCATTGGCGTCAGATCAGGTGATCCCTGTTCTTATCGTACGGGACAACCGAGAGGAATAAAGGAAGCTTTTTTCGAGCCGAAAGGATTTGCGCAGATATGGATTCAAAAAGGGACATTATCAAGTAAACATGGGGTCTGTTTTCAAATGAATACCAAGTTTGTTCCCAAAACCGATACCGAGGTAAACACTAGCCAACTCAGGTTCAAACCCGGATGCCGACGGGTCTGAACCGTTTTCCGTCACCTGAAGTACATGAATCAGATGGTATCAACTCACAACAGAATCCATAAGTTGCACAAAAACATGAGCAGATAATTCAATTCAAAATGCAGTTCAGAAGGCAATCAACTCAGACCCGAAGGTTATCATCGCTAAAGCAACACCATCAAAACCAAATGGCAGCAGTATTTCTCGACGGTTCAGACCAATAGTCATCATCACCGTATAACCTTCTCGGCGGCGTTGATCTATACGAAGTATCCGTTCTGAAAGAAGAAGAATAAAAGTAAGCTGATGCTCCAAGACTGATAACCAAACTGAATAGAAACATAAGACTGAACCAGCCTTGTTGTTTTTACAATCAAACAAACAGTTGTAGAATTCAGAGACTACTCGAGTTAGGGACTGCCCACGAGGCTAAGTTCAGAAATTCGAATCAAGGGACAAGACGGCATCGAGTCCGACATCACGGAGAGCCAAACTGCATCGAACACTGCATCAAAAAGTTCAGAAGCATCAATGAAAATCAAGTTTCAATTTGATATCACAGCCGAAATACCTCAGAAGGTAGCCCGTTCGCAAGTCCAAACTAGTTCGAATTGCAAGTCACAAAAAACATGAATGTAAGTCATAAGAATAAACCATATCAAGAAACAAATCTGAGTCCACGTTAACACCTGAAAAATCAACAATCAAAAGGACCGTTTTCGCAACCAAGCAGAGTAAAATGGAATTAACAAGTCATACCTGCGACCAAAAGCGCAAGGCACATGGGAGAGTCAAAGGGCTCAGTTCATACATCATAGCCCCAGACTCACGTCCATCTATCAGGGTCAACTCAGATAAAAACTAATGGAATAAGATCATGTTCAGGATCCATCGATTCAGTCCAAGCGTCACAGTAAAGTTCGAAGAGTCAGAGCCAACAGCGACATCTGAAAAATCACAACAAATGCCATTAATCAAAGCAAACTACGATCCGCGAGGGTGTAGAGCAATTCATGATTACAACTCGGTCCAGTTCGGTTCGAAAAACAATCGAAGCAAGCCCAGTTCGTATCAGTTTGCAGCGAACGTCCAAATATTGAAACAAGTTTTTAGGATCCAAAGCAAATCGAAACTCAAGGATGGATATCCACATCTGAAAAAATCCGGAAAGACAAGTCAATCCAAATGCAATCCAATGAAATCCAGATAATCAAAGCATATCAGTCAAATCCAAAGGAGATCAGTAAAACGAAATCCAATCAATATCGAAAATGGAAAGAATCCCAATCAAATCGAAAAAATATCAGGTTCACAAATCCACAAAAATCAAATCAAAATCACAATCCAATCTCGGTAAAAATAACGCAAATCCAACACTATCAAAAAGCCCACAGATCAGAGAGAGTGGTATATAAAGGAACGAGCTCACCATGTTGAAGGGGCTAACGGCGAAAACCCTAGAGGGAGAGAGGACAAATCGCGAACCCTAGCGGGAGAGAGTGGAAAGCGGCCGCGAGACCGAAAAGAAGAAATCCTTAAGATCATCAAAAGTGACACTTTCACCAAAGAAACGGAGACCGCCATCACCTTTCGGTGGGCAATCCTCTTCTAGCCTTAGACAAGGAGTCATCATCGACCGTGGATCCCTCAGAAATTCGCCGGAAAATCTTCGTCATTCTAAGCGTAAGCAATAAGCATCGCCCACCATATATTTGACGGATCAATTTTGGTTTGGTTTTTTCAAGTTTTGGCGAGGAATCGAAAAAGAACGAAAGGGAGAATCGAGACATAAAAGGAGGAATCGAAGAAAGCTGCGCCGCAGGGAGAATAGGGTCACGAAACCCTAATTCATGCTTTTGTCTTGGTTGCACTAACACCAACCGGGTTGGGTCCGGAGGTGATTACCGGCCCAACCCCTTTTATTTTTCATTTTTTATTTTTTTGTTGTTTTGTTTATATAATTAATATTATGTTAAATATTAAAATTGTTTTTTAAAATAAATAAAATTAAAAACCCTTTTTTATAATAATAAACAAAATTTTTTTTTTATAAATAACTTAAAATCTTTTTTTTTTTTAAAAATAAATAAGATTTAAAACCTTGTAAGATAAATTTTTTTATAACTAAATTAAGCTGTCTTTTTTGAAAAAATTAAATTTAACCTTTATATATTAAAACTTTTTCCTTAAATTTAAAAATTGAAAACCTTTTCTTATGTCAACAATAAACAATAAAAATCTCAAAACTTCGCGCTTTCGTTTCACAATCTTTCTGACTATTGTTCGTTTTCGCCCACTAACGTTGTTTGTTCGTTTTGCAGTTTATTGCGTTTACCGTTATTTATTTTATTTTATTATTGTTCAATTCAGATGTCATTACCATATTGTAATTGCTCCTCTCATGTAACCTCGCGAACTTAACAATCGCTCTTTAAATTCTGCCTTTAAATTTCCGCTTGCATAGTTAAATTAGGACGTTATCTCTCTGTTTGCATGATTCAATTATCTCACGCCTTTATCGTTATTCTGTCACACCACACACCTCCGAAGGAATTAGGTCTATGCGTTTGACCGCCGTGTCAATAGTCCTCACCTTCAACCCTTACACCTTACAAACCCTAATTTTCACAAATGCCTCGCCGCAGGCAAGATTACAATTTTACCCCTAGCATTAGGTCAAAGAGCCGTCGCGCTTATTTTAGGGTTTCCCGCCGTGGAATCCCTAATTTGACCCTAATTACAACTTAACAATTCAACGTAGAGATTTAGAGTTTCTACACTCCACGTAAGCGTGTCCTTAAGATGCGTTTATTCCCCTTGAGACCTTGACCACAGTCAAGAAGTCTCTAACCTCCCTTTTGAGGGGAACTACGATTACTCTGATTCCACTCCCGTAAGGATACGTAGGCACAAGATGCGATGTCTTGCCAAGTAAACTTAGAATTAACCCCTTAGGTCTTTTTTCTCACTTTTAATCCCTTTGTACATATACCTTAAGCAAATAAATAAAGCAAATAGTAAACATTTGAACAAAAGGTTCCTGTAGAGTACTACAGAAGTTTAGGGTGCTAATACCTTCCCTAAATTTAACCAACCCCCGAACCCTAGATCTTTCCCCGCATTGTGTTTACGATGCAAAATAGGTTTTCCCTCTTTTGACCTTTTCCTTCGGATAAATCAAAGAGCGGCTGTGAACTGAATTGTGATTCAAATTAATTAATATTTGATATCCTATTTCCACCGCAACAGAAAATGGCGACTTCACTGGGGAGTTTCTAAACTTTTGAGGGTTATCCCTAATTTGTTCATGTTTATTACTATTTGTTTTACTATTCATTTGTATATATATATATTGTACTCTGATTCTGTGATGGTCCCTTGTGTTGTGAGATAAGTCCTACGCCCGGACTAGTGACATTATTATAGGATGGGGATATATTCGATGAGGCTTATAGGGAGTTGAATCCCGACCAAGCTGATTCGAGAATCACCGCTCAGTTGAGACCTTTTCGAAAATGGTTCGGTTGAACGAGTAATCGTGAAAACTTTTTCCATGGTCGATCGGAGTCTGTGATATTGGGAACCGTAGTACCTTTACACCACCTCGGCCTTATTTAGGACGTAGTGCGGGAACTATGTGGGAGTAATCCTACAATGGTTGCTACGCGATACTATACTTAAAAGAGGTTCTCTTGAGAATATTATTAACCCCCGAGTCAATCGGAAAGTTGATAATATCCGAAAGATGGGCTGATGACTTTGGGCACCTTTTAGAACCTTGTTCTGCAGGTACGACTAACCTATAGTACACTCCTTTTGGGATGGGTAGACCTTAACTCCGCTCACGTACCTTTAACCTAGGACTTTGTGTGTTTTCATGCATTGCATCCATAAAGCATCCCATTGCATTGTATTTCATGGAATTCAAACATCACTTATGGATATCGCGGGATACCATAAATAAAAAAATAAAAATAAAAAAAATAAGAAAAATATTCCCTTGGTATTCCGCAATATTCGTAAATATTTGAATTCCATGAAATCTTCATTTGCATTCACATTTTTAGCATCGCACTTTTGCATTGCATGTGTCTCCCGATTTCTCATACTCGGTTCTCTCACCTTCCAGTTTTGTCACCCAGAGTTCTCTGCATCAATACGACCCTTCAAAAGGATGGAAGATCAAAACCAAGAGATCAACCGTGTCAGCCATGAACTCGAAGATCTTCGAGGAAGTGTGGGGCAGATTTTGGAGATGTTACGAGCTCTTAGTGTGAAGGTGGATGCTCAGTCTACTGTTGTTTCTGGGACCACTAATACCGTTATGGAATCTCAACCAGCTGTTACTATCGAGAATGTACCTCCTCACGGCCTTCAATCCGGTTTGGTGCCTCCTAGTGCTCAACCAGTTCGACAAGCTACTCCTCCAAAGTGAAAAACTCCTAACTCCGACCATGGTAAAGGACCTGCACGTTCGAGGAATCGCAAAATGGCTACTCCTCAACCTTGGCAACATCAGCAGAGTTATGTTCAAGGTTATCCGTTTCCATATGTCCAACAACCCTATGTAGCTACTGTTGCACCTCCTTTCGATCAGCAGTTTCCTACATACCAGCCTGTGCAGTCAGCTCCGGTATATCAAGCACCGGTTTATCAACAACCTTTCGGTTATCCGCCTATGCAAGTTCCTGTCAACAGTCAACGAGTGCCCAACGCTCCTGTTCGCCAACAATCACAGGATCAGGTTCCTTATCCCCGTAAGAAGCACTATAAGCCTTGTCCTCCAATTCCGATAACTTTCACTGAGTTATACCCCCATTTGGTACAACAAGGTCTGATTACCACCCATGCTTTGGGTCCTCCGCCTAATCCGTTACCTGCAGGTTACAACGCTGCCGCTCATTGTTTATTTCATGAGGGTGAGCCCGATCATGATCTAGAGAATTGCTACGCTCTTAAGAAATTTGTCAGAAATTTGCTGGAAACAAAAAAAGTTGTCTTTTAGCGATCCTCAGCCGAAGATCGAAACTCCTCTCAGGGTTCCTCACTTGTCAGGTTCAAATTCCGCAAAGCCTGTTACTCTTGTGGCAAATCAGCCGAATCCAGTAATTATTCAAAGGCCTAGCTCGCTTCATTTCAGTAATCCTCAAGATGATATGACCGAGATCAACAAAGAATCTGGGAAAGTTATTTTGAAGCAACGACTGAAAACTGTTGAAGATGTGACCAGCATAACTGGGGCAAGCCATGACGACTCACAGTGATTGTAAACCAGACGTCCTTTCCATTGAGGCTCCACCAAAGGAAACTGTTACTCTTGAATGCAAGATTTCATAAACATTTAGAAGGATTTTTCCAACAGTTCATTTGTTTACACGTATTTCTCTTTGATTAAGTATATTTAGCATGTACGAACTTGTTTATCTTTGATTAATTAATGCAACGCATATGTTTGTCTTGAGTAAACCCATTCGTTTCACTCACTAAAAAAAAACATTTTCATAAATCATAATGCCAACTTTACCCGATCTCTTGTTCTGATGGAGAGCTGGGGGGAGGATGACGAACCCAAAACGTCAGATTTCTTGTCATATGCTTTCAATTAAAACCTGCTGATGATGTAAGGCATTGTTTCAAATCCCAAACACTGGAGATATAAGGATGTTAATCCCTAGTCAACCCTTTGAGCCTTGAAGTAGGAGTTTTCTTTGTTTTAAGAACCTTCATCCTAACCTGGGGCAGGGTAGGTTTCATTTAAACCGATCGAGCGCTTAGATCCTCAAAAAGGAAGAGCAAACCTTTGAGAATTTATCCTTAGCATCTTAAGAAGTCCAATACAATGACTATCCCTCGGTTACCTAAGGAGTGGGGCAGTCACGAGCCTTTCAAAAGATTTACATGACTTGTGCATAAAAGAATATTCAAAAATAAGAGCCCGCTAAGTCAAAACCTGTGAAGGAGACTTAGGCAAAACTGGGGCATCCCGCTGGACTCCAAAGTCAAATCCAAAAGACGTCGTCCAGGAAAAAGTTAGGGAATAAGAGTAATAAACCAGTAGTTTTTTTTTAGAATCCCTATAAAGAACAAAGTTGTGTGATCGAAACGCCAAAAGAAATAGGCGAGTGACTGCCATGTCCAAAGCCTTAATAAGTTCTCGACCATAGCAAATCCGCTTGAGATACGAGTGTTCGTATCCGATTAACTGAATTAGGATTGGCGAACATCACGAAGATGGGTGGGTACAAATATAACTTTGAGCCTTTATCCTTTGTTTCTTAAACCGTAAACCGAGCCACAATACAACCTTTAAAAGACCTAATTGAAGTAGGACTTCGGTTGAAGCATACTCGACAAGATCACATTTCCTGACTCCTACGAGCTATGCTCAGAAAATTCATGTTGGCATTATAATTAAAACTTATATCCTGACTAGTGATTTCGGTCATAAGTTATTGCGATATCTTTTTTTCAAAACAAAGGTTCAAGACAAATATATGTATGCATTGACAAGCTCAAGATAGGCATTTCAGGCATGACGACTTTTCTTGATATCTTAGAGATTTACATATGGACATAACCCGTGGAACTTGAAGATCCTTCTAAACAGGGGCAGGCAGTCTCCCAATCCGCTTACCAACGTGAGGCTGACGTTCTTAAGAGCTATTTCTCAAAGACTTCGTCGTGACACAATTAATTTGTGCCAGTTACGTCGAGACCTGACGAATCTCTCAAAGAGTTTGAAAACAGTGGGGCAACCAGACTCCATGTTCTCTATAAAATCCTCTTGAGATGACCCTACCTCACAACGCAAATATCCTGGGGCACCGTGTTTTTTAAAAGAAAGGAAACAAATGGCGACTACTGTAAGGTCCTTCAAGATCAAAACCATGTGGTTTCACTTTTCTTCATGCACCCGATGGATTTTACTCACGACGGCCTTCATTCCCCAGTAAATCTCAGTGTTGTAACAGGCTCCTAAACTATTGCCTCATCACAGTCCCCAGAGAGACTATAAGCTGACAACTTTTTCTTGGGTAACTCGAAAGTGTCCCTCAGGTTTTCTTCTCCCCATGTGAAGACGTGATACTGTGCACCCAAGCAGATTACCTTCTCCCCAGAGAATTCAGAACTTTAAAACCAGATTTGGTTCTATCATTGATCTTTCTTACCCATGATTGACGTATTGGTTGCAGAGAACGCAGGGTATCTCCGTCGAGATGTTTATTTCATCTCTCGTCCTGTCTCTAGTCTGTTTCGTCAGCATACGCAGGGGCATAAGCATCACATACTCATTACGTTGCATCCTGCATATTTAACTACATACATAGACATTAACATACATTCACATTAACATATGCATTAACCTTCACAGGTTCATTTTGTTTCACCATCATTGGTTGTTACCGCCGAGTAACTGGGTTGGTCCATTCTCTCCAAATAGATTGTCATCCCTAAGCATAAAATACATATGTGTTTCCAGTTTCCCTACAGAGCTCGATCCTCATGGATGACGGTTACTTCAGCTATCCTTCCTCGCCAGGATAAGATATTTACCCTTCGAGTTCATTCCCTCGATGGAGTCTTGATTACCAGTCTTCTTTCTAGCTCGATCCTAGATTGAATCTCGTTTTTGTCGGTTGTCGAGCCCAACCGGACGTGCATCTATTTTGCACCGTCTAAAAGTTCACCCTACCTTGGCAGATATGCGACTGTTCTCGCCCGAGAAGCTTATCACTGTACCCGGATGTGCATTTATTTTGCACTATTTTTCAAGAAAATCAATCATCAGTCCTTTACAGATACACGCCAGTTTACGCCTGGAAAATCTATCAGTACATCTTATAGCATCGGTATGCAACTGTTCTCGCCTGAGAAGCCTATCGGTACAACACTTTACAATCCTACAACATCGGTATGCAACTGTTCTTGCCTGAGAAGCCTATCGGTACAACACTTTACAATCCTACAGCATCGGTATGCAACTGTTCTCGCCTGAGAAGCCTATCGATACAACGATCCTACATCTTACAGCATCAGTATGCGACAGTTCTCGCCAAGAGAAGCTTATCACTACATTTTACAACCGATCAGCAACAGTTCTCACAAGAGAAGCTTATCACAATCGATCAACGACATTTCTCGCCTGAGAAGCTTATCATCGATCAGAACCTGTTCTCGCCTGAGAAGCTTATCATCGATCAGCACCTGTTCTCACCTGAGAAGCTTATCATCGATCAGCACCTGTTCTCACCTGAGAAGCTTATCATCGATCAGCGACATTTCTCGCCTGAGAAGCTTATCATCGATCAGCACCTGTTCTCGCCTGAGAAGCTTATCATCGATCAGCACCTGTTCTCACCTGAGAAGCTTATCATCGATCAGCACCTGTTCTCACCTGAGAAGCTTATCATTGATCAGCACCTGTTCTCACCTGAGGAGCTTATCACAATCGATCAGCGACATTTCTCGCGTGAGAAGCTTATCATCGATCAGCACCTGTTCTCGCATGAGAAGCTTATCATCGATCAGCAACAGTTCTCACAAGAGAAGCTTATCACCATCGATCAGCAACTGTTCTCACCTGAGAAGCTTATCATCGATCAGCACCTGTTCTCACCTGAGAAGCTTATCATCGATCAGCACCAGTTCTCGGTTAAGAAGCTTATCGTAACATTCTTCAGCAACGGTATGCAACAGTTCTCCGTCGAGAAGCTTATCATCATCACCTCTACAAGCAGTTCTTACATGAGAAGCTTATTATTGCCACTCTTGCAAATAAGCGACATTTCTCGCCTGAGAAGCTGACCCTATCTTCGTTATGACTCGCAGCAAATGGCCATCTCCATTGAGCAGTTGGGCTTCCATTTTCCTTGTCGTCTTGAAGTATGGGGAGGTTTGAACCGAATCATATTCAGGAGAGCACAGATCTTGAAGTATGAAGAAGTTCAATTTACCCTTTAGTAAAAGAAGGAGCGGAATCATATTCAGGAGAGCACAGATCTTGAAATATGAAGAAGTTCATTTACCCTTTAGTAAAAGAAGGAGCGGAATCATATTCAGGAGAGCACAGATCTTGAAGTATGAAGAAGTTCATTTACCCTTTAGTAAAAGAAGGAGCAGAATCATATTCAGGAGAGCACAGATCTTGAAGTATGAAGAAGTTCATTTACCCTTTAGTAAAAGAAGGAGCGGAATCATATTCAGGAGAGCACAGATCTTGAAGTATGAAGAAGTTCATTTACACTTTAGTAAAAGAAGAATCAGAATCGTATTCCAGGCGCCGATCTTAAATATGAGAAGATTTATATATCAGATAAGCAACAGCCTCTTTATTTGAGTGCTTATCCATTTTGGCATGTAAGTCCCTTCCAACGATAAGTGACAGTTCTCCCTCGAGAAGCTTATCAGGGCATTTCCTATCAACGTCCATTTATTTTGGCATACAGCCTGTCTTCACCCTGTATATTTGATATGGATTTCTGAAAAGTCCATTCAATCCCATCACGAAGGATAGTTTATAGAAGCTTGGATGTTATTCTTTGCTCAATGCTCCAGCATTTTGTAATCGATTTGGCAATCGTGTAGATCCAGTTTTATTGTTAGATATTCCCCAAGTGGAGGCCGTCTCATAGGTGCCATCTCCATTTAGGATCTTGTTCTAACCACTCAAAGTCCATTTATTTTGTCATACAGCCGGTTTTTACCCTGTATATTTGCTACAGATTCCCGAAAAGTCCGTTTGATCCTGTCACGAGGGATAGGTTACAGAAGCTTGGATGTTATTCTTTGCTCAATGCTCCATGCATTCTGTGATCGATCTTGCAATCGTACGTGATCCAGTTTTATTTTTAGATTCCCTAGTGGAGGTTGTCTCATAGGTGCCATCTCCATTTGAGAATCTCGTTCCCGTTCTAAAAATGACAATTGGTCGTGTTCGCGCCGGTTGACCATCATTTTAGAATTCCCCAGTGTTGTACTGTGTCCCAGCGTGTCGTTTTCCCCAATGTGTTCTTCTCGTAGCATTTGTCCCTGTGTCGTCGTATTCGTCAGCATTGTCATAATTCATCATTCCAGCATACGCATCATATCATATTCATGGCATCGTCTGCATTAGTCTGTTCTCGTTTGGTCTATAGCATTGCATATCGCCGCATATAAGGGCAAAATTTTCGGTTATCTATATTTAAATCCCTCCACCATGATTCCTCGAGTCTCCGCCACTCAAATCATCTGGTGCAGCTATTTAAATAGGGGCAACTGGAATACCCCAAATTTTACCCTTACATTTAGTCAGTCATGGCGCATGGCATTTCATTTTTGCATCCATTAATCACTAACCAATCATCGAGTGCGATTTGTTTTGCAGGAATTACCCCTAGGGGCGTTTTGGTCATTTTAAAGAAGAATTCGTAATTTTGGGACAGATGAGGCATCATTCCCGAGTCATTTATTTACATGGGTTGATTATGTCAAGGTGTCGGCACGTTTTGACTGGTATTGAGAAACTCTTGTCAGAAGTATTTGGACTCAGGGCCGTTTCGGTGTTTTGTTTTGAATGATAGGAGCTTGGGCTGAAAAGAAAGTGGATAGTGTTAATGCTGTTCAGAGAAGTTATGTGATCAACGGGATTGTAGTTAATCATGTCGCGGGATACTAGTTATAAAATTGATCGAGGCAAATATTTTTGAGACTTTTATCCATAAGTATTCATAAGTTACAACTCAAAGGTGGATTTAAATAATTTGTGAATTATTATTCATGGATATTTAAATTTATAATTGAGAAAATAAACATGAGTATTTGTTGGATTTTATTTCATAAATATTAAAGTATAGTAGAATTGAAAGAACACTTTCGAATTCTATTCAAGATGATTACAAAAGGATTACATTTTTTACATGGAGTATCTATTCCAAGAAAATCCTAAATCCTAAAAACTCCTAAGGCTTCTTCATGGTATCCTTCCCTTGAGTGCTCCACGAAATTCCCGATCACCTGCAAAAGAATAGGAAAACAAAACAGAAGCAAGAAAGGGTTAGAAGTTAGCTTCGACACTCTCAGAACAACGTCATCACTGAGTGCCGGGAGTGGCACAACCGAAGCTGCGTCCTACCCCCGTTACCGATCTGCGCCATTGGCGTCAGATCAGGTGATCCCTGTTCTTATCGTACGGGACAACCGAGAGGAATAAAGGAAGCTTTTTTCGAGCCGAAAGGATTTGCGCAGATATGGACTCAAAAAGGGACATTATCAAGTAAACATGGGGTCTGTTTTCAAATGAATACCAAGTTTGTTCCCAAAACCGATACCGAGGTAAACACTAGCCAACTCAGGTTCAAACCCGGATGCCGACGGGTCTGAACCGTTTTCCGTCACCTGAAGTACATGAATCAGATGGTATCAGCTCACAACAGAATCCATAAGTTGCACAAAAACATGAGCAGATAATTCAATTCAAAATGCAGTTCAGAAGGCAATCAGCTCAGACCCGAAGGTTATCATCGCTAAAGCAACACCATCAAAACCAAATGGCAGCAGTATTTCTCGACGGTTCAGACCAATAGTCATCATCACCGTATAACCTTCTCGGCGGCGTTGATCTATACAAAGTATCCGTTTTGAAAGAAGAAGAAGAAAAGTAAGCTGATGCTCCAAGACTGATAACCAAACTGAATAGAAACATAAGACTGAACCAGCCTTGTTGTTTTTACAATCAAACAAACAGTTGTAGAATTCAGAGACTACTCGAGTTAGGGACTGCCCACGAGGCTAAGTTCAAAAATTCGAATCAAGGGACAAGACGGCATCGAGTCCGACATCACGGAGAGCCAAACTGCATCGAACACTGCATCAAAAAGTTCAGAAGCATCAATGAAAATCAAGTTTCAATTTGATATCACAGCCGAAATACCTCAGAAGGTAGCCCGTTCGCAAGTCCAAACTAGTTCGAATTGCAAGTAACAAAAAACATGAATGTAAGTCATTAGAATAAACCATATCAAGAAACAAATCTGAGTCCACGTTAACACCTGAAAAATCAACAATCAAAAGGACCGTTTTCGCAACCAAGCAGAGTAAAATGGAATCAACAAGTCATACCTGCGACCAAAAGCGCAAGGCACATGGGAGAGTCAAAGGGCTCAGTTCATAAATCATAGCGCCAGACTCACGTCCATCTATCAGGGTCAACTCAGATAAAAACTAATGGAATAAGATCATGTTCAGGATCCATCGATTCAGTCCAAGCGTCATAGTAAAGTTCGAAGAGTCAGAGCCAACAGCGACATCTGAAAAATCACAACAAATGCCATTAATCAAAGCAAGCTACGATCCGCGAGGGTGTAGAGCAATTCATGATTACAACTCGGTCCAGTTCGGTTCGAAAAACAATCGAAGCAAGCCCAGTTCGTATCAGTTTGCAGCGAACGTCCAAATATTGAAACAAGTTTTTAGGATCCAAAGCAAATCGAAACTCAAGGATGGATATCCACATCTAAAAAAATCCGGAAAGACAAGTCAATCCAAATGCAATCCAATGAAATCCAGATAATCAAAGCATATCAGTCAAATCCAAAGGAGATCAGTAAAACGAAATCCAATCAATATCGAAAATGGAAAGAATCCCAATCAAATCGAAAAAATATCAGGTTCACAAATCCACAAAAATCAAATCAAAATCACAATCCAATCTCGGTAAAAATAACGCAAATCCAACACTATCAAAAAGCCCACAGATCAGAGAGAGTGGTATATAAAGGAACGAGCTCACCATGTTAAAGGGGCTAACGGCGAAAACCCTAGAGGGAGAGAGGACAAATCGCGAACCCTAGCGGGAGAGAGTGGAAAGCGGCCGCGAGACCGAAAAGAAGAAATCCTTAAGATCATCAAAAGTGACACTTTCACCAAAGAAACGGAGACCGCCATCACCTTTCGGTGGGCAATCCTCTTCTAGCCTCAGACAAGGAGTCATCATCGACCGTGGATCCCTCAGAAATTTGCCGGAAAATCTTCGTCATTCTAAGCGTAAGCAATAAGCATCGCCCACCATATATTTGACGGGTCAATTTTGGTTTGGTTTTTTCAGGTTTTGGCGAGGAATCGAAAAAGAACGAAAGGGAGAATCGAGACATAAAAGGAGGAATCGAAGAAAGCTGCGCCGCGGGGAGAATAGGGTCACGAAACCCTAATTCATGCTTTTGTCTTGGTTGCACTAACACCAACCGGGTTGGGTCCGGAGGTGATTACCGACCCAACCCCTTTTATTTTTCATTTTTTATTTTTTTGTTGTTTTGTTTATATAATTAATATTATGTTAAATATTAAAATTGTTTTTTTAAAATAAATAAAATTAAAAACCCTTTTTTATAATAATAAACAAAAAACTTTTTTTTATAAATAACTTAAAATCTTTTTTTAAAAAAAAATAAATAAGATTTAAAACCTTGTAAGATAAATTTTTTTATAATTAAATTAAGCTGTCTTTTTTGAAAAAATTAAATTTAACCTTTATATATTAAAACTTTTTCCTTAAATTTAAAAATTGAAAACCTTTTCTTATGTCAAAAATAAACAATAAAAATCTCAAAACTTCGCGCTTTCGTTTCACAATCTTTCTGACTATTGTTCGTTTTCGCCCACTAACGTTGTTTGTTCGTTTTGCAGTTTATTGCGTTTATCGTTATTTATTTTATTTTATTATTGTTCAATTCAGATGTCATTACCATATTGTAATTGCTCCTCTCATGTAACCTCGCGAACTTAACAATCGCTCTTTAAATTCTGCCTTTAAATTTCCGCTTGCATAGTTAAATTAGGACGTTATCTCTCTGTTTGCATGATTCAATTATCTCACACCTTTACCGTTATTCTGTCACACCACACACCTCCGAAGGAATTAGGTCTATGCGTTTGACCGCCGTGTCAATAGTCCTCACCTTCAACCCTTACACCTTACAAACCCTAATTTTCACAAATGCCTCGCCGCAGGCAAGATTACAATATAACCCCTAGCATTAGGTCAAAGAGCCGCCGCGCTCATTTTAGGGTTTCCCACCGTGGAATCCCTAATTTGACCCTAATTACAACTTAACAATTCAACGTAGAGATTTGGAGTTTCTACACTCCACGTAAGCGTGTCCTTAAGATGCGTTTATTCCCCTTGAGACCTTGACCACAGTCAAGAAGTCTCTAACCTCCCTTTTCAGGGGAACTACGATTACTCTGATTCCACTCCCGTAAGGATACGTAGGCACAAGATGCGATGTCTTGCCGAGTAAACTTAGAATTAACCCCTTAGGTCTTTTTTCTCACTTTTAATCCCTTTGTACATATACCTTAAGCAAATAAATAAAGCAAATAGTAAACATTTGAACAAAAGGTTCCTGTAGAGTACTACAGAAGTTTAGGGTGCTAATACCTTCCCTAAATTTAACCAACCCCCGAACCCTAGATCTTTCCCTGCATTGTGTTTACGATGCAAAATAGGTTTTCCCTCTTTTGACCTTTTCCTTCGGATAAATCAAAGAGCGGTTGTGAACTGAATTGTGATTCAAATTAATTAATATTTGATATCCTATTTCCACCGCAACACATATCATGACATGTTAACATCAAAATGCATTAGTCATAGCAGTTGAAAGTCTCACTCTTCATAAGAACCTTACAGACCTATTTTTCATCATTCTAGCTTGTGTTTATGTGCATTCTAGGTGTGCTTGTATGTTTGCTTTACTGTTTTGTCCATAGCATCAAGTTTTCTCATATTCACACCAAATCCATTTGCAACTCTACTGCTGCATTTGTAAGCAGTCAGTTTTTCACCATCTCATGGAATACAAACTTATGCAATGAATATGTGTATATTGGAGACAAATTTGAAACTGTATGAATTGAGTCCACATCCTCATCAAGTTGTGACAGTTTAGGACTTGTGTTGGTGGTTCTTTTAATAGTGCTGTCATGAACAATGCCATAACAGCTGGAATGTTTTTTTGCATAGAGCCCTAAAAATCCAATTTCATCATTTCCACATGTTTCAATACATATTTGAAGTATGTCTGCATGGTTGTTTTGGCTGGTTTGTACATCAAGATAGATTCACATATGTTCCACCAATGCATCAAAATTCAACAATCACTCAAATACCATTTTTCTATACTAATTCCTTTTTGCATAAAAAGAGCATTTGAACATCTCATATATACCATTTGAAATGTGTTGGTGTGATTGCATTGGCCTCAAAGTAGCTCTTTCAAAATCTCATGTTTCAAAACCACTCTTCACACACACAATACCACTCAATTGCTACTTTGTACTCCAAGTTGATTTTCACTAAAACAACACCTCACACACCTCATATAGGTCATTTTTGAGATGTTGGAAAGATCACTTTGCACAAAACACCACTGTGATGAGAATCACTCTTCAAAATGCATTTTTCTTCAAAAATTGGCATATCACATACCTTTTACTGCAGCAGTTGGTTATGATGTGAAATACTTAATCTATCATTACATGTTTATCATTTCTAACATGTTCCAACCATCATTTAAAGATGTAGACATCAGTTTGTAAGTTGCTGCATTTTTCAGTTTGAATACAATTGAATTTTGGTCTTTGTGAAAGAAACTGTTGGGATAGCTCATTATATGTGTTGGCAAGCATGTCATTAGATCTATGATGGTCCACATTGGCATATGGGGTCTATCTGTTGTCACAAACTCATCTTTCTTAATTAGTTTAGTTAAACTTTTGCTGCTAAATGTTGATCATGTTTGTGTTTGGAAGGCATTTCCTTGTGCCTGCTGTTTTTGCTTTAGAGGGTTTGTTAACCTATGTTCTTCATTATAACTTCATTAGGCTAGAATTCATGTGTGCTGAGCTTATGAGCTGTTAGTTACATCTCTGCATTTGCTCATTTTGCTGCTAAAGCTATTGATGTTTGTGTTTTGTTTGGTCATCCCTTGCTTTAGAGTTTGACAACCTATAATGCCATCAAGCTTCCTCTTAGATTGCTGCAATTCATAACTTGGTACAGTTTGGATTGATGTTTTTTGTTTTAGCTTTGATTAAGCATAAAGCTTGTTAGTTTGCAACTCATAGGCCACTTTATAATTCACTGAAAATTTGAGGCTTTTTGTTTGAGCTTAACCATAAGTGACATATTTGAAATATGTGTGTGACTATTTTCGAGCCTAATTACATCAATTTTCAGACATAACTTCAAAGATGCATTCTTCAAAATGCACTTGCAACTGATGCACCAGATTTTGTTTTAATTCAAGTATGAGCTTCAATTCTGTTGGGACTGCCTGTATGTAGTATTTAGATTGTGTGCATACCTTCCTTTTGATCCAATCATGTCTGATTTGAATTATAGCTTTAAAAATACATCTCAAGCATCATTTTGCACTTGCCCTTCTATTTTTTGTGACAGTTCTTATGTGATTTCAGAGTATGTCTATTTTCACTCCATGACATAGTTGTATTATGAGTACACACCTGTTTTGAATCAAGACTGAATGAACACCAAACACACACTCATAATGCACTCTCACATGCCAAAATGCACTTTGATCATCAAAATCACATACAGCCAGGGCAGGCTCTTAAAATTCACTTGAACTCACTCATTAGCTCATGTTAGAGGTGTGTAGAAAGACTGTATGATCAAAGCTTTCCTTGAATATGAATTGGATCACTTCATGCATAATTTCATGACAACTTTGCATTTTGTATGTGACTTATCATTGACAGTGCATTTTCAGCTACCAAATGAGTTGCATACATCCATTACCTCTTACCTGAAGTGTGTGTATGATTGTTGAGGTTTGAGTATGTTTGTTTAGGGCTGCACATGTTAAAATGCAATTTTTAAGCCTAAACAAGAGTGCTATCGGGTTTTTCAGTGGGAAAATAATTTTCAAAAATTAAGACCACCATCATGTTCCTAATTCCATTCTACCCCAAATCCATATAAAGTTTGTTCAAAAATGTTAAACGGTTGATGAGATATGGTCCAAAACGTATTTGTGTGTTATTATGTTTTTTGCCCAAAGGAATTCAAGTTACCCTTATATATTAAAGGGGTGGCTTATACAAACGGATGTATAGCCACCCTAGTGGTAGAAGCACACGCCTATCATGCCTTGTGTCTTGGGTTCGAGCCCCAGCGAGGCATTTTTTTGCTTCATTTATTTTCTTATCTCATGTTTTATTATTTTCTTCATTCTTTCCACTACCTTTAAACGCGCGCGTGTGTGGCCTAGTGGTAGAGTTTATATGTTTGTAAACATAAGGGCCTGGGTACAATTCCCAGCTTGGCCCTTTCTCCTTTTTATTATTTTTGTTTATTTGATATTATTTGTCATAAATCACCTCAACTTTAAATATTCATAACTTGTTCATCTTTCATTTTTTTTAACTCATTCTTTTTGCAAACTCTTCATTGTGATGTCTAGTTTTGTTTGGTGGATTGAAATCTCATGATTATTTATTTTAACAATGCTTTTGTTTGCTTGTTAGTAGATCCACTCTTAGGTCGTCACCTTACGTCTCGATTTAAATTTCCCTCATGCCATGTTTATTTTTCTTGTAAGATTTATTGGTATTTGTTTATGTTCGTCAACATGATTTCATCTTTTGTTACCATGAATATTCATACCTCCTAAATTACGAGGCTAAACTAATTTAATTATGTGATTGTTATCTAGGTATAGTTTTTGTTACACTTTGAGTTTGTAATATGATTATTTTCAAATTGTTATTTGTTTACACGGTTGTTACCTTCATCATGCTTTCAATCTTTGTCAAGATATGCCTACACCTTTGTCAAGACATGCGTATTGTAATATGCTTACTGTACTTGGTTGTAACCATTCTTCCTACTCAAAATACTTGCTCATTGTAATATGTTGGTTAATCCTTGATCATAATCATTGTCTTCTATATTCCTCATGCTTGGATATGTTTATACTTTGTTAAGTATTTTCTTCCCCAAAGGATGGAACTTTCTAGTTCTCATCCAAGTTGCCTCGTCCCCTCCCTTCCAAAGGAAAGTCTCTCCATGGATCTTTGTGTCATGGATAGCTCATTACCCCTCTTGACTTTGAAAAGTCATTTTGAACCTTATTTAAGATCAAAACCCATAAGCCATTTGACTTTGCTTAAAGTCTAAAAGACCCACCTTTACTAGGAGTGCTCCTCAACTAGAACCCTAGGTTAGAGTTTGTTTAACTCTATATAAGAATCATAGTGATGATTACTTATTCCCCTTTGAGAGTTCAACATAGATCTAGAGAGTTTTGTAAAACTCTACACAAGCATTGTAATGTTTGTTCCCCATTGAACCGTGATCATAATCAAGTGTTCTTCAACCCTAGTGAGGTGAACTACGATTGCTCTGATTCTATCCTAGTTAGGATGCGTATGCAGAGGACGCGATGTCTTTGCGAGCAAACTTAGAAACTATCTTTAGGTCTTAACCTACACCTTTTACCCAATCCCAACCTTAGCAAACATTTACCAAACTTAGCATGCAAACAAACAAAAGGTTCCTGTAGAGTACTACAGATGTTTAGGATGTGAAATACCTACCCTATGCATAACCAACCCCCGATCCCCGAATCTCTTAGCGTTGTTGTTACATCGCGAAAAGGGTTTTTCTTTCTTTAGACCTTTCCTTTGGATAAATTAAAGTTCGGTTGTGAATTTAAGAATTAAGATTCAAGTTAATCAATAGCTTGGTATCACGATTCTCACCGCAACAGTAGTATGTCTTGAATTTAACTATGGCATTAAGACTTGGATTTTAATCACATGAGAATGTCTAAAGCTTCTTGAGTTGAGAATTGGAATGATGTTTTGAGTTTTAATTTTTTTTCATGACCATTAATCTTTGAAGACCATTCGTGATGCTTTGAATTAATCACCAAATGTCTCGGTACAGACCTCCTTGAGCTTTTGTATTTTGTGATCTTGGATCTCAATGATAAAATTCCAAATAGACAAGTCATTCTAATGTTTCGAAGTCGTATCAAGATACTAAACTTTGAAATTTCTTGCACTTAATAATCTTAAATGGAAGTAAGAAACTTGAGTCGTATGGTGGCAAATAATGACACTTTTGGACCCCATCCTTGAATCTTGGAATTGGAATTTATTATAGATCGTATGGAAATACTTAGTAACTAGGACTCTTGAGTGATGAAAACGTTATAGTGCAATTCAAATAATATTTTTTTAAAAATCAATGTATTCAAGAATGAAACCCTCGTTTCTTGAAAGAAAACTAGAATAGCTTGAAAGTTGATGTTTCCTTTAAAATTCTCTGCAACAACCTACTTCATAAAAACAAAACAAACAACTGGTTAAACGGTTAGTTAAATCGGGAATGATGTAAGAAAACAAGGAGGTGGGATCATAAGGTTTAAAATTAGGGTGCAACAGATGCCCCTATTTAAGTTACTCCTATTCGGAGATATGAAGATTGAAATCTTCTTCTCGACGAGATAGGAGGGACTTAAATACAAACATTGCACGAATTTTTGGCCCTAAGAAGCCACCGAATGCAAATGATATGCAATGATATGAAAAATGCAAGACCGAGGGGCCTGTGGAGAAAAGATGCCACGACATGTGAGAAACAAAGGAGTAGTAGAATCAACGAAGCGAGACTCCACGGGGCAGGAAACAACTAACAATGGGGAATCTCCAAAGTATAATAGTAGCATATACACCAAGGATATGGTGATTTAGACAATAGGTGAGAAACTGGTAATCAAAGGATAACCTATTACCAACATAGAGCAGTCCAGGCGACGGTAATATCCAAAGTGAATTCTCTGATCGAATCAATAATTCGGTTATGTTTTGTTTTTTTCTTTTTCTTTTGAAGTCCGACTAGAAATAGTAAAATGTATAACCTCCCTGAGCATCATGGTCTGGATGCCATGAGCTGGTCTCAGTCTCTTGATGTAGAACTTCCCCGAGCGTCATGGTCTGGATGCTATGAGCTGGTCTCAGTCTTTGCTGTAGAACCTCCCCGAGCGTCATAGTCTGGATGCTATGAGCTGGTCTCAGTCTCTGATGTAGAACTTCCCCGAGCGTCATGGTCTGGATGCTATGAGCTGGTCTCAGTCTTTGCTGTAGAACCTCCCCGAGCGTCATAGTCTGGATGCTATGAGCTGGTCTCAGTCTCTGATGTAGAACTTCCCCGAGCGTCATAGTATGGATGCTATGAGCTGGTCTCAGTCTCTGATGTAGAACTTCCCCGAGCGTCATAGTCTGGATGCTATGAACTGGTCTCAGTCTTTGATGTAGAACTTCCCCGAGCGTCATAGTCTGGATGCTATTAACTGGTCTCAGTTTCTTCCCGGAATGATGTAAACTCCTGAGAGCATCGTCACAGGGGGTTGTAAATTTTGTAGATTGTAGATGTCATTGTAAACTGTAGATGTCATTGTAGACTGTAGATGTTGTTGTAGACTGTAGATGTCGTTGTAGACTGTAGATGTCGTTGTAGACTGTAGATGTCGTTGTAGACTGTAGATGTTATTGTAGACTGTAGAACTTCGGCTGTAAGCCATAATGTACTGGAGGTTGCAAAACTTCACCGGGGATCTTCAGGAGAGATATGGGCCGGTTAATTTGCAAAATATGTCTTCTCAAATAAAGAGAGATGTCTTGTAGTGTCTTCGGCAAACTTCTCTGATGTATTTATGAAGCGATGCCATTTGACTAGTTGATAATCTCAGTAAACCCACTGGGGATGGACAAACTCTTGAGGAGACTGCCATTTGTCATCTTTGATAGAGAACCTGATCGAACAAGTTGCTCAAATGAAAGGGGTCTCTTATAGTCCAGGTATAAATTGCCGAGAAGATCTTGTGATACTGCTGAAAAAATGTATCATATCTTTGGCGATGATCTCCATAAAATTCTTCTCTGGGAGAAAAATTGAAAAATAAATACACGCTTAATCCATATTTGAAAGTTGGAGGTGTCCACAGTGTGATTGTCAAGGACCAAAGTTCAATTCGGGAAGTAGTTGAATAGAAACTGTCAAGCAAGACTCGTCCATTGAGGTATGAACTCAAATGGGATTTAACTAAAGCAACCGTCTTCCACGAGGATCGAACTCTGTGGGGAAATAGAAATATTGTGCTTTTTCTGCTTAGGGATGACAATTCTACTTGGAAGGAGAAGACACAGCCCAGTCCTTGGGGATACACGCGACTAAAGTGACAGGACAAACAGACATAAAGATGCAAAATGCATATGCCATGCTATCTATTTATATGCTATGTGTGTGCTATATGCCGATGTTTACACAACAAGTGGAAAGAGGAAACCAGAGATGAAATAAACATCTCATAACAAACATCCGACCAATCTTCAAAGATAGGAGCACCGCTGGGGATAGGTGGAGAACTAGATACAGGATCACACTCCTGCTTCAGGAATTCAGAATTCCTCTGGAATATATCGGAGTCGAAACTTCATGGGGATGAAATAAACATCCACCTTGCTGGGGAAAACTGGGGTTGTAAAAGATTTACTGAGGAGGGAAATAACGTTCACTTCATTCGGGAAGGTGAAGTTGAGCAAATCACTGGAGAAACAAACAGGTCACCCACATTTATCATCACTGCTTAAAATAGAGGTCCATTGGAGGAATAATGGCCATTTGAAGTAAAATTCACCAGGGACATGAAGAATGTTGTGAAAACCAAGTGGTTTTGTAATAGTCGCCATTTTGGATAATAGGTGTTGTGAGTGGATGACGTGCTCTTCATTTCTTAAATGCCCCAGAGTACATGCTTTATGAGAAAAAAGGTCGTTCCAAGAGGATTTTACAGAGAACATGGAATTCAATTGCCCCACTATTTTCAAACTCTTGGAGAGATTGTCGAATCTCGACGTAACTGGCCCGGATTGACAGTGTTATGTATAACTGAGTCTTCAAAACTTACTTCTGAGAAAGTCAGACTTGCATTAGTAGACAACTTGGAAACTACTTGCCCCTGTTCGACATGGTCTTCAAGTTTCATCATCGATGTCTATATGTAAATTTTCTAAGATATCAGGCAAAATCAACACGCATGAAACGTTACTCCTGAAACCATTAATGTAACATATATGTTTGTCTTGAAGTTTTTTTTTCTTTTTTTTCGTTGAAAAAGATATCACAATAACTCGTGACTGAATCACTAGTTAGGATACAAATTTAATTTATAAAGCCAACCTCAAATTGAGCATAGCTCATAGGAGTCAGGAAACGTCATCTCATCGAGTATGCTTTCAAAATAAACCCTACTTCAATTAGGTCTTTTAAAGGTTGTATCGTGGCTCGGTTCACGGTTTAAGAAACAAAGGATAAAGGCTCAAAGTTTATTTGTACCCACCCCTTCTTTATGATGTTCTCCAGTCCTACATTCAGCTAAACTTGATACGAGCACTCATCTCTCAAGAGGATTTTGATATGGTCGAGAACTCAATCGAGGCTTTGGACATGGCAATCACTCACCTATTTTCTTTTGGTGTTTAATCACACGACTTTGTTCTTTACTAAGGATATTTATTTGTGATCCTTTGTTTTTTCTTTTCGCATTTTTCTTATTCCCTAACTTTTGCCTGGACGAAGTCTTTCGAATTTGACTTTGAAGTCCAGCGGGACGTTCCAATTTTGCCTAAGTCACCTTCAAAGGTTTTGACTTGACGGACTTTTCTTTTCATTCATTTTTCATCATTTTTTGAACAAGTCATGTGACTCTAAGTCATTTTGACCCTTTTGAAAGGATTGTGACTGCCTCACTCTTTAGATAGTCGAGGGATAATCATTGTGATTTCCTTTTCTTTTTTTTCTTTTTTTTTTACTTCTAGCCTCCTAATATGTTGAGGATAAAATGGATTCTCGAATGTTTACTCCTCCTTTTTAGAGAGTCTGGGTGCTCCATCAATTTAACTGAAAACTACCCTGCCCCAGGTTAAAATTGAGGGTTTTTTATTTGGAAAAGAAAACTCTTACTTCAAGGCTCAAAGGGGTTAAAGAGGGATTATCTTCCTTATATCTCCGGTGTTTAGGATTTGAAACAATGCCTTACATCATCAGCAGGGTTTCATTCAAAAGCATACGACAGGAAATCTTTACGTTTTTGATTCGTCATCCTCCTCCAAATTCTCTGTCAAAGCAAGAGATTGGATAAAGTTGGTATTATAAATTATGAAAAATAATTTTATGAGTGAAACGAATGGGTTTCTTCAAGACAAACACGTTTAATGCATTATCGTTCAAGAAAAAAACAAGTTCCTACATGCCAATTATGCTTTTATAATCAGAGAAATAAATACATATAAGCAAACAAGACGAAACCTCCTGACCGGCCCTTCTAAAGAATTTTACCAACACAACAGTGTTTCATTCAAGACTGAGCTTTCTCTTCTGAAGGTCAACAATTTGTCGTCGATTATCTCTTGAACTTTTTCTTTGGAAAACTTTTCATTCTTCAATCGAATGCCCCATCACTCCGTCATGGGATTTATAGCTGATGTTCGAGTCGTTCATCTCAGTATGAACATTCTTAAGATTTGGTATGCACTATGGAAACTGGGAATCTCTTTCGTCAACCTGAACAAACATGTTATCTTACACAGGCTGAGATTGTGTAGGAACATCCACTTGTTGAATTGTCATCCGAGGCAAGATCGAATATCAAATTATTCATCATCTTGAAATCGGACATGGGATCCATATCCTTGTTCTCTTTACCATCCTTCAATGGTTGCTTCGAGTTTGGTCAAACGGTCAAGATGTCAACGGATGAGACAAAGACAGAAAGCTGGACGAGCCACAACAAAGGTACATGCATATGCAAATGCTAAATGAAGGATGCAAAATGCAGAATGTAGGATGAAAGGTTTCATGGAACTATAAATGTTTACAAAATACCGAATAAAAATTACTATCAGATTACAAATGAATATCTTAAAAGAGCTAAATAAAAGCTGATAAAGTCCTAAGGAAGTCTTGTATTGCTTCTTGAACTGCTCTTCTAGCTGGACCTTTTGAGTACAAGCTTGTCCATGATCAAATTCCAAGGAGTAGTCTGATAAAGGAAAATAAATCCTCTATCTCTTGCTTTTCTTGTCGGATCTTTAGGAATAATAAGGGTCCCTTGTTTTTGTATTTGAACTTTCTTTGATCTTCAAACAGAGCTTCCGTCTTCCTTAGGACATCCAAATTAGAGCTCTTAAAAGAATGTATCAAAGTATTTTCTTTTGTAATCCATGTTGTTCTTACAATGTTTATAAATAAAGTCGGATTCCATGAGACCTATGCAATATGATGCTATATGAATGCAAGGATGCACAAACATAAGTAAGCACATGAGGACATAAGGGTAGCAAACAAGGAGACCCTAGGTTTGCAACGAGCATGGAGTCAAAGGTATACCCATTCCCAAAAGACGCGGACTAAAGGTGGATTGTACCTGCAGAACAAGGTCCTAAAGAGGTTCCCAAAGTCATCAGCCCATCTTTCATATATTATCAACTTCCCAACTAACTCGGTAATTAATAATATTCTCAAGAGAACTTCATTTGAGTGTAGCATCGCGTAGCACTATTTCAGGAGTATTCCCTCATAGTCCCGCACTGCGTCCTAATAAAGGACAAAGTGGGTTTAAGGTAACTACGGTCCTCAATATCATAGGCTCCAAGGTCGAAAATAATGAGTGTCTTCACGATTACTCGTTCAACAGTACTATTTCGAGAGGGCCTCAATTGAGCGGGATTCTCGATTTAACTTAGTCGGGACTCAACTCCCTATAAGCCTCGTCGAATATATCACCATCCTATCTTAATTTCTCTCAAGTCCGGGTGTAGGACTTTGTCTCACCACTCAAAGATGATAACCCAAAAGTAAATAGATAAACAATTATACAAATAAGCGGATAATCAAATATAATAATAAACAAGTAAAAATAAACAAGTTAGGGAAACCCACTAAGTAATCCCCAGTGAAGTCGTCATTTCTGTCGCGGTGAAATTTGGATACCAAACTATTAATTAGTTTGAATCTTTATTCATTTGCAACCGGTCTTTGATTTGTTCAAAGGAAGGGATAAAGATCGAAATTCCCACAATGCAATGCAAATGCAAGGTTTAGAGAGTTTTAGGTTCGGGGGTTGGTTAAACTTAGGGAAGGTACTAGCATCCTAAGTTTCTGTAGTACTCTACAGGAACCTCTTGTTTTTATGTTGTTTATTGCTAAGTTATTTGCTTAAGGGTAATGCTAAGGGTTAGAGGTAAAGAGAAAATACCTAAGGGGTTAGTCCTAGGTATACTCGCCAAGACATCGCATCTTGTGCCTACATATCCTGACGGGAGTGGAATCAGAGTATTTGTAGTTCCCCTAAAGGGTTTGAGGAATTATTGACTGTGAGTCAAAGTTCTAAAGGGAAATAAGCGTTCATATGAAAACGCTTACTTGGAGTGTGGAGACTCCTATCTATGTTAAAAGTTAAATTGAAAAGGATGAAGGTATGTCCACGACGGGACGCCTAAAAAGGTGACTATGAGCACTCAAGTCCTAAGGCTAGGGTGAGGGTAAATGCATTGACACGGGGGTCAAGTGGTGAACCTTTCCTTCGGAGGGGAAATGACGGTAAACTAAAGCGGAATAATGAAAATGTAAAAAAAGATACGTGGATTGCAATATGGAGAGGATTATAGATTGAGTTGGAGTCGGACCATGTTAGATGAGAATTAAGAAAAAAAGTGATTAAGTGGGACTAGGTGAAATGGTTTTTTTATTTTTGAGGAATTAGAAATTAAATGTTTTAATTATTTTTGAGAAAAAATATTATTAAGTGAAAAATAATGAGCAAGGTTATGATTAATTATGTTTATGATTTTTATGAGATTTTATAGAGAAAAATATTAGAATTTCGCTTAAGTGAAAAGAGTACTAGACTAATTTATTGAAAGGAAAGTTATTTTTTGTGATTTTGAGACTTTTAGGTAATTTAGAATAAAATTGGAATTTTATAAACACAAAGGAGTATTAGAGTTTTCTTAGCAAAGGTTCAATTTAAATTAAATAGAAAGATAAATATTTTAAAACAAACTAAGTGTCTAAATTATTTTGAATAAAATCCCTTTTTTATTTTTAATAGATAAACATCTTTTTGAGTTTTTAATTATTATTAAGAAAAAATAAAATTAAAATATTAAAATTAATCTAAACATTTTTTTTAAATATTTTTTGATAATTATAAGAATAGAATTCGTTTTAATTAATTAATTAGTAAATTTTCAGATTTTTAATTAAGTTAAATAATTAGTAGTTAGTATAGTGTTAGTAGTTAGTTTTTTTATTTATGAATAATTACAATTACAAACATGAACAGAAGTTAAAAACAAAACTAAAAAAAACAGTAAAATAAATGGGCTGGGCCAATCAATGGAATAGGGGGTAAGAGTTTCAATCTGAAACCCTAAAGCACAAGAAGCTCCGACGGCGCCGCCCTTTTTCTCCTCTTGCTGCGACTTCTCCTCCTTTACCTTCTTCTTCATGACTCACAAGCCTTCTTCTATTTTCTACACAAATTAAACAAGAAAACATCAATTATTAGCAAAAAATAATTCACAATTTAATGATTTGTTTGTAGATGATGGTCGAAGGATGAAAATGGGGATTCTCCAGCGATGAGGGATTGCAAACGGCGGACGATGGATTTGCAATGGACAGCGGTAGGTTCGTGGACGGAAAATCAACATAAGATAAGTACTCTTCCTTCTCTCCTTTTGAATTTTAGGGCTTCATGAATTTGGGATTTTTCTGTGGTTGGTTTGTGAATGGATGGATTACTATGATTTTTTTTTTGAATCCCCTCTTTCCAATGTGTCCTCCTCCTTTTATAATGTCTTGGAGAAATTTCATCTTGAATGTGTTTAATGATGGTTTCCTATTCTATCAAAATCTGTTTTGGAAAGTTCGTTGATTATGCTTGATAGTATTATTCAAAAGAATGGGAAGTTCCCTTTTCTGTATGATTGCCATTGTGTTTTAAAACCTGAATATCCTCTTTTCTTTATGTGAATAATCCTGATGATATGACCTATTTCTGTTTGAGCGTAATCTCATTAACATCTTTGATTTTTTCCTTTTTCGAATCAACTTAATATGGTGGACAATATTTGGGAGGTTTAAATCTACTGTGATTGTGTCGGCTGGCTGTGCTGCGACCTGGAAATATCTTGAACGTTTTCTGCGAAATTACATGATACCCTCACGTCTCTTTTCTTTACATTGCAGCTTGTGCTTCAAACCAAATTGGAAAGGAAGGATTGGCTATAAACATCATTGTAAGACCAGATCTTCTTGTTACAATATTGTAAAATGTCTGAATCACGAGCCCTGCAGCTCTTTTGCAACAACCAACAAGAAGTCCAACCCCAACTATTTCTCTAACACTAATTTTGGTGACGTTTGAACCCACCTCTAGTACCTCACCAACCACCTCACGCCCGGGAACCCTTGGATAATTGGACATGCCCAGATCACTTTTGATTTGGTGAAGATCAGAATGGCAAACTCTACAGTAGTAAATTTTGAGGTAAACATCATATGGTCCTGTGTTTCTAAGAGCGTAAGTATAGGGAGTTAAAAATCCGGAAGGGTCAATTGCAGCCAATCCAACTGTTGTTCTTTCAGCAACTCCAAGGTTACCATTTTAGAATTGTCTGCTTGCCTAAACTTGTTCATCACTTAGCTTACAGGTCTTTTGTTCAGAAATGGTGATCCCGTTTATAGATAAATTCCCTGCAATGTCAATCTCTTGAAGGTGGGAGGATATACACCTAATAAGTTCATGCATCGTATATCGGGCGATCCGCTGCAACAGCTCACCTTTGGTTCCTGCTTGATGAACTATTCAGAAGCAAGTATTCACTATAGTGCAACTGTGTTGGTTACTAAGTATTACAGATGCTTTACTTTTCACACAAGCCAATAAAACTTGTAATATCTTCATTAATACCACTTCTTCTGATCTTGGATCAGTCATCTCAGGTCTGCAACTTATGACATCATCAACTACCAAGTGTATGGCATCCCCAACATTGACAGTGTTCTGATTAATTACATCCAGAGTTAAAATCTTGTAATTAGATGCAAGAGCAACACCAGCAATTGGTGCACCAGTTTTGTCCGACTGAATCACATCCAAAAAAGGCTGGAGATACAAGACAGGATCTATGACATGTCAATGACTCTGCCACGAAAAAATCTGCCTCCTTGTTCAATTTCTTTGGACGTGCTCTGAACGGTTTAACCGTCTTGGATACTGAAAGTATTTCATAGATAGAATGCATCCTTCACTTGTGATTGCTTTTCTTTGTTTCAGGAACAAAAGCTGGGAGGTTTGATTGTCTGGTGGTATCGAGAAGGTTATGAATATGATAGGCTGCCGCTGTTAGGGATCCCCGGCAAGTGGTCATAGCATTGGACGGTAATTGTCGTAATGCGACGTGGTTATGTCCAGTTTGAAAGACCATGCTTGAGACGTAGCGCCGTAACTTTTCGAAGTATCCTTAATATCTTTCGTACGTCCTTAGGTTTAATTACATGAGAAAAACTTCATTTAACAGTTTTCATGTGATATTAGGGGTCTGTTGGAGTTACTAGGCAAGCAGACGTACCAACTTCAATCCTGTGCTAAGTAAGTAAGGCTGAAGGTGCAAGTTCGTACGCGGATTACGCCCAAGCTGGTTCGGTACACAAGGTTGTTTCTTCTTGGTTAAAATAATGAAGACACCTAGGTTAAAACTTGTTATGTCTCCTTCCTCCACGGGTATCGACGAAAATGAGTTGGAGGAAGACAAAACATCTCCAAGTCACCATGTTTATCTCTTTGGACAGTCTGATACGCTGCTCATGACAGAAGCGGTCCTCCACGATTGATAGCTCAGGAATTCTTAATCCAGCAGCACAAAGCAATGCCGAGAATGTCGATTTTGGAAGAAACGCTCTTTTGCCAAGAAACTTCCGTCTCATAATTGTAATAACTTCCTTGAAAACAATTTTGTAAATTTGTACCATGTCATGGATTTTGGAGATCATAGTGGATTTTAGATTGAATTAAATTCCTAAACCTTCCAAAAATTCTTGTGTTCTAGTTACTTTATGAAGTACCCTTGGATTTTAAGACCCTTGATCAATAAATCGTTCATGTAGAGTTTGAATTTTAAGGTGAAACTTCAGGCTTTGAATTTGTAACACATCTTGATCTTAACTTGTAAGAACAAAATTTCGAAATTTGTACCTCTTTTGATTTTGTAGTATGTCTTGAATTTAACTATGGCATTAAGACTTGGATTTTAATCACATGAGAATGCCTAAAGCTTCTTGAGTTGAGAATTGGAATGATGTTTTGAGTTTTAATTTTTTTTCATGACCATTAATCTTTGAAGACCATTCGTGATGCTTTGAATTAATCACCAAATGTCTCAGTACAGACCTCCTTGAGCTTTTGTATTTTATGATCTTGGATCTCAATGATAAAATTCCAAATAGACAAGTCATTCTAATGTTTCGAAGTCGTATCAAGATACTAAACTTTGAAATTTCTTGCACTTAATAATCTTAAATGAAAGTAAGAAACTTGAGTCGTATGGTGGCAAATAATGACACTTTTGGACCCCATCCTTGAATCTTGGAATTGGAATTTATTATAGATCGTATGGAAATACTTCGTAACTAGGACTCTTGAGTGATGAAAACGTTTTAGTGCAATTCAAATAATATTTTGTTAAAAATCAATGTATTCAAGAATGAAACCCTCGTATCTTGAAAGAAAACTAGAATAGCTTGAAAGTTGATGTTTCCTTTCAAATTCTCTGCAACAACCTACTTCATAAAAACGAAACAAACAACTGGTTAAACGGTTAGTTAAATCAGGAATGATGCAAGAAAACGAGGAGGTGGGATCATAAGGTCAAAAATTAGGGTGAAACAATAAGCATTCATTCAAACATGATGAACATATGAAAGAGCATGGTAACAACCAAGAAAAGACATGCAAGCATGTGACAACATCAAGCAAAGATTTCAATCAAGTCAAATGGTTACAACCATTACTAAACAAAGATATTACAATATCTAGAAGAATATGATATAGGTTCTTACAGGGCCTAACATATAAGGCAAGATCAAGTTTAAACATCTTAACAAAGATGAAGAACAATGTGGTAACAACCATCAAGACAAACAAAAGAATCATGTAATTCAAACAAGTTTAAATGCAAGCAAGTCACAACTTAAGGCAAGCATGTTATAGGGATCAAATAATGTCAAATATAGCAACATAAGACCAACAACCATGCATTGATGACAATCAAGCAAATAAGCATACAAGAAGTGTTACAAAAAATCAAGTATAAGTTCAAGGTTTCACGGGGAAAAACATACAGGTTTTGTGGTCAGAAACAAGACAAAGCAAGCCCTAACATGTTATGGTCCTTAACAAGACATATAAACAAATAGAGAGAGGGATAATGAACACTTTCAAGAGGTTACGACATCAAGAAGTATAGTATGGTTTACAAAGTTCAAAGTGTGGTTTTCAAAGATGCATTCACAAAAACAAGGATTAAACATGGTAAGATTTTGAACCAAGCAAATTTGATCATTCAAGCATGTTAACAAACACATATGGATTATGCACAATCAATATTACAAGGTAGAATCAAATTTAGATTGAGAAAAGTTTCAAAACATTAAGGTGAAAACCTTAAAAAAAACACATGATTTCCATGTGAGTAAAAGTCTTTCTAGGAAAACCATCCTTTAATTATTTACTTACTATTTGAAAATAGACATGTTGAAGAACAATTTTCAAAATGCATGGTGCAAAAATGTTGAAAAATATACAAGTTATGATGAAATCAAGTTTGTGAAGAAATCATGAGGAAAAGTGGTAAAAAAAAAGAAGGAAATGGCCTCCACAAGTGTTGAACCCATGCCCTATGTGTTGCAGGTGTAAAACATTACCAAACCTACTACAAGGCACGTGTGATAACACAATGGAAGAGAAGCAAAATAACGTTAGAACCTTAAAAATGGTAAAAATCAAAAAGAGTTGTCCCTGGCAAGGATCGAACTCGTGTGGGCAAGGCAAAGAGAGTATAAGGCGCACAAGTATTAACCACTGGGGTGGAGATACATCCAATGCATCAAACCACCCCATAAAATCATAACCTTCAAGTTAAAAAATTTCTGGGCAGAAACTTGACCTAAGCCAAGGCAAAAAACCTCAAAAAACGTAAACAATCAAACCCAGTCAATTCTTAATGGATTTTGATAAAATTTTAGTCTAACTTGATTGAAATTGAATAAGGAATGCAATGAGATCCTTAGTTTTTTTTCCTGAAAATACCTATATTTCAAAATTCGAAGACAAATGAAAAACGGAGGTAAAAGTGCATTAGGATTGGACGAAGACCCTCAAAGCATTAGAATTAAAAACTAATATCCACAAAACATTAGGATATAGTAGAGACACAACCCTCAATACATTAGGATTGGACGAAGATCCTCAAAACATTAGGATCAAAAACTAATATCCTCAAAACATTAAGATATAGTAGAGACACAACCCTCAATACATTAGGATTGGACGAAGACCCTCAAAACATTAAGATCAAAAACTAATATCCTCAAAAAATTAGGATATAGTAGAGACACAACCCTCGATACATTAGGATTGGACGACCCTCAAAACATTAGGATCAAAAACTAATATCTTCAAAACATTAGGAAATAGTAGAGACACAATCCTCAATACATTAGGATCAAAAACTAATATCCTCAAAACATTACGATATAGTAGAGACATAACCTTCAACATGTTAGGATTGGATGAAGACCCTCAAAACATTAGGACCAAAATTTAATATCCTCAAAACATTAGGATATATTAGAGACACAATCCTTAATACATTAGGATATAGTAGAGACACAACCCTTAATACATTAGGATTGTACGAAGACCCTCAAAACATTAGGATCAAAAACTAATATCCTTAAAAAATTAGTGAAATTCTAGGTACACAACAGTGGATGTTATCACGGATGTTATGACATCCACTATAACACAGACTACTGGACTTAAGCAGTAAATGGAAAGCAGTAAATAACACAAGTAATTGTTCACCCAGTTCAGTGTCAACCACACCTACATCTGGGGGCTACCAAGCCAGGGAGAAAATTCACAATTAGAAGAATTAATTCAGAGTCAAACAACCTGTTTGCACTCTTCACTTAAGACCTACCCAATGACACTTCAGCCTAGAGACCACTAGACCAGAGTTTCCCACTCACTCCCGTTCAATAACAATAGTGATATAAACCAATTCAAGATTACAGAAGAGAAATTGAAGACACACTTCAAACACACCTTGATCTTGCTTCACAGATTTGATCAAGTGACACAACACTCTTGCTTAAAAGCTTTGAGTGACACAATGAACACAACAGTTCACTAACACTAAACCAGAGCAATGATACAACAAACAATTGCTTGGCCTACACAGAATCCTAAGACTCCTAAACACACGAGAAGAACAAAGTTCTTCACTCACAAATCACACTCTCCAATTTCTCTCTAGAAGCTCTATCCTATTAGGAATGATCCTTTTATTATTTATAGCAGCATACTTGCTTTGGGCCTTGATGGAGAAATTAGGTTTACCCAAGATAAACCTCTCTTTATGAAGTTGCGCCTTTCCAATTAGGTCAAGGGTCTTCTATGTTATCCTCATCCATTCTTAACATGTCGCCTGAGATATCTAGGCTTCCTAGAATGTTTCCTGAAGTATAGTCTGAGCTAATAACAGAAAACTAAAACCTGCGCGCCCTGATGTCATACGCTTGATATCATAATATCCAGCATGACATTCAGCTTCACTTACTCTTAGCTCTCCTTGCAGAACACTCTTCATGTATGTCATAACATTAGTTATGGCATTCATACATACTCCAATGTTTTGCCACAAAATACAGCCAATCAAAAGCATCTACAAACTCCCCCTTTGGCAAATTTTTAGCTAAAACACCCTGTTACCATATCAGAGTTTACAAGTAGCAGAAATCATACCATATAACCTACCATGCAGGAAAGCTACTAACAAACTATTAGAGTTGTCTACAGTCACACAATTAGCTCTCAGCTACTCAAGATCAACCTGTTCACACAGCAGTCACACATATTTATCCAGACTGGATTCTGGATGTCAGGGCATTCAGGATGACATCCTGAAGAACACAATCACCTGTTAGGAATAACATCCTATGCTATTCCCCCTGAAAAGATGCACAGCCACACACATTCTGCAAACACCCTGCAGATACATACACATCTAGCAACTATCCTACTACTAGGTTCCATCAAGGAACACACACAACTCTAACATCAGCAACAACAACTCAACCAAGTCTTTCACTTGTTCTTCCACCTGTGAGACATACCATTCTAACACCTCTCTAACCTGTTGGTAATACCTAACACTTCTCCCCCTTTTTAGGCAAAAATTAAGGTCAAAACTAATTAAATAGGATAGATAAAAATGAGGAACATTACAGAAGTTAGGGGTCATTAAAAAAAACTGCTCATGGAGAGCATCACAAATAAAATTCATGCTGTCATAACAAATTTTTTAAACCAAAGAGCCAACAAAATCACATCAGCAACACACCACCATCAGCTCAACAACCAGCAGCCTGAGCCCCACAACAGTCTATCAGCTCATCGCTCTTCCTCCTCAGAGGCAGAACTGGAACCAATGTCATTAGCACCGGTTGAGATATTCTTCTTAGAATCTTCACCTGACTTATCCACACCATCAATACCAACTGTATTTCTTTCAAGGCTTTGAATAAACGATTCTAGCTTGATTTTTCTTGCAGTTGCTGTACTAATGGTTTCTCCTAAGTCCCTACATGTTTCCTTTAATTCAGCAATTATCATTTCTTTAGAGATGTTGGCCTTCTCATCAGAAGTGAAAACCATATCAGGGACATGTCTCCCTGCAAAGAGTTTGAAGTGCAGAGACAATGTAGACTCCCTCTTTCTGGTAGCATCACTTGAATTCAGGATCCCAGGGTATTGATTTAGGATGATCTCACGAATGAGGGAGGGAAAAGCAACAGGTAGCTTGATAGCACTGGTTGTGGAGTGCTTAATAGTCTGATCAAAGATGTATAGACCAAAATCAAAGTTAACTTTGGTACCTATGGCATGAATGATCTTGCCTAGTCCAACAACAATGGTGGATGTATGGTTGGTAGGCACCCAATTAGTAGCTCCAATTCTATGAAGAATGTCATATTTTAAACTGAGCAGTGCTGCAGACAACTTCCCTTTGGATGTCCATGTTTTGACTTGATTTGTAGTGATGATCTTGCAAACCTGGTTGTCTGAAGCAACCAATTCCGTCTCACCATCAATTGCTCGCCCCAGATATCTATTGATCATAGCAGGAGAGAAGTGCACACATTTTCCTCTGACAAACACCTTCATGAACTCCTTGCTGTTTCTATTAGAGATTGAGTCAGGTATGTTTAAAATGAACTCCTTTACCAGACCTTTGTAGCATTTGGAAAATCCAGAGATTGTCTTGAGCAGTCCAGCCTTGTTGATTAAATCCATTACCTCCTTGATCTCCAAGGCATCCTTCCCCAATTCTCTCTCAAGGGCTATTCTCCTTTGATAAACATATCTCCATTTGATTACACTGTGAATAGAGTGAAATGAGATGTTATCCAGAGGTGCCGCTGGCATAGGTTTAAGAGTTTTCTTACCAGGTGATTTCTTTAAATTGAATATGTTAGGGACATCTCTTACAACATCACCATCCGACTTAGTGTTACTATCAGTAACTTTCCTTTTCTTGGATGCAGCTGATACCTTGCTCCAAGGTTTGGATGGGCCAACATGAGTCCTTTTTCTCTGACATTTGGAAGGATTTTCTTCAAGTACAAATTTTCTTTTCTTGGTCACTAGTTTCCTGGCTATTCCAGGAGCAACATTCTTGATGAGTTCATCATCTGATGACACATCTATAACATGTTCACCATTTCCAGGAGCTTCATTCATCTCTTCCTCATTGTCAATGCTCTTGGTTTCACCATTATTTTGGCCATCATCCTGACCTTCCTCCTGTACCACATAACTATCAAGATTTTCTAGATTTTCTGTGTTAGGGTTAGTCTTAACAGAGGAAAACTCATAATTATCCTTATGATTCTTATTAGAGATTGAGAATCGATCAACCCTAGACAGAGGAATGGTGATTCCATGTACATTATGACCTTCATGGAGGGTTTTTGAAACTAGTTCATTGACAGACCCGTCATCATAGGTAGAGTCCTCTATTCTATTATAGTTGTCCGTGGAAGGTTCATGATTCTTACCTTCTTGGTCTGCATGTGAAGGTGCTGAAGTTTGGGCTTCACTATCTCTTCCAAAGGCCATGCTTAGAGGAATGGCATCCAGGATATCCTCCAGGGAGATTCTCTTGTGTTGAGAAGAGTCATGCTTGGTAGTTTTGGGAGTTTGCTGTTGAGACATTGTTGGTGACTTGGCTATAGAAGACGGGGTTTTCTGTGGTGGTTGTTTGAGGTATGCAAGGAGATGATTTTGTATGAGCAACCACAGTGGCAATCTGATAGAGTAAAGGGGCTAGAGGGATTTGCTATCAAAGGTGGATGGAACTTAATATTTTGACCAATCAGAATATGATTAATATTCAAAATACAATTCCCATTCATCATTAATTGCTATAAACTCTCTCATAAAGACACGTCCTCAACTTGCTTTGTGAATTTTCAAATTGAGTAGCCTTGAGACCTCTGGTAACCGTGTCAGTACTATGTAGATCAGTGTTTCCAACCTTCACATGAACCTTTCTCAATTGATGCTTATTATCCCTATGTCTGACTTTTTTAGATTGACCTGAGTTTGTATTGATGTCACATTACAAAGTCACGACATCCTGAGTGACATTGCTTCCTTTATAATCATTTTTCATGGACTCCATCAAATTCCAGTATAGCAAATCTAAATGACCATTCTTTGGATGTCCTTCCTTGGCTTGCCTACCAGTCTCACATTTACCATAGCATGTTCTTCCATCTAGAGGAAACTTAGGAGTTCCTCTTACTGATTCCTTGGTTATGGTCTTCTTCATCCTTTGAAGATGTCTACCTTTCTCCAACCATATTTGATCTTTCTTTTCTTCATTGATCAAGATAGTTAGGTTACTTCTGGGCTCCCATAAGTAACAGTTGTCCTTGGCTCTAGATCCCCTCATTATTTCCTCACCTTCTTCATTGGTGACAACACATTTACCCTTAGTAAATTTAACACTAAGACCTTGGTCACAGAGCTGAATGATACTGATAAGATTAACAGTCAGTTCTTTAACCAACATGACATCGTTCAGTCTTGGAACACCAGGACAATCTAGTTTTCCAGCACCTTTGATTTCTCCTCTAGCTCCATCACCAAATGTTACATGACTTGAGGAATGAGGTTTGAGGTTTACCACAAGTTTCTATATTCCAGTCATATGTCTAGAGCAGCCACTGTCAAAATATCAATCTTCTTTGGTTGGCATCCTTAGAGAAGTGTGAGATACTAAAGCCACATTCTTAGCAACCCATTGTCTTTTCTTGATAGGGGCTTCCCTTTTGGCTTTGTCTTGCTTCTGTTTCTTGACATAGCCACCCTGATTGGGTTTGCCTTGATACAGATGGCTAGGAAAATGATGCATCCTGAAGCAGAGGGGTTTAATGTGTCCAAGTTTTCCATAATAGTAACACCTATACCCTTGGAATTTGTTCTTGGTCTGGTTCCAACTTCTCTTCCTTTGATGTTGTGACATTGGTTGTGACATCCATTTTGACCTCTGATTTTCAGGCTTTGGCCTTTTTAGCTCCAAGATGGGTTTCTGTTCACCAACAAATCCTAGTCCAGACCTATTTCCTGATGTCTGACCACTCTGTAGGATTTCTTCTAGAGTGTTAGTCCCAGGGTTTAATATCCTTATGGATTTTGACATTTGCTCCATATTAGATTCCAACACGCTGACTTTACTTTTCAGATAGTCTATTATTGCAAGATGTTTTATCTTCTCAGCCTCTAATTCCATTATGAGTTTCTTCTGATGCTCTCCTTGCTGATATATTTATGTACTTCTGATGCATAACTTCTTATATGAATCTGCAAGTTCATCATAAGTTAGCTCATCTTCAATTGAATCACCATCAGATATACATAAACTGTTCATAGCAGTGACATGTTTGGCAGATTCTTCTTCTGATCCACTTTCAGAATCTCCATCAGACCAAGTGACTGCTAATCCCTTCTTTTTCTTCTTGAGATAGGTGGGACACTCAGTTTTAATGTGACCATAACCCTCACATTCATATCCCTGAACTCCTTTGTCTTGGTTAGATCTATCTTCAGATTTTTCCCTTCTGTTGGTGTCAGAAGAATTGTTCTTGGCATAAGGTTTAGACTTATGGTCTATTCTCTTGATTAATTTGTTAAATTGTCTTCCAAGCAAGGCTATTGCTTCTGATAAATTCTCCTCACTTTCACCATTATCTTCATCAGAAACTTTTTCAGCCTTTGACACAAAAGCTATGCTTTTCTTCTTTTCAGTCTGATCACACATTCCCATCTCAAAGGTTTGTAGTGAGCCAATGAGTTCCTCCACCTTCATATTGCATATGTCTTGAGCTTCTTCAATGGCAATGACCTTCATGGCAAACATTTTAGGCAAAGATCTGAGTATCTTTCTCACAAGTTTTTCTTCAGACATCTTTTCTCCCAAGGCTCCTGAGGTGTTTGCAATCTCAAGAATATTCATGTAGAATTCATGAATAGTCTCATCCTCCTTCATTCTCAGGCTTTCATATAAATTTGTTGACTTGCTCCGCGTACATAGGTCGTCGATAAGCGCTACGCATACAATGGTTGGTTTAACTCCAATAAACATATTTATTTGCTCTGCATACACTGGTCGCCCATAAATGCTCCGCATATAAGGGATGATTAAACTCCTATAAACATGTTGACTTGCTCCGCGTACATAGGTCTCTAAAAAACGCTCTGCGTACAAGGGTTGATTAAACTCCTATAAACGTGTTGACTTACTCAGCATACATAGGTGTCCATAAACGCTTTGCGCACAAGGTTTGATTAAACTCCTATAAATTTTTTGACTTGGTCTGCGTACATAGGCCGCATATAAACGCTCTTAGTACAAGGTTTAATCAAACTCCTATAAACGTGCCGACTTGCTTCGCGTACATAGAATTCCTATAAACGTTGCGCGTACAAGGGTTGATGCTACTGCTATAAACCTTTTGACTTGCTCCGTATACATAGGTCACCCATAAATGCCTAACCTACAAGGGTTGATTAAACTATTATAAATGTGTTGACTTTCTCAACGTACATAGGTCACCCCATAATTGCTCCATGTACAAGGGTTGTTTAAACTCGTATAAACGTGTTGACTTGCTCCGCGTACGTAGGTCGTCCATAAACGCTACGTGTACAATGGTTGATTTAACTCCTATAAACATGTTTATTTGCTCCGGGTACACTGGTCGCCGATAAAAGCTCCGTGTATAAGGGATGATTAAACTCATGTAAACGTGTTAAATTCCTCCGCATACATAGGTCTCCCATAAATGCTCCGTGTTCAAGGTTTGATTAATCTCCTATAAATGTGTTGACATGCTCCGCGTACATTGGTCGCCTATAAATGCTCCGCGTAAAAGGGTTGATTGAACTCGTATAACCATTTTGACTTGCTCAGTCTACATAGGTCGCCCATAAATGCCTAACCTACAAGGGTTAATTAAACTCCTATAAACGTGTTGACTTGTCCCGCGTACATATGTCGCCCATAAACGCTCTGCATACAAGGGCTGATTAAACTATTTTAAATGTGTTGACTTGATCCTAGTACACTCATAAATGCTCTGCATAAAAGGTTTATTAAACTCCTATAAACGTGTTGACTTGCTTAACGTACATAGGTTGCTGATAAATGCTCCGCGTACAAGGGTTTATTAAACTCCTATAAACGTGTCGACTTTTTCCTCATACATCGGTCGCCCATAAACCCTCCACATACAAGTTTTGATTAAACTCCTGTAAACATGTTGAGTTTCTCCGCGTACACAGGTCGTCCATAAATGCTCCGTGTATAAGGGATGATTAAACTCCTATAGACGTGTTTACTTGCTCCGCGTACATAGGTCTCCCAAAAATGCTCCGTGTACAAGGGTTCATTAAACTCCTATAAACGTGTTGACTTACACTATATACATAGGTCTCCATAAACGCTCTGCGTACAAGGTTTGATTAAAATTCTATAAACGTTTTGACTTGCTCAATGTACATAGGTTACCCCATAACCGCTCCATGTACAAGGGTAAACACGTATAAATGCATTAACTTGCTCCGCGTACATAGGTCGTCCATAAGCACTACGCGTACAATGATTGATTTAACTCCTATAAACAAGTTTATTTGCTCCGCGTACACTGGTCGCCCATAAATGCTCCGCGTACAAGGGATGATTAAACTCCTATAAACGTGTTGACTTCCTCCGCATACATAGGTCTCCCAAGAATGCTCCGCATACAAGGGTTGATTAAAATCCTATAAACGTGTTGACTTACTCAGCATACATAGGTGTCCATAAACGCTCTGCGCACAAGGTTTGATTAAACTACTATAAACCTTTTGACTTGGTCTGCGTACATAGGCCGCATATAAACACTCTGAGTACAAGGTTTAATTAAAATCCTATAAACGTGTTGACTTGCTCCACATACATAGGACTCCTATAAACATTGCGCGTACAAGGCTTGATGTTACTGCTATAAACTTTTTGACTTACTGCGTATACATAGATCGTTCAAAAATGCATGACCTACAAGGGTTGATTAAACTCCTATAAACGTGTTGACTTTCTCAACGTACATAGGTCACCCCATAACTGCTCCACGTACAAGGGTTGTTTAAACTCGTATAAATGTGTTGACTTGCTCCGCGTACATAGGTCATCCATAAATGCTACGTGTATAATGATCGATTTAACTCCTATAAACATGTTTATTTGCTTCGCGTACACTGGTCGCCGATAAATGCTCCGTGTACAGGGGATGATTAAACTCATAAACGTGTTGACTTCCTCCCCATACATAGGTCTCCCATAAACGCTTCGTGTTCAAGGTTTGATTAAACTCTTATAAATATGTTGACTTGCTCGGCATACATTGGTCGCCTATAAATGCTCCGCGTAAAAGGGTTGATTGAACTCGTATAAAAATTTTGACTTGCTCTGTGTACATAGGTCTCCCATAAATTCCTAACCTACAAGGGTTAATTAAACTCCGATAAACATGTTGACTTGCTCCGCGTACATATGTCGCCCATAAACACTCTGCATACAAGGGTTGATTAAACTGTTTTAAATGTGTTGACATAATCCTATTTCACTCATAAATGCTCTGCGTACAAGGTTTATTAAACTCCTATAAACGTGTTGACTTGCTTAACGTATATAGGTCACTGATAAATGATCCGTGTACAAGGGTTTATTAAACTCCTATAAACGTGTCGACTTGTTCCACGTACATAGGTCGCCCATAAACGCTCCACGTACAAGTTTTGATTAAACTCCTATAAACATGTTGACTTTCTCCGCGTACATAGGTCGCCTATAAACGCTCTTCGTACAAGGGTTCGTTAAACTTCTATAAACATGTTAACTTACTCTGCATACATTGGTCGCTCACAAACTCTCTACGTACAAGGGTTGATTAAACTCCTTTAAATGTGTTGAGTTACTCCGCGTAAATAGTTCGCCTATAAATGCTCAATTTACAAGGGTTGATTAAACTCCTATAAACGTGTTGACTTTCTCAACGTACATAGGTCACCCCATAACCGTTCAACTTACAAGGGTTGTTTAAACTCGTATAAACATGTTGACTTGCTCCGCGTACATAGGTCGACCATAAGCGCTACGCGTGCAATGGTTGATTTAACTCCTATAAACATGTTTATTTGCTCCGCGTACACTGGTCGCCCAAAATGCGCCACGTACAAGGGATGATTAAATTCCTATAAACGTGTTAACTTGCTCCGCGTACGTAGGTCTCACAAAAAAGCTCCGCGTACAAGGGTTGATTAAACTCCTATAGACGTGTTGACTTACTCAACATACATAGGTGTCTATAAACGCTCTGCGCACAAGGTTTGATTAAACTCCTATAAACCTTTTTTACTTGGTCTGCGTACATAGGCCGCATATAAACGCTCTTAGTACAAGGGTTAATCAAACTCCTATAAACGTGTCGACTTGCTCCGCGTACATAGAAATCCTATAAACGTTGCGCGTACAAGGGTTGATGCTACTGCTATAAACCTTTTGACTTGCTCCGTATACATAGGTCACCCATAAATGCCTAACCTACAAGGGTTGATTAAACTATTATAAACATGTTGACTTTCTCAACGTACATAGGTCACCCCATAACTGTTCCACGTACAAGGGTTGTTTAAACTCGTATAAACGTTTTGACTTGCTCCGCGTACATAGGTCTTCCATAAGCGCTACGTGTACAATGGTTGATTTAACTCCTATAAACATGTTTATTTGATCCGCGTACGCTGGTCGCCGATAAATGCTCCGTGTATAACGGATGATTAAACTCATATAAACATGTTAAATTCCTCCGCATACATAGGTCGCCCATAAATGCTCTGTGTTCAAGGTTTTATTAAACTCCTATAAATGTGTTGACATGCTCCGCGTACATTGGTCGCCTATAAATACTCCACATAAAAAGGTTGATTGAACTCGTATAACCATTTTGACTTGCTCAGTCTACATAGGTCGCCCATAAATGCCTAACCTACAAGGGTTAATTAAACTCCTATAAACGTGTTGACTTGCTCCGCGTACATATGTCGCCCATAAACGCTCTGCATACAAGGGTTGATTAAACTATTTTAAATGTGTTGACTTGATCCTAGTTCACTCATAAATACTCTGCATAAAAGGTTTATTAAACTCCTATAAACGTGTTGACTTGCTTAACGTACATAGGTTGCTGATAAATGCTCCGCGTACAAGGGTTTATTAAACTCCTATAAACGTGTCGACTTGTTCCTCATACATCGGTCGCCTATAAACCCTCCACATACATGTTTTGATTAAACTCCTGTAAACGTGTTGAGTTTCTCCGCGTACACAGGTCGTCCATAAATGCTTCGCGTATAAGGGATGATTAAACTCCTATAAACGTGTTTACTTGCTCCGCGTACATAGGTCTCCCGAAAATGCTCTGTGTACAAGGGTTCATTAAACTCCTATAAACGTGTTGACTTACACTGCATACATAGGTCTCCATAAACGTTCTGCGTACAAGGTTTGATTAAACTTCTATAAACGTTTTGACTTGCTCAATGTACATAGGTTACCCCATAACCGCTCCATGTACAAGGGTAAACGCGTATAAACGCGTTAACTTGCTCCGCATACATAGGTCGTCCATAAGCGCTACGCGTACAATGGTTGATTTAACTCCTATAAACAAGTTTATTTGCTCCGCGTACACTGGTCGCCCATAAATGCTCCGCGTACAAGGGATGATTAAACTCCTATAAACGTGTTGACTTCCTCCGCATACATAGGTCTCCCAAGAATGCTCCGCATACAAGGTTTGATTAAAATCCTATAAACGTGTTGACTTACTCAACATATACAAGGTTCGTTAAACTTCTATAAACATGTTAACTTACTCCGCATACATAGGTCGCTCACAAACTCTCTACGTACAAGGGTTGATTAAACTCCTTTAAATGTGTTGACTTACTCCGCGTAAATAGTTCGCCTATAAACGCTCAATTTACAAGGGTTGATTAAACTCCTATAAACGTGTTGACTTTCTCAACGTACATAGGTCACCCCATAACCGTTCAACTTACAAGGGTTGTTTAAACTCGTATAAACATGTTGACTTGCTCCACGTACATAGGTCGACCATAAGTGCTACGCGTGCAATGGTTGATTTAACTCCTATAAACATGTTTATTTGCTCCGCGTACACTGGTCGCCCAAAATGCGCCACGTACAAGGGATGATTAAACTCCTATAAACGTGTTAACTTGCTCCGCGTAATTAGGTCTCCCAAAAAAGCTCCGCGTACAAGGGTTGATTAAACTCCTATAGACGTGTTGACTTACTCAGCATACATAGGTGTCTATAAATGCTCTGCGCACAAGGTTTGATTAAACTCCTATAAACTTTTTTTACTTGGTCTGCGTACATAGGCCACATATAAACGCTCTTAGTACAAGGTTTAATCAAACTCCTATAAACGTGCCTACTTGCTCCGCGTACATAGAATTCCTATAAACGTTGCGCGTACAAGGGTTGATGCCACTACTATAAACCTTTTGACTTGCTCCGTATACATAGGTCACCCATAAATGCTTAACCTACAAGGGTTGATTAAACTATTATAACTGTGTAAACTTTCTCAACGTACATAGGTCACCCCATAACCGCTCCACGTACAAGGGTTGTTTAAACTCGTATAAACGTGTTGACTTGCTCCACGTACATAGGTCATCCATATACGCTACGTGTAAAATGGTTGATTTAACTCCTATAAACATGTTTATTTGCTCCGCGTACATTGGTCGCTGATAAATGCTTCGTGTACAAGGGATGATTAAACTCATATAAACGTGTTGACTTCCTCCGCATTCATAGGTCGCCCATAAATGCTCCGCGTTCATGGTTGGATTAAACTCCTATAAATGTGTTGAGTTGCTCGGCGTACATTGGTCGGCAATAAACGCTCCGCGTAAAAGGGTTGATTGAACTCGTATAAGCATTTTGACTTGCTTCGTGTACATAGGTCGCCCATAAATGCCTAACCTACAACGGTTAATTAAACTCCTATAAACGTGTTGACTTGCTCCGTGTACATATGTTGCCCATAAACTCTCTGCATACAATGGTTGATTAAACTATTTTAAATGTGTTGACTTGATCCTAGTTCACTCGTAAATGCTCTGTGTACAAGGTTTATTTAACTCCTATAAATGTGTTGACATGCTTAACGTACATCGGTCGCTGATAAATGCTCCATGTACAAGGGTTTATTAAACTCTTATAAACGTGTCGACTTATTCCTCAGCATACATAGGTCGCCCATAAATGCTCTGTGTTCATGGTTGGATTAAACTCCTATAAATGTGTTGAGTTGCTCGGCGTACACTGGTCGCCGATAAACGCTCCGCGTAAAAGGGTTGATTGAACTCGTATAAACATTTTGACTTGCTCCATGTACATAGGTCGCCCTTAAATGCCTAACCTACAATGGTTAATTAAACCCCTACAAACGTGTTGACTTGCTCCGATATGTTGCCCATAAACGCTCTGCATACAAGGGTTGAATAAACTATTTTAAATGTGCTGACTTGATCCTAGTTCACTCATAAATGCTCTGCGTACAAGGTTTATTAAACTCCTATAATTGTGTTGACATGCTTAACGTACATCGGTCACTGATAAATGCTTTGCGTACAAGGGTTTATTAAACTCTTATAAACGAGTAGACTTGTTCCTCGTACATAGGTCGCCCATAAATGCTCCACGTACAAGTTTTGATTAAACTCCTAAAAACATGTTAACTTTCTCCACGTACATAGGCCGCCCATAAACGCTCTTCGTACATGGGTTCATTAAACTTCTATAAAAGTGTTGACTTACTCCGCGTGCATAGGTCACTCACAAACGCTCTACGTACAAGGGTTGATTAAACTCATTTAAATGTGTTGACTTGCTCCGCGTGCATAGGCCGCTCATAAATGCTCCATGTACAAGGGTTGATTAAACTCCTATAAACGTGTTGACTTTCTCAGCATACATAGGTCCCCTATAACTGCACCACGTACAAGGGTTGATTAAACTCGTATAAACATGTTGACTTGCTCTGCGTACATAGGTCACCCATAAACGCTACGCGTACAAGGGTTGATTCAACTCGTATAAACATTTTTATTTGCTCCGCGTACACAGGTCGTCCATAAATGCTCCGCGTACAAGGCATGATTAAACTCCTATAAACGTGTTGACTTGCTCCGCGTACATAGGTCTCCAAAAAACGCTCTGCATACAAGGGTTCATTAAACTCCTATAAACGTGTTGACTTACTCCGCATATAAAGGTCTCCATAAATCTTCAGTGTACAAGGATTGATTAAACTCCTATAAAAGTTTTGACTTGCTCTGCATACATAGGCCACATATAAACGCTCCGTATACAAGGGTTAATTAAAATCTTATAAACGTGTTGCTTGCTCCACGTATATAGGTCGCTGATAAATGCTCCTTGTCCAAGGGTTTATTAAACTCCTATAAACATGTTGACTTGATCTGCGTACCAAGGTCACCCATAACTGTTCCACGTACAATGTTAGATTAAACTCCTATAAACGTGTTGACTCTCTCTGCGTATATAGGTCGCCCATAAACGCTCTGCGTACAAGGGTTCATTAAACATATATAAACATGTTGACTTGCTCCGCGTACATAGGTCGCTCACAAATGCTCTGCATGCAAGAGTTGATTAAACTCCTTTAACCGTGTTGACTTACTCCGCGTACATAGGTCTCCCATAAACATTCCGTGTACAAGGATTGATTAAACTCCAATAAACATGTCGACTTTCTCAGCGTACATATGTCCCCGATAACCGCTCCAACTACAAGGGTTGTTTAAACTCGTATAAACATGTTGACTTGCTCCGCGTACATAGGTCACCCATAAATGCTACGTGTACAAGGGTTGATTTAACTCCTATAAACATGTTTATTTTCTCCGCGTACATATGTCGCCCATAAATGCTCCGCGTACAAGGGATGATTAAACTCCAATAAACGTGTTGACTTGCTCCGCGTATATAGCTCTTCCAAAAACGCTTTGTGTACAAGGGTTGATTAAACTCCTTTAAACATGTTGACTTAATCCACATTCATAGGTCTCCGTAAACACTATGTGTACAAGGTTTAATTAAACTCCTATAAAATTTTGAATTGCTCTGCGTGCATAGGTCGCATATAAACGCTCCGCGTACAAGGGTTAATTAAACTCCTATAAATGTGTTGATTTGCTCCGCGTACATAGGTCTCCTATAAACGCTCCACGTACAAGGGTTGACTATACTGCTATAAACTTTTTGACTTGCTCGGTATACATAGGTCGCCCACAAATGCCTAACCTAAAAGGGTTGATTAAACTCCTATAAACGTGTTGACTTGCTCCCCGTACATAGGTCGCCAATAAACACTCTGCATAAATAGGTTGATTAACTATTTTAAATGTGTTGAGTTGTTCCTAGTTCACCCATAAACGCTCCGCGTATAAGGTATATTAAAATTTTATAAACGGGTCGACTTGCTCCACGTACATAAGTCGCTGATAAATGCTCCGCGTACAAGGGTTTATTAAACTCCTATAAACCTGTCGACTTGCTCCGCGTACATAGGTTACGCATAAACACTCTGTGTACAAGGTTTTATTAAACTCCTTTAAACATGTTGACTTTTTCCGTGTAGATAGGTCACCCATAAACACTCCACGTACAAGTGTGATTAAACTCCTATAAACGTGTTGACTTTCTCCGCGTGCCTAGGACGCTCAGAAACGCTCTTCGTACATGGGTTAATTAAACTCCTTTAACCGTGTTGACTTACTCCGCGTGCATAGGTCGCCTATAAACGCTCAGTGTACAAGGGTTGATTAAACTCCTATAAACATGTTGTCTTTCTCAGCATACATAGGTCCCCAATAAATGCTACACGTACAAGGGTGGATTCAACTCCTATAAACATGTTTATTTGCTCCGCATACACAGGTCGTTAATAAATGCTCCGCGTAGAAGGGATGATTAAACTCCTATAAACATGTTGACTTGCTCCGCGCACACAGGTCTCTGAAAAACGCTCTGCATACAAGGGTCCATTAAACTCCTATAAACGTGTTGACTTACTCTGCATACATAGGTCCTCATAAACGTTCTGCGTATAAGGTTTGATTAAACTCCTATAAACGTTTTGGCTTCCTCTATCTATATAGGCCGCATATAAATGTTCCGCGTACAAGGGTTAATTAAACTCCTATAAGTGTGTTAACTTGCTCCACGTATATAGGTCGCTGATAAATGCTCTGCATAGAAGGGTCTATTAAACTCCTTTAAACGTGTTGACTTGCTCCGCGTGCATAGGTCTCCATAAACGCTCCGCGTACAAGGCGTCGTGGTGAAAATCGGATACCAAATTATTGATTAGTTTGAATCTTGAATTCATTTTGCAACCGAACTTTGATTTGTCCAAAGGAAGGGATAAAGATCGAAATTCCCACAATGCAATGCAAATAAAAGGTTTAGAGAGTTTATAGGTTCGGGGGTTGGTTAAACTTAGGGAAGGTGCTAGCATCCTAAATTTCTGTAGTACTCTACAGGAACCCCTTGTTTTATGTTTGTTTATTGCTATGTGTTTATCTGCTTAAGGTATGAAAGACCCTAGTGGTTTATTTCTAAGTATACTCGATAAGATATCGCATATTATGCCTACATATCCTTACGGGAGTGGAATCAGAGTATTCGTAGTTCCCCTAAAGGGTTTGAGGAGTTCTTTGACTGTGGTCAAAGTTCCTACGGGTTTAGGGTAGTTGATTGATTGATTTTAGGAGAAGAGATGTGTCTTAATTTTAAGGGAGATATAACCGCCACAAGTTGTAGGAAAATAGTCTTTGCATCGTCTTAAGAAAAGGACTTACGTACTCGGATAGGGATCAACGAGGTACACCTTTATCTCTCTTAAGGCAAAGTCCATACGGCTTGATTGTATTGATGTGGGGTGGAGATTCTATCTCGCTTAAGATGATTTGGCATCTTTCTCTAATGTGTTTGAATATTGTTTGTGTTGTGTTATTTGAATTGTTTTGTCTATGTTGTAAGATAAAGGTCCTTCTTATGGGGTAGGATCTATCCTAGGAGATCGACTTGAGTGGGATCAAGGATCAAGGGGAGAATGATGCAAATGTGGATGCACTACACACAATTGTTGAATCATGTGTAGGATTTTCCTTTGGGCGGAATGCTATGCGATAGAAGTAAATTGCGGTAATGTAAATGCGGAGATGTAAAGGGCGAATAAGTAAACATACACATACGCATGAAAGCGCTGAAGTGTGTGAGAGTGAATGTGTCGTGAATGTGATGGTGCACGATTAAGTTGTGTTTTTACGTTGTTGTTTGATTTTAATCGTCTGATTTGATTTTAGTAAAAAAAGGAGTTGTATTTGATTATTTTGGGCGGATTGATTTTAAGCGGGAAGTTGTATTAGTTTAGCGAGTTGATTTTAATGATTAATTTGAGGAAAGAATTAGATTAATTGGTGAGGTTGATTTTATAAAATGTTAATTTAATTTTATTAGTAAAAAGGTTTTAGATGCGCATTAATTTTAAATAAATTAGATTTAATAAATAAAAATGTTTTTTTCCAGATATCCTCACAAAAAATTAATTAATTTAGATTGAATAAAAGGTTTATAGTAATTATTCTAAAAGTTGTTTTTAAGTATAAAATGATTTTTTAAAAGGTATATTATTAATTATTTAGAGAAAGAATTTATTTAGTTTATTTAAAATAAAAAAGAAGATTAAAACAAAAACTAATTAAATAGTTAATTTTAAAAGAGTTATTAGTTCGTTTTAAAAAAACCATAATCAATTGATTATTGGTCTATTAACAGAATAATTAATTAAGCGTGGTGTTAGTGAGTGTATGTGTGGGTGATTTGTGATTATTACATCAGTAAACAAAAAGCAAAACACCAAACCCTAAATTCCCCCCCCCCCCCCAAATCGCGCATCATCCCCTCTTCCGTCTCACGCCTCCTCTCGATCTCTCTCCGCCTCTCCTCTATTTTCTTCTTCTCCAACTTCGAATTTCCCACAACACAATAAAAAACAATAGCCTGTCAGTGTTAGTAAAAAAAGGGACTCACGGTTTTAGGTTTTCCTTTCAGGGGTTCCTTTGATAGTGGATCGAAAGCGAAAAAGGTTCCCGATGGCGAATGGGTAGTGGGACGCGACTCGTGAACTCCGGTGACGGCCTTGTGGCGACGATGGCGGCCGGAGGTCGGCGAAAAGAAGGGCGATTCGCAGATTTGCAGTTGAGAGAGGAACCGAAAAGATAAGTTCCTTTTGTTTTTTAGGGTTTTGAGTGGGGATTTGGTTATTTTTGTGAATCTTCCCCTTCTGATTGTGGATTTTCCCCTTTTTCGCGATAGCTTTTTTTTTCTTCCTCTTTTTCGATTTCAATCTTCTCTTTATATAGCTCTTGAATGAGAACAATTTTGAATGATAACTTGAATGCTGATTTGGTTGTTGATTGGGATTTCCTTTCTGGTTCAGGCATGTATTTGAAAACTTTCCTGTTTCGGTGATTGTAGTAATGAGCCACTGATTAATTTCGAGATTAGATTTGGATTTCTGAATAGGATATTCTATCTCCATGGAATATGCTCTAACCGTTTCTTTGTGTGACCTGGCAGGTGTAACTAGCGATTGTTTGGGTCGAATGATGAATTAGGAGTCCAGAGGTGCGGATTCGTGTTTGGGGTGTGTCTAACGGGAACCTTCACGAGAAACTGGCGATGAAGAATAGAAGTCTCAAGTGCTCGCAGGGTGTATTCCTTCAATTCAATTTTTATTTCTCTGGTTTTTTTCAAATTTGTCGCGTATTTGACCCTCGTTTCTTCATAGAACCATCAATCCTCTTAGACATTTGAATCTTTGGAATTTGTATCCTGGATCTGAACTCAATTAATTCTTTGAATTGTTTTGTTTTGACAGTGTTGGTGTTTCGTTGCAGGTGCTTCAGCTGTCTTGAAATGGATGGAAGTAACAGGTGCCGGTTTATGTTGGTATTTGTTGATTTAGCTTAAGTCATGAGTGTAGATTTTGGTTTCGACCTGGTGTGTAGGATCTGGATTCATCAGCTTATGTGAGTCTTAGTGCCGTCACTCATGTCCTGAACTAAAATCAATTGATTCGAATGTTATTATGAAAATACTCATCTTCTTTGTGATATAGGAACGGTCTCGTTGTGTCTCAAATACAACTCGTGGATTAAGCTCGAATTGCAGCGTTGCTTGCGTGTTTTGATTACTGATCGCGTTGCTTTGGCCGGTTGAAGGGAGCTGCGGACGTTCGTGAGCTGGTTGCGCAGGAGAGGAGAAAAGAGTGATACCTCTGAAATACTCAAGTTAAAATGTCAAGTGATAGTGCAGTAAGGTACTGTGGTACGTTCTTCTTGTTGCTAGTTTGTTGGCTGATTAACTCTTGTCTTGCTCTTCTCTTTTTTTTACATTTGGCTATACATTTACTAACACTAACCATACATTTCGTTTACGAATCACGGTTACCCAGTTGATGGGCAAACAGACAGGCCATCTTGAGGGCTCAGTGAAGAAACACCAGTACTACTAGCTTTGGCAAACCCACATATTGCTTTGAAGCATTGCACTGTAACCTGTGTACCAGCATGAAATTACAGCAAGACATTCTTCTACTTCTGCAAGGGCGAGATATGATGCCTCACGGGACCGCCAAAGCCTGGATCCACATTGAACTAGCAAATCTTCATTACTGAGATCTAAGTTTTCATCAAAGGTTTTCTTTGAGCCAACCACTAGTGATTTCCATATGTGTACCATTGCATCCTGTACGCTTATATGCGTAATGAGGCTTTATCAACCGTGGCACGTGAAGACTCCACAATTTAAACAGTGTCCCGGTTGAATATGAGTAGAGGCTTTATTTGATTGAATGCATGAAGGCATATTTCATAGATGTCGTCATTCTTGATATCTCTGTTAGCAATAAGGAAGTGTTTGATTTTCTGCTTTTCACACTCAGGTACCCTGTTCCTTCTTCAATTTGGTGTACGTGAGTGATATTCTGTGAAACTCATGCTCTGTGCACTGTGATTCTTCTCTGCAATGCTTATGCTGCAGATGTATGGTTGTGTTTTGACCGCATGTTCTTGCTACTGTTGTATTAATGTTATCAATTCTGTATTTAAAGTTATGTACTTGGTGTAGGGACTTTAATTTGAAGTTCAGGACCAATGTTCTGCAGTTTAAACATGGGTGTTCTATTGGATCCATTAGGGCCCCTTTTACATTTGTGCAGACATTAGCCATCATGTTCATCCTTTTGGACTTAATTGATTTTTATGTCCTGAGGTTTTGTTCTTTCGCAGGTGTGACAATGAATGTGTAGTAGAAACGATACGTCAGATACTAGCTTGCGAATGCGACAAAGCTTTGGAAGATGCATTGGTGTGGAGGTGGCGTTGTTATGAAAGAATCCCCAAAATCCTTACATGTGGGAGGAGCGGGAAGCGCGTCATTATCAACAGTCGGAGTTTGGTTTAGAGATTCAAGAACCAAGAAGCTGCCAACGAAGGAGAGTATGAATTCAACAAATTTCCGGAGTCGAAAACTGATCTCGGACTTGTAGTGTGTCATTACCAATCAATAACCTAGTTGTAAAGTAGTTGGAAATACTCTTAGAGGATAATATCTAGGGAACAAATTAATGTGATTAAAGTATTGTTCCAAGAACCACCGATGCTTTGCTTATTTGCCATTGCCAGCTGTATGATTGAGTAGGCAATGTATAGATCTCATATACGGGTTGTGTTGCAGAACCACAGTTATTACAAGGATGAGGAAAGGTGACTGGTTTTCAATCTAAAATAAATATGCGTTGAACGTGCTTCATAATCGTAGACTTTTCTTGAAAACCGTGCTTTGGCGAGAACACTTTAGATAGTTGCTTTGATCTAAAATCGAAATTCAGGTGTTACCGGTAATGACATAAATTTGCTATAACCCATCCTCACCACTCGATGACAAAATTACTCTCAAATTGGTTTTCCGTACTTGACGATTTAAATGATCTTGAACCCGTTATGAGAGCTAAACTTGAACATGAGAGTGTAATATCAAAATATTCTCCTACATCTTTTGTCAGCCTCCATCACGATTTAACTTATAGAAATTCCTCTAATGGCTTTTGGTCAATCTTAGAACCCTTTAAATTTCGATATTTCACAAATGAAGAACCAATTTAAACCAAAGCGATCCTTAATTCTTGAGTCTACACCATCTTGCACTAGAAAGCTTGATTTAAGGGGATATAGACATAAGAATCAACTTGAGGCGTGTTTTGAAGCGAAATAACCCTGCACACATTCGTTAGCCTCATATAAAAGTGAAAGGTAAAACGAAAGAAAACACCCAAAGAGGTGGAATCTTAAGGTCAAAAATTAGGGTGCAACAGATACCCCTATTTAAGTTACTCCTATTCGGAGATATGGAGATAGAAATCTTCGTCTCGACGAGATAGGAGGGACTTAAATACAAACATTGCACGAATTTTTGGCCATAAGAAACCACCGAATGCATATGATATGCAATGATATGAGAAATGCAAGAAAAACAGTCCTATGGAGACAAGACGCCACAGGGGAAAAGTCTAGACACAAAACATGGGAAAAACATGCTTAACAAAGCGAGAAAAAAATGACAATCACAAAGTGTCTGTAAAATATGTTATGGAGAACTTGGAAGAGAAATTCTCTGGAGGAATCTGTTGTATATGTCAAAATGTAACTGATTCAAGACATCATCTGTAGAAGTCTACTGTCGAGACTTTTGACTGTAATTGAGAATACTTTTGCCAAAATATTTACTATTAAAATCTGTAAGGAATCTACTACCGAGATTCTGTGTTGAAGTCTGTTGGAGAAATACTTCTGATGAAGTCTTTTGGAAGTCTACCGCCGAGATTAACCAGGAAATGAAATAGGGCTACCTACTGTTGAGGTCTTCTGGGAATCTACTGCCGAGATTAACCAGGAACTACCTACTACCGAGGTCTTCTGGGAATCTACTGCCGAGATTAACCAGGAACTACCTACTGCCAAGGTCTTCTGGGAATCTACTGCCGAGATTAACCAGGAACTACCTACTGCCGAGGTCTTCTGGGAATCTACTGCCGAGATTAACCAGGAACTACCTACTGCCGAGATTAACCAGGAGCTGTAAGATGTTCGAATGATTGTCGTTGTAGACTGTAGTTGTCGTTGTAGACTGTAGTTGTCGTTGTAGACTATAGTTTTAAATTGTTGTTGTCAATGCAGATGTAGTTCATTGTAGAACTTATAGTTGAACTTCTTGGCTGTGAGCCATAATGTATTCTAAATGTAATTGAGATTGTAAAACTTCACCGGGGATCTTCGGAAGAGATGTAAGCCGGTTGAATTGTAATGTATGTCTTCCCAGATAAAGAGAGACTATTGCGATAAACTTCTTCGACTTCTTCGGGGAGATGCCACTGCTGGAAGTAAACTTGTGTGATGAACTCGCTGGGGGAATATATTCCTGGGGAGTACCTTTGTTGTCGTAAAAATATGTGAATTCTCAAACGAAGAGAAATGTCTGTAACTGTCTTCTCTGTTGAATCAGTAATGGTGAAGGACCCACTGAGGGTAAATGATATGTCCTGTGAAAACTGTCGTTTGTCGTTTTGAACAAAGCTCCTGATCAAAACGAGTTGCTCAAATAAAGAGATTGTTGTAGATATTTTGAGAAAAATTTGTGACACTATTGTTGAAGAAATGTTTGTCTTCCTGAACATTCTTCATGGGGAATAGGGTGAAAAATAAATGCACACTTAATACATGTTCAAAAGGTTGGAGACGTCCACGATGTGATCGCCAAAAACCGAAGTTCGATCCGGGAAGTAGTCGAAAAGAAACTGTCAAGCAAGACTTGTCCAATGAGGTATGAACTCAAATGGGATTGTACTAAAATAACCATCTTCCATGGGGAAAAATGAAACATTGTGCTTTTCTGCCTAGGGTCGACAAATCTAATTGGAGGGATAAGACGCACCCAAACACCTAGGGATAACTATAGCCAAAGTGATAGAATAAAACAAACGCAAAGAATGTAAAAATGCACATGCCATGTTGTCTACTTATATGCGATGCGTATGCTTATGCTGACAAAACAAACGAAAAGAGGTGACCGGAGATAAACATCTCGGCCAATCTTCACAGATAGAAGTACCACTGGGGATTGACGGAGAGCCAAATATGGGATCACCATCCTGTTTCAGAGCTTCACAAGCTTCTCTTGGGGGAGTAGAGATCAATATGCTTGGGGATGTAACATCTTGACGAGGTTGTATGGATTTGTAGACGGAGGTATCCAAATTGATGCTTCGTAGAGGATAAAATAAATACCCTGGGTCATTGCGGTTGTTGATCATGTCGGAGTTGAGCTTCCTGGGAATGAAATAAACATCCGCTTCACTTCAAAGTTTCAAATGCCCCAAGTCACATGGTGTAGAAAAACATCTCGAGAGGATTTTATAGAAAACATGATGTCCAAATGCCCCACTGTTTTCAAACTCTTGGAGAGATTCGCCGAATCTCGACATAACTGCCCCTGATTGGCGGTATAACTGAGTCTTCCAATTTGTGCTTTAGATGAAAGCCAAACTCGTACGGATCAAACTTCTTGAAAACTAAATTTCCCCAGGTTGGCAAAGTCTTCAAATCCATCAACGTCCGTTTGTAATCTTTCTAAGATGTCAAGCGCATTTAGCAAGTCAGAAATGTTAATTTCGAAACGGGTAATGCACCACGTTTGTCTTGAAGTTTTTTGAAAAGAGATATCGCAATAACTTGTGATCGAAACCACTAGTTAGGATATAAATTAAAAATTATTTATAAAGCCGATTTAATTTGAGCATAGCTCAAGGAGTCAGGGAACCATATCTCATCGAGTATGCTTTCGAACTGAACCTTACTTCAATTAGGACTTTGAAGGTTGTATATGGGCTTAATTTAGGACTTGTAAAGCGGAGGAATAGAGGGTTAATATATTTATGCCCACCCAATTTTTGGAAGATGTTCATTATTTTTGATATTACCCTGCCCCAGGCCAAAAACGAGATTTCGGTTTGGGAGGAAAAACAAATCTTTTCTCAAGGCTTAAAAAGAGGGTTTAACTATGTTGATGTTTAGATGGTTGAAATAATGCCTTACATCATCAGTAGGATTATTATTCAAATCATACAACAAGAGATCATGTGTTTTACTTCATCATCCTCCTTCCAATTCTCTATCAGAGCAAGAGATCGGGTAAAGTCGGCATCATAAATAATTTTGAAAACAGTTTGAGTGAAAATAAATGGATTTCTTCAAGACGAATACATATGCATTACTTATTCAAAATAACAAGTTCTTACATGCCAAAAATACTTTTAATCAAAGAAATAAAACACAAAAGCAAACGAAAGTAGATAGGTGATCAGCATAACGGTGTTCCATTCAAGACTGGTCTTTCTCCTTTGAAGGTCAGCACTTCGTTATCAATCATTTCTTGGACTTTCTCTTGAAAAAATTTGCACTCTTCAATCGAATGCCCCAACGCTCCATCATGGAATTCACAGCTGGCGTTTTGGTTGAACCATGGTGGACGAGAGTTCATAATTCTAGTCCTTCTGGGTGTCATTACCGAGTTTCGGATGAAATAAGACAAAAGTTTACTGTGAGACATCGGGATAAGATCAAACCAACGAGTTTCTTCTTTTGGAATACTCAGGGGTATTTTCTGATTTTGAAGCCGTCTTCGAACCTGTCGATTCTGATGCTGATCTAGAGACGTCAACCTTCGCTTATGTGGTAGTCGCTGCTCGTGCTGAACAGGCGCTTCATACTGATGTTGAGGATAAGGTATTGGAACCGGATCTGGCAGGATTTGAGAGGAATCCCAAACTGAATTAATATCAACGCTTCTTTCCTCTAGGGAATCATTCACTGAAACTTCTTCATTAGCTTGGTCATTCAAGTCATCTTGGATTCTTCCACTTTTGAGTGCATTCTCGATGTTTACTCCGACTTCTATAATTTTGGAGAAATCTGATGGTATAGCGCCTACCATCCTAACAAAATAAGAGTCTGACAGCGTTCTTAGAAACATCTTGCTTAAATCTTTCTCTGGAAGTGGTGGACGAACTTGGGCTGCCAATTCTTTCCATCGCTGAGCATATTCCCTGAAAGATTCATCATCATTCTTACTCATTCTTTCTAGTTGATCACTTTCTGGGGCCATGTCCAAATTATAATGGTATTGCTTCGTGAAAGCATCGACTAAGTTTCTCCAAGACTGAATACAGTTCCTTTGTAGCTTCATATACCATATCAAGGATGCCCCAGATAAGCTTTCTTGAAAGCAGTGCATCATCAATTCATCATTGTCAACATAGGCAGCCATCTTTCGACAAAACATTGTCAAATGGCATCTTGGACAACTAACACCTTTGTAAACCTCAAAGATAGGCATCTTGAACTTCAGAGGAATGATTACACCTGGAACCGGACATAGGTCACGAGCATCAAGGTCAAATGCATTTTCTTCTTTCACTATTTTCAATTGCCCTTTAAAATCACGTAAGTCTTTCTCCATTGCTATGAATCTAGGATCATCCATCTTTATCTTAGCATGAACATTCTGAAGATTAGGTACATGCTGTAGAGGTTGGGAAGCTTGACCAACCAAGTTATCTTGCACGGGCCGAGGTTGGGTAGGAACATGCACTTGTTGAACATTGTTATCAGAGGGAAGATTAAATAACGGATTAGTCATCATTCTGAAGCCGGTCATAGAGTCCATATCTTTATTCTCTTTATTATCCTTCGGTAGTACCTCAAGCTTGGTCTGATGGTCGAGATGTCAGCTGACGAGACAAAGAGAGAGAGACGGAATGAGGACGCGGTAGAGAAGAGACACATGCACATGCTAATGCAAACAAAATGCAGGTGCAGGATGAGTAGGACTTCATGGGATTCCTCTATTTATGGGCATTGCAATAAAAGGAAAACGTTTTATTAAATCGGAACGGATTACATAAATATTCTTTTAAAGAGTCCCAAATAAAAGCTAAATAAAAGCTAGTAAAGACACTAAAGAAGTTTTGAATTATGCTGCCTGAGCTGCTCCTCCAACTGAGCCTTCTCACGGGTGAGATTTTCCACAATCATCTTCCAGACGGTACATTGAGATTCGGAGGAAAATAAATCCTCCAACACCTTCCTTCTCTTGTAGGGGAGTAGTTCTTCATCCTTCAATTGTAATTGCTCTTGAAGTTTAACATTCTGCTCCTGAAGTTCATTCTCATGTGTCTGAAATTCTTTCTTCTGTTTCTGAAATTCCTTTTCTCGTTCTTGAGATTCCTTCTTCTGTTCCTGAAGCTCACTAATCTCTGCAACAGCCACTTGATATTTGTTTTTCCATACCTCTGTCTCATGTTGCGATTTCTTTAATGCAACCTCCAATTCCTCAGCATCAGACATAAAAACATAAACAGGCTCTCTCTTCGGAGGTATAGGGTCTTGACGAGAATAAGGCATCCTCAGCTTGATTGCCCTATCTCTTACCCACTGGAGATATGGTTCTAAAGATACACAATTAGGCCTCCCCAGACTGCTCTTCCCCTTCTTGTACACACTACGCCATGCATTCAAAACCTTTCCTCGAAGCTCCACATCATTGTGGAAGAAAATACTCTTTTCATGGGAATTTTTAGGAGGTCCCTTCAACGGGTATCCCAATTGTCGACGAGCTAAAACGGGATTGTAGTTGATTCCTCCATCAAAATTGAGCAATAGTACATTACCAAAGTTACCACAACTATCAATGATTAATACCCCATCATATACTCGATTGTACCAATCAATGTCAGAATGGGTCAATGCCATAACCTAGGAGACCAAAGTTCTTTGCCAACATTTGTAAAAGAGCTAGTCTTTGGCAAGTGCGAAATAAACCACTTGTAAAGTAAGGGTACACAACAAGTAATACCATGAAGGTTTCGGAGATGTATAGAGTGATATGTATTACCCAACAAAGTCGGCACTGGGTTGTTCTTCATAAAGATCTTAAATGCTTTGAGATCGATGAAACCTTCAAAACATGGAAATAGAAATATCCCATAAACAAGTAAGGCGAAAATTGCCTCAAACTGAGCCTTGTTCGAATGATTAGCATAAAATAAAGCTTTCTCGACTAGGAAACCTGTCTTCAAACAAAGAATTCCATCCTTGGTAACCATGTTGGCCTTGACGTCAGTTACCTTTAAACGGAGGGCCTTAGCAATATCTTTCTCATCAGGGTCCTTTTCCAAGAAGGGAAAAGGAGACTCTTCCAGAATAGGTAGACCCACCAAAAAGGAGTACTCTTCCAATGTAGGTAACAACTGAAAATCTGGGAAGGTGAAACAATGATAAAGAGGATCGTAAAACTGTAGTAGAGTGGCAAGAAGTCCTTCATTCACTGTGTGACCCAATAAAGATATCAGCTTCCCATATTTGTTCTTGAATTCCTCTTGATCCTTGATAAAGCCCCACAACTTCTTTAGTTCATCCAATTTGGGACTCTTAAAAGTATATTTCACAGTACGTCTTTCATTTGAAGTCATGGTGACCTACAATGTTCATAAACGAAAGTAAATCCCATGAAGTCCAATGCAGAATGATGTTATATGAATGCAGCAAACACCAGTATTCACATAAGGACACAAAGATAAACAAATAAAGGGGAACCCTAGGTTTGCAACGAGCATGGAGTAAAGGTTTACCCTTTCCCAAAGGTTATGGACTAAAGGTTGTTTGTACCTGCGGAACAAGGTTCTAAGGGGACTCAAAGTCATCAGCCCGTCTTTCGGATATTATCAATTTCTTAACTAACTCGAGGATTAATAATATTCTCAAGAGAACTTCTTTTGAGTGTAGCTTCGCGTAACACTATTTCAGGAGTACTCCCTCATAGTCCCGCACTACGTCCTAATAAAGGCCAAAGTTGGGTTAAGGTAACTACGGTCCTCAATATCATAGGCTCCAAGGTCGAAAATAGCAAGTGTCTTCACGATTACTCGTTCAACAGTACTATTTCGAGAGGGCCTCAATTGAGCGGGATTCTTGATTTAACTTAGTCGGGATTCAACTCCCTATAAGCCTCCTCGAATATATCACCATCCTATCTTAATTTCTCTCAAGTTCGGGTGTAGAACTTTATCTCACCGCTCAAGGACAATAATCCCAAGAGAAAAACACAAGAAAAAAATAAAAATTTAAGCAAGTAAACAGATATATAAAGCAATAAACAAAATAATAAGATAGGGAAACCCACTAGGAGGTCCCCGGTGAAGTCACCATTTCTGTCGCGGTGAAAATCGGATACCAAACTATTGATTAGTTTGAATCTTTAATTCATTTTGCAACCGAACTTTGATTTGTCCAAAGGAAGGGATAAAGATCGAAATTCTCACAATGCAATGCAAATGCAAGGTTTAGAGAGTTTATAGGTTCGGGGGTTGGTTAAACTTAGGGAAGGTGCTAGCATCCTAAATTTCTGTAGTACTCTACAGGAACCTCTTGTTTTATGTTTGTTTATTGCTATGTGTTTATTTGCTTAAGGTATGAAAGACCCTAGTGGTTTATTTCTAAGTATACTCGATAAGATATCACATCTTATGCCTACATATCCTTACGGGAGTGGAATCAGAGTATTCGTAGTTCCCCTAAAGGGTTTGAGGAGTTCTTTGACTGTGGTCAAAGTTCCTACGGGTTTAGGGTAGTTGATTGATTGATTTTAGGAGAAGAGATGTGTCTTCATTTTAAGGGAGATATAACCGCCACAAGTTGTAGGAAAATAGTCTTTGCATCGTCTTAAGAAAAGGACTTATGTACTCGGATAGGGATCAACGAGGTACACCTTTATCTCTCTTAAGGAAAAGTCCCTACGGCTTGATTGTATTGATGTGGGGTGGAGATTCTATCTCGCTTAAGATGATTTGGCATCTTTCTCTAATGTGTTTGAATATTGTTTGTGTTGTGTTGTTTGAATTGTTTTGTCTATGTTGTAAGATAAAGGTCCTTCTTATGGGGTAGGACCTATCCTAGGAGATCGACTTGAATGGGATCAATGATCAAGGGGATAATGATGCAAATGTGGATGCACTACACACAATTGTTGAATCATGTGTAGGATTTTCCTTTGGGCGGAATGCAATGCGATAGAATTAAATTGCGGTAATGTAAATGCGGAGATGTAAAGGGCGAATAAGTAAACATACACATACGCATGAAAGCGCTGAAGTGTGTGAGAGTGAATGTGTCGTGAATGTGATGGTGCACGATTAAGTTGTGTTTTTACGCTGTTGTTTGATTTTAATCGTCTGATTTGATTTTAGTAAAAAAAGGAGTTGTATTTGATTATTTTGGGCGGATTGATTTTAAGCGGGAAGTTGTATTAGTTTAGCGAGTTGATTTTAATGATTAATTTGAGGAAAGAATTAGATTAATTGGTGAGGTTGATTTTATAAAATGTTAATTTAATTTTATTAGTAAAAAGGTTTTAGATGCGCATTAATTTTAAATAAATTAGATTTAATAAATAAAAATGTTTTTTTTCAGATATCCTCACAAAAAATTAATTAATTTAGATTGAATAAAAGGTTTATAGTAATTATTCTAAAAGTTGTTTTTAAGTATAAAATGATTTTTTAAAAGGTATATTATTAATTATTTAGAGACAGAATTTATTTAGTTTATTTAAAATAAAAAAGAAGATTAAAACAAAAACTAATTAAATAGTTAATTTTAAAAGAGTTATTAGTTCGTTTTAAAAAAACCATAATCACTTGATTATTGGTCTATTAACAGAATAATTAATTAAATTAAGTTAAAAGGTTGTTTTAGTTAAAAAGCAGATTAAAAAGATGATTAGCGGTCGATTAGGTTAAGCGTGGTGTTAGTGAGTGTATGTGTGGGTGATTTGTGATTATTACATCAGTAAACAAAAAGCAAAACACCAAACCCTAAATTCCCCCCCAAATCGCGCATCATCCCCTCTTCCGTCTCTCGCCTCCTCTCGATCTCTCTCCGCCTCTCCTCTATTTTCTTCTTCTCCAGCTTCGAATTTCCTACAACACAATCAAAAACAATAGCCTATCAGTGTTAGTAAAAAAAGTGACTCACGGTTTTAGGTTTTCCTTTCAGGGGTTCCTTTGATAGTGGATCGAAAGCGAAAAAGGTTCCCGATGGCGAATGGGTAATGGGACGCGACTCGTGAACTCTGGTGACGGTCGGCGATCGGCGAAAAGAAGGGCGATTCGTGGATTTGCAGTTGAGGGAGGAACCGAAAAGATAAGTTCCTTTTGTTTTTTAGGGTTTTGAGTGGGGATTTGGTTATTTTTGTGAATCTTCCCCTTCTGATTGTGGATTTTCCCCTTTTTCGCGATAGCTTTTTTTTTCTTCCTCTTTTTCGATTTCAATCTTCTCTTTATATAGCTCTTGAATGAGAACAATTTTGAATGATAACTTGAATGCTGATTTGGTTGTTGATTGGGATTTCCTTTCTGGTTCAGGCATGTATTTGAAAACTTTCCTGTTTCGGTGATTGTAGTAATGAGCCACTGATTAATTTCGAGATTAGATTTGGATTTCTAAATAGGATATTCTATCTCCAAGGAATATGCTCTAACCGTTTCTTTGTGTGACCTGGCAGGTGTAACTAGCGATTGTTTGGGTCGAATGATGAATTAGGAGTCCAGAGGTGCGGATTCGTGTTTGGGGTGTGTCTAACGGGAACCTTCACGAGAAAATGGCGATGAAGAATAGCAGTCTCAAGTGCTCGCAGGGTGTATTCCTTCAATTCAATTTTTACTTCTCTGGTTTTGTTCAAATTTGTCGCGTATTTGACCCTCGTTTCTTCATAGAACCATCAATCCTCTTAGACATTTGAATCTTTGGAATTTGTATCCTGGATCTGAACTCAATTAATTCTTTGAATTGTTTTGTTTTGACAGTGTTGGTGTTTCGTTGCAGGTGCTTCAGCTGTCTTGAAATGGATGGAAGTAACAGGTGCCGGTTTATGTTGGTATTTGTTGATTTAGCTTAAGTCATGAGTGCAGATTTTGGTTTCGACCTGGTGTGTAGGATCTGGATTCATCAGCTTATGTGAGTCTTAGTGCCGTCACTCATGTCCTGAACTAAAATCAATTGATTCGAATGATATTATGAAAATACTCATCTTCTTTGTGATACAGGAACGGTCTCGTTGTGTCTCAAATACAACTCGTGGATTAAGCTCGAATTGCAGCGTTGCTTGCGTGTTTTGATTACTGATCGCGTTGCTTTGGCCGGTTGAAGGGAGCTGCGGACGTTCGTGAGCTGGTTGCACAGGAGAGGAGAAAAGAGTGATACCTTTGAAATACTCAAGTTAAAATGTCAAGTGATAGTGCAGTAAGGTACTGTGGTACGTTCTTCTTGTTGCTAGTTTGTTGGCTGATTAACTCTTGTCTTGCTCTTCTCTTTTTTTACATTTGGCTATACATTTACTAACACTGACCATACATTTCGTTTACGAAACACGGTTACCCGGTTGATGGGCAAACAGACTGGCCATCTTGAGGGCTCAGTGAAGAAACGCCAGTACTACTAGCTTTGGCAAACCCACGGATTGCTTTGAAGCATTGCACTGTAACCTGTGTACCAGCATGAAATTACAGCAAGACATTCTTCTACTTCTGCAAGGGCGAGATATGATGCCTCACGGGACCGCCAAAGCCTGGATCCACATTGAACTAGCAAATCTTCAATACTGAGATCTAAGTTTTCATCAATGGTTTTCTTCGAGCCAACCACTAGTGATTTCCATATGTGTACCATTGCATCCTGTACGCTTATATGCGTAATGAGGCTTTATCAACCGTGGCACGTGAAGACTCCATAATTTAAACAGTGTCCCGGTTGAATATGAGTAGAGGCTTTATTTGATTGAATGCATGAAGGCATATTTCATAGATGTCGTCATTCTTGATATCTCTGTTAGCAATAAGGAAGTGTTTGATTTTCTGCTTTTCACACTCAGGTACCCTGTTCCTTCTTCAATTTGGTGTACGTGAGTGATATTCTGTGAAACTCATGCTCTGTGCACTGTGATTCTTCTCTGCAATGCTTATGCTGCAGATGTATGGTTGTGTTTTGACCGCATGTTCTTGCTACTGTTGTATTAATGTTATCAATTCTGTATTTAAAGTTATGTACTTGGTGTAGGGACTTTAATTTGAAGTTCAGGACCAATGTTCTGCAGTTTAAATATGGGTGTTCTATTGGATCCATTAGGGCCCCTTTTACATTTGTGCAGACATTAGCCATCATGTTCATCCTTTTGGACTTAATTGATTTCTATGTGCTGAGGTTTTGTTCTTTCGCAGGTGTGACAATGAATGTGTAGTAGAAGCGATACGTCGGATACTAGCTTGCGAATGCGACAAAGCTTTGGAAGATGCATTGGCGTGGAGGTGGCGTTGTTATGAAAGAATCCCCAAAATCCTTACATGTGGGAGGAGCGGGAAGCGCGTCATTATCAACAGTCGGAGTTTGGTTTATAGATTCAAGAACCAAGAAGCTGCCAACGAAGGAGAGTATGAATTCAACAAATTTCCGGAGTCGAAAACTGATCTCGGACTTGTAGTGTGTCATTACCAATCAATAACCTAGTTGTAAAGTAGTTGGAAATACTCTTAGAGGATAATATCTAGGGAACAAATTAATGTGATTAAAGTATTGTTCGAAGAACCACCGATGCTTTGCTTATTTGCCATTGCCAGCTGTATGATTGAGTAGGCAATGTATAGATCTCATATATGGGTTGTGTTGCAGAACCACAGTTATTACAAGGATGAGGAAAGGTGACTGGTTTTCAATATAAAATAAATATGCGTTGAATGTGCTTCATAATCGTAGACTTTTCTTGAAAACCGTGCTTTGGCGAGAACACTTTAGATAGTTGCTTTGATCTAAAATCGAAATTCAGGTGTTACCGGTAATGACATAAATTTGCTATAACCCATCCTCACCACTCGATGACAAAATTACTCTCAAATTGGTTTTCCGTACTTGACGATTTAAATGATCTTGAACCCGTTATGAGAGCTAAACTTGAACATGAGAGTGTAATATTAAAATATTCTCCTACATCTTTTGTCAGCCTCCATCACGATTTAACTTATAGAAATTCCTCTAATGGCTTTTGGTCAATCTTAGAACCCTTTAAATTTTGATATTTCACAAATGAAGAACCAATTTAAACCAAAGCGATCCTTAATTCTTGAGTCTACACCATCTTGCACTAGAAAGCTTGATTTAAGGGGATATAGACATAAGAATCAACTTGAGGCGTTTTTTGAAGCGAAATAACCCTGCACACATTCGTTAGCCGCATATAAAAGTGAAAGGTAAAACGAAAGAAAACACCCAAAGAGGTGGAATCTTAAGGTCAAAAATTAGGGTGCAACACAAGGTTTGATTAAACTCCTATAAACATGTTGACTTTCTCCGCGTACATAGGTCACCCATAAATGCTCTGCGTACAAAGGTTCATTAAACATTTATAAACATGTTTACTTGCTCCGTGTACTTAGGTCGCCCAAAAACACTCCACGTACAAGGGTTATTAAAACTCCTATAAACGTGTTGACTTGCTCCGTGTACATAGGTTGCTCACAAATGCTTTGCGTACAAGGGTTGATTAAACTCCTTTAAACATGTTGATTTACTCCGCGTATATAGGTCGCCTATAAACGCTTAGTGTAAAAGGGTTGACTAAACTCCTATAAACGTGTTGAGTTTCTCAGCGTACATAGGTCTCCCATAACCACTCCATGTACAAGGGTTGATTAAACTCGTATAAACGTGTTGACTTGATCCGTGTACATAGGTCACCCATAAACGCTACGCGTACAAAGGTTGATTCAACTCCAATAAACATGTTTAATTGCTCCACGTATACAGGTCGCCCATAAATGCTCCGCGTACAAGGGATGATTAAACTCCTATAAACGTGTTAACTTGCTCCGCGTACATAGGTCTCCCAAAAATGCTCTGCGTAAAAGGATTGATTAAACTCCTATAATCGTGTTGACTTACTACGCATACATAGGTCTCCAAAACGCTATGCATACAAGGTTTGATTAAACTCCAATAAACCTTTTAACTTGCTCTGCATACAGAGGCCGCATATAAACGCTTTGCGTACAAAGGTTAATTAAACTCCTATAAATGTGTTGACTTGGTCTGCATACATAGGTCTCCTATAAACGCTCAGTGTACAAGGGTTGATTAAACTCCTATAACCTTTTTGACTTGCTCCGTATAAATAGTTCGCCCATAAATGCCTAACCTACAAGGGTTGATTAAACCTCTATAAACGTGTTAACTTGCACCGCGTACATAGTTCACCCATTAACGCTCCGCGTACAAGGTTTATTAAACTTTTATAAACGTGTTGACTTGCAACACGTACATAGTTCACCGATAATACAAGGGTTTATTAAACTCATATAAACGTGTTGACTTCCTCCCCGTAGATAGGTCGCCCATAAACGCTCTACATACAAGTTTTGATTAAACTCCTATAAACGTGTTGACTTTCTCTGTGTACATAGGTCGCCCATAAACGCTCTTCGTACAAGGGTTCATTAAAATTCTATAAACGATTTGACTTGCTCTGCGTACATAGGTGTCCATAAACACTCTACATACAAGTGTGATTAAACTCCTATAATTGTGTTGACTTGCTCCGCGTACATAGTTTGCTCACAAACGCTCTGCGTAGAAGGGTTAATTAAACTCCTTTAAACGTGTTAACTTACTCTGTGTACATTGATCGCCTATAAACACTCCGTGTACAAGGGTTGATTAAACTCCTATAAACGTGTTAACTTTCTCAACATACATAGGTCCCCCATAACCGATCCACGTACAAGGGTTGATTAAACTCGTATAAATATGTTGACTTGCTCTGCATACATATGTCACCCATAAACGCTACGTATACAAGGGTTGATTCAACTCCTAGAAACATGTTTATTTGTTCGCGTACACAGGTCGTCTATAAATTCTCCACGTATAAGGGATGATTAAAGTCCTATAGACATGTTGACTTGCTCCGCGTACATAGGTCTCCCAAAAATGCTCCGCGTACAAGGGTTTATTAAACTCCTATAAAGGTGATGACTTACACTGCATACATAGGTCTCCATAAACACTCTGCATACAAGGTTTGATTAAACTCCTCTAAATGTTTTGACTTGCTCTGCGTACATAGGCCACATATAAATGCTCCGCATATAAGGCTTAATTAAACTCCTATAAACGCGTTAACTTGCTCCACGTACATAGGTCGCTGATAAATGCTTCGCGTACAAGGGTTTGTTAAACTCCTATAAACATGTTGACTTTCTCAGCATACATAGGTCGCCCATAAATGCTCCGCGTACAATGTTTGATTAAACTCCTATAAACATGTTGACTTTCTCCGCGTACATAGGTCGCCCATAAACGCTATGCGTACAAGGTTTCATTAAACTTCTTAAAATGTGTTGACTTGCTCCGCGTACATAGGTCGCCCAAAAACACTCCACGTACAAGTGTGATTAAACTCCTATAAACGTGTTGACTTACTCCGCGTACATAGGTAGCTCACAAACGCTCTGCGTATAAGGGTTGATTAAACTCCTTTAAACATGTTCACTTACTCCGCGTACATAGGTCGCCTATAAACACTTTGTGTACAAGGGGTTGATTAAACTCCTATAAACGTGTTGACTTTCTCAGGATACATATGTCCCCTATACCCGCTCCACGTACAAAGGTTGTTTAAACTCGTATAAACGTGTTGACTTGCTCTGTGTACATTGGTCACCCATAAATGCTACGTGTAAAAGGGTTGATTTAACTCCTATAAACATGTTTATTTTCTCCGTGTACATAGGTCGCCCATAAACGCTCCGCGTACAAGGGATGATTCAACTCCAATAAACGTGTTGACTTGTTCCGCGTACATAGGTCTCCCAAAAACGCTTTGCGTACAAGGGTTGATTAAACTCCTTTAAACATGTTGACTTACTCCAAATACATAGGTCTCTATAAACACTCAGCGTACAAGGTTTGATTAAACTCCTATAAACTTTTTTACTTGCTCTGCGTACATAGGCCGCATATAAACACACAGTGTACTGGGTTAGTTAAACTCCTATAAATGTGTTGACTTGCATCGCATACATAGGTCTCCTATAAATGTTCCACGTACAAGGGTTGATTATACTGCTATAAACTTTTTCACTTGCTCGGTATATATAGGTCGCTCATAAATGCCTTACCAACAAGGGTTGATTAAACTCCTATAAACTTGTTGAGTTGCTCCCGGTACATAGGTCGTCTATAAACACTCTGCATACAAGGGTTGATTAAACTATTTTAAATGTGTTGAGTTGTTCCTATTTCACCCATAAACTCTCCGCGTACAAGGTATATTAAACTTTTATAAACGTGTTGACTTTCTCCACGTACATAGGTCGCTGATAAATGCTCCGCGTACAAGGGTTTATTAAACTCCTATAAACCTGTCGACTTTCTCCGCGGACATAGGTCACCCATAAACACTCCACGTACAAGTCTGATTAAACTCCTATAAACGTGTTGAGTTGCTCTGCGTACATAGGTCGCTCACAAATGCTCTGTGTATAAGGGTTGATTAAACTCCTTTAAACGTGTTGACTTACTCCGCGTACATTTGTCGCCTATAAACACTCTGTGTACAAGGGGTTGATTAAACTACTATAAACGTGTTGACTTTCCCAGCATACATATGTCCCCTATAACCGCTCCACGTACAAGGGTTGTTTAAACTCGTATAAACGTTTTGACTTGCTCTGCGTACATTGGTCACCCATAAATGCTACATGTAAAAGGGTTGATTTAACTCCTATAAACATGTTTATATTCTCTGTGTACATAGGTCGCTCATAAATGCTCCACGTACAAGGGATGATTAAACTCCAATAAACGTGTTGACTTGTTCCGTGTACATAGGTCTCCCAAAAACGCTTTGTGTACAAGGTTTGATTAAACTCCTTTAAACATGTTGACTTACTCCACATGTATAGGTCTCCATAAACACTCTGGGTACAAGGTTTGATTAAACTCCTATAATCTTTTTGACTTGCTCTACGTACGTAGGCTGCATATAAACGCTCCGCGTAGTTGGTCAGTTAAACTATTATAAACGTGTTGACTTGCTCCGCGTACATAGGTCTTGTATAAACGCTCCACGTACAAGGGTTGATTATAATGCTATAAACTTTTTGACTTGCTCGGCATACATAGGTCTCCCATAAATGCCTAACCTACAAGGGTTGATTAAACTCCTATAAACTTGTTGAGTTGCTCCTCATACATAGGTCGTCTATAAACACTCTGGATACAAGGGTTGATTAAACTATTTAAAATGTGTTGAGTTGTTCCTATTTCACCCATAAACGCACAGTGTACAAGGTATATTAAACTTTTATAAACGTGTTGATTTGCTCCACGTACATAGGTCACTAATAAATGCTCCGTGTACAAGGGGTTATTAAACTCCTATAAACCTCTCGACTTGCTCCGCGTACATACGTCGCCCATAAACAATCCGTGTACAAGGTTTGATTAAACTCTTATAAAAGTGTTGACTTTCTCCGCGTACATAAGGCACCTAAAAACACTCCACGTATAAGTGTGATTATACTCCTATAAACTTATTGACTTGCTCCGCGTGCATAGGTCGCTCGCAAACGCTCATCGTACAAAGGTTGACTAAACTCCTTTAACCGTGTTGACTTATTCCAGGTGCATAGGTCGCCTATAAACGCTCCCTGTACAAGGGTTGATTAAACTCCTATAAACGTGTTGACTTTCTCAGCATACATAGTTCCCCTATAACCACGCCACGTACAAGGGTTGATTAAACTCGTATAAATGAGTTGACTTACTCCGCGTACATAGCTCACCAATAAATGCTACGTGTACAAGGGTTGATTCAACTCTTATAAACATGTTTATTTGCTCTGCGTACACAGGTCGTCCATAAATGCTTCGCGTAGAAGGGATGATTAAAATCCTATAATCATGTTGACATGTTGCGCGCACACAGGTCTCTCAAAAACACTTTGCATACAAGGGTTCATTAAACTCCTATAAACGTGTTGACTTACTCCGCATAAATAGGTCTCCATAAACATTCTGCGCACAAGCTATGATTAAACTCCTATAAACGTTTTGACTTGCTCTGCTTACATAGGCCGCATATAAACCCTCCATGTACAAGGGTTAATTAAACTCCTATAAGCATGTTGACTTCCTCCACGTATATAGGTCGCTAATAAATGCTCCGTGTACAAGGGTTTATTAAAATCCTATAAACGTGTTGACTTGCTCCGCGTACTTAGATCTCCCATAAACACTCTGCGTATAAGGTTTGATTAAACCCCTATAAACGTGTTGACTTTCTCCGCGTACATAGGTCGCTCATAAATGTTGTGCGTATAAAGGTTCATTAAACTTCTATAAATGTGTTGACTTGCTCTGCGTACATAGGTCGCTCATAAACATTCCATGTACAAGGGTGATTAAAACTCCTACAAACGTGTTGACTTGCTCCGCGTACATAGGTCACTCACAAACGCTCTGCGTACAAGGGTTGATTAAACTCCATTAAAGGTGTTGACTTACTCCGCGTATATAGGTTGCCTATAAACGCTCAGTGTACAAGGGTTGATTAAACTTCTATAAACGCGTCGACTTTCTCAGCGTACATAGGTCCCCCATAACCGCTTCATGTACAAGGGTTGATTAAACTTGTATAAATGTGTTGAATTACTCCGCGTAGATATGTCACTCATAAACACTATGCGTACAAGGGTTGATTCAACTCCTATAAAGATGTTTATTTGTCTGTGTACACATGTCGTCCATAAATCCTTCGCGTACAAGGGATGATTAAACTCCTATAAATTCCTTGACTTGCTCTGCGTACATAGGTTTCTCAAAAACGCTCAGCGAACAAAGGTTCATTAAACTCCTATAAACATGTTAACTTACTCCACATACACAGGTCTCCATAAACGCTTTGCATACAAAGTTTGATTAAACTCCTATAAACATTTTGACTTGCTCTGCGTACATAGGCCACATATAAACGCTCAACATACAAGGGTTAATTAAACTCCAATAAACTTGTTGAATTGCTCCACGTACATAGGTCGCTGATAAATGCTCCGCGTACAAGGGTTTATTAAACTCCTATAAACGTGTTGACTTGCTCCGCGTACATAGGTCGCCCATAAATGCTCCACGTACAATGTTTGATTAAACTCCTAAAAACGTCTTGACCTTCTTCGTGTACATAGTTCGCCCATAAATACTCTGCGTACAAGGGTTCATTAAACTTCTATAAACGTGTTGACTTGCTCCGTGTACATAGGTCGCCCATAAACGCTCCACGTACAAGGGTTGTTTAAACTCGTATAAACCTCTTGACTTGCTCCGTGTACATAGGTCACCCATAAATGCTACATGTAGAAGGGTTGATTTAACTCCTATAAACATGTTTATTTTCTCCGCGTACAAAGGTTGCCCAAAAATGCTCCGCGTACAAGGGATGATTAAACTCCAATAAACGTGTTGACTTGCTCCGCGTACATAGGTCTCCCAAAAACGCTTTGCGTACAAGGGTTGATTAAACTTCTTTAAACATTTTGACTTACTCCACATACATAGGTCTCCATAAACACTCTATGTACAACATTTGATTAAATGCATATAAACTTTTTGACTTGCTCCGCGTACATAGGTCTTCTATAAACGCTCTGCATACAAGGGTTGATTATACTGCTATAAACTTTTTGACTTGCTCGGTATACATAGGTCGCCCATAAATGGCTAACCTACAACGGTTGATTAAACTCCTTTAAACGTGTTGATTTGCTCCACGTACATAGGTCGCCTATAAGCAATAAGCATACAAGGGTTGATTAAACTATCTTAAATGTGTTGAGTTGTTCCTATTTCACCCATAAACGCTCCACTTACCAAGTATATTAAACTTTTTCAAATGTTTTGACTTGCTCCACGTACATAGGTCACTGATAAATGCTCCGTGTACTAGGGTTTATTGAACTTCTATAAACCTGTCGACTTGCTCTGCGTACATAGGGCACCCATAAACGCTCCGCGTACAAGGTTTGATTAAACTCCTATAAACGTGTTGACTTTCTCAACGTACATATGTCACCCATAAACACTCGATGTACAAGTGTGATTAAACTCTTATAAATGTGTTGACTTGCTCAGCGTACATAGGTCGCCCATAAACGCTCTGCGTGCAAGGGTTCATTAAACTTCTATAAACAAGTTGACTTGCTCCACGTACATAGGCCGCTCACAAACGCTCTGCGTACAAGGGTTGATTTAACTCTTATAAACGTGTTGACTTGCTCCGCGTACATAGGTTGCACACAAACGCTCTGCGTACAAGGTTTGATTAAACTCCTTTAAACATGTTGACTTACTCCGTGTACATAGGTCGCCTATAAATGCTCCATGTACAAGGGTTAATTAAACTCCTATAAATTCCTGGACTTTCTCAGCGTACATAGCTCCCCCATAGCTGCTCCACGTACAAGGGTTGTTTAAACTCATATAAACGTGTTGACTTGCTCCGCGTACATAGGTCACCCATAAGTGCTACGTGTACAAGGGTTGATTTAACTCCTATAAACATGTTTATTTTCTTCGCGTACATAGGTCCCCCATAAATACTCCGCGTACAAGGGATGATTAAACTCCAATAAACGTGTTGACTCGCTCCGCGTACATAGGTCTCCCAAAAACGCTTTGCGTATAAGGGTTGATTAAACTCCTTTAAACATGTTGACTTACACCATATACATATGTCTCCATAAACACTCTGCGTACACAGTTTCATTAAACTCCTATAAACTTTTGACTTGCCCTGCGTACATACGCCACATATAAACGCTCAACGTACAAGGGTTAATTCAACTCCTATAAACGTGTAGACTTGTTCCGCGTACATAGTCTCCTATAAACGCTCAACGTACAAGGGTTGATTATACTGCTATAAACTTTTTGGCTTGCTCGGTATACATAGATCGCCCATAAATGCCTAACCTACAACAGTTGATTAAACTCATATAAACGTGTTGATTTGCTCCACGTACATAGGTCACCTATAAGCACTTTGCATACAAGGGTTGATTAAACTATTTTAAATGTCTTGTGTTGTTCCTATTTCATCCATAAACGCTCCGCCTACAAGGTATATTAAACTTTTACAAACGTGTTGACTTGTTCCACCTACATAGGTCACTGATAAATGCTCCGTGTATAAGGGTTTATTGAACTCTTATAAACCTGTCGACTTGCTTCGTGTACATAGGTCGCCCATAAACGCTCCATGTACAAGGATTTGTTAAACTCCTATAAACGTGTTGACTTTCTCCGCGTACATATGTCACCCATAAACACTCCACGTACAAGTGTGATTAATCTCCTATAAATGTGTTGACTTGCTCCGCGTACATAGGTCGCCCATAAGCGCTCTACGTACAAGGGTTCATTTAACTTCAATAAATATGTTTACTTGCTCCGCGTACATAGGTCGCCCATAAACACTCCACATACATAGGTCGCTCACAAACGCTCTGCGTACAAGGGTCGATTAAACTCCTTTAAACATGTTGACTTACTCTACGTACATAGGTCGCTTATAAATGCTCCTTGTTCAAAGGTTTATTAAACTCCTATAAACACGTGGACTTTCTCAACGTACATAGGTCACCCATAACCGTTCCACGTACAAGGGTTGTTTAAACTCGTATAAACGTGTTGACTTGCTCCGCGTACATAGTTCACTCATTAATGCTATGTGTACAAGGGTTGATTTAACTATTATAAACATATTTATTTTCTCCGCGTACATAGGTCGCCCATAAATACTCCGCTACAAGGGATGATTAAACTCCAATAAACGTGTTGACTTGCTCCGCGTACATAGGTCTCCCAAAAATGCTTTGCGTACAAGGGTTAATTAAACTCCTTTAAACATGTTGACTTACTCCACATACATAGGTATCCATAAACAATCTGCGTACACAGTTTGATTAAACGCCTATAAACCTTTGCCTTGCTCTGTGTGCATAGGCCGCATATAAACTCTCCACGTACAAGGGTTAATTCAACTCCTATAAACATGTTGACTTGCTCCGCGTACATAGTCTCCTACAAACGCTCCGTGCAATAGGGTTGATTATACTGTTATAAACGTTTTGACTTTCTCGGTATACATAGGTCGCCCATAAATGCCTAACCTACAGCGGTTGATTAAACTCCTATAAACGTGTTAATTTTCTCCGAGTACATAGGTCGCCTATAAGCACTCTGCATACAAGGGTTGATTAAACTATTTTAAATGTCTTGAGTTGTTCCTATTTCACCCATAAACGCTCCGCGTACAAGGTATATTAAAATTTTACGAACGTTTTGACTTGCTTCGCGTACATAGGTCACTGATAAATGCTCCGTGTACAAGGGTTTATTGAACTCCTATAAACCTGTCGACTTGCTCCGCATACATAGGTCACCCATAAACGCTTCGCGTACAAGGTTTGATTAAACTCCTATAAATGTGTTGACTTTCTCCGCGTACATATCTCACCCATAAACACTCCACGTACAAGTGTGATTAAACTCCTATAAACGTGTTGACTTGCTCCGCATACATAGGTCGCTCACAAACGCTCTGCGTACAAGGGTTGATTGGTTCGTACCCATAATAGCCCAATTTTCAATATCTGATTAATGGTACTAGTTAATTGGTTCGCATGATTTAAGTGAATTATTGGATTTAACTAATTATTCTATTTGATAGAATAATATGGACTTACTAGATATTCTCTAATTAAGGATGAGATGAGATATTTTATGAGAAAAAGGAATTGGTAAATATTTTGAGAGAAGAAATAAATTGGAGAGAACTAGAAGGGAAAGATATATAAGGGGAGGTGGAACGAAAATGTAAATAGAAAACATGAAAGAAAAGTGGAGGAAGAAGAGAAAGTAGAAGGAAGAAGAAGGAAAAGCTTGGAAAGCTCAAGAACGACTTCTAGCTTCCGATTAATCGAGGTAGGGGTGTTAAACATTGTTATCTTACCAATTTATGTGATTATGTATGGATTGTTTGGATTGTTTGGTTGTTCTTCCTCATCTTCCATTCTAGGGCACAATGACTTTAATCGGTAGAAATCGAGTTTTAACGGTTAAAAATGAGGATACGTAGTAGAGTTTAGTCAAGGAATGTTGGGCTAAGGCTATTGAGACAAGTGGAGATTGAATCGATTGGATTTCGATGAGTTTCAAAGTTTAGAACAGTGGGGAATTTTGAGTTCGCAGACCCTCGCTAGCACGTTCGCTAGGCGAGCAAGTCACGAGCATTCGCTGAGGCGATCCAGTAGCGAACGGTCCTAGACTTGGGTAGAATGGTCTTGGGTGTTCTTCGCTAGTAGCGAAGGGGGTAGCGAGCATTCGCTGGGCATTCACTGTGGCGAATGGGGTAGCGAATCAAGTCAGTGGCTTCTGTTTGGCATCGCAAGCTTGTTCGCTAGGCGAACAGGTAGCGAGCACTCACTAGAGGCTCGCGTAGCGAGTAAGGTGGCGAGCATGACAGGATGTGATTTCTTGTGTGTTCCATCTGAGGTCGGTTTTCCGACTCGTATATGATTAATCCCATCGCACGAGGCGATGATTATTGATGCGATATGTTATACTGTGGGTAGCCTTATGGCGTGAATCCTAGATTATGAATTGATTGTGAAATGTAGCCTTGGGCAATTTATAATGCATTGTTAATATGAATAAGAATTCGTGATGATTTGTGATTGGGTTATTGCCGTTTGGCACGATATTTGGAATGCATGGGAGCATTGTGAATATGTGTGCATTGTTTGTGATTGTATGTAAATAATGCATGGGAACATTGTGAATATGTGTGCATTGTTTGTGTTTGTATGTGAATAATGCATGGGATTAAGACGAGTATGAACGGTCTTAAGTGCATTTTGTTGTTGATTTCATACGCATCATTTAGTCAAGAGGCAATGTTTGCTAGTTTTGTGGAGACTAGTGACTTGTCCCAAACCTAGAAGGGTGGGTTTGAAAGCTTAGGGAACGAGCTTTTGTTGTTATCGGACTAGAAGGGTGGACCCGATTTAAGTGTAAAAATCGAAAAATGATAACAAGTGTTGGTACCACATTGCATAAGTTGCATAAGTTGCATTGAGTCTTATGGCATGAATATATGATTGGTTATGTGAAAGTATTCATATGTGTATGCTTATGTGGAAAGATGAGAATTATGGATATGTTTGATGATTGTCCATATTTGTTTGTAAAGATATGCATATATGTGTGACTTGTGTAAATGACCATTGTGAATACATGATTATTGTATGAAAGTGTGCCTATGGATGGGTGCATGATGAAAAGTGCTGGAGTGATTATCCATAGTTGTTTACACCCATGTTGAAATGTATATGATGATTACAGTGAATTGTGGTGAGAAAATGTGGAACGTATGTATTCTGTAATTGTGCACTTTATATATGATTATATGCATTGTTATTATGATAATGTTTCTCACCCTTCTGCTGGAATGATGTCCTCCATGACATCGTGTAGGTATCAAGGTGTAGTACCGCTCGTAGTTGCGAGGTAGCTATTGGCGTGGCCATTTAGTGATTTATTGTTGATGGGTCGAGTCGTGCTCTGGTCATGTAACACTGGGATTGTTTGGTGTTATCTTTCAGATGTATTTTTGTGATGTTGGCCTCAGTGCCTAAGTGATGTGAATTATGTGATAAATGCAAATATTTCTTTTATGAAAAATATGTGATATAAATGAATCCGCTACTACGTGCAAATGAAATTATGTAAAGTACGATTATTTATTTCAGTGTTATTGAGCATGACAGGTGGTTTAAGTAATTTGGAAGTGTATGTGTGACGCCCTTTGTGAATGCATGTTAATTTTACTATGATTATGCTTATATTTTCAAGGGGGTTTAAAAGGGTGTTACATTAGTGGTATCAGAGCGGGTCGGTCCATCCGGCCAAGTTGTCTAATGTTGTTTGTTCCTTTGTATGCAATATGTGTGTAAAAACATTGTCGGTACGTGTTTGTTGTTCTAGACCTTGTCTGCAGGAGTGGGAGTGATCCAAGTGGGGGAGAAAGTGGTGCTTTCCCAGGATGCTGCAAGTGTGGAGTTATAGCTCAGTGTGTGGTTGAACTCTCTTATAGTTTGGTAAAAATGGTTTATGCCCCATCATGATTTCGGATGTTTATTGACAAATTGAGGAATAGATCACCCTTAATCTCTTGTTGATAGTAGTTGGGATTGTGTAGGATGGGATAGACGTGTCTTACAAGCTTAGATGGCGTGAGCAGTGAATTGTTCGGAGTAAGGCCACGTACTTGGGAGTTGTGTGTATTAACGAAAGTGGAAAGTTGGTGGTTTACCGGTCATTCGTGACTGTCTGGAAGTTGTCCTGACGAGGTAGTGAAGTGGAGTTGTGATCGACTTAGTTATAGAAGCTAGTCTAATACTGAGAGTTCCATGTTATATGTCTAAGTGGTTAGCCAAGGAATTAAATTGATGGAGTAATTTTGAGACTTGTGTCTGTGTGAACTACAACAACAGTTTATGAGGTCAAGTATATAAAGGGTGAATGGTGATTTCTGGTAATTATTAAAGGGAGTAAGAAGTGGAACACAATATTGGTATGATTAGGCCTCTAAGTACTTTAAGAGTTGAAGATGTGTAAATGGTCTTCTGAGTGTGGGAATGTTGTTTTCATATTTTTTCTTAGTGGGAGGACCATAACTCGGAATGACGCAGGATTAGAAGCATTGGAAGTTGCTACAATGCTCTATGTGATGGTGGAGTAGTAACATGGAGTTAAGTTAGTTCTAATGAAGTGCGTTTGGATGTTATAGTAAGTACGGGAAGTGTGGGTTGTGTATATTTGGATATTCGAAGAGTATAGAGGATCATGTTGAGCATCGAAGACTTGAGTTATCGGTGCTTGAGAAAGAGTAGTGATATGCCACTTGGAAGAAGTTTAAAGAGTTTTTGGGAGAAGCTGCCAGTAATTCGTGTATTGGTTGGCCAAATCTGACAGAACTACTTGTTGTGTTTCGTGATGTTGGTTGATATGATTGAGAGATATGTTAAGTACAACAATAGCAAGTTTTGGTTATACTTTAAGGCAACTCAAGATACATAAGGGGATTATCTGACGAGTAGTTTGGGATTGGTTGTTGTGTCTGTGCCGGAGTTGGAGGCCTCAATTGTTTGGTTGAGATTTGAGGTGATTGCTGACCTTGAGAGCTTAAAGTGTTTGTTTGAATTGGAAAAGTTGTCTATGAGGCAGAGAAATAATTGGGACTTCTGAAGGGATATGGTTTTGGTTGAATTACCATTTGGGTGAGACGATGTGGTAGTTGAGATATCAAATGGGAAATTCCTGTATATACTGATGACGATGGTATTGAGCTAGAACTGAGGAAACAAATTCGGGATATGAGTTTGGTATATGAAAAGGCTTCTTATGGAGTTGAGCTATGTATGTTAAGACCGACTATTGGTATTCCCGATGTGACTCGAGGGAGTCAAAATTCATTTGAGTTGAATAATATTGATTGAATTTCATGGATAAAAGTCGAAGAGCTGATCTTCGGGTTGATGGAACTAGCACTATGAGTTGTCGCGAATGAAGTTTGTGTTTCTAATTGTCGGAGTTGGATAAAAAGTACCCTGGGAGGAGGATGTTGAGATAAATTGAGTATCCATCTAGGTACCGTGAGGATGTGACCGAATTTGAGGAATCGTCTTGGTGACCATGGATGGAGAGAGAATTGGTTAAAGTTGTATATGTTGATTGGGACTTGTTGAGAGTCGAAGCGTGAGCATCAGAAACTGTTGGACCTGATACAACTGTTAGATATTTCTGAGTGGCATGGGATAGTATCCCCATGGATCTTGTGACGGGTTTTCCGGAGAATTGGGTAGGTATATGTTTCGATTTGGATAGTTAAGAATGGATTAACAAGAGTGACTCTTTACTTACCAGTAAGGATGAATCGTTCTAATAAATGAGAATCTGGGTTTCATTGAGATTTTGGAAAGGTTGTAGGCACTTCTGGGTGCCATGTGGTAGTTGACTCCGACTAGCGTCCATGGGAAGAATAGACAGGCATAGAGGATTACCCAGTATGTAAAGAATTGTTGGAAAGCTTGTGTGATTGGACCAAGGTGGATCGTGATATAGTTAATCGTCGTTGATGGAGTTACCTACGACAATTGCTATCATTTTAATATCGGAATGACATAGTATGAGGCTTTGTTTGGTAAAGGGGTGTAAGGCTCCTTTGAGTTGATGTGTGTCCAGCAAGAGTATTGTACTCGGACATGAGATGGCGTAAGAGACAATGCTAAGTTCAGGTGGGTGAACGATAAGCAACTTCGAGGTAAAAGGATTCCTTTGGCGGAATTAGTTGGGAGGTTGAGATGCGAGAGTCGTATCCAGAGTTATTCGAGTTGGATAACATTTTCGAGGATGAAAATTCCTAAAGTGGGGGAGAGTTATAACAGCCCAATTTTCAATATCTGATTAATGGTACTAGTTAATTGGTTCGCATGATTTAAGTGAATTATTGGATTTAACTGATTATTCTATTTGATAGAATAATGTGGACTTACTAGATATTCTCTAATTAAGGATGAGATGAGATATTTTATGAGAGAAAGGAATTGGTAAATATTTTGAGAGAAGAAATAAATTGGAGAGAACTAGAAGGGAAAGATATATAAGGGGAGGTGGAACGAAAATGTAAATAGAAAGTAGAAGGAAGAAGAAGGAAAAGCTTGGAAAGCTCAAGAACGACTTCTAGCTTCCGATTAATTGAGGTAGGGGTGTTAAACATTGTTATCTTACCAATTTATGTGATTATGTATGGATTGTTTGGATTGTTTGGTTGTTCTTCCTCATCTTCCATTCTAGGGAATAATGAGTTTAATCGGTAGATATCGAGTTTTAACGGTTAAAAATGAGGATAAGTAGTAGAGTTTAGTCGAGGAATGTTGGGCTAAGGCTATTGAGATGAGTGGAGATTGAATCGGTTAGATTTCGATGAGTTTCGGAGTTTTGAACAGTGGGGAATTCTGAGTTCGCAGACCCTGGCTAGCATGTTCGCTAGGCGAGCAAGTTGCGAGCATTCGCTGGGCATTCGCTGTGGCGAGCCAGTAGCGAACGGTCCCAGACTTGGGCAGAATGGTTTTGGGTGTTCTTCACTGGTAGCGAAGGGGGTAGCGAGCATTCGCTGGGCATTCACTATGGCGAATGTGGTAACGAATCAAGTCAGTGGCTTCTATTTTCCTTCGCAAGCTTGTTCGCTAGGCGAATAGGTAGCGAGCACTCGCTAGAGGCTCGCATAACGAGTAAGGTGGCGAGCATGACAGGATGTGATTTCTTGTGTGTTCCATCTGAGGTCGGTTTTTCGACTCGTATATGATTAATCCCATCGCACGAGGCGATTATTATTGATGCGATATGTTATACTGTGGGTAGCCTTATGGCGTGAATCCTAGATTATGAATTGATTGTGAAATGTAGCCTTGGGCAATTTATAATGCATTGTTAATATGAATAAGAATTCGTGATGATTTGTGATTGGGTTATTGCCGTTTGGCACGATATTTGGAATGCATGGGAGCATTGTGAATATGTGTGCATTGTTTGTGATTGTATGTAAATAATGCATGGGAACATTGTGAATATGTGTGCATTGTTTGTGTTTGTATGTGAATAATGCATGGGATTAAGACGAGTGTGAACGGTCTTAAGTGCATTTTGTTGTTGATTTCATACGCATCATTTAGTCAAGAGGCAATGTTTGCTAGTTTTGTGGAGACTAGTGACTTGTCCCAAACCTAGAAGGGTGGGTTTGAAAGCTTAGGGAACGAGCTTTTGTTGTTATCGGACTAGATGGGTGGACCCGATTTAAGTGTAAAAATCGAAAAATGATAACAAGTGTTGGTACCACATTGCATACGTTGCATAAGTTGCATTGAGTCACATTGAGTCTTATGGCATGAATATATGATTGGTTGTGTGAAAGTACTCATATGTGTATGCTTATGTGGAAAGATGAGAATTATGGATATGTTTGATGATTGTCCATATTTGTTTGTAAATATATGCATATATGTGTGACTTGTGTAAATTTGCATTGTGAATACATGATTATTGTATGAAAGTGTGCCTATGGATGGGTGCATGATGAAAAGTGCTGGAGTGATTATCCATAGTTGTTTACACCCATGTTGCAATGTATATGATGATTACAGTGAATTGTGGTGAGAAAATGTGGAACGTATGTATTCTGTAATTGTGCACTTTATATATGATTATATGCATTGTTATTATGATAATGTTTCTCACCCTTCTGCTGGAATGATGTCCTCCATGACATCGTGCAGGTATCAAGGTGTAGTACCGCTCGTAGTTGCGAGGTAGCTATTGGCGTGGCCATTTAGTGATTTCTTGTTGATGGGTCGAGTCGTGCGCTGGTCATGTAACACTGGGATTGTTTGGTGTTTTGTTTCAGATGTATTTTTGTGATGTTGGCCTCAGTGCCTAAGTGATGTGAATTATGTGATAAATGCAAATATTTCTTTTATGAAAAATATGTGATATAAATGAATCCGCTGCTACGTGCAAATGAAATTATGTAAAGTACGATTATTTATTTCAGTGTTATTGAGCATGACAGGTGGTTTAAGTAATTTGGAAGTGTATGTGTGACGCCCTTTGTGAATGCTTTTTAATTTTACTCTGATTATGCTTATATTTTCAAGGGGGTTTAAAAGGGTGTTACATTAGTGGTATCAGAGCAGGTCGGTCCATCCGGCCAAGTTGTCTAATGTTGTTTGTTCCTTTGTATGCAATATGTGTGTAAAAACACTGTCGGTACGTGTTTGTTGTTCTAGACCTTGTCTGCAGGGGGTTTAAGAGGGTGTTACACTCCGGGTACAAAGGTTAATTAAACTCCTATAAACGTGTTGACTTGCTCCACATACATAGGTCTCCTATAAATGCTCCGTGTACAAGGGTTGATTAAACTCCTATAAACTTTTTGACTTGCTCTATATACATAGGTCGCCCATAAATGCCTAACCTAAAAAGGTTGATTAAACCCCTAGAAACATGTTGACTTGCACCGCAAACATAGGTCGCTTATTAAACTATTTTAAATGTGTCTACTTGTTCCTAGTTAACCCATAAACGCTCCATGTACAAGGTTTATTAAACTTTTATAAACGTGTTGACTTGCTCCACGTACATAGGTCGCCGATAAATGCTCCATGTACAAGGGTTTATTAAACTCATATAAAAGTGTTGAGGTTCTCCGCATACATAGGTCGCCCACAAACGCTCCATGTTTAAGATTTGATTAAACTCTTATAAACCTGATGGCTTTCTTCGTGTACATAGGTCGCCCATAAACACTCTGCGTACAAGGGTTTATTAAACTTCTATAAACTTGTTGACTTGCTCCACATACATAGGTCACCCATAAACGCTCCGTGTACAAGGGTTGCTTAAATTCCTATAAGTGTGTTGACATGCTCAGCGAACATAGGTCGCCCATAAACGCTCCTCGTACAAGGCTTAATTCAACTCCTATAAATATGTTGACTTGCTCCACGTACACAGGTCGCACATAAATGCTCCGTATAAGGTTTGATTAAACTGTTATAAACGTGTTGACTTTCTCAGCATACATAGGTCACTAATAAAAGCTCTGTGTACAAGGGTTCATTAAACTTCTATAAATGTTTTAACTTGCTCTGCATACATAGGTCGCCTATAAACACTCCGCTTACAAGTGTGATTAAACTTCTATAAATGTGTTGACTTGATCTGTGTACATAGGTCGCTTACAAACGCTCTGAAGGGTTGATTAAACTCCTTTAAACGTGTTGACTTACTTCGTGTACATAGGTCTCCATAAATGCTTACAAGGGTTGATTAAACTCCTATAAACGTGTTGACATGCTCCACATATATAGGTTTCCTATAAACGCTCTGTGTACAAGGGTTAATTTAACTCCTATAAACGTGTTGACTTGCTCAACGTACATAGGTCCCCCATAACCACTCAGTGTACAAGGGTTGACTAATCTCGTATAAACGTGTTGACTTGCTCTGCGTACACAGGTCGCCCATAAATGCTCCTTGTACAGGGGATGATTAACCTCCTATAAACGTGTTGCCTTGCTCGACATACACAGGTCGCCTAAAAACGTTCCGTGTAAAAGGGATGATTAAAATCCAATAAACGTGTTGACTTGCTCCGCGTACATAGGCCTCCCAAAAATGCTCCGCATAAAGGGTTGAATAAACTCCTATCAACGTGTTGACTTGCTCCGGGTACATAGGTCGCCCATAGATGCTCCGTGTAAAAGGGTTGATTAAATTCCTATAAACTTGTTGACTTGCACCGTGTGCATAGGTCGCCCATAAATGCTCTGTGAAAAAGGGTTGATTAAACTCCTATAAACATGTTGACTTGCTCCGCATACATAGGTCACCTCCTACAAATATATTGACTTGCTCCGCGTACATGGTCTACCATAAACGCTCCACGTACAAGGGTTGATTAAACCCCTATAAATGTGTTAACTTTCTCCGCGTACATAGGTCTCCATAAACGCTCCGTGTATAAGGTATGATTATACTCCTATAAACGTGTTGACTTTCTCCGCGTAGATAGGTCGCCCATAAACGCTCTGTGTACAAGGGTTCATTTAACTTGTATAAACGTGTTGACTTCGTCCGCGTACATAGGTCGCCTATAAACACTCCGCATACAAGTGTGATTTAACTTCTATAAACATGTTGACTTGCTCCTCATACATAGGTCGCTCACAAACGCTCTGAAGGGTTGATTCAACTCCTTTAAACGTGTTGACTTACTCCGTGTACATATGTCTACATAAACGCTCTGCGTACAAGGGTTGATTAAACTCCTATAAACGTGTTGACTTGCACCACATACATAGGTTTCCTATAAATGCCCTGTAAACAAAGGTTGATTAAACTTCTATAAACGTGTTGAGTTGCTTAGTGTACAAAGGTCCCGCATAACTACTCCACGTGCAAGGGTTGATTATTCTTGTATAAATGTGTTGACTTGCTCCGTGTACATAGGCCGCCCATAAACACTATGCATACAAGGGTTGATTCAACTCAATAAACATGTTGACTTGCTTCACGTACACGTGTCGCCCATAAATTCTCCTTGTACAAGAGATGATTAAACTCATATAAACATGTTGACTTGCTCCGCGTACATAGGCCTCCCAAACACGCTCCGCGTACAAGGGTTAATTAAACTCATATCAATGTGTTGACTTGCTTTGGGTACATAGGTCGCCCATAAATGCTTTGTGTACAAGGATTGATTAAACTCTTATAAACATGTTGACTTTCTCCACGTACATAGGTTGCCCATAAACCGTACGCATACAAGGGTTGATTCAATTCCTATAAACATATTTACTTGTTCCAAGTACAAAGTATCCCATAAACGCTCCGCGTACAAGGGTTGATTAAACTCCTATAAACGTGTTGACTTACTGGGTGTACATAGGTCGCCCATAAATGCTCTGTCTACAAGGGTTGATTAAACTCGTATAAACATGTTGACTTGCTCCGCATACATAGGTCACCCAAAACCGCTACGCATATAAGGGTTGATTCAACTCCTATAAACGTGTTGACTTGCTCCACGTACATGGTCTCCCATAAATGCTTCACGTACAAAGGTTGATTAAAACCCCTATAAACGTGTTGACTTGCTCCTCGTACATAGGTCGCCGATAAATCTCAACGTACAAGGGTTAGTTAAAATCTTATAAACGTGTTGACTTGCACCGCGTACATAGGGCACCCATAAACACTACACATACAACGGTTGATTCAAATCCTATAAATGTGTTAACTTGCTCCGAGTACATTGGTCACCCGTAAATTCTCTGTGTACAACTGTTGATTAAACTCCTATAAACGTTTTGACTTGCTCCGTGTATACAGGTCACCGATAAACTCTCCGCGAACAAGGTTTATTAAACTCTTATAAATGTGTTGACTTGCTCCGCGTAGATAGGTTGTCGACAAAGCTTTGCGTATAAGGGTTAATTAAACTCCTATAAACGTGTTGACTTGCTTCGCGTACATAGGTCGCCCAAAAACGCTCTGCGTGCATAGGTCGCCTATAAACGCTTCGCGTACAAGGTTTTTATTAAATCTTATAAACGTGTTGACTTTCTCCGCGTATATAAGTCTCCCATAAAAGCTACGCGTAGAAGGATTAATTAAACTCCTATAAACGTGTTGACTTGCTCCGTGTACTAAGGTCGCCCACAAACGCTCTGGGTAGAAGGGTTGATTAAACTCCTATAAATGTGTTGACTTGCTTCGTATACATAGGTCACCCATAAACGCTATGCATACAACGTTTGATTCAAGTCCTATACACGTGTTGACTTGCTCCGCGTACATGGTCACCCATAAATGCTCCACGTACAAGGGTTGATTAATATCCTATTAAGGTGTTGAGTGGCTCCGCGTACATAGGTCATCGATAAAGCTCTACGTACAAGGGTTAATAAACTCCTATAAACGTGTTGACTTGCTCTGCGTACATAGACTCCAATAAACGCTACGTATACAAGGGTTAATTCAACTCCTATAAATGTGTTGACTTGCTCCGTGTACATGGACTCCCATAAACACTCCACATACAAGGGTTGATTAAACTCCTATTAACATGTTGACTTACTTCGCAGACAAAGGTCTCCTATAAATGCTTCACGTACAAGGGTTGATTAAACTCATATATACGTGTAGATTTGCTCCGTGTACATAGGTCGTTGATAAACTCTACGAACAAGGGTTAATTAAACTCCTATAAACGTGTTAACTTGCTCCGTGTACATAGGTCGCCCATAAACGCTCCGTGTACAAGGCTTGATTCAATTCCTTTAAACGTGTTGACTTGCTCCGCGTACATAGGTTGCCTATTAATTCTCTATGTATAAGGGTTGATTCAATTCCTATAAACGTGTTGATTTGCTCCATGTACATAGGTCGCCGATAAACTCTCTGTGTACATGGTTTATTAAACTCTTAAAAATACGTTGTCTTGATCCGCGTACATAGGTCGGCGATAAAGCTCTGCGTACAAGGGTTAATTAAACTCCTATAAATGTATTTACTTACTTCGCGTATATAGGTCTCCCATAAACGCTCGGTGTACAAGGTTTGATTAAACTCCTATAAATTTATTGACTTTCTCCGCGTACATAGGTCGCCCATAAACACTATGCATAGAAGGATTAATTAAACTCCTATAAACGTGTCGAGTTGCTCCGCATAAAGAGGACGCCCACAAACGCTCTGGGTACAAAGGTTAATTAAACTCCTATAAACATGTATACTTGCTCTGTGTACATAGGTCGCCCATAAACGCTCCGCGTCCAATGGTTAATTAAACTGTTATAAACATGTTGACTTACTCCGCGTACATAGGTCTCATAAAACACTCTGTGTACCAGGGTTGATTAAACTCCTATAAACGTGTTGACTTGCTCCGCGTACATAGGTCACCCAAAAATTATCTTTGTATAAAGGTTGATTAAACTCCAACAAACGTGTTGGCTTGCTCTGAGTACATAGGTCGCCGATAAACGCTCTGCGTACAAGGTTTATTAAACTCCTATAAACGTGTTGACTTGCTCTGCGTACATAGGTCGCCGATAAACCTCTGTGTACAAGGGTTAATTAAACTCCTTTAAACATGTTGACTTGCTTCGCATACATAGGTCGCCCATAAACTCTCCGCGTACAATGTTTTATTAAACTCCTATAAACGTATTGACTTGCTTCGTGTACATTGGTCACCCATAAACACTCCGCGTCCAAGGGTTGATTAAAATCCTACAAACGAGTTGACTTACTTCCCGTACACGGGTCTCCAAAAATGCTCTGCGTACAAGGGTTGATTAAACTACTATAAACCTTTTGAGTCGCTCTGCGTATATAGGCCGCGTATAAACGCTCCGCGTACAAGGGTTGGTTAAACTTCTATATACGTGTTTACTTGCTCTTCAAACTTAGATCGCCCATTAACACTCAGTGTACAAGGGTTAAATAAACTCCTATAAACATGTTGACTTACTCTACGTACATAGGTCGTCGATAAATCTCTGCGTACAAGGGTTAATTAAACTTCTATAAACAAGTAGACTTGCTCTATGTATATAGGTCTCCCATAAACATTACATATACAAGGGTTGATTAAATTTCTTTAAACATGTTGACTTGCTCCACGCACATGGTCTCCCATAAACACTCTGCGTAAAAGGGTTGATTGAACTCCTATAAACGTGTTGACTTACTCTGCATACATAGGTCGTCGATAAAGCTCTGCGTACAAGGTTTACTTAAACTCCTATAAATTTATTGACTTGCTCCGCGTAAATAGGTTGCCCACAAATTCTACGCATACAAGGGTTGATTCAACTCCTATAAACGTGTTGACTTACTTCACGTACAAGGTTTGATTAAACTCGTATAAATGTGTTGACTTGCTCCGCGTAAATAGGTCGCTAAAAAACGCTCTGCGTACAAGGGTTAATTAAACTCCTATAAACATGTTGAGTTACTCTGCATGCATATGTCGTCCATAAATGCTCCGCGTCCATGGGTTGATTAAACTCCTATAAACGTGTTGACTTGCTTCGCGTACATAGGTCGCCCATAAGCGCTCCGCGTACAAGGTTTTATTAAACTCCTATAAACGTGTTGACTTGCTACGTGTACATTTGTCACCCATAAACACTCCGCGTCCAAGGGTTGATTAAACTCATATAAACGGGTTGACTTACTCAGGGTACATGGGTCTCCAAATACGCTCTGTGTACAAGGGTTTATTAAACTCATATAGACATTTTGACTCGCTCTGCGTATATAGGCCGCATATAAACGCTCAATGTACAAGGGTTGATTGAACTCCTATATACGTGTTGACTTGCTCCGCGTACTTAGATCGCCCATTAACGCTCCACGTACAAGGGTTAATTAAACTCCTATAAACGTGTTGACTTACTCCGTGTACATAGGTCGTCGATAAAGCTCTGCGTACAAGGGTTAATTAAACACCTATAAACTCGTAGACTTGCTCCATGTACATAGGTCACCCATAAACATTATGCATACAAGGGTTTATTAAACTCCTTTAAACGTGTTGACTTGCTCCGTGCACATGGTGTCCCATAAACGCTCTGCGTACAAGGGTTGATTAAACTCCTATAAACGTGATGACTTGCTTCGCGTACATAGGTCGCACAAAAACGCTCTGCTTACAAGGGTTAATTAAACGCCTATAAACATGTTGAGTTACTCTGCATGCATACGTCGTCCATAATTGCTCAGCGTATAAGGGTTGATTAAACTTCTATAAACGTGTTAACTCGCTCCACATACATAGGTCACCCATAAACGCTCCGCCTACAAGGGTTGATTAAACTTCTATAACGTGTTGAATTGCACCACGTACAAAGGTCGCCCAAAAATGCCCTCTGTACAAGGGTTGATTAGACTCCTATAAACGTGTTGACTTGCTACGTGCACATAGGTTATCCATAAATGCTCCGCGTACAAGGTTTATTAAACTCCTATAAACGTGTTGACTTGCTTCGCGTACATAGGTCACCGTTAAAGCTCTGCGTACAAGGGTTGGTTAAACTCCTATAAATGTGTTGACTTGCTTCGCGTACATAGGTCGCCCATAAATGCATTGCGTATAAGGGTTGATTAAACTCGCATAAACATGTTGACTTGCTTCATGTACATAGGTCTATAATAAATGTTATGCGTACAAGGGTTGTTTAAACTCCTATAAACGTGTTGACTTGCTCCGCGTACATAAGTCGCCCATAAACTCTCCACGTACAAGGGTTGATTAAACTCCTGTAAACATGTTGACTTGCTCCGTGTACATAAGTCTCCCAAAAATGCTCCACGTACAACGGTTGATTAAACTCCTATAAACGTGTCAACTTGCTTCGCGTATATAGGTCTCCATAAACGCTCTGCGTACAAGGTTTGATTAAACTCCTATAAATGTAATTACTTGCGCTGCATACATGGGCCGTATATAAACGCTATGCGTTTAAGGGTTTATTAAACTCCTATATACTTGTTGACTTGCTCCACGTACATACGTCGCCCAAAAACGCTCGGCGTACCAGGGTTGATTAAACTCTTATAAACGTGTTGACTTGAACCACGTTGTTTATTGTGATTTTTGGTAAACAACGTGGTTCAAAATCCTAGAACACGCAGGATCAACCATACAAAATCCTAGAACACGTGCTAAGATTGTGTCAACTGAATGAAATCAACAACGTAAAGTAAAAAAACGTAAATGTTGGACATGAAATACTAAGATTATTGTCAAACTCCGCGTTCGATGCAAAACCTTTTGAAATCTTAAAGGAATTTAAAATAAAGATGCAAGTAAATAAATGACTTGAAGGATAACTCTAATCAGAACTCCACGTTCGACTAGGGGATCTTTGCAACGCAAATGGGAAGAAAAATGTAAAGGGCAGTTTGAAATGTAAAAATTGAAAGTTAAGTAGGGCAAGTAAATTGTAAAGACAAATTGCATTGATGATAAAAAGTTTGGTGTTGTATCACGTACATTCTCGTTAAACTCGTTTCTCTACACGCGGGTACTCAGAGTTGTATGAACAAGTACGGTAATGAATGAACACACCTATTACATAATTTTTACATCTATTTATAATGCTGTAAAATAACTTCTACATAACGGTTGAGGCTTCTTTTGGTGCTAACTTTTCCTTCCTAACCGTTCCCACGTTTTACCACTTGGTTTGAATTTTGAAAATTTGGAAATTCCCTCCACTTTTTGGTAAATCTTCTCCGCGCTTCCCTTGCTGTATTCTTTGTCGAACCCTTCTCAACACTTAGCATTTTTCATCTTCTTTTCCCCTTTACTTCGACTAAAACCCCTTGATGTTGGTTGAAACTCTCTTTTGTGCCAAGCATTGATGTTCTTGTCTTCAAATAATATGATCTTCGTCTGGCATAGAAAATTAGGATTCAAGAAATTGCCCCCAAAAATTTTCCTTTCGCCAATCTTGGGTTTGGAAGGTCAGTTTTTCTTTCTTTTATTTTCAACGTGTTACTTTGCATGTCTTCATCTCAACTTCCATTCTTTGTATAGTGGTGCAACTGTTCAGTTTTCCTCATGACTTCCACTACGCCACTACGTCCAATCTTAAACGTCTTTTCAGCCGTATTCATCATCACTTGTCTTGGAAACATGCACCTATATTCTGACCATCGTTTTCTACAAGCCTCTTAAAACTAACACGTGTCCCACTGCTTGATCATTTTCAACGGTGATCTCTTTCCTTTGGGATTTACAAATTCTTAAAAATACCTTTCTCTATCGTTTCGTGAAGTCTTTACATTCTCTTGAATTTCAAACGTTTTCTTCCTTCTTTATTCTCCTTCCTTTTTCTAGAAAATGATTCGTTTCCCTTTTCTGTTGCTAACAATGGCTTCTTCTCAAACCGCTGCTCCAGAAAGCAAAATGCGGAAAGGACGCACCACCCAAACAAAACAACCTCTTCCTTCCTTCACCAACCTGGCCGATCCTCATGTTATGGAGAATCGTCCATGCGTTCCGGAACCTACCTCTGAGACTGCCAAGAGCATTTATCATTCTCAGGTAATGATCCCTTTAATTATCTCAGGTAAACCCCATGCTATGTCTGGTCCTCTGTCCCAGGTTGACCTTTTTGATACGCAGCTGATTGAATTTCTACCGTCTTATGATAACGCGAAAACATACATATTAAATGCCATAATTTCATGCTACTAACGGTCGATTTCACCCCAATTTCGTACCACATTCGCATTGTTTATTAAGTGTTTTGCAGGTTTACGAAGTCAATACTCAAATGAAGCAAGACAAGGAAAACAAGTACTAAAAGACTCATAACAGAAGAAAAAGAACGAGAAAAATAGCAGAAACGAACTTTGCTGATATGACGGTCGTCACAGGTCCCTTATGACCGTCACGTGCGTGACGACCGTCATGACCGTCACGAACGTCATGACCTCCACGAGCATCATGAGTCCCTTACGACCGTCACACCTACAATTTCTGCATAACATCCACTTCCCAGAACGTGCAACAGAAGCCCAAAACAGAAGCACGACTCTCTGGATTTTCTGACCCTCAATAGCACTCCCAAAAGCAGTTCACGTACAAATCATTCACTATAAAAGGAGAGCTTGGGGACTGAAATAGGGGAGCCACATTGAAGACCACGAAGTGCTACCGGATTTACTACAGAGATATTTTCTTGTTTTCGTTTCCTTTCTACTTTGTTTCCTTTCCTTTGTTTCCTTTCCAGAATTTAGTTGTAATTTTCGTTCTTTAATTTTTCGTACAATTAATCATCACCAGAGTAATCCTGCCGGTATTGTGGAGGATTATCCAAGTTCCGAACCAGAATTGTTTACATGTTCTGTTATCATTAATTAATTATACTTGCTTTAATATGTATGTTTACAAGTTCTGCTATTTTAATTTAATTATGCATGCTTTAAATTTCATGTCTAGCTAAAACTGCATCGATCGGTATGTAATGAACTAGTAGAACGAGGTTCAATAATAACCGGCATAATTTTCCTTTTTCAAACTTTTTTCTGGCTCAAGTTTTTAAATCGAATTTGTTAAACTAAACTTCATCGCGACAACGAGAATTTATTTAAAGTAATCTCGCCATGACAGTGGGAGATTCACTAAGGTATGAACCGACATGCGAAAGCTGAGGCTAGGACCAGATAATAAAAACTAAGCATCTATTTTAAACACAGTGAAAGCACTTTAAAAGAGATTAGAACTCAATGGTTTTCAAAAATCAATTTTAACCCCGAACAGGATAGCAAAAGCATACGTTCCGCCTTAGAGTTGCGACTAGCGTCAACAACCATCGTGAGACAAAGGTCTTTAAACCATTATTTTCTTCTGAAAACCATTTTGAAATTATTAAACCGCGCTGGTAACGTATCGAATCCTCGAAGCACTAAGTCATTGCATACCGATTCCCGCATTAATATTTTAAGAAACCTTTTAGCATTTCTTTAGTTTAGCCTTTACTTTTGCATATTTCCCCTTAAAACATATACGACCTAGCTAAACACAGTAACGTCCGAGTACACTAGATTGATTACGAGTCCCTGTGGGATCGGTATCTTTATTACTACGCGATAGACTGTACACTTGTAGTTAATTCGATTAGACTCGGAAAGTCGCGATCAAGTTTTTGGCGCCGTTGCCGGGGAGCCGTTTAGTCAATAGTGTAACCCTCTGTTACGCAGTATAGACTAGGTTAACTATTTTTTATTTCCCTTTACTCGTTCGTTGATTGTATGCCAAGTACTCGCTCACAAAGCGATATCTTACAACCTCCAATCGCCGAACTAGAGCGCTTCTTACACCTAAGAAGGTGCATCATTGAATATCAACGAAAACGTAATATTCCCGATATTCTAGCTCATACTCCTAAACCTGTTGAAGAATCGAAAATGGATGAAGGACCTCAGAACAAACCTCTAAAGGACTACGCTACCCCATCTCAGCTGGAGACTCATAGTAGCATTGTTGCCCCCGCTATCAATCGGAACGATTTCGAACTAAAACCATCATTGCTGTCAACTGTAAAACAACATCAATTCTCAGGAAATGCAACTGAGGATCCGAATGAACACTTAACAAAGTTTGTGCAATACGCAGACACAGTGAAGGCAAATGGAGTAACTCCAGATGCAATAAGACTTCGTCTTTTTCCTTTCTCTCTTAGAGATAGAGTGTGGGATTGGTTACAATCCTTGCCATCTAACTCCGTTACGACGTGGGAACAGTTGAAGAACGTTTTCTTAGGGAGATACTTTCCGCCAAGCAAAATTGCTATGCTTAGAGCTCAAATCAACGGATTTCGATAGAAAGATGCTGAATCTCTCTACGAAGCGTGGGAAAGATTCAAATATATGATGAGAGCATGTCCTCACCACGGTTTAGAAAACTGGGTGACAATTCATACTTTCTACAATGGGCTTCTGTATAACACCAGATTAACGGTAGAAGCCGCCGCGGGCGGTGCACTTATGGATAAGCCATACGATGAAGCCTATCAACCTATCGAAAACATGTCTCAGAACCATTGCCAATGGGGAGGTGAAAGAACTCCGTCAGAGAAACCCGCAGCAAAAGGTGGGATGTACGAGATCAGCAGTCTTGAAAAATTCAACGCTAAGGTGGATGCTTCAACGCAAAAAATAGACAATTTAACTGTAACGCCACCTGCAACCGTAGCTGCTGTAACTCCAAACAGCGAGTTATGTGGAATCGCCGCTCATAATGCGCCCAAATGCCCATTATTGGCAGGAATTCCACCAGACCAAGTAAACTACGCTCAAGGTAACCCTTACGCGAATACCTACCACCCCGGATGGAGGAACCACCCAAACTTTTCCTACAAAAGCGATAATGCCTTGCATGCAGCTGCTGCTCCACCAGAATATCAGAAACCAGCCGTAGTTGCCCCGACTGCCCCTAGAAAATCAAATCTTGAATTGATGATGGAAAAATTCATAGCTACTCAAGCTCAAACGAACAAAGAATTCCTGAATCAAAACATACACACTAGCGAGCAGATCAAATAGCTAACCAGCAAAGTAGACGCTTTAGCCACCCATCACAAAATGCTTGAAACACAGATATCACAAGTGGCTCAACAACAAGCTTCTGCAGCCGCACCAGCTGGTACATTTCCTAGTCAGCCAGAACCCAATTTGAAAGGTCATGTAAACAATGTCATATTAAGAAGTGGAAAAGAACTGGACGGACTGACCGATCCTAGGAGTGAAAACTCAGCCATGCATCAGAAAACTGATAAACTAGCAGAAAAGGAGTCTAAAACCGAAAAGAATGAAGATAACGAGAAAGAGGCCGCCAAAGATGAAAACCCATATGTGCCTCCACCGCCATATAAGCCACCGATTCCTTATACTCAAAGATTTATAAATTCTAAAACTTTAGGAAATTTAAGAAATTCGTAGAACTTCTGAAACAACTGAATATCACCATTTCTTTCACATAAGCTATAACTCAAATTCCATCATACGCTAAATTTCTCAAAGAAATCCTGTCCAACAAAAGAAGAATCGAGGATAACGAAACAGTTACACTTACTGCCGAGTGTAGCGCAATCATTCAAAATAACATGCCTCCTAAACTAAAACACCCAGGTAGCTTCTCCATAACCCAAAGAGTTGTAACCGGAAGCAGGATGTGTATCAATTACAGAAAACTAAATAAGGCAAATCGGAAAGATCATTTTCCTTTACCTTTCGTAGACCAGATGTTGGAGAGATTAGCGAAACATTCGTACTTCTGCTATCTAGATGGTTATTCGGGATTTTTCCAAATTCCCATTCACCCTGATGACCAAGAAAAGACTACATTCACCTGTCCTTATGGCACTTTTGCTTATCACCGAATGTCGTTTGGACTCTGCAATGCTCTAGCAACTTTCCAAAGATGCATGATGGCAATCTTCACGGATTTCATAGATGACATCATGGAAGTGTTCATGGATGACTTCTCTGTATGCGCACAAAGTTTTGAAGGCTGTTTGTCGAACTTAGAAATGGTACTCGAAAGATGCGCTAAAGTGAACCTTGTTCTCAATTGGGAGAAATGCCATTTCATGGTCCGACAAGGCATAGTTTTAGGACACGTCGTATCTGACAAAGGGATTGAGGTTGACAAAGCAAAAATAGAAATCATAAAGGATCTTCAACCTCCGAAAAGCATACGAGAAATACGAAGCTTTTTAGGACACGCCGGATTCTACCGACGATTCATAAAGGATGTCTCGAAAATTACAAAACCTCTGACAAGTCTGTTGATGAAAGATGTTGAATTCATTTTCGACAAGGACTGCTTAGAAGCATTCGAAACTTTAAAAACAACACTCATTACCGCACCAATCATGCAACCACGAGATTGGAAACTACCATTTGAAATCATGTGCGATGTGAGTGATTATGCTGTAGGTGCAGTTCTAGGACAAAGGAAAGACAAAAAGCTTCACGCAATCTACTACGCTAGTAGCACTTTAGATCCTGCCCAAATGAACTACGCCACAACAGAGAAGGAACTTCACGCAATTGTGTTCGCCCTTGACAAATTTCGTTCTTACTTGGTAGGAGCGAAAATCATCATTTACACAGACCATTCGGCCATTAGGTACCTGATAAGCAAAAAGGATGCCAAGCCAAGATTGTTGCGATGGATCCTACTATTACAAGAGTTTGATTTAGAAATAAAAGATAAAAAAGGAACCGAGAATGTAGTGGTCGATCACCTATCCCGAGTAGAAGGCAATAAGCCAGAATCAGTGTTATCAACGACGATTTCTCTTACGAACGCCTGATAGCCAGATTGGAAAGTGATATGCCACCATTAACCTCGGAAGAACCCGAACTAGAAAAAGCTGTGGAAGCCGTCTACGTACAAGTCATCCTGCCTTCGTATGTTGCTACGCACAAGTCACACTGCCTTGGTATGTTGATATTGTAAACTACTTAGCCGCAGGCGTGCTCCCACCGGACCTCAGCTATCAACAAAAGAAGAAATTCTTCCACGACTTAAAGCATTATTATTGGGACGAACCTCTGCTTTTCAAGAGAGGAGCCGATAATATATTTCGTTGATTCGTCCCAGAGGAAGAAACTGAAGACGTCATTTCTCAGTGTCACTCCGCTCCTTATGGAGGACATGCCAGTACTTCAAAGACGTGTGCGAAAATTCTGCAATCTGGCCTACTCTGGCCCAGTATTTGGAAAGATGTCCACGCTGCTATATTAAGATGCGACCGGTGCCAACGCACTGGAAACATTTCAAGACGCGACGAGATGCCCCAGAAAGGTATCTTAGAAGTGGAAGCCTTTGACGTATGGGGAATCGATTTAATGGGTCCATTCCCATCTTCTTTTGGTAACAAGTACCTACTCGTCGCTGTCGACTACATATCGAAATGGATTGAGGTCGTTGCCGCTCCAACTAACGACACGCGAGTAGTTCTTAAACTCTTTAAGAATACCATCTTTCCCAGATTCGGTGTGCCCAAACTTGTCATCAGTGACGGTGGTTCACACTTCATAGCGCGAATTTTTGACAAAATTCTATCGAAATATGGAGTAAAACACCGTGTTGCAACATCGTATCACCCGCAGACCAGCGGCCAAGTGGAGGTCTCTAACAGAGAAATAAAGCAGATCTTGTAAAAGACAGTCGCCACCTCCAGGAAAGATTGGTCATCAAAGCTAAACAACGCTTTATGGGTTTATAGGACCGCTTACAAGATGCCGATAGGAACTATACCGTTTAAATTAGTCTATGGGAAATTATGTCACCTGCCAGTGGAACTTGAGCACAAAGCCTTTTGGGCTATTAAGACACTAAACCTCAACTACACTGAAGCAGGCGAGAAACGGATCTTGAATCTGCATGAATTGGAAGAACATAGATTAGACGCATATGAGAATGCCCACATATACAAGGAAATAACCAAAAAGTGGCACGATAAGTGTTTACTCCGTAAACAGTTCAGTGTGGGAGATGTCGTGCTCCTATTCAACTCAAGATTGAAACTTTTCCCAGGAAAACTAAAGTCAAGATGGTCAGGTCCTTTCGAGATAACTAGAATCCTTCACAATGGAGCTGTCGAAATTTGCGATAAAATCAATGCACCGTTCATAGTCAACGGACAACATTTAAAACATTACAATCGAAATGACGATAGTAACCACATGAGCAGACTGAAACTGCAAGAGCTTCCTGCTCAACATCCTGAATAGCTTGTCACCAAGCTATCATCAGGATTTCGACGTTAAAAACAACGCTGAATGGGAGGCAACCCATTTTCCCTCATTTTACCCTTTGAAATTATTTACAGTATGTTTTTCATTTGATTTATACTTTTATTTTCTTTATTTTCTATCACCTTTTGTTTCTAAATTCTAATTTGAGTAAAATGTGTTTTCAACTATTTATAGGATTTTAAAGCCTTCCTACTTATCTCCTTTTTGTCTGACTAACTCGCGAGTATGGCTAACATCGACTACACGGTTACTGTTTTTAGAGGACCAACTCAGCAAGCCAGATTTGAGGCTCTGACTCAGAGAGGCATCGATTTGACACATTACTATGATGGATCCACTATGGATCGGTTAGGCATTCATGATAGCATCCTCTACCTGTTTGACCAACTAGACTGGGAGTGAACTGCTCTAAAAACCCGTTGTGTTACCTTTCACATATAACCGTAAGTCATTAGTTGATCTCTTAGGTTTCCCTAGTGGACCTTTCTCATACACTGATGCTCAAGAAGAAGATATGAATATCGAGTTAGACTATTTCTAGGGTACTATCACAGGTAACTATCACCTTAAGCCAAATGACATGAATTCTAACGAGATACATAATCCTGCACTTTGTTACTTCCATAGGATATTAGCACATACCCTCTTTGGGAAGGAGGAAAACATTACCGTTGTCTCGAAAGAAGAGTTGTTTATCCTGTACTGTGCGTCACAAGGTCGTCCAGTCAATGCCATACCATTTATGATGAGAACCTTTGAAAGAATTAACCAGGAACAAAATTCCCCAATAATTGTAGGAGGCCTCGTCACTATGATTGCACATGCAATCAGACTTAGGTACCAGCTGAACAGAATCAAAGTCTCTGGACAAATCAGACCTATGGATATACCATTCTGCTTTAACCAACGTATTATAGGTAACTTAGGCCCTGACACTTATGAGTACCTCATTGCTAACCGGCCTGTTCACCTTTTCACACTGCCCAACAATGAGATGACGAGTGTCCACAACCGAAACAACTGGCTGTACGAATTGGACGAGCCTATGGGTCCTGCCTCACCTCATTCTACACCTCAGGCTTACATGTACGATAGTAACCATATATCAGAAGCTCAAGATTTTATGTACTATGAAGACTATGTGTCAGAAGCTGAGATCGACCCTGAGACTCCTCCAAATTACCATAATTTCCCTGACCCCGTCCCTGACCAACAAACAGACAAGCTGAATACCATTCTGAAAACAGTGGACGGTGTCAAGTTGGAAATTACCACAGTTAAGGAAGAGCTAACAACATTGCAGATGGAAGTCACGACCTTCATGGACGTAGTTTGTGAACAATTCGATTGCCTTACTAAGTAGCTCGACAAATTGAAGCAGCAGAAGAACTGATTAACTTTAGTTTTACTTCTAGTTTTTTACTGCATTCTGGATAATTTACAGTTTTATGTTTTCACAATTTGAACTACATTTCAATTCTTGTACTTCATTCTTTAATTAATGAATTTCGTTTGCAATTTTAGTTTAATCAAGAATTCTTCATTTTTAATTCATCATTTTGGTTGTTATACTGGTCTGAAATGAGATTTAAATGCTATTTTATAATGCCTGTACGAACCAAACAGCACAAATTCTGCATCTGCAGAATTTGCTGCTATGACGACCGTCACGGCCCCGTTACGCTCGTCACGACCCTCACGATTGTGACGCCCCTCACGATCGTCACGAGATTACGTATTCTGCTAAATAGCAGAATACGACCGTTAAGCAAATTATTTCCCTCTTCCAATTCGTAACCCCCCACTCTCTCACGTACCAAATACCTCCATAAATTATCAACTCCCTCATTCATTCCATTCAACCCTATTACTATTCACTCCACCCGTTCATTCCCAAATTCCTCCTTATAAAGTCGCGGTTCTCTTCTCATTCCATTCCATAGAAAGAACCACTCTCCCAAAAACACTCTCTCTTTTTCTCAAAACCATCAGAAACAATGGCACGCCAAGGAGAACTTCCTGACATGTCCAACATCATCTTCATAGACGGCGAAAGAGGAGATCAGCAGCGAACAAATTACGTTTCATTTTATCATCGCTCCGTCCAACCCACTCGATACGTCGATGTTGCCTGCATAACGGAATTGGGCATTCGGGAAGGCGTCCAATGGATGCTACAGAATCTCGGGCTATGGTTCCTCTGCACAACCCTGCAGCCTACATACGAACAGTTAACCCTGGAGTTTCTAAGTTCGTTCACATATATGACCCCCACCGGCGAAACTAATCAGCTTACCGGTGTTGCGTGCTTCAGATTTTTCGGACAGGAATATCAACTAAACCAGAATTAGCTTGGTCAGATGCTCCAATTCAACCATGGTGCTGATGCTCACTGTCGTGTTCCTTCCGAACAATTCTTTCAGAACATATTTGCACTTTGGAACCAACTCACTGGCACCACCGCCGATAGCTGGGACAGCCTTAATGCTACATTCATCCACCATCCCGCTATCCGCTACTTCCACAGAGTGCTCGATAACACTATCTTTGACCGAGATAGTAACCACAAGGTTAAATCTAAGGAACTGCTCTTTCTTCAATGCATCTTTGCGCTGGAACCCATCAATGCCACCCCATTTCTGTTGGCTCACATCCAGGCGAACTGTGGTCGAGGCTCAAAACCTTTTTACTTCGGAGGTATCGTCACTTCCATTACATTATCACTCAACCTCGACGATCACCTACAGGCCCTCCCGTCCATACCTCCTGTTTTCTTTGATATCAACTATTTCCGTTCTTCTCACCTCATCTAGGTACGAGCCGACGGATGATATCATTCGGTGCTTCGCAACCGAACCATCCGCAACATCATCCTTCCATGCCGAGACCGTGCTCACCTTCAGAATAGAGCCAACTAGCTTTTTGACCCAGCGGCACCCGAAGCTAATGCTGCAGCACCTCAAGAGAATGTTCAAGTTCCCGTTGATGAGGTACAGGATGAACTGGACCGCTGCTCAGGCTGAAGCTCCTCAGCAACCCCCTCAAGAAGGTCCTTCCTCCCGTCATCGCCGCTGCCCTCAAACCGAATCTTCCATCGAATATGTCCTTCACGCCATTTGGCAACAGAACGAAACCGCCGTCCTACTTGAACACCGTCAACAAGAACAACATCAGCAGGTCATCGATTTGTTGGTCGCCCAAGGGGAACGCCTCAACAATGTAGTAGATGAAATGGCCACTTTAAACGTCCGCGTGGACGACTGACGCGACTCTATTTTTCACACCGGCCTACACCCCACGACCCTAGGAGGATGTCATCAAGGAAGAGGGCGAGACATAGAGTAGTGTTCTTCTTTTTATTTTCTGCATTTTCTTATTTTCATTGTTGTACACCTTCCACTATTGTTTCAAAGCAGTGAGGACACTGCTTGAGATGGTGTGGGAGCGGCACTATATTATGTACTTCATTTCCCTTTCAAAAGTAATTTCAATTAAGTAATTTCAATTCAGTTCTATTTCAGTTCAATAAAGCGCATTTCTTATATTCTTTTCCGTTAAAAGAACTTCCCCCGCTTAATCTGCTTTACTCGAGCTATACGAAAACTTTTTCGATGCAAACATCCGATGCGCCAAGATTAAGGCCGAGTCAAGGAAACTCGAGAACGATTACTAACGATACCCATACCGCTTTCACACCTTTGACCTCCGGTTTATGCGAGTCAGTTCCACTACCTACTGTACCGAAGCCTCAGGTTCGAGCACCAAGCGAAGCCCTTAGTAGTTTATAAAAGCAGTCAGCACCGCCTTAAGCATGCACCACGTGGAAAGCCGATGCAAATAAGTGATTGGTAAGATCGTAAAGAAAAGAATTGCTCCGAAGCGATGTAGTGATTATCTACCTCTGACATTTCGGAATAGCAAAAAGAAAAAGAAAAAGTGAGCTCATAAAAGAAAAAAAGTCCTCTGTCAGTTGGTCCATAGGTATTTGGTTATGGACTCGGTAGGGCGAATCACAGTTCGATCCCCCACAACTTGCAAAGTGAACATATCATAGGGTACCACACTCGTGCACCAGACCCCGTAGAAAGAAAAGACCGAAGTCACTAACAGGCTATTCCACTACGTGCGCAAAAAGAGGTAAAGGGCTTAATGTGATTGCGCTGGAATGAAACTGGGCAGAACTTGGTACGATGAACTTAACGCCGAGCTACAACATCATGATTGGAACCGGCTCGTATAAGGAGGAGGCCTTCGAGAGCATTCCCGCTTAGTGTCAAGTTCGTATGCATGTTGTTATGAATCCTCTCCGAATTCCCGACTCAGCGCCTCTGAAGCAACTTTGAAAACACAAAGGAACGCATCGTGTGGCTGCATCGTCTCAGCTCTTAGGCGTTTTTCTTGAGGACAACCAAAGATTCAAGTTTAGGGGAGTTTGATAACGTGAAAACATATATATTAAATGCCATAATTTCATGCTACTAATGGTCGATTTCACCCCGATTTCGTACCACATTCACATTGTTTATTAAGTGTTTTGCAGGTTTACGAAGTCAATACTCAAATGAAGCAAGACAAGAAAAACAAGTACTAAAAGCCTCATAACAGAAGAAAAAGAACGAGAAAAGTAGCAAAAATGAACTTTGTTGATATGACGGTCGTCATAGGTCCCTTACGACCGTCACGTGCGTGACGACCGTCATGACCGTCACGAACGTCATGACCTCCACGAGCATCATGAGTCCCTTACGACCGTCACACCTACAATTTCTGCATAACGTCCACTTCCCAGAACGTGCAACAGAAGCTTAAAATAGAAGCACGACTCCCTGGATTTTTTAACACTCAATAGCACTCCCAAAAGCAGTTCACGTACAAATCATTCACTATAAAAGGAGAGCTTGGGGACTGAAATAGGGGAGCCGCATTGAAGACCACGAAGTGCTGCCGGATTTACTACAGAGATATTTTCTTGTTTTCGTTTCCTTTCTGCTTTGTTTCCTTTCCTTTGTTTCCTTTCCAGAATTCAGTTGTAATTTTCGTTCTTTAATTTTTCATACAATTAATCGTCACCAGAGTAATATCTCAAACACTGGACACCTTGAAACTCCCTCGTAATGTTAAAATACAAATCGTACAATTAATCTACAATTTTAAAATACAAATTCTCTCAAACACTTGACACCTTGAAACTCCCTCCTAATGTTCCTCGTGAGAAACATTATGAGGTAGCTTTTAAGCTTTTTCCTCCCAAATTCCCTCGCTTGCCTACTACTGATTTTGGAGTGGCACTTTCCCCTCCATTTCCAGACTGGTTTATGTGCGCTGAAGACTTAAAGGTCCTTCAACAGCAATCCCAACCAAAGGCTCGACGGGTGGTTCCGACTAAGCATACTTTAGACAGTTTCAAAGGCCACCTTCATATAGGGGTTCAAAACGTTCGGATCGAATCTGACGTGTATGAAGGTTTGACACTTTTTTGCTTACGATCGTATGATTATCTCTTTGTTACCTAATCTAGAAATCATACATTATTTTCAGTTGTGCCTAGGAAGGCGTTGTCTACAAGGGCCACCACTGCTCGAGGTGGTAATGAACTTGAAAGCAAAATGGTACGTATCGTTTCCTTTGCCTTCTCCTTGGATATGCTTTTCATTTTCATACTCATATTGTCTCTTTCTCTTTTTAGACAAGGCATAAACCTCCTACTCCTTTGAAGAAAGGCAAGAAGAATGCACTTATCATTGTCACTTCTGACGCAGACGAATCTCCTGAAGATACTTTAGTACATAAGAGGAAGAAACCAATGAAAGTGTCTGACTCTACTGGCCCACCTCCGTCGAAGGTGGCCAAAATTCTTGGTTCGACATTCTCTCCTAGTGATGTCGAAGGGCGTGCCCCTGTGACTACTGTGAATCTAACTACTAGTGCTCACGGGGACACTCTTCCTACCCCTGGGGTTACTTCAACTCAGGTATGCATGAGTTTTCCTCTTTAGGTTGGCAACCTTCATTGTGCAATACCTTCGTCTTACTTTTCTTAACTGTGTTTTCAAGTTAACACCAACGTTGTGGCTCCAACACCCACTTCTGGTACTTCTGCTCCTTATTCCATCAATAGCCAAGGTGAGTGGACTTATCACCCCTCTTCTGATCTTGGTTCTGGTTTAAGTGAAGTAAACCAACCTACTGTTCCCTCTGTAGGAAACAAAACTCCTTTGTTGCCCACCAATATTCAACAAGCTCACGCTGATGGCTGTAATTCTGTAGACAATGATGCTTCTAGCACTCCAAACCCTGTACGTTCTGATCCTATAGTTCATGACGAAGTGGTGGTAGAGGAAACTCCCGTACTTTCGACCCTACTAGACACTGATAACTTTCTTCCAGAGCCTCAAAACAAACATAACGATACCCCTTCCAATGCTCCTGATACTCCCAGTGATGCTCAACTTGATAATGACAAAGAGGAAGTGCCACATTCTATGGAGGAAGATGCTGAAGAAAACCATTCGAGGGATAACAATAGTTCTGAGGAACTTGAAGACCAAGAAGAGGAGGAGGAAGAGGAAGGAGAAATTGCGAATGAAGATGATCATACTGCTCATGAGCCTCATCCTTCTTCGCTAGCAAGCACTGAGGACCCTCTCATAGCCCTTAAATGGTCAAACCCATGATAGTATGCCAAGAGAATCCTTGAGCAGAAATGTGGCCATGCTTCTGGCTCTTCGACACCTCCTACTTCTCCTGCTTCAGAGGCTCTAGTCAAGGCCATCCTTCAGTCTATCAAGAAGAAGTTCTTCAAAGGTGATATCAAAATTGTCCTGAATGCAGATCCTACGTCTCGACTATACCTGAAAGACCAACTCAAAAAGATAAACTTGACTCATCTCAGCCCAGAGATTCATGGTTTCTTGTTGGACTTGTCGGTCGTGATAGATGCTTTATCTTTGGAGCTTCGTCAACTTCCTCCTATCTTAAAAGACATTGAAAAGAAAGTTGGTCAAGAAAGTGCAACTTAGACTGGTGCACAAGAATCTGAAGCCAGGGTTGCCACACTGGAAGCTGCTCACCATAAATGCCACGAGGAGATCAAAACCAATCAAAAAGATATTAATTTGTGGCAGCAACAAATCAAGGAACTCCAGGACAAGATCGCCAATGCTGAAAGACAAAATGTGGAACTAAAATATTTTGTCGACCTTGATGTAGCCCATGAATTAAAGAGCACCATTGATTATATTGACGTGGCTCAAAGACTTGAAACAGAACTGGCGACGGCACGGCTCGACCAATCTCTTTGTGAAGCTCGCATCAATCACCATCTGGACACTTTCTCTAAGCTATAGTCGAAACTGCCTTTCTAGCACTCTTGACCTTTTATGATCATCATCTTATCATGTGGCTGATGCCACTTTTTTGTAATGACAATCTATTATTTTGTACTTGAATTTATTTATGCAGCTTTTTATGCCACATTTTGTTTACGTACGGTCTAGGATATTTTAGTCCATTTTGTTTTTTGGGGCCTTCTCTTTTCCCATAACGAAATGCCTCATCTTTTTAAAAAAAAAAGATTTTTTATTGGTTGCTCCAATGGCGTGACCTAATTTTGGTCCTTTTTTGTCGTTTTCTTGACCAATCCCGGCTCACACTCTTTCTTCTATAAATCTCTCTTTCCTTGACTCATCGTTCCATACTTACTACTGGCAAGCATGAGTTCTACTCCAAAGAAATCTGTTGTTCATACCCAAACAAGAGAGAGGGATAATCTTGTGGTGGTGGCACGTTCTGGTTCGTCTTCAAGATCTGGAACCTCCCAAGGAGCACCTCCTCCCTCAAAGAGAACGAGAAATCATATGATGTTGCTTCAGACAAGGTGTCCTCGTTCTCCGCCTTCAGATGATGAAGCTAACGAAGATTATATGGAGTATCTTAAATCCATTGATTTGAGAGATTCTGAATAATTTCTTGAGTTATGAACCTTTGTAATGTTCTCTTTTGTTTGCTTTTTGTACGCCATATTGGCCTTTTGGCCTATTTTGGCCCCTGACGTTAATCTTAATGGAATCTAATCTTTGATATGGACTTCTTGCAAGATAGGCCTGTATCTTTTTAAATACTTGCCATTTACTTTCAAGATTCTTTTATCTCTGTCCAGTTCTTCAATTTCATAAGCTCCATTTGAAAATACGTGGGTAATGTAAAACAGACCTTCCCATTTAGGAGACCATTTGCCTAAGGTTCTATCTCTTTGATCGATAGGAAGAGTTACTTTCCATACGACATCTCCTTCTAAAAAGGACTGAAACCTAACCCTTTTGTTGTAAGAGTCTTCGACTCCCTGTTTCTGTCGTCTTGATACTTCCAAGGCTTTCAGCCTTTCTTCGTCTAAATCCACTAATTCATCCATCATCATCGCCCAATAAGCTTGCGAAGAGATCTCGTGATGTCTCTGGATTCTTACTGATTGTAAGCCTATTTCGATAGGCAGCACTGCATCATGCCCAAAGGTTAGCCTAAATGGTGTAGTGTTAGTAGCATCTTTTGGTGACGTTCGACATGCCCAAAGGATTTGGTCTAACGTCTGATACCAATTTCGAGGCTTTTTCCCTATATGCCTCTTAATCCATCCAATTATCACCTTATTAGCAGCTTCAACTTGCCCATTCGCCTGGGCGTAATAAGGTGTCGACGTTAACAACTTGAAACCTATCTTATTAGCGAATTCTCGCATTTTTCGACCGACAAATACTGATCCTTAATCTATTGTGATCGTTTTTGGAATGCCAAATATGTATATAATATGGCTTTGGATGAACTTGATTACGTCTTCTTGACCCACATTTACTAATGGTATTGCTTCAATCCATTTGGTAATGTAATCAATTCCAACCAAAATATACTTTTGGTTTTTTGACGATGTTGGTCGAATTTCGCCTATTATATCCAACGCCCACCCTCTAAAAGGCCAAGGTTTCACAATTGAATGTAATTCATTCGCCGGGATATGTTGTATACCAACATGTATCTGACAATCTTGACATCCTTTAGCGAATTCTATGCAATTTTTTAACATAGTCGGCCAATACAAGCCTTGTCGAAATAATAGCCATTTCATTTTATGACCAACTTGGTGTGCTCCACAAGCTCCACTGTGCACTGTCGAAAGAGTGATGTAGGCCTCTTCTTCACTGAGGCATTTCAACAAAAGCCCCTCAGGGGTCTTTTTGAATAATTTGTTACCCATGAGTGTGTAACTCAATGCTTGGTACTTGATTTTTTGATCTGTCTAACTTGTTGGATTTTTCAGATATTCGAATATGCCATTTCTCCAGTCTTTCTCTGTTATATTATCTATGGTAAAAATTTGAAAATTTTCACCATTTAAATATCCAAGTTTCGTAGATTCCAGATCTGATGGGCATAACCCTACAACCTTTATCTTTCCTCTTGTTTCAATTGCTTCTTGAAGTTTTCCGCTTGGCACTTTGTGTCCAAACGCGATTTGGGCTAAATCATTAGCAATTTGGTTTTCTATCCTCGGTATGTGTTGAATAGAAACTACTTCCAACTTCCTTAACAACCTATTCGCCACTACAAAGTATACAATGAGATTTTCTTTAACACATTTGTACTCCTTTGTAAGTTGTTTTATGACCAGTTCAGAGTCTCCTTTTATTTCGACCCTGGTTGCCCCCAATTCTAACAAAATTTCAAGGCCAGCAATTAATGCTTCATATTCAGCCTCATTGTTAGAACAAGGGTTCTCAATTCTGAATTTAAATTTTGTTGGAATTTTCTCAGGAGAAATAATCACCATACCTACTCCTGTGCCATTTTTATGGCTAGATCTGTCGAAGTATAGCTTCCAGGATGGTATCTCAACGTAATATAAATCAGTCTCGTTTATAGAATGGTCGACTAAGAAATCAGCCACAATCTGGCCTTTCATAGCTTTTAAAGGCTGGTAAGTCAACGAATATTCTGTTAGAGCTAAAGCCCATTTACTAATTCGACTATGCAAAATAGGTTTGGAGAGCATATGTTTTATGACATCAAAATGAGACGAAACATACACATCAACATGACTTATATATTGCTTTAATTTAGTACAAGAGAAATACAAACAGAGACACAATTTTTCAATCATACTGTATCTAGTTTCTGCATCATTTAAAACTCTACTTAGATAATAAATGGCTCTTTTGACCCCATTTTCATCTTCTTGAGCTAACATGCTCCCTAAGGTTTTAACTGATGCAACTATGTATAACATCATACTTTTGCAGCTACAAGGCGGAGATAAATATGGTGGGTGACTTAAGTACTCCTTGATCTTGTCAAAAGCATCTTGCTGAAGTTGCCCCCACTTAAAATGATCTTTGTTGCAACGAAGCAATGGCGAAAACACTTGCGTCTTGCCACTTAGGTTGGATATGAATCTTCAGAAGAAGTTGATTTTGCCCAGCAACGACTACAACTCCTTTTTTGTTGATGGCGCTTTCGCTTCCATTATTGCTTTGGTTTTATTTTGATTGATTTCAATTCCTTTCATGTGGACAACAAACCCCAAGAAATCTCCTTCCTGTACACAAAAGGCACATTTAAGAGGATTCATCTTAAGACCAAGTTTTCTCATCCTAAGAAAAGATCGTTTCAAATGGTCAAGATGTATTTGTCCGGAAACAGACTTTATGACAATATCATCAGTATAGATTTGTATGAAAGTTTCTATAAAATCATGAAAAATAGAATTCATGGCTCTTTGGTAAGTAGCTCTAGCGTTTTTTAGACCAAAAGGCATCACTATCCATTCGTAAGTGCCTAAAGCCCCAGGACATCAAAAAGCAGTTTTTGAAATATCTTCTTCAGCGATGAATATTTGGTTGTACCCAGAATATCCATCTAACATACTTAAATATTTGTGTCCAGTCACAAAATCTACTAGCATTTCAGCTATTGGCATTGAATATTCGTCTTTAGGAGTAGTAGTGTTTAGATCTCTAAAATCTATGCATACTCTTAAAGATCCATTCTTTTTTATGACAGGCACAATATTAGCTAACCATTCAACATACCTTGTTGTACAAATGAATTTGCATCGAAGTAGTCTTTCGACCTCTTCTTTAATCTTTGACAATATTTCTGGGGCAAACCGTCTCGGACCTTTCTTGACAGGCTTCTTCCCAGGTATCAAAGATAATTTATGTTCAACCAGTTCTCTGCCTAAACCATGCATCTCGTCGTAGTCCCACGTGAAACAATCTCTGAAATCTTTCAGCAACTGGACCACCTTGGTTTTGAGTTGGGGATCTAATTTTGCGTTGACGTATGTCAGCCTTTTGAGTTTCCCTTCGCCTAAATCAACTTCTTCTAAAGGGTCTTGTGCTAGCATCTTGATAGGATTTGCTAAAGGAACCTTTTCGAACCCCAAAGGTTCGTTTTCATAAATGGTGTCCAATCGTTGATCTTGACCGCCATCTGACTTCTTTATGTCGACGTCTTCTTTCAGACTTTTATGATGGGGAATGGCTTTGTCAGCCATGTAATTATTTACAACCTCTAGGGCCGTTTATAAATTTTTTTCAGCCACGTAGGCCGAAATTCTTCTCAAGGTTTTGTATTCAGTCATTGTCACCGAATTATTCCCCCCACCCAGTAGGGTCCACTAAAGGCCCTGGTATCATTGGTAGCCTTTCTCCCGGGACATGAGTATCCCATCTACAACCTTCGTCAGGGTGCAAGTACAACGAGTGAAACGTTGCTTCATTTTGGGCAAACTTAAATCCTGCTGGGGGGCATGGAGCTATATTCGCCAAATGTTTGTCGAACTGATTCCCATCCACATGATTTACAAGAACTTTGAAGTATCCTTGGTCATCTTTGATATTCTTGATCGTGACTTTCTGAGTCTAACCGAACTAACTGCAAGTGCACAGTCTATCGTGTAGTAATAAAAGATATCGATCCCACAAGGACTCGTAATCAAATTAGTGTTCTCGGGCGTTACTATGTTTAGCTAGGTTGGATATGGTTTAAGGGAAAAGATGCAAAAGTAAAGGCTAAATTAAAGAAAGACTAAAAGGTTTTCTGAATATTAATGCGGGAAATCGGTATGCAATGCCTTAGTTCTTCAAAGATTCGACAAGTCACCGGCGTGGTTTAATAAATTCAAAATAGTTTTCAGAAGAAAATAATGGTTTAAAGACTTTTGTCTCACGTTGGATGTTGACGCTAGTCGCAACTCTAAGGCGGAACGTATGCTTTCGCTATCCCGTTCGGGGTTAAAATTGCTTTTTGAAAACCATTGAGTTCTAATTTCTTTTAAAGCGCTTTCGCTGTATTTAAAATAAATCCCTAGTTTTTACTATCTGGTCCTACCCTCAGCTTTCGCATGTCGGTTCATACCTTAATGAATCTCCCACTTTCGTGGCGAGATTACTATAAACAAATTCTCGCTGTCGCGACGAAGTTTAGTTTAATACATTTAGATTAAAAACTATGGCCAGAAACAAGTTTGAAAAGGTGGAAAAACGCCGGATGTTATCGAATCTCGTCCTACTAATTCATTACATACCGATCGATACGGTTTTAGCTATACATGAATCTTAAAGCAGACATAATTAAATTAAAATAGCGGAATATGTAAACATACATTGTAAAGGCAAATGGAAATTTAATTTATAGTAATGAACCTGTGTATAATTCTGCTCCGACACTTGAATAATCCCCCACAATGTCGGCATGATTATTTCTTCGGTGACAATTAATGTACGGAAAGTTAAAGCGAACAATACAACTAGAATTTTAAAGGAAAATAAAGGAAAAAGAAAGCAGGAACAAAGTATGGCTTTTTGTAGTAAATTGGGCAACACTTCATGGTCTTCAATGCGGCTCCCTTATTCCAGTCCTCAAGCTCTCCTTTTATAGTGGATGTTTCTTACGTGAACTACCTCAGGAAGTGCAGTTGAGGGTGAGAGAATCCAGGGAGTCGTGATTATATTTTCTGGGCTTCTGCTGACACGTTCTCAAAAGTGAACGTTATTCTGTTTTTGCAAGTGTGACGATCGTGAAGGATATATGACATTTGTGATGCACATGACGTTCGTGACGCTCGTGATGGTCGTCACACACGTGACTGTCGTGAGGGACCTGTGAAGACCGTCATATCTGCAAAATCTCATTTCTGTTATTTTTTTCGTCCTTTTTCTTCTGTTTTGTGTCTCTTAACATTTGTTTTCTTTGTCTTGCTTCATTCGAGTGTTAACTTCGTGTACCTGCAGAAATACTTAACAAACAATGCGGAGAGGTTTGAAATCTGGGTGAAATTAAACATTAGTGGCATAAAATCATGGCTTTTAATATATACGTTTTCGCGTTATCAAACTCCCCTAAACTTGAATCTTTGCTTGTCCTCAAGCAAAAAGCATAAGAGCTGAGACGATGCAGTTACACGATGTATTCCTTTGCGTTTTCAAAGTAGCTTCAGAGGCACTGAGTTGGGAAGTCGGAGAGGATTTAAAACAACACGCATACGACAGTGACACTAAGCGGTATGCTCTCGAAGGCCTCCTTCTTATACGATTCGGTTCCAATCATGCTGCTGTAGCTCGGCGTAAAGTTCATCGTACCAAGTTTTTGCCCTATTTCGTTCCAGCGCAATCACATTAAGCCCTTTACCTCTTTGCACACACGTAGTGGAATAACCTGTTAGTGATTTCGGTCTTTCTCTGTACGGGGTCTGGTGCACAAGTGCGATACCCTTTGATATGTCCTCTTTGTAAGCTGTGGGGGATCGAACCATAATTCGCCCTATCGAGTCCATAACCAGAGACCTATGGACCAACTAACAGAGAACTTCTTTTCTTTGTGAGCTTAGTTTTGTTATTCTGAGATATCAAAGGTATATAATCACTACATGGCTACAGAGCAATTCTTTTCTTTTATGATCTTATCGATCACTTATTTGCATCGGCTTTCCACGTGGTATGTGCTTAAGGCAGTGCTAACTGCTTGTATAAACTACTAGGGACTTTGCTTGGTGCTCGAACCTGAGGCTTTGGTACAGTAGGTAGTGGAAATGACTCGCATAAACCAGAGGTCTAAGGTGTCAAAGCGGTATGGGTATCGTTAGCAATCGTTCTCGAGGTTCCTTGACTCGGCCTTAATCTTGGTGCGTCGGGTGTTGCATCGGTTTTGTGGAAAAAATTTGTATAGCTCGAGGAAAACGGATAAAGCGGGGGAAATTCTCGTAACGGAAAAGAATATAAAAATGCGCTTTATTGAACTAAATTGAAATGACTAGATTAAAATAGTTGAACTGGAAATAGAGTACATATCAGAAATGAATGGAAATAAAGTGCCGCTCCCACACCATCGCAAGCAATGTCCTCACTGATTTGAAATGAATGTGGAAGGTGTACAACAACAAAAAAAGAAAATGCAAAAAATCAAAGTACACTACTCTCTGTCTCTTCCTCTGCCGCGATGTCGTCCTCCTTAGGTCGTGGGGTGCAGAGCGCTAGTGTGAATGATGGATTCACAGAGGCGCTCCATACAGACGTTTAGAGTGGCCATCTCATCAATGACGTTGTCGAGGTGTTCCCCTTGGGCTACCAACATATCCATCACCTGCTGGTGTTGTTCTTTGTGACGATGTTCGAGTCGGGTTACTGTCTCGTTTTGTTGGCAAATGCTGTGAAGGATTTCTTCGTTTGTTGCTTCGGTCCTGGGTCGGCGGCGACGACGGGAGGAAGGACCTTCAGGAGGTGGTTGTTGTGGAGCATCAGCCTGAGCAGCTCTGTCCAATTCTTCCTGTACCTCATCAACACGCACTTGGGCATTTTCTTGAGGTGCTGCTGCATTAGCCTCTGGTGCCGCGGTGTCAAAGAGCCAGTTGGCTCTGTTTTGAGGATTGGCGCGGTCACGGCGTGGTAGGATGATGTTGCGGATAGTGCGGTTGCAAACCACCAGATGATATCTTCCGTTGGCTCGGACCTTGATGAGGTGGGAGGAACGACAGTAGTCGATGTCGAGAAAGACCGGAGGTAGGGACGGGAGGTCCTGGAGGCAGTTACCGAGGTTGAGGGACACGGCAATGGAAGTAATGATACCTCCGAAGTAGAAAGGCTTTGAGCCTCGACCACAATTGGCATGGATGTAGGCCAAGAGAAATGGGGCAGCATTGACGGCTTCCGGAGTAAAGACACAGTGCAGAAAGAAGAGATCCTTGGAGTTGACCTTATGGTTACTGTCTCGAGAAAAAATGGTGTTACCGAGCACCCGGTGAAAGTAGCGGATGGCAGGGTGGTGGATGTATGCGGCATTTAGGCTGTCCCAGCTATCGGCGGTGGTGCCGGTAATTTGAATCCAGAGTGCGAAGGCCTCTTGGAATAAGTGCTATGAGGGAACTCTACAGTGAGCATCGGCACCATGGCGGAACTGTAACATTTGAGCAAGCTGGGTTTGGTTAAGCTGGTATTCGTTTCCGAACATTCGAAAACATGCAACAGCTGGTTAGTTTCTCTGGCAGGGGTAATGTATGAGAATGAACTCATGAACTCCAAGGTTAGTTGTTCGTACGTTGGTTGTGGAGTCGTGCAGAGAAACCATAGACCGACATTCTGCAGCATCCATTAGACGCCTTCCAAGATGCCCAACTCAGTTAAGCATGCAACATCAGTGTACCGAGTCGGTTGAACAGAGCGTTGATAGAATGTAATGTAGTTGGCTCGCTGCTGTTCGCCGTCTCTGAAGACGATGGTAGACATGTCAGGAAGTTCACCGTGGCATGCCATTGTTTTGTGGTCGTTTAGTGTGAAGGAGGGTGGAAAAGAGAGAGTGATTAGGGACAGTGTTTCTTTTCTGTGGAATGGATTAGACGAGAACTGGGAGTTTATATGGAAGGATTTGTAGGTGAACGGGTGGTACAAGCAATGATGGGGTTGAATGTAATGAATGAGAAAGTTATTGTGGATGTAGTGGGAAGTTGAAAATGTAGAGGGAGAGGGATTTGGAACGTGAGAGAGTGGGGAGTTATGAAGTAAAGGGGGAAAGAATATGGAACGGTCGTATTCTGCTATTTAGCAGAATTTTAATTGCGTGACGATCGTGAGGGGCGTCACAATCATAAAGCTCGTGACGAGCGTAATAGGGGTGTGACGGTCGTCACAGTAGCAAATTCTGCAGCTGCAAGTGCATAGTCTATCGCGTAGTAATAAAAGATATCGATCCCACAAGGACTCGTAATCAAACTAGTGTTCTCGGGCGTTACTATGTTTAGCTAGGTTGGATATGGTTTAAGGGAAAAGATGCAAAAGTAAAGGATAAATTAATGAAAGGCTAAAAGGTTTTCTGAATATGTGCCTTGTGGTTCGTACTGGAGTTCGAAAGTATAATTGATTCACAATGCAGGCCAGTATATCAAACAAAATAATGAATTGTAAAGGAAGAATTTTGGATTAAAACTGAAAATGCAAAAGAAGTTTCATTAACTAAAGTAAATGTTGAATGGAGTAAAATAATTAAAATGGAGTTCAAATTGTAAAAACAGAAAACAGGAAATAATTCAGAATGCAGTAAAAAAACTAAAATAGAACTAAAGTTATCAATCCTTCTGTTGCTTCAGTTTGTTGAGCTGTTGAGTAATGTAGTTGAACTGATCACAAACTACGTCCATGAAGGTTATGACATCCGTCTGCAGTCTTGTTAGCTCCTCCTTGACAGTTGTGATTTCCAACTTGAAGTCGTCCATTGTTTTCATAATGCTGTTCAGCTTTTCTATTTGTTGGTCAGGAATGGGGTCAGGGAAGTTATGGTAATTCGGAAGAGTCTTAGGGTCTGTCTCAGCTTCTGACACATAGTATTCATAATACATAAAGTCTTGTGCTTCTGATATATGATCGTTGTCGTACATGTAAGCCTGAGGTGTAGAATGAGGTGAGGTAAGCCCCATAGGCTCATCCAACTCATACAACCAATTGTTTCAGTTATGGATACTTGTCAGCTCATGGTTAGGCAATGTGAAGAGTCGAACTGGTCGGTCAGCAATAAGGTACTCGTAAGTTTATGGTCCTAAGTTACCTATGATATGTTGGTTAAAGCAAAACGGGATGTCCATAGGTCTTATCTGGCCAAAAGCTTTGATTCTATTCAGTTGGTACCTAAGTTCAATTGCGTGTGCAATCATGGTGACTAGGCCTCCTATTAGGATAGGTGAATTTGGTTCCTGAGTAAGCTTTTTGAAGGTTCTCATCATAAATGGTACGACATTGACGGGACGACCTTGTGATGCACAGTACAGGATAAACAACTCTTCCTTAGAGACTGCGATAACTTTTCCTCCTTCCCAAAGAGGGTATGGGCTAATATCCTATGGAAGTAGCAGAGTGCAGGATTATGTATCTCGTTAGAATTCATGTTGTTCGGCTCAGGGTGATAATTACCTGTAATGGTACCCCAAAAATAATCTAACTCGATATCCATATCAGCTTCCTGGGCATCAATATACACGAAGGGTTCGCTAGGGAAGCCTAAGAGGTCAGCCAGTGATTTACGGTTATATGTGAATTCTGTCCCAAACAGTCTAAAGCATATCAGCTCCTTGGTGGATCCATAGCCGTACTCGGGTCTTTAGCCTATGGAGCTAAGAAATTCGAACGTGAGTTCGTGATAGGTGACAAAACAGGTTTTTAGAGCAGTTCACTCCCAGTCTAGTTGGTTAAACAAATAGAGGATGCTATCGTGGAATCCTAACTGATCCATAATGGATCCATCATAGTACATGGTCAAAGCGATGCCTCTCTGAGTCAGGGCCTCAAATCTGGCTTGTTGAGCGGGTCCCCTAAAAACGGTAACCGTGTAGTCGATGTTAGCCATACTCGAGAGTTAGTCAAATAAAAAGGAGAGAAGTAGGAAGGCTTTAAAATCCTGGAAACAGTTGAAAGCAGGTTTTACTCAAATTAAATTTTTAGAAACAGAAGGTGATAAAAATAAAGAAAAGAAAATACAATAGTAAAAATCAAATGAAAAACATAAAGTAAATAAACTAAGAGGGAAAATGGGCTGCCTCCCATGCAACACTGTTTTTAACGTCAAAAGCTTGACGATAGCTTGGTCACAAGCTAGTCGGGATGTTGAGTAGGAAGCTCTAGCAGTTTCACACTGCTCACGTGGTTACTGTGGCCATTTTGATTGTAATGCTTTAAACATTGTTCGTTGACTATGAATGGCGCATTGATTTTATCGCTAATTTCGACAGCTCCACTATGAAGGATTTTAGTTATCTCGAAAGGACCTGACCATCTTGACTTTAGTTTTCCTGGGAAGAGTTTCAATCTTGAATTGAATAGCAGCACGACGTCTTCCATACTAAACTGTTTCCGGACTAAACGCTTATCGTGCCACTTTTTGGTTCTTTCCTTGTATATGCGGGCATTCTCATATGCGTCCAGTCTAAGTTCTTCCAATTCATGCAGATTCAAGATTCGTTTCTCTCCTGCTTTAGTGTAGTTGAGGTTTAGCGTCTTAATAGCCCAAAAAGCTCTGTGCTCTAGTTCCACTGGCAGGTGACACGATTTCCGATAGACTAATTTAAATGGTGTAGTTCCTATCGGCGTCTTGTAAGCAGTCCCATAGGCCCATAAAGCGTCGTTTAATTTCGATGACCAATCTTTCCTGGAGGTGGCGACTGTCTTTTCCAAGATTTGCTTGATTTTTATGTTTGAGACCTCCACTTGGCCGCTGGTCTGTGGGTGATACAGTGTTGCAACACGGTGTTTTACTCCATATTTCGATAGAAGTTTATCAAAAATTCGCGCTATGAAGTGAGAACCACCGTCACTGATGACAAGTCTGGGTACACCGAATCTGGGAAAGATGGTATTCTTAAAGAGTTTGATAACTACTCGCGTGTCGTTAGTTGGAGCGGCAACGGCCTCAATCCATTTTGATACGTAGTCGACAGCGACGAGTATATATTTGTTTCCGAAAGAAGATGGGAATGGACCTATGAAATTGATCCCCCATACATCAAAGACTTCCACTTCCAAAATACCTTTTTGGGGCATCTCGTCGCGCCTTGAAATGTTTCCATTGTGTTGGCACCGGTTGCACCTTAGTATAGCAGCATGGACATCTTTCCAAATGCTGGGCCAGAATAGGCCAGATTGTGGGATTTTCGCACATGTCTTTGAAGTACTGGCATGTCCTCCGTAAGGGGCGGAGTGACAATGAGAGATGATGTCATCTGTTTCTTCCTATGGGAAGCATCAACGGAATATGTTTTCGGCTCCTCTCTTAAAAAGCAGAGGTTCATCCCAATAATAGTGCTTTAAGTCGTGGAAAAATTTCTTCTTTTGCTGATAACTGATGTCTGGTGGGAGCACGCATGCGGCTAAATAATTTACAATATCAGCATACCAAAGCAGGGTGACTTGTGCGTAGACGACTTCCACGGCTTTTTCTAGTTCTGGTTCTTCCGAGGTTTAGTGTGGCATATCGCTTTCCAATCTGGCTATCAAGCGTTCATAAGGGAAATCATCGTTGATAGGCACTGATTCTGGCTTAATGCCTTCTATTCGGGATAGGTGATCGGTTACTACATTCTCGGTTCCTTTTTTGTCTTTGATTTCTAAATCAAACTCTGGTAACAATAGGATCCATTGCAATAATCTCGGCTTGGCATCCTTTTTGCTTATCAGGTACCTAATGGCAGCGTGGTCAATGTAGATGATTATTTTCGCTCATACTAAGTAGGAACAGAATTTGTCGAGGGCAAACACAATTGATAGAAGTTCCTTTTCTGTTGTGGCGTAGTTCATTTGGGAAGGATCTAAAGTTCTACTGGCATAGTAGATTGTGTTAAGCTTCTTGTCTTTCCTTTGTCCTAGAACTGCACCCACATCGTAATCACTCGCATCGCACGTGATTTCGAATGGTAGTTGTAAGTCTGGTGGTTGCATGATTGGTGCGGTAATGAGGGTTATTTTTAGAGTTTCGAATGCTTCCAAGCAGTCCTTGTCGAAAACGAATTTAGCATCTTTCCTCAACAGACCTGTCAGAGATTTTGTAATTTTCAAGAAATCTTTTATGAATTGTCGGTAAAATCTGGCGTGTCCTAAAAAGCTTCGTATTTCTCGTACGGTTTTAGGAGGTTGAAGATCCTTTATAAATTTTATTTTTCTTTGTCAACCTCAATCCCTTTGTCAGATATGACGTGTCCTAAAACTATGCCTTGTCGGACCATGAAATGGTATTTCTCCCAATTGAGAACAAGGTTCACTTTTGCACATCTTTCGAGTACCATCTCTAAGTTCGACAAACATGCTTCAAAACTTTGTCTGCATACAGAGAAGTCATTCATAAACACTTCCATGATGTCATCTATGAAATCTGCGAAGATTGCCATCATGCATCTCTGGAACGTTGTTGGAGCATTGTAGAGTCCAAACGAAATTTGTCGATAAACAAAAGTGCCATAAGGACAGGTGAATGTAGTCTTTTCTTGGTCATCGGGGTGAATAGGAATTTGGAAAAATCCCGAATAACCGTCTAGATAGCAGAAATACGAATTTTTGGCTAATCTCTCCAACATCTGGTCTATGAAAGGTAAAGGGAAATGATCTTTCCGAGTGGCCTTATTCAGTTTTCTGTAATCGATGCACATCCTGCTTCCAGTTACAAGTCTTTGGGTTATCGATTCACCTTTCGAGTTCTTTACCACGGTGACGCCTCCTTTCTTGGGTACGACGTGCACGGGGCTAACCCATTGGCTGTCGGATATCGAATATATTATTCCTGCATCTAGTAACTTTTTCACTTCGTCTTTGACTATAGTGCTTAAGATAGGATATATCCTTCTCTGATGTTCTCTAGAAGTTTTGCAGTCTTCCTCTAGCATAATTTGATGCATACAGATGGAAGGACTTATACCCTTGAGGTCAGTTATACTATAGCCTAACGCAGTTGGGTATTTCCTTAGGACTTCTAATAGTTTCTTGGTTTCTAACTGTCCTAAATCGGCGTTGAATATCACTGGTCTTTTGAATTCGGTATCTAAGAATTCGTACCTGAGGGTCCTAGGTAATTGTTTAAGCTCTAAAGCTGGGTTTTTCGGACTTGGCATGTGATTAGGGGTTAGTGCTAAGATTTCGCTTAGACTATCATCTTTGTATGGCGCACGCCAATTGTCGTCTTCATGAATTTCAGGGATTTGGATTTTCATGATTTCAGAGTATTTAGTTTCTTCCTTCTCCAGTTCTCTTATGCATTTGTCAATGACATCTACTAAATAGCATGTGTCGTCTATGGCTGGTGCTTTTATGAACTTGGTGAGGATGAATTCTATCTTGTCTTCTCCTACTTCGAATGTTAGCCTACCTTTCTTCACGTCTATAATAACTCCAGCTGTTGCTAGAAAGGGTCTTCCTAAGATAATCGGGGTAATAAAATCTTCCTTAATATCCATGATTATGAAGTCGGTTAGAATGTAGAATTGACCTATGCGCACTGGAACATTTTCAAGTATACCGACGGGATATTTGACTGATCGGTCAGCCAATTGCACGAACATTTTGGTTGGTCTTAGTTCTCCCATATTCAGCTTTTTGCGTATAGATAAGGGCATAACACTTATATTGGCTCCTAAATCGCATAAAGCTTTGTCTATGACAAACTTTCCTATGACACAAGGTATGGAGAAGCTACCTGAATCTTTTAGTTTAGGAGGCATGTTATTTTGAATGATCGCGCTACACTCGGCAGTAAGTGTAACTGTTTCACTATTCTCGATTTGTCTTTTGTTAGACATGATTTCTTTGAGAAGTTTAGCGTATGAGGGCATTTGAGTGATAGCTTCTGTGAAAGGAATAGTGATATTCAGTTGCTTCAGAAGTTCTACGAATTTCTTGAATTGTCTTGTAGTTTTGGAATTTATGAATCTTTGAGGATAAGGAATCGGTGGCTTATACGGCGGTGGAGGCACATACGGGTCTTCATTTTTGGCGGCCTCCTTCTCGTTATCTTCCTTCTCTTTGGTTTCAGACTCCTTTTCGGCTTGTTTATCATTTTTCTGATACATGGCTGAGTTTTCACTCCTAGGATCGGTCGGTCGGTCCAGTTCTTTTCCACTTCTTAATATGATAGCGTTCGCATGACCTTTCGGATTAGCTTCTGGCTATCCAGGAAATGTACCAGCGGGTGCGGCTGCAGAAGCTTGTTGTTGAGCCACTTGTGATATCTGTGTTTCAAGCATTTTGTGGTGGGTGGCTAAAGCGTCTACTTTGCTGGTTAGCTGTTTAATCTGCTCGCTAGTGTGTATGTTTTGATTCAGGAATTCTTTGTTCGTTTGAGCTTGAGTAGCTATAAATTTTTCCATCATCAATTCAAGATTTGATTTTCTAGGGGCATTCGGAGCAGCTACGACTGGTTTCTGATATCCTGGTGGAGCAACAAGTGCTTGGAATGCATTATCGCTTTTGTAGGAAAAGTTTGGGTGGTTTCTCCAGCCTGGGTTGTAGGTGTTCGCGTAAGGGTTACCTTGAGCATAGTTTACTTAGTCTGGTGTAATTCCTGCCAATAATGGGCATTCAGGCGTATTATGAGTGGCGATTCCACATAACTCACAGTTTGGAGCTACAACAGCTACGACTGCAGGTGGCGTTACAGTTAAATTGTCGATCTTCTACGTCAAGGCATCGACCTTAGCGTTGAATTTTTCAAGACTGCTGATCTCGTACATCCCAACTTTTGCTGTGGGTTTCTCGGACGGAGGTCTTTCACCTCCTCATTGGCAATGGTTCTGAGACATGTTTTCAATAAGTTGATAGGCTTGATCTTATGGCTTATCCATAAGTGCACCGCCTGCGGCGGCGTATACTGTTAATCTGGTGTTATACAGAACCCCATTGTAGAAGGTATGAATAGTCACCCGGCTTTCTAAACTGTGGTGAGGACATGCTCTCATCATATCTTTGAATCTTTCCATGCTTCGTAGAGAGATTCAGCATCTTTCTGTCGAAATCCGTTAATTTGAGCTCTTGGCATAGCAGTTTTGCTTGGCGGAAAGTATCTCGCTAAGAAAACGTTCTTCAACTCTTCCCACGTTGTAACGGACTTGGATGGCAAGGATTGTAACCAAGCCCAAGCTCTATCTCTAAGAGAGAAAGGAAAAAGACGAAGTCTTATTGCGTCTGGAGTTACTCCATTTTCCTTCACTGTATCTGCGTATTGCACAAACTTCATTAAATGTTCGTTCGGATCCTCGGTTGCATTTCCTGAGAATTGATGTTGTTGTACAGCTGACAGCAATGATGGTTTTAGTTCGAAATCATTCCGATTGATAGCGGGGGCAGCAATGCTACTATGAGGCTCTAGCTGAGATGGGGTAGCGTAATCCTTCTGAGGTCTGTTCTGAGGTCCATCAGCCATTGTTGATTCTTCTTCAGATTTAGGAGTGTGAACGAGAAGTTGGGGATTATTACGTCTTCATTGATGTTCTACGAAGTGTAGGAAGCGCTCAAGTTCGGCGATTGTTGGTAGCAAATGTTCGCTTTGTGAGCGAGTAATTGGCATACAATCGATGAACGAGTAAAAGGGAAATAAAATAGTTAACCTAGTCTATACTACGTAACAAAGGTTTGCACTATTGACTAAACGGGTCCCCGGTAATGGCACCAAAAACTTGATCGCGACTTTCTGAGTCTAACCAAACTAACTGCAAGTGCATAGTCTATCGCGTAGTAATAAAAGATATTGATCCCACAAGGACTCGTAATCAAACTAGTGTTCTTGGGCGTTACTATGATTAGCTAGGTTGGATAAGGTTTAAGGGAAAAGATGCAAAAGTAAAGGCTAAATTAAAGAAAGGCTAAAAGGTTTTTTGAATATTAATGCGGGAAATCGGTATGCAATGCCTTAGTTCTTCGAAGATTCGACAAGTCACCGGCGTGGTTTAATAAATTCAAAATAGTTTTCAGAAGAAAATAACGGTTTAGAGACTTTTGTCTCACGTTGGTTGTTGACGCTAGTCGCAACTCTAAGGCGGAACGTATGCTTTCGCTATCCCGTTAGGGGTTAAAATTGCTTTTTGAAAACCATTGAGTTCTAATTTCTTTTAAAGCGCTTTTGCTGTATTTAAAATAAATGCCTAGTTTTTACTATCTGGTCCTACCCTCAGCTTTCGTATGTCGGTTCATACCTTAATGAATCTCCCACTGTCGTGGCGAGATTACTATAAACCAATTCTCGTTGTTGCGACGAAGTTTAGTTTAATACATTTATATTAAAAACTATGGCCAGAAAGAAGTTTGAAAAGGTGGAAAAACGCCGGATGTTATCGAATCTCGTCCTACTAATTCATTACATACCGATCGATACGGTTTTAGCTAGACATGAATCTTAAAGCAGACATAATTGAATTCAAACAGCGGAATATGTAAACATACATTATAAAGGCAAATGGAAATTTAATTTATAGTAATGAACCTGTAAATAATTCTGCTTCGGCACTTGAATAATCCCCCACAATGTCGGCAGGATTATTTCTTCGATGACGATTAACGTACGGAAAGTTAAAGCGAACAATACAACTGGAATTTTAAAGGAAAATAAAGGAAAAAGAAAGCAGGAACAAAGTATGGCTTTTTGTAGTAAGTTGGGCAGCACTTCGTGGTCTTCAATGCGGCTCCCTTATTCCAGTCCTTAAGCTCTCCTTTTATAGTGGATGTTTCTTACATGAACTACCTCAGGAAGTGCAGTTGAGGGTGAGAGAATCCAGGGAATCATGATTATATTTTCTGGGCTTCTGCTGACATGTTCTCAAAAGTGAACGTTATTCTGTTTTTGCAAGTGTGACGACCGTGAAGGATATATGATGTTCGTGATGCACATGACGTTCGTGACGCTCGTGACGATCGTCACACACGTGACGGTCGTGAGGGACCTGTGACGACCATCATATAAGCAAAATCTCATTTCTGTTATTTTTTTCGTCCTTTTTCTTCTGTTTTGTGTCTCTTAACATTTGTTTTCTTTGTCTTGCTTCGTTCGAGTGTTAACTTCGTATACATGGAAAAATACTTAACAAACAATGCGGAGAGGACCGAAATCAGGGTGAAATTAAACATTAGTGGCATAAAATCATGGATTTTAATATATACGTTTTCGCGTTATCAATTCTCCACAATTATGTTGCACCCCAAAAATTGACCAACCGATTCTCGTGCTTGGCTTGTGTTTCGTTTTCATTTTTTCATTTCATATCGCATCAGCATTTTGCATCGCATTGGTTCTCGAGGCAGGGGATCAAGGTTCCCGTGGCTCAGGCTTCTTTCCCGTGCAAGCAACTGAACAGCAAGCATCAGAAACGACATTTATTTTGCCTAGCGATCGAGCGCCCAATTTTATTCTGCAAGTTATGCTCAGATCAAGAGACAACATTTAGTCTATATCCAGCATTATCTCAGTCACAGTATTCAGAAAAAAGTGTCAAGAGCTTAGCAGAGCTCAAAACGGCAAGAAACAGGCAAACGGGCAAGTTCCCTCCAAAAGGCGCCAAATTCAAATTTTTGAAGGTGTTAATCGGTTAACACATATGGTTAACCGATTAACCAAAGGAAAATCAACTCAGATTTCTAATTTTAACAGTGTTAATCGGTTAACGCATATGGTTAACCAGTTAACCATAGCAGATTTTACCCTGTATGTGATTTTGCAAGCCATTTGCACTTGGGGCCCAATTTTGATCACATTGAAACTCATTTTTACCAAAAAGAAGGATCTAGAATGTTCTTGAAAGTTGGTTATTTCAATTTTTCCTCCAAATTCCCATGCCTAGCTCCAAACTAACTTTCCAATCCAAAGTCCAAACCCTATCTTTGGGATCCAAACCTAGATGGTATATAAATGATCTACTCCAAACCAAAAGGAGCCAATTCTCATTTCTCACATTTATTTCTCAGAATTGATCAAGAATTCTCTCAAATTCTCTCAACTTCTCCATTTCCAAAACTCACTCAAAGCTCTTTTTCATTAGGGTTCATTGATTTTTCATTGAAATCAATGGATTCTTGAGCATAAACCTTCATCCATCCTCATCCTTGAATCAATTTTCATCATCAATTTTCGTGCAAATTGAGATATGATTTTGGAGCTTGAGTTGGAAGTGATTATTCGAAGCGTTTCGACTCGAATTTGGTGGATCTTCGTCCGTACGACCACAATTGGCTTGGATCTCGATGTTTTCTGGGTTTCTATTATTCGATCTACTCAATTACAGCAAGATCAACACTAACCAGAGCAAATTTCTGCTTCGAAGGTTGGAGATTCTAGATCCATAACTGTTTTTGAGGTTATTTGCATTTACACAATGATTTTCATATTCGATTGAATTTTTGTGAATTCTGATCCATGTGAATTGCGATTGTGCTGTCTAGACATGTTTGCATGTCGATTGGTTTTCTGTTTGCAGGTGTAATTTCGTGCTTATTAGATATGCTGATATGTTGGATCACTTGATTAAGTGATTTTGTGCATTAAGTGCTTTTTCTGTTGCTGTTTTTCACTTCTGGTACAGTGTTAACCGGTTAACGTATATGGTTAACTGGTTAACCAATTCAAATATTCAAATTTTTCAAAGATTTCAGGGTGTTAACCGGTTAACGCCTGGTGTTAACCGGTTAACGTCTGGTGTTAACCGGTTAACGCCTGGTGTTAACCGTTTAACACCTACGAATTTCCATATTTTCACTTGTTTTACACAGGTTAATCGATTAACCCCAGGGGTTAACCGATTAACACTGCACCAGAATGCCATGTTTGCTGTTTTGTTTGCATGTTTGCATACCGGTTCAATCCGAATCATCATAAATCAATGTGATGCATTATGATTGAATTGTTTTGGCTGTTTGCCATTGTTTGTGATTGATTAATCATGATGTTGTTGATACGTATGATCATTTTTTCAATTATTTGCATGTTCGTGTATGTGATTCGAATTAATCATTCATTTGCATGTTTAATTGCCTTCTTTTCTCGCTTTTCTTCACATGTTTGCATCATTCTTGCATCGCTGTTGAGGTCGAGACGCGCTTGTGGCAGCTGCTGCCCCACACATTTTTTCCTCCCTCCCACCATTCTAATTGTGCATTTTCGTATTTGCATTTATCTACTTGTGATTGATTCTTCCTTTGTTCTTCTTGTGCTTTCTTGCCATGACAATGTTAGGGCTGAGTTTCCCTTAGACCTTCCGTGCATCCTCTCTTCTCATCTTCATACAATCGTAATGCACTTAATAAAGATAATGGATATTGTGCCATGAGTCTTATACTCGGGAAATGGTGATTGAGGGGCTTCTCCTCAATTACCTAGAGTGATTAGTATACGTCCTTAGGACGATATGCGACGCATTCGATCCTAGGTTCTAGACTTTAGTACAACATACATTATAAACACTCAAATTCAAAACACTTCTTCCGATAAAAAACACAACAAATTCAAACATTTTTCCTTCGGGATTAATCAAACTTCTTTTTTCAGAAAAGAGTGTTGTTAGACTTCGGTTTTACCACAATCAGGCTTTGTCCCTAACTGATGGAACGAATGTTTAACCCTACTCGGATAAAACACTTAATCAACCCGTGGTTTCATGTCCGCCCGAACTACGTCTGCTCTGATCTTTCATGCCAGATGAAAGTACATAGGCACGAGATGACGATATCTCAGTGAGCAACCTCCCCCCTTCTCTCCCGTAGTTAGCCGAACTACGTTGACTCTGACTTTCCCATTGCACGATGGAATACGTAGGCACAGAGCAGCGACGCTCTACCGAGTCTCTTTTCTCTTTTTCTTTCCTTTTTGTCCCGCAAGCCTGTAGCGTAGATAGATAAACAACCCTTTTAGATAGCAAACAAGCGTGGCTCCCGTCGAGTACGACAGACGTGAGGGGCGCTAATACCTTCCCCTTGCGTAACCGACTCCCGAACCTAGGACATGGTTGCGATGACTTCGTCTTTTCCCTTTCGTCAAGGTTTTTTGATCGTTTCCTTTCCCTCTCTTTGGGATAAATAACGAAAGGTGGCGACTCTTCTGTTTTCCGCCGGTGGTTTTTCGCAGTTGCGAAAGCAGGAGACTCTGCTGGAGACTCTGGTTCCCTATGCGAGTCAATCCTAGCGCTTGTTTGTTTATCTTTGGGTGATGTATATATGTACTTTATTTACTTCCTCACTTTACTTTCCCGCATTTTATTTTCAACATATATTATCATTATTGTTCTATTGTAGGGAGGGAAGTTCTGATGAGTGAAAAGCCAGACCCAGGCTTGAGTGCATACATAGCATTATGTCGCTTCCGCGAAAGTAAGGTGTCGGAAAAACAGAAGAGTCGCCACCTTTCGTTATTTATCCCTCAGAGTGGGAAAGGAAACGATCGGAAAAACCTGACGAAAAGGTATAAGACAAGGTCGTCGCAACCATTGTTTGGGTTCGGGAGTCGGTTACGCAAGGGGAAGGTATTAGCACCCCTCACGTCCATCGTACTCGATGGGATCCATGCTTGCTGTGTTTACTGGATGAGTTGGTTTATCTATCTACCTATCAAGGCTGGCTTAAAAAGAAAAGAAAATGACTCGACAAAGCGTCGCACTTTATGCCTACGTATTCTCATCAGAGAATGAGAAATCAGAGTCAGCGTAGTTCGACTAACTACGGGTTGCAGGAAAGGTGGCTCGCCAATACGTCAGTATTGTTCCTACGTACTCTCAACAGGTATGAGAGATCAGAGCTTACGTAGTTCGGGATAATACGGATTACGGGGATTCAGATTCATCTATTTTACTGAGTAGGGTTAACAAACAGTTCCTGCAGTTATGGACAAAGCCTGTTTGCGGTAGAACTAGGAGTTAACGACACTCTTTTCTTCAGAAAAGCTTCCTTTGAATTACGGGCCCACAGGGCAAAAAGGTTTGAATTTTGTTTTCTGTCTTTTACGAAAGAACTGTTTTTTATGGTTGTTTGCAACGAGTACCGCACTAGAGACTAAGACCTGAGAGTGAGTGCGTCGCATGTCACCTAAAGGGTGCCATACTAAACATCCAGACTGTTGAAAAGAAACTCTCCAACAATCCTTTCTCAGATAGCTTAAGGCTCGTAACGTACGACGTCAGTTAACCTTTATTATTGTGTTTTAATTTGTTTTGAGATGAGAAGAGAGAACGAACAGGTTCAACTAAAGGGAGACTGTCAAGTCCTAATGTTGTCATGCCAAGGATTCATCCTATGGTTGAGGTTTGAAACAGGGAACTCCTAGAAGTTATCATACATAGGTTTCAACCTAAAGTTCTAATCATCACTTCCTTATCAAAGGAAGTGAGAGTCCTAAGGGATCATGTCAATGATAAATAGAAACAGATAAAGCATCAGCTTAAACAGTAAACAGTAAACGATTGTAAAATGCATGCAATGCAAGTGAGGGAGGAAATGTGTGTGTGGCATCAGCCTCCACAAGCTCATCTCAACCTCAAGCTAGATATGAATAACTGCAATCATACAGAAGAAATAACATAAAGTGCTATCAAGCAAGATATAAGTGACTGCAATCATACAGAGGAAATGAAATGCTATCAAGCAAACACAAACCACATGGGCAAGGGAGCAGGGCTCTACCGAATACCTGCAAGCAAAGCCATACAGTAACAATACAAGCAGAGGGAGCAACTCAACCTCTAGTGCAATCATGCTCCTAGCTTACATCAATCTAAATATGAACTTATTCTAATGCATCAAGCAAAGCAAACAAGGCACATCAATACAGAGAAGAAAACAGACAGGAAAAGAAAGCAGATCAACCACTTCCACAGCTCCTAAAACTAAACCAACTTGACAGCAGTCCAGTCATCAATCTTCAACAGCTCTTCAGGGCTATCATCTTCCATGACAAGTATCAACTTGCTTCTCCAAGGTTTCAACCCATCAAACATAAGTATCAACTTATTCTTTCTTCCTCAAGCTTCAGCTTCACAGGAAATCCCACCTTCAGGCTTTACCCCTAACTACAAGTATCAACTTGATACCTTCAGGCTCTCAATGCATTAATGCAAGAGTCAACTTATTCTTTATTCCTCAAGCTTCATCTCTTCACTCAATCTCAATTGGATCCTCTTCACAAGTGTCAACTTGGTCTTCAAGCTTCAGCTCTCTTTACTTTACCAGTATCAACTTGGTCTTCTTCATTTACAAGCTTCAGCTTCTTAAAATAATCTTCAAACACAAAGAAGTATCAAATCCATCCTTGAATTTTCTTCAAGCAAGGAACTTCATCCTCTAACAAGGGAGAAAGATTCATCTATCAAGAGCAAAGTTGGATGATTGGTGGCAGAGTGAAGACCAAAGGTCACCACTTAGCATCCTATCATCAGAGAAAGGGACCCTCAAAGGTTCTACCAATTTGCAAAGAGCCATACATCCTACCAAAGGAGGGATGAGGCCTTTACAAGGGACCTTACATCATAGGGAAGAATGGAATTGATCAACATATTCCATGTTTATGAAGGAAGAGAACTATCTAGAAGCTCTGCCTACAAAACCCTGATCTCAACCTAATCAAAACTGCACCACAAGAAGGGAAGATCTTCAAATCCAAGCCACTTCAAGCAATCCAATGCATCTTCAACTTGCCTTCAACATCATCCAAGAACAAGAGAAACAAAACCCTAATCTAAGGGAACTAAAGATGTTAATCTAGTTGAGTTAGTGCCTTAGAATCCTCTAAAACTAGCACCTATACTAAAATCAATCAAAAATATCAAACTATCTTATAAATTTCTACAAAAATTCCTAAGGGATCCTAATTCAATTAAGAATGCCTCATACAAAAACCAGGGACTAAATCATCTATTAAGTCCTAAAATTAGGATCTAAACCACAAGGTATCAACCATAAACCCTAAAAATGGATCTTCTAAAGGTTTCAACCTAAGCTACCATTTATGTTCATCACAAAAATGTGAGAAAAATCTATGGGGAGCATGCATATCTATGCTAACTAATCACAAAAAATCAGGATCAAAATCATCATCACATGATCACACAAAATTCCACAAGATCAAGTATCAAACATGACTATTTTAATGTCAATTAAAATATGAAAATTCCCATAAAATCAGAAAATGCATGAAATAAAAATATTTTTTATCTAAAAAATACTAGACCCTATCATGAATCTAATGCAAAAAGAATGGGATTAATTGGATCATTTTTCAATTTTTTTTATGATTTTATCAAGAACCATGAATAAAATGGAAAAAATAATGAAAATCAAAATAAAATGAACAAGCACACGGTGCAGATAGAAACCAAAATCAATTCAATTCATGGATTGGGCCATTAGGGGGGTGTGGTTATCAGTTATTTCACTAAGCCCAAAACACAACTTAAATGAAATGCTGCGTTTCATTTCTCAGAACTCTTCACAAACTGAAATTAATACGTGGCTGTTGGATCACTTCTCCAATCAAAGGTCTCAGCCCCATCCAATGGCTCTAAAGTCATCTTCTTCGTTTTGAACCTCTGAAACACGCGCGTAGCCATGGCCGTCGCCGATGGTGCTCCGGTCATCGTCCCCAACCCTAACTCTCTCTAGGATCCTCCATTGCAAGTGGTTTATACATGAAACTTGTCCCAAATTTCGTCACGAATTCATTCATGCCCTTTATTCTCTCTGAAACCTCAAGATTCGCCATAACCAATTCTCAACCGAAAATGGCAACATCCCTAATTGGTCACTAATTCTCAAATTAACTATCCATAAATCTTCCTACACCATCCTACTATGCATCTACCATAACAATTCATCTAGATTCTACCTAATTTAAGCCATAGCACAAGAGTTGCATACCTGGTAAATTTGAACGAACAGAAGGGTAGAATCTTCAACTCAGCCTTCAAGAACTTGCAGAATCCTTCACTGAATCACAATCAATCTTCTGTATGCAAAGACAAGAGTTGAATCTTCTTGAATTATCAAACCCGATTCTGAGTTGCAAGCTTCACTCTCCAATGGCTACTTCACAATTCTTCCACCACAGTGCCTTGAATTTGATCTGGAATTGATCACCAACCTTAGTGCAAGCTATTGAGATCAATTTCTTGGACTGAAATGGCCTCTAACCTTGTAACCGATTTTGATTTGCAATGTGAAATCTCAAAGTGCAATCTCAGTTTTCTCTCTCCATTATCACCAACCTTTCATCTGAACCTCTTCTACTCAATTTATAGAACCTGTGTGGATGATCTAGAACCCTCTAGATCCTTCTAATGAGAGTTTCAATCTCTCATGTCATGAGAATTTCACTTATATGCCATGGTGTGCATGGTTCTGTTTGCAGTTTGAAACCAATCTCATTTCCTTCCAATTTCTCCCCTCATGACAATTTGGAAGTGTTTGGCTTGCAAGGGGCCTTGGTTATGCCTTGATTCTAGGTTTTGCAAATGTTACTTAAGATGTAAGTAACTACTTTTCAAAACAAGTCCACAAATTAAACTTTAAATCAAAATTGTGGCTAAACCAATGTTCTTAAAATGCTTTTTAGAGTCAAAATGACCTATTACATGCCTTGGTTTGGATGTGTAGATCAAAAGTATCAATTTCCATCTTTGATTTATTTAACTTATACCCTTATTTTAGGTCATTTTTGCAACTTTGAGCTACAAGCATTTCCAACTTCTCATGACCTCTTTACTACCCTTAAAACATCATTTTGAACAAGTTTTATGTTGAACATTTTCCCATTTGAAGCTTGGAAATGGTAGTTATGGCCTTATGGTTGAAATGACCTATAATCTCCAAATGACCAAAATGCCCTTGACTTGTCAAAGCCATAACTTGAGTTCTACAAATACTATCAAGTACTTCTAGTACTCTCTAGAAAGCTAAGAGAATAAAGAACAACATTCATGTTGACAAAAAGTTCATAGGAATCATACTTCTTGGGCAAACGTTTCATGCAAGTTGGGTAACTTTCAAGCCCCCAAATTCACATACCTCAGATGACCTGTAACTTGTCAAAGTCATAACTTGAGTTCTACAAATCCTATCAAGGACTTCTAGCACTCAAATTAAAGCTAAGATCATGCGCTACAACATTCATGTTAGGGGTAAGCTGAGATGACAATCACATCTTGAGGTAAACTGCCTTGAAGATAGGGATTAAACTAGGGGATTTTACACTGTCAAGCCTTAGAAACCCTAGCCTGAAACTTCTCAAACTCTTGAATCATGATGAGTTAATCTTGGAATCATCCTTATAGCATCTCAATGTGTCAATCCATGATCACATGGCTCTTGGATTAGGTCTCAACCTTGTCCAAATCATCAGTTGACTAAGGGTTAACCCAGTCAAACCCTAATTGCACCACTCATGGCTGAGTCTTCTTAATCTTGCACAATGACCTGCCTAGGCCTCAAAGTGATCTTCAACACTTCTCATGAGCTATCTCAAGACCTCAAGTCTATCCTCATGGTCTCAGAATCATCTGATGACTTCCCACAACTCTCAAGCTAGGAGACACACCCTCTTAGTTTCAACCACTCTCTCTGAGGATCTTTTAACTTCTCTGACAAGGATATCAACCCTTTAACACTTGAATAAGCTTCTTAGCTAGCCTCAAAGTCTTGCATAGCCCTTGATTGGTACTCATACCTCTTGATCTCCTGCATACATGTCAATGAAATGCAAATGATAATGCGAATGTGAATGCAATGAAACATAAGCTAGGTAAAGAAATGTTGGGCAAATTTTTGGGGTGCAACAGTTGCCCCTATTCAAACGGCTTGGACCTGACTGGGTGAGAAGCGAACGGCTCTCAACCAATCAAGGTAAAAGACGGTTGAATACTAACAAACCCGAAAATTTGCCAACTGCATAAGTACACGATACTCTGATGGGAACAAATCTTCGGAAAATGAAATAATAGTTGCACGACAACTAGTTGGGGAATTGGTCACACGGTAACCGGTAATACTTGGTCGATCATGCCGTCAGGCATCAGGATTCCTCGGGACTCATCAGGTCAACAATCACGTTGATCATGCCATCGGGCATCCAAAGAAGTCTTTGGGCGTCAGCCGGGCTTCGTCAGTAAAGCGGGAATAGAATTTTCGGTCAATCATGAACCAATTGGGGATATCCAAACTTCTACCATCAGGCACTCCGCGTCACTTGAGGGAACTGCTTCGTCCATACGGTTGGACTTCAATCCTCAAGTCTGCGAGAGAAATTTCAACCTCGCTGTTCAGCAACCTGCTGGGGATGACACATCTCCGCTTGGGATTCTGGAAAACTATCAAGTAACTTTGCTTCGGGGATCTATAAATCATTCCGGGTAAATCATCTCTCTGCTGAGGACTTCAAGAATCATATTGGACAAATAACTCCTGCCGGGGATTTCAAGAATCATCTTGAACCCATAACTCTGCTGGAGATTTCAGGAATCATCCGGAGCGATCACTCTGTCGGGGACTTCAAAAATCATCTTGAGAAACCCTCTCTGGTGACTTCACAGGGGATTTTAAGAATCATCTTAAACGAGTGCCTTCGCTGGAGAATTCAAGAATCATCTTGGGCAAACGACTTTCGCTGGGGGATCCAAGAATCGTCTTGAGCAAACGACTTTCGCCGGGGGATCCAAGAATCGTCTTGAGCAAGCGACTCTGCGGAGGAACACCTGCAAAATAAGAACAGTAACGACCTAGCTCATGTTTAGTATGCATATGCTTTGACAATGGCGCAATGCTCCACACGGTGGAAATGATACGCGTTGATGATCAATGCTATGCAATCATGCAAAATGCTGCGACCCCATCAGCAAAATAAATGCTGAAGGGAGAATCTTCCTATCGAGGAGAAAGGACCACTCTGGTGGAGGAAGGACTCATCCTGCCAAGGAGAAGAAGTCACGCCAATCTCAATTGGCCTCTGCCTGGGGAAACGAACTTCAGTCAACTGCTGCAGGGGAACAAAGCTCTACGAGAACCTGGACCTGCTGAGGAAAGCGATGTCAATCGCAGAAATAAACTGCACGACATTCGCAGCCAAAGCTTTCCTGGGGGTAACGACTCCGGTGGGAAGATACAACATTAGTTATTCAACACTTTACTGGGGAAAACCAATCATGGCCCAAACGGCTTCCAAGGATTTAGCTCTCTTAGGGATCTGCAAACTCGGCTGGGGGAGAAGGAATCATCCTGCTTACCGGGGGGAGTACGACTCTGTGGGGAATCTCAATTTCGATGGAGACTTCAGTCTGATATATCGAGTGCTGCACACTTCAAACTCAGCTGGGGATATGACGTCCCTTCAGGATACATCTGATTGGGGAGAGAATCTTCTCTGCCTGGGGAGACATATCAATGCTTTACGATCTCCTGTTCAAACTCTGTGGGGAGAGGCTGCTGAACTTTGCTGGAGAAGAAGGAATCATCCTGCTTGGGGATGCATACGGCGTACTGCCTGGTATATGCTACACCTGCAACAACACAAACAAACAGACAAAACACCCCTCTCAAAAGGATCTATCAAGGTTATCATATTGTGACAATGTCCAAGTAATTCATTGTTTCAACAATTAGTGGCCTAAGCCAGTAAGTTTATGTATGCGCATTTTATCAAAAACATTGGCGTTCTTTTTCGCAAACAAAACAGATAAATGCTAAACAGACAAACAGAATTGCTGAATAGTATACATTTTATTGATAACGAACCCCTGAATGGGTAAAAATGTTTTACAACAGATGCAAGCTCCTGGAATGAGGAAGCCGCGCAAATATAAAACATAAATATACATCAGTATATACGCAAATGTCGGCAATGAGGCGTAGATGAACACCATGAGTTGATCCCTCTATGACCCACTCGACTTCGATACTTCTCCGACGCTTCAGCTTCAGAAGAGATTGATTCAGATAAACGGCCCTCAGGTCTTCCAAACCACTAAACAAACGCAGTCCACACGCGGAACGCAACCATATGCTTTTTCAAATCCCTAACTTTTGCCTGAATCTCCCTTCCGGGTTTTCAATTCACCGGGATACCCTTTTTTGCCAAAGTCGCCCTTCCGGGTTTTCAGCTTTGCGGGTGTACATTATTTTCTTTATATCCCAAATTTTTGCCCGAACCTTTTCCCTTTTTTATGGTTCGCCGGGATGCCCCATTTTTGCCTGGATATTGGTTTTCTTTCCAGCGGGTCAATTTTTAAGCAAAGTATTTTTTAACTGCGTCCGCGTTCACCGGGGATGCAAAATCTTCACCATCCATCGTGGATAACAACAAGGCTCCTCCCGAAAAGACCTTGCTAACGACATACGGACCTTCGTAATTGGGAGTCCACTTGCCCCGGTGATCGGAGTGTGGAGGAAGAATCTTCTTCAGGACGAGATCACCCGTCTGAAAGCTTCTAGGACGCATTTTCTTATCATAAGCTTTCTTCATTCGGCTTTGGTATAGACGACCATGCGCAATCGATGCTAATCTCTTCTCGTCCATCAGGATGAGTTGGTTCAGTCGGTTCTTAATCCATTCTGCCTCATCGAGTTTCACGTCAACCAAAACTCGCAAAGAAGGGATCTCCACTTCTAACGGTAGGACAACTTCCATACCGTACACCAAGGAGAAAGGAGTTGCCCCGGTTGACGTACGTACCGTTGTACGATAACCGTGCAGTGCAAATGGCAGCATCTCGTGCCAATCTTTGTAGGTCACAACCATCTTTTGCACAATCTTCTTAATGTTCTTATTGGCCGCTTCAATGGCGCCATTCATCTTCGGCTGGTAAGGAGGTGAGTTGTGGTGTTCAATCTTGAAACTCTGGCACAGCTCCTTCATCATCTTGTTATTCAGGTTCGAACCATTGTCGGTAATGATCCGCTCGGGAATTCCGTAACGACAGATGATGTCCCTCTTTATGAATTTAGCCACCACCTGCTTGGTCACATTAGCATATGAGGCTGCCTCCACCCAGTTGGTGAAGTAGTTGATAGCTACTAGAATGAAGAGATGATCGTTAGATGCAGTGGGCTCGATCTTGCCTATCATGTCGATGCCCCACATGGAGAACGGCCACGGGGAGGACATGACATTCAACGGGGACGGCGGCACATGAATCTTATCAGCATAAATCTGGCATTTATGACATCTCTTCGTGAATTTAAAGCAATCTGATTCCATCGTCAGCCAGTAATATCCTGCTCTCAGGATCTTTCACGTCATAGCATGCCCGCCGGCGTGCGTACCAAATGTGCCTTCATGGACCTCTTCCATGAGCATACTCGATTCTTTCTCATCTACACATCTGAGTAGCACGAGATCATGGTTTCTTTTATACAAAACTCCATCAGGATTGAGATAAAAATTTCCAGACAGCCTCCTCAGAGTCTTCTTATCCTGGGTTGACGCTCCCGCAGGATACTCCTTAGTCATAAGGAAAGTCTGAATATCATGGAACCATGGCTTGCCGTCAGAGGCTTCCTCGATCGCAAAGACGAATGCAGGTCTATCAAGACGAGAAAGGACAATTCTTGGAGCTTCATTCCAAAAATTGACTTTATACATCGAAGCCAATGTGGCTAAGGCATCAGCCATCTGATTTTCGGCCTTGGGCACATGATGGAGTTCCACTCGATCAAAGAACGGAAGCAGCCTTCTGGCATAATTCATGTATGGCACCAAATTTGATTGACGAGTCTCCCACTCCCTTTTAATCTGGTTAATCACAAGTGCCGAGTCACCATATACATCTAGGTTCTTGATTCTCAAATCAATTGCCTCTTCTAGACCCATGATGCATGCTTCATACTCCGCTTCGTTATTGGTGACCGGAAACGTCAGTCTCGCAGTAAACGGGATGTGGGATCCGTGGGGAGTCGTGATGATTGCTCCTATGCCACTTCCATAAGAGTTAACCGCCCCGTCAAATATCAATTTCCAATGGGATTTCCTATCTAGACCCTCGTCGAGCAACGGTTCATCGCAATCTTTCGCTTTGAGAAACATGATATCCTCATCAGGGAATTCAAATTTCATCGGCTGATAATCCTTGATCGGCTGTTCGGCAAGGTATTCAGACAATACACTTCCCTTGATGGCCTTTTGGGAACCGTACTGAATGTCATACTCCGTCAACACCATTTGCCATCTGGCAATCCTGCCCGAAAGCGCTTGCTTCTCAAAGACGTACTTGATCGGATCCATCTTCGAAATTAGCATGGTGGTGTGATTGAGCATGTACTGTCGTAAACGTTTGGCAGCCCAGGCTAGTTCACAATACGTCTTCTCCAGCATCGAGTAACGAGATTCACAGTCTGTGAACTTTTTACTCAAATAGTAAATGGCATGTTCCTTTCTTCCCGTCTCGTCGTGCTGATCGAGAACACACCCCATACTATTCTCAAGAACTGTCAAGTACATGATTAAAGGTCGTCCGACCACTGGGGGTATCAAGATCAGAGGTTCCTGTAGATACTGCTTTATCTTATCAAATGCCTTCGGGCAATCCTCGTTCCAGATAATCGCCTGATCTTTCTTTAACAGTTTGAACATCGGTTCACACGTGGCCGTGAGCTGAGAAATAAACCTTGCAATGTAGTTTATTCTGCCCAGGAAACCACGAACTTCTTTTTCTGTTTTTGGTGCTGGAATTTCTTGTATCGCTTTTATCTTCGCAGGATCAACCTCAATGCCTCTTTCACTCACGATAAACCCCAGTAGTTTTCCAGACCGTACTCCGAAAGTACACTTGTTAGGATTCAGCCTCAACCTGAACTTCCTAAGCCTCTCAAAAAGCTTCAGCAAATTGACCAGGTGTCCCTCCTCCGTTTGGGACTTCGCAATCATGTCATCAACATAGACTTCAATCTCATGATGAATCATGTCATGAAACAAAGTAACCATTGCTCGCTGGTAAGTGGCCTCTGTGTTCTTTAGACCGAAAGGCATTACCTTATAGCAAAATGTTCCCCAAGGAGTGATAAACGTAGTTTTCTCCATGTCTTCCGGCGCCATTTTGATCTGATTATAACCGGAGAAGCCATCCATGAACAAAAATACGGAGAACTGAGCTGTATTGTCGACCAACACATCAATATGAGGCAGCAGGAAATCATCTTTAGGGCTCTCCCTATTCAAATCCGGATAATCGACGCACATTCGTACCTTACCGTCCTTCTTTGGTACACGCACTATGTTGGCGACCCACGGAGGGTAAGTAGTGACCGCTAAGAAGCCAGCATCAAGCTGCTTCTGCACTTCTTCTTTGATCTTAACGACCATATCTGGTCGTGTACTCCTAAGCTTCTGCTTGACGGGAGGAGAATCTTCTCGCAGCGGCAAGTGGTGGACCACGATGTCAGTATCAAGTCCGGGCATATCTTCGTATGACCAAGCAAAGACGTCACTATACTCTCTCAGCATCTCGACCAATCTCTGCTTGACAAAACTCTGCAATGCAGCCCCTATCCTGACGTTCCTGACAAGTTCTTCAGAACCTAGATTCACAATCTCGATCTCTTCCTCATGAGGCAGAATAACTTTCTCTTCTTGTTTCAACAAGCGGGCCAACTCTTCGGGAAGGTCTTCATCTTCATCAATATCTTCTTCGACTTGATAGATCGAGCAATCGAAGTCGAAGTGAGTCGTAGAAGGTCCAGAGTCGATGTCATCTGCTATGTGGATCCTGCAATAACAAGGGTTAAGCTTAAAACAAGGATATGCAGGTTAGCACAAACCCCATTGCCATTTTGTTGTTTTTCAAAACAAATATAAAACAGGAATAACAGAGATCACAACATTTGAATACAAAGAAAAACGCCTTTTGATTTATTGGTAAAATGCATGTACATAATCAAACAAGGCCCTGACAATAAAACCACTATGCCCCGGGTAGGACATAGGGTTGTACAATGATTGGAAAAAGTAAATAATTACTCTTCGCTTGTCATCTGGATGATATCCCTGACGGACCAGTTGTTGAGGCTCTCGCCTGGCTTGCTTGGCTGGATCCAAGAGTCTAAGTCACAGTCGCTATCTCCGCTGTCTTTAGACAACGCATTGACACTTTCAAATATCACCCCGCCACTGGTAAACTGGATCGGCCCTTTACCTCGTGATGCACTGTTGGAAGAGGAGGCTTAAGCTCTCGGGGAATATCCCAACCCAAACTTGTCTTGCTTGTTTGGTATCTCTAGAATTCGCCCCCAGCCTGGGGTAGATCCGGCTTGAACAACGGCCCGAGCATCCTTGAAGGAGGAGAGAGTCATCTCTGGCTTCTCAGTGATTACAGGAGCTACGTTCTTGACTTTAACAGCTTCGAACGCTTGACATAGGGTTTCGTGGATTTCCCCATCCATCTCAACATATTTGAAGGACGACAAATGGCTCACCATTATATCTTCCTCGCCACATACAGTCACGATGCTACCTCCGACAGCATACTTGAGTTTTTGGTGCAACGTGGAGGTCACGGCACCCGCAGAATGGATCCATGGCCGGCCCAAGAGACAGCTGTAGGCAGGCATGATGTCCATAATGTAAAAGACCGCGTCGAATGTTTCCGGCCCAACTTGGATCGGCAGGGTCACCTCTCCGAAAACATGGCGTTTGGTTCCATCGAACGCTTTCACAACCAGATCACTGGGTGTGCAAATCACTCCGCGAGTATCTAACTTCATTAATGCCTTCTTCGGAAGAACGTTGAGCGACGACTCCGTGTACACCAACACGTGAGACATAATCGTTCCCCTACACTCTATCGAGATGTGCAGGGCGCTGTTGTGATTCCTTCCCTTCGGCGTCAGCTCCAGGTCAGTGAACCCTAACCCATTTCCAGCATTCACGTGGGCTACGACCTCTTCCAACTGGTTTACCGATATTTCCTGCGGTACATATGCGGTGTTCGACACCTTCAGCAGTGCGTTGCGGTGTGCTTCAGAACACAGCAACAGATTCAGGATGGAAATCTTCGAGGGTGTCTGATGGAGATGATCCACGATCTTGTAGTCACTCTTTTTAATCTACCTCATAAATTCCTCGGCGTCTTTAACGAGTAAGTCTTTTTCTACCCCGCAAGGGATCTCTTCAACGACTTTACTTTTACCTTTATCAGTTGCGTCAGCCCTGTCCGCTTTATCCGTCACGACCTCAGGTGGTGCAAACACTCTTCTGCTGCGAGTGATTCCACTAACGCCCATTAGGTCCTCCACGGACGACCCAAACGGTTCTAGTTCCAGCCTCTGTCCGTTGCAGTAGACCTCTGCCCCATAGTGCCACGGGACAGCGTTGGTGCTTTCGAAAGGTATCGGCCCAACTTTGGTGATGGTGATCGTGGGCAGCCTGGGTGCAGAAATAGTTATCGTCTGGAGAGGGATGGTGATGGTGGCAACCTCATCACCTTGCTTCAGCATTACCTCTCCCGATCCGCATTCGGCATTCCGGCTAAACTGTAGGATTCCCTCAGTCATCAGACTCTGGATCCCCTCTAGCAACTGTTCACATCCATCAGGACTTGTCGCACAGCCCATACACAGCTCTCCACAACCTGGAAAGAAACCTCTTTTCATCAGCTTAGCTTTAACGAAGCTAAGCGGTGTCTTCAGATCTCTGACGTCAGTCAACAAATCCAAACTCTCATCTTCAATAATGGCATTTACTCCACCTCCCCTATGATTCGGCATAGGGTTCTTCATGACGTTTGGCACATTATCTGAGAAGTTGATGATCTTAGCGTCCACCATGTCCTGCACTTTATGCTTGAAGGCTTTGCAATTCTCTATTGTGTGGCCGGGTGCCCCTGAGTGAAACTCACAAGTTGCATTCGCGTCATAACCTAGCGGAGGTGCCCCGGTCAAGGGAGCCAAGGTTCTCTTCTGGGTCAGCTGTAACTGGAGCAGAGTCTGTAACAGCTGAGCATAAGACATGGGCGGTGTCTCGAGGTGATGGCTCGATAGAGGTGCCCTGTTCTGATACTTTCTGTACCCTTGTTGATTCGGTTGCTGCTGCTGCTGCGGCTGCTGCTGCTGTGGCTGTTGAACTGCCGGGATAGTTATGCTGGCCACCTGTTGGTGAGGGCCTTTACCCTTCTTTCGAGCGTTGGTCACGACGCTCGTTTCTCCTTCCCGCCTATTGCCACCATAAGGTTTCTTGCCTCCTCCAGCTGAGGATGAATCACCTTGAATTTTCCCCAGTTTGATCCCATTTTCAATGTGCTCACCCGTGATAATGAGATCTGAGAAGGTCCCGGACATACCGCTGACCAATTTCTCATAATAAACTCCTGGGAGGGTGGCTACAAACATTTGCACAAGCTCGCGTTCAACCATCGGCGGCTGAACCCTGGCTGCCAACTCACGCCACCGCTGGGCGTATTCCTTGAACCCTTCGTTGTTCCTTTGCGACAGATTTTACAGTTGGACTCGGTTCGGGGCCAAGTCACTGTTATATTGGTAGTGGTGCACGAATGCTTCAGCAAGGTCCTTCCACGTGCGCACACTGGTAGGTTCCAGACTCATGTACCATTCAAGGGAGGGCCCGGACAGACTGTCTTGAAAGAAGTGCATCAGCAACTTCTCGTGCTCAGAATGAGCGGACATTTTCCGGTAGTATGATCTCAGATGGACGCGAGGGCAAGTGGTGCCCTTGTACTTTTAAAAGTCAGGTACCTTGAACTTAGGAGGCACCTTGAAATCAGCAATCAGTCCCAACTTGGACATATCAACGCCCATGGTGTTCTGGTTCTCGATATTTCTCATCTTATCCTCGAGTGCCTTGAACCTTAGACGTGCTTCAGCAGTCAGCTCACCTTCAGCACCTCTCTGAGAGAACACATCGTCCTGACGGTCTTCTAACCACGGCTGAGGCCCGAACAGATTTCCAACACCTGCGTTGCCGCTGCCCAGCCCAACATTGAGGTTAGCTTCCAAATTCCCATTATCGACGCTTGTCGTATTACCATTGAGTCCCATATTAGCTATCACATTGTCGTTGGCACTGCCATTCCCCCCGGTCACGGGGACGCAATTCTGAGGAGTTTCAACTGGTGGAGGGGTTGGCACAGTCCCACCATGGAGTATACCATTGTTGTCGACCCTTGAAATCAGAGGCTGAACCAAGGTTTTGAGTTGATCCTGGCCATTGGCGACCACTTGCATGAGCTCCATGAAGCGGTCCATTCTTTCGCGGAGTTCTTGAACATCAGTTTGCACTTGCTCCATGATTCTGGTTTGATTTGCTCTGGTCGGATAGCGGTGGATTGGTCTCTGATCAATCCTGGAACAACCTGAAACAACCTGGAAACACCAAAGGGTTAGGAAAAATGACAAAGTTCTCGCTATGCAAATGCTTCATGCAAATGCAAACGTGTGTCTGTGCGTTAGGGAGGTCTCCCCCGATCCTAGTGCCTGAGTGCCAGTGCAGATAATAAGAAGTCCGAGTCCAATCATGGAAATAACATCTCATGTATGAAGAAAGCCCATCAAGGCAGTACATAACATCACTGAGTACAAGCAGAATCAATAACGTGACCTCGACCAACAAGCCTGGTGATGGTCAGCATACAACAATGATTAAAACAAAAGGAATACAAATAGTCAAGCACGGCCACGGGCGCGAAACTCTTCTAACAACCCCTTCGTTTCTGGATGACCAGGCCGAGTGAGCAACCCTTCGACGAGTAACTCCCTTTGCATAATAGTGAATTGAAGACCTTCGACCGAATCTTCCCATGCTCCTTCGCCGAAACAATTTTCTAGCTTCCGCTTCTTGGACTCAAACGTCAGTTTGCGCTCCTTCAGGTTAGCGAGAGCTTTGTTGAGCTGGCCTTCAGCGGCATAGCGGCGAGCGGTTTCTTCATTAAACCTCTTCTCACTGGCCTTCACCTGGGCTTTCAGCTTGGAGATCTGTTGCATCAACTTATCCTCCCACTCTTTCCTGTTGGCTAGGGTGGCCTTCCAATGCTGGTTAAACTTGGATATCCTCCGATACGCTTCGTCCAAGTGCTGCTTCTTCGTGGCCAGCACATCGTTGACAGCTTTGAAGTCCCGACCCATTCGCTCGCGCTCAGCTATCTGCTTAGTCAAATCTGTCCCCAACTGGTTCACCAGCTCGGTCTGCCTCTTGAAGGAATGAACGGCTTCGCTCCTCTCGCTTCTGAGTTGTGCCAATTCTTTCTCCAATTCTTCATTCGCCCTTTTCAATTCATCTCTCTCAGCTAACACCTGATTATGCTGCTGAATGGGCACGGTGGTAGGCTCTTCGATCACTGGAGGGCTTTCTGGCTTGGCAGGAGGAAAAGGCATCCCTATAACATCTGCTCTAGCTCTGATCCAAGTCACATACGGAGCGTAGGCTTGACTATTACTTTTCCCCAGCAATGGTTTTCCCCGCTTACTGATACCATTCCAAGTGCGCTGAAGCTTAGATAACATATCCCCTTCCGGAAGACCAGTGAGGTACAGAGATTCCTATACCTCTTCATCCTTCGGCGGAGCTCTCAAAGCATAAGCAAACTGTCGGACTAGTAGAGACGAATTATAGTTTATACAGCCCTTCCTGCCTATCAAAGGCACGTTCGGAAACCCGCTGCAGCTGAAGATAATCTCAGTACCCAGCCTATCTCTATCAAACCAGTCAATATCCTCCGCTGACAGACTCATCAAACGCTCGTACCACTCAGATGTGGCTGCAGACGAAGCAAAGGGACCATTCTTGGGTAGATGACCATCAAGCCATTTATAGAGCAAGGGCGCACAGCACGAGACATTCTTACCCCTTCTGTTCTCGTTTTTGTAGTGGACGGTATGGTAGACATCTCCAATCAAGGTAGGGACTGGATTCCCTGAAGCAAAGATGTGGAAGGCGTCGAAGTCTACAAAGTCGGGCATATTGGGGAATAGAATGATGCCATATATGCACAGAGCGAGAATGGCGTTGAACACGACCCAGCATCCGCCTTTGGCGCACTACGGCACTTTTCCCACTAAGAACTGCAAGGAGAAACCGGGAACCTTGTTCCAACTAAACAATACCAACTCGGAGGCATCCAGATGAAGTGACGGAGCTAGACTAGCCAGATTAGGCTCAGCATCCATATGAACAAAGGGCATCTGACTCTTGATAGGCACACCTAAAAAATCGACATACTCCTCTAGTGTGGGTGCAAGAACAAAATCCTGGAAAGTGAAGCATCTCAACGGAGGATCGTAGAACTGCAGCAGGGCGTGCAACCCATTCAACTTAAACACAGAGGGCTTACGAACCAAACTGAGCAGTTTGCCGTAAGACTTTCTGAACTCATCTCTCACAGAATCATCTGCTAAAGCAATCAAACCAGTCAGCTGAACAACATCAGGAACAGGGAGCTTGTAAGTCGCGGTCCTCCTCCGAGAACCCATAATAGCACAATGGAAGGCAAGAAATCCTGAATCGGGGGAAACGGTACCTGCAACACAGACACACGTTAATGAAATGCAAATGAGTATGCAAAGCAATGTAAAATGCAATCATGCACCAGGAGATCAAGACAACTGTGCTGTGGAGATTCAACAAAACCATAATCCTGCTCTATCAAGAACAACCATTATATCTGATAAGAAGAAGACCCTAGTATCGGACCACAAATCTACTCTGTCAAGTGCACACATCTGGTAATAAGGACCTCTGATACAGGACCGAACTCTGCTCTGTCAAGAACAAACATCTAATAATAAGGACCTCTGATACGGGACCAAACTCTGCTCTGTCAAGAAAAAACATCTGATAATAAGGGCCTCTGATACAGGACCAAAACTCTGCTCTGTCAAGAACAAACATGTCTGCTGATGAGATCCTCTGATCCCAACCACACTGATTCACTATCCAGAAAACCAGGTAGTCTAAAGGTCAAGGTTTCCTGCAACAAACCCAACCCTGCTCACAGGTATGGACCTGAACTGACACAAGTTCGGCATCCTATGTGGTCATCAGCGTCACAGACATTCAATAGGGGTGATACGATACCCAGAAGATGTGGCATCACCAGCTCATGAAGCGGCCTCACTCGGCTGAATCCCAAATGATCGGTCCCCAGAGTCGACAATCCTCCAAACCAACAGCCCCCTCAACCCAAAGGGTTGAAAAAGAAGTCAACCGGGAGAACCTCGTCTGAGCGTGGATTTCATGAGACACTAGTGCCTGCCAAGCAAGCACGCGCCCACTAATTTCCACAACTAATGTTATGTTCACTCAAGCCTGGGTCTGGCTTCTCACTCATCAGAATGCCCCTCCCACAACAGCACAGATAATCATATCATACTGAAAATAAAGTGCGGGAAATAAAGTGCGATAAACAAACACAACCCAACTAGTAATCATACAAGCGCTAGGATTGACTCTCGCAGGGGACGTTGGATCCCCAAACTGACTCGCATACGGGACGTTGGATCCCAGGAAACTATCAAGTCCCCACCAGAGTCGCCAGCTGTCACTTCCGCGAAAATAAGGTGCCGGCAAAACAGAAGAGTCGCCACCTTTCGTTATTTATCCCTCAAAGCGGGAAAGGAAACGATCGAAAAAACTTGACGAAAAGGTATAAGACAAGGTCTTCGCAACCATTGTCTGGGTTCGGGAGTCGGTTACGCAAGGGGAAGGTATTAGCACCCCTCACGTCCATCGTACTCGATGGGATCCACGCTTGCTGTGTTTACTGGACGAGTTAGTTTATCTATCTACCTATCAAGGCTGGCTTAAAAAGAAAAGAAAATGACTCAGCAAAGCGTCGCACTTTATGCCTACATATTCTCATTAGAGAATGAGAAATCAGAGTCAGCGTAGTTCGACTAACTACGGGTTGCGGGAAAGGTGGCTCGCCAATACGTCAGTATTGTGCCTACGTATTCTCAATAGGTATGAGAGATCAGAGCTTACGTAGTTCGGGATAATACGGATTACGGGGATTCAGATTCATCTGTTTTACCGAGTAGGGTTAACAAACAGTTCCAGCAGTTAGGGACAAAGCCTGTTTGCGGTAGAACTAGGAGTTAACGACACTCTTTTCTTCAGAAAAGCTTCCTTTGAATTACGGGCCCACGGGGAAAAAAAGTTTGAAGTTTGTTTTCTGTATTTTACGAAAGAACTGTTTTTTATGGTTGTTTGCAACGAGTACCGCACTAGAGACTATGACCTGAGAGTGAATGCGTCGCATGTCACCCAAAGGGTGCCATACTAAACATCCAGACTGTTGAAAAGAAATTCTCCAACAATCCTTTCTCAGATAGCTTAAGGCTCGTAACGTACGACGTCAGTTAACCTTTATTACTGTGTTTTAATTTGTTTTGAGATGAGAAGAGAGAACGAACAGGTTCAACTAAAGGGAGACTGTCAAGTCCTAATGTTGTCATGCCAAGGATTCATCCTATGGTTGAGGTTTGAAACAGGGAACTCCTAGAAGTTATCATACATAGGTTTCAACCTAAAGTTCTAATCATCACTTCCTTTTCAAAGGAAGTGAGAGTCCTAAGGGATCATGTCAATGATAAACAGAAACAGATAAAGCATCAGCTTAAACAGTAAACAGTAAACGATTGTAAAATGCATGCAATGCAAGTGAGGGAGGAAATGTGTGTGTGGCATCAGCCTCCACAAGCTCATCTCAACCTCAAGTCAGATATGAATAACTGCAATCATACAGAAGAAATAACATAAAGTGCTATCAAGCAAGATATCAGTGACTGCAATCATACAGTGGAAATGAAATGCTATCAAGCAAACACAAACCACATGGGCAAGGGAGCAGGGCTCTACCGAATACCCGCAAGCAAAGCCATACAGTAACAATACAAGCAGAGGGAGCAACTCAACCTCTAGTGCAATCATGCTCCTAGCTTACATCAATCTAAATATGAACTTATTCTAATGCATCAAGCAAAGCAAACAAGGCACATCAATACAGAGAAGAAAACAGACAGGAAAAGAAAGCAGATCAACCACTTCCACAGCTCCTACAACTAAACCAACTTGACAGCAGTCCAGTCATCAATCTTCAACAGCTCTTCAGGGCTATCATCTTCCATGACAAGTATCAACTTGCTTCTCCAAGGTTTCAACCCATCAAACATAAGTATCAACTTATTCTTTCTTCCTCAAGCTTCAGCTTCACAGTAAATCCCACCTTCAGGCTTTACCCCTAACTACAAGTATCAACTTGATACCTTCAGGCTCTCAATGCATCAATGCAAGAGTCAACTTATTCTTTATTCCTCAAGCTTCAGCTCTTCACTCAATCTCAATTGGATCCTCTTCACAAGTGTCAACTTGGTCTTCAAGCTTCATCTCTCTTTACTTTACCAGTATCAACCTGGTCTTCTTCATCTACAAGCTTCAGCTTCTCAGAATAATCTTCAAACACAAAGAAGTATCAACTCCATCCTTCAATATTCTTCAAGCAAGGAACTCCATCCTATAACAAGGGAGAAAAATTCATCTATCAAGAGCAAAGTTGGATGATTGGTGGCAGAGTGAAGACCAAAGGTCATCACTAAGCCTCCTATCATCAGAGAAAGGGACCCTCAAAGGTTCTACCAATTTGCAAAGAGCCACACATCCTACCAAAGGAGGGATGAGGCCTTTACAATGGACCTTACATCATAGGGAAGAATGGAATTGATCAACATATTCCATGTTTATGAAGGAAGAGAACTATCTAGAAGCTCTGCCTACAAAACCCTGATCTCAACCTAATCAAAACTACACCACAAGAAGGGAAGATATTCAAATCCAAGCCTCTTCAAGCAATCCAATGCATCTTCAACTTGCCTTCAACATCATCCAAGAACAAGAGAAACAAAACCCTAATCTAAGGGAACTAAAGATGTTAATCTAGTTGAGTTAGTGCCTTAGAATCCTCTAAAACTAGCACCTATACTAAAATCAATCAAAAATAGCAAACTATCTTATAAATTTCTACAAAAATTCCTAAGGGATCCTAATTCAATTAAGAATGCCTCATATAAAAACCAGGGACTAAATCATCTATTAAATCCTAAAATTAGGATCTAAACCACAAGGTATCAACCATAAACCCTAAAAATGGAGCTTCTAAAGGTTTCAACCTAAACTACCATTTATGTTCATCACAAAAATGTGAGAAAAATCTATGGGGAGCATGCATATCTATGCTAACTACTCATAAAAAATCAGGATCAAAATCATCATCACATGATTACACAAAATTCCACAAGATCAAGTATCAAACATGACTATTTTAATATCAATTAAAATATGAAAATTCCCATAAAATCAGAAAATGCATGAAATAAAAATATTTTTTATCTAAAAAATACTAGACCCTATCATGAATCGAATGCAAAAAGAATGGGATTAATTGGATCATTTTTCAATTTTTTTATGATTTTATCAAGAACCATGAATAAAATGGAAAAAATAATGAAAATCAAAATAAAATGAACAAGCACACGGTGCAGATAGAAACCAAAATCAATTCAATTCATGGATTGGGCCATCAGGGGGGTGTGGTTATCAGTTATTTCACTAAGCCCAAAACACAACTTAAATGAAACGCTGCGTTTCATTTCTCAGAACTCTTCACAAACTGAAATTAATACGTGGCCGTTGGATCACTTCTCCAGTCAAAGGTCTCAGCCCCATCCAATGGCTCTAAAGTCATCTTCTTCGTTTTGAACCTCTGAAACACGCGCGCAGCCATGGCCGTCGCCGATGGTGCTCCGGTCATCGTCCCCAACCCTAACTCTCTCTAGGATCCTCCATTGCAAGTGGTTTATACATGAAACTTGTCCCAAATTTCGTCACGAATTCATTCATGCCCTTTATTCTCTCTGAAACCTCAAGATTCGCCATAACCAATTCTCAACCGAAAATGGCAACATCCCTAATTGGTCACTAATTCTCAAATTAACTATCCAGAAATCTTCCTACACCATCCTACTATGCATCTACCATAACAATTCATCTAGATTCTACCTAATTTAAGCCATAGCACAAGAGTTGCATACCTGGTAAATTTGAACGAACAGAAGGGTAGAATCTTCAACTCAGCCTTCAAGAACTTGCAGAATCCTTCACTGAATCACAATCAATCTTCTGTATGCAAAGACAAGAGTTGAATCTTCTTGAATTATCAAACCCGATTCTGAGTTGCAAGCTTCACTCTCCAATGGCTACTTCACAATTCTTCCACCACAGTGCCTTGAATTTGATCTGGAATTGATCACCAACCTCAGTGCAAGCTATTGAGATCAATTTCTTGGACTGAAATGGCCTCTAACCTTGTAATCGATTTTGATTTGCAATGTGAAATCTCAAAGTGCAATCTCAGTTTTCTCTCTCCATTATCACCAACCTTTCATCTGAACCTCTTCTACTCAATATATAGAACCTGTGTGCATGATCTAGAACCCTCTAGATCCTTCTAATGAGAGTTTCAATCTCTCATGTCATGAGAATTTCACTTATATGCCATGGTGTGCATGGTTCTGTTTGCAGTTTGAAACCAATCTCGTTTCCTTCCAATTTCTCCCCTCATGACAATTTGGAAGTGTTTGGCTTGCAAGGGGCCTTGGTTATGCCTTGATTCTAGGTTTTGGAAATGTTACTTAAGATATAAGTAACTACTTTTCAAAACAAGTCCACAAATTAAACTTCAAATCAAAATTGTGGCTAAACCAATGTTCTTAAAATGCTTTTTAGAGTCAAAATGACCTATTACATGCCTTGGTTTGGATGTGTAGATCAAAAGTATCAATTTCCATCTTTGATTTATTTAACTTATACCCTTATTTTAGGTCATTTTTGCAACTTTGAGCTACAAGCATTTACAACATCTCATGACCTCTTTACTATCCTTAAAACATCATTTTGAACAAGTTTGATGTTGAACATTTTCCCATTTGAAGCTTGGAAATGGTAGTTATGGCCTTATGGTTGAAATGACCTATAATCTCCAAATGACCAAAATGCCCTTGGCTTGTCAAAGCCATAAATTGAGTTCTACAAATCCTATCAAGGACTTCTAGTACTCTATAGAAAGCTAAGAGAATAAAGAACAAAATTCATGTTAACAAAAAGTTCATAGGAATCATCCTTCTTGGGCAAACATTTCATGCAAGTTGGGTAACTTTCAAGCCCCCAAATTCACATACCTCAGATGACCTGTAACTTGTCAAAGTCATAACTTGAGTTCTACAAATCCTATCAAGGAGTCCTAGCACTCAAATTAAAGCTAAGATCATGCTCTACAACATTCATGTTAGGGGTAAACTGAGATGACAATCACATCTTGAGCTAAACTGCCTTGAAGATAGGGATTAAACTAGGGGATTTTACACTGTCAAGCCTTAGAAACCCTAGCCTGAAACTTCTCAAACTCTTGAATCATGATGAGTTAACCTTGGAATCATCCTTATAGAATCTCAATGTGTCAATCCATGATCACATGGCTCTTGGATTAGGTCTCAACCTTGTCCAAATCATCAGTTGGCTCAGGGTTGACCTAGCCAAACCCTAATTGCACCACTCATGGTTGAGTCTTCTTAATCTTGCACAATGACTTGTCTAGGCCTCAAAGTGATCTTCAACACTTCTCATGAGCTCTCTCAAGACCTCAAGTCTATCCTCATGGTCTCAGAATCATCTGATGATTTCCCACAACTCTCAAGCTAGGAGACACACCCTCTTGGTTTCAACCACTCTCTCTGAGGATCTTTTAACTTCTCTGACAAGGATATCAACCCTTGAACACTTGAATAAGCTTCTTAGCTAGCCTCAAAGTCTTGCATAGCCCTTGATTGGTACTCATACCTCTTGATCTCCTGCATACATGTCAATGAAATGCAAATGATAATGCTAATGTGAATGCAATGAAACATAAGCTAGGTAAAGAAATGTTGGGCAAATTTTGGGGTGCAACACATTAGAATGGAGATTATTGGAGGACCTGTTTGCTTAGCAAACACCAGTTCCCATGAAATTCACACTCATATGAGATCCTCTTTGATGATTTCTTTTCTGGTCCTTAGGATTGGAATTGATTTTGGATCTGAGGATTGTCGACTCTGGGGACCGATCACTTGTGACTCAGCTAAGTGAGGCCTCTTCAGGGGGTGATGATGCCAAACCAAAAATGGTGAACGTTTCATCATTTCTTGAAAGTCTGTGACGCTGAGGAGCGCATAGGATGTCGTACCTTTATCAGTGGATTAGGACCATACATGTGAGTGGGACTGGGGTTATGCAGGAAACCTTTACCTTCAGACTACCCGGGTTTCTCTACAGTTTGAGTCCAATGTATTGGTAACAGTTGGTTCCTATCAGAGCAGTGCTATAGTCTTGTTGAAGCAGAATCTTGGTCCTTCTCACTCAACAGCACAACAACCTTGATCTCCTGCCTTCATCCTTAGCATTTGCATCCTTGCATTTTCATGCTACATTTCATTAACGTGTGTCTGTGTTGCAGGTGCGTATCTCTCCCCGATTCTAGTGGTCTTGTTCTGTATTTCTGATATGGAGAATTTGAAGAGGACAATAGCATACAGGTTTCCCGCCCCAGACATTGGTCCCATACTGAAGTTGATTTCCCTGGCTGATGGTTCAGTAACAGAAGACTTTAGGAAATCATATAGGAGGTTGTTGAAATTTGTTTGCAAGCCTACCGCACACGAGATCAGTGTCCTGTATACTTTGCTGCAGTTCTATGATGCTCCATTGAGATGCTTTGTGTTTCCAGATTATGTTCTAGCACCCACTCTAGAAGAATACTCAGATTTGATAGGCATTCCCATCAAGGATCAAATGCCTTATTATCATGTTGACACTAAGCCTAATCTTGCCAATCTTGCCGCTGCTTTACACTTGGATGAGTCTGAGTTGAAAGTAGGGTTGACTCAAAGGAATGGGATGTATGGTTTTCCCCTATCTTTCCTAGTGGAGAAGGCTCAGAAGTTTGCCAAGGAAGGCTGTTGGATCGTGTTCAACGCCATTTTAGCTCTTTGTATATATGGTACCATATTGTTTCCTAACTTGCCAAACTTCGTGGATGTAGACACTTTCCACATTCTCGCCTCAGGGAATCCAGTACCCACTCTTCTGGGAGATGTTTACCACTCTATCCATTATAAGAACGGAAACTGGAGAGGGAAGATTGTGTCTTGTTGTGTTCCCTTGCTATACAAATGGTTTGCCAACCACATGCCTAAAGCGGGTCCCTTTGTCTCTTCTGTGGGCACTTTAGATTGGTCCGAGCGTCTAATGGGTCTAGCTGCAGAGAATATCACTTGGTTTGACAGGGATATGTTGGGTACAGAACTCGTTTACAGTTGCAGTGGTTTTCCCAATGTTCCTCTGATCGGGAGAAAGGGGTGTGTCAATTATAACCCGTCATTGTTGATCAGGCAATTCGGTTATGCATTGAAGGAGGCTCCCAAAGAAGACGAGATACAGGAATCTCTGTATCTCACCAGACTGTTAGATGGTGATGAATTGGTTAAGCTTGAGCATGCTTGGAAAAATCTTCACAGGAAAGTTAAGCAATGTTGGGGAAGAGCAACAACAAAGCTTTTGAGCCATACCTGGTTTGGATCCGTGAGCGAGCCACGAAGTTTCTATAGCCTTATCCTGCTGCTAGACCATTATATCCTCCTGTGGTTAAGAAGCCCACTACGGTTGAAATTCGGAAATAAAATTAGGTGCTGCAAGAAAAGGAAGAGTTGAGGAAAGCCAATGAAAAGCTAGAGAAAGAAATTGCTCAACTCCGAAGCGAGAAGAGTGAAGTTGTGTACTCCTGCAAGAAGCAGACAGAGTTGATAAACCATTTAGGTACTAGCTTAACCAAAGAGATTAATGCTCGAGAGCGTCTGAGGTTAGACTTCAAGGCTGTTAATAGCGTTCTCGCCACCAAGAAGCAAGACTTGGACAGGGCATATCTGAAGATCTCCAAATTCGAGGCATTGTGGAACACTACTTTGACTAATCACAAAGAACGAGAAGAAAAGCTAAAGCAGCAGATTGCCAAACAGACGATTCAACTTGAGGCCAAGAGCGACAAGATTGAAGCTGAAGCATCTCTCAGGCGTAACGCTGAGTGCAAGTTGAAAGAAGCTATGGCAAACTTGAAGGAGTGCAAACTGAGGGTTGATCCAAGAGACGCAAATTGGAAGATTGCTTCGGAGAGGGAGCCTAGGAAGACTTTGTTGAAGATATCCAGAGCACCATCAGACAGAGAGAGCTTCTTATTCGAGGATTGCTCACCATGCCTGATCACCTCGAGACAAAGGAACTATTAGAAGATTTATGTGCCTGCTGTCGCACTTGATTTCTTTTGTATTTCTTTGTAGCTTTCATTCACTGCTGTTTTGTTGACCATCACCAGGCTTGTTGGCTGGGGTCAATCTGTTACTGTTGATTCAGTTGTACTTAGTCACTCCTGTATCCTGCCTATGTGGGCTCTTTATATATCAGATGTTGATTCATCCCTGTGATTGGCTCATTATTTTGTCTTGCTGTTATTCCGGAACTAGAATCAGGGGGAATCTCTCCTAAAGCACAGACACATGTTTGCATTTGCATATCATCTTGCATAATAGGTACCTTGGATGTGTTTATCTGACCCCTGTGTTTTCTTTCAAAGGCGTGTTTCAGGATTGACTGCAGACCAATTCACCGTTACTCCACCCGAGCCAATCAACTAAGAGCTATGGAGCAAGTTCAGGCTGAAATGCAAGAGTTTAGGGAGAGGATGTCCCATTTCATGGACATCATGCAGGTGGTTGCTAGTGGGCAAGAGCAACTCAGAACTCTCGTGCAACTCTTGATTGCACGCGTCGACACCAATGGGGTTTTGCGTGGAGGTGAAACTACCAACCCTCCTCATGTGGAGACTCCCCAGGATAACAATTCTGGACCGACTGTGATTATTCCCAACACTGTGGGCAATGGGAACGCTGGAATGAGTACTGGTCATGCTGGGGCTGGTAACGGCAACATCGGAGCTGTTATTGGTGATATCGGTACAAGTGGTAACAACGCTGGAGTTAATGTCGGTATTGCTGGTGGAAACTTCCATGGACCTGAAGCTATGGGAATTGTCCATGGAAATGTTCATCAACCCTGGAACGAGGATCGTCAAGCTGACGTATTCTCAATGAGAGGTGATGAGGTTGAGGTACCTTCTGAGGCCAGCCGGAGATTCAAAATGCTCGAGGATAAGATGAAGAGTCTTGAGAATCTGAATTCTATGGGGCTCGATATGGCCAACTTGGGGTTGATCCCTGACCTCAAGGTACCACCAAAATTCAAAGTGCCAGATTTTGAAAAATACAAGGGCACCACCTGTCTTCGTGTCCACTTGAGATCTTATTACAGGAAGATGTCGACGTACACCGACGACGAGAAGTTGCTGATGCACTTCTTTCAAGATAGTCTATCAGGACCTTCACTAGAATGGTACATGGGCTTGGAGCCTGTGAGTGTACGTAGCTGGAAGGATCTTCCTGAGGCATTCGTTAAACATTACCAGTACAATAGTGACCTGGCACCCAACCGGGTCCAGCTGCAAAATCTGTCATAGATGAATGGGGAGTGCTTCAAAGAATACGCGCATCGCTGGTGTGAATTGGCAGCCAGGGTACAGCCGCCGATGGTTGAACGTGAACTGGTAGATATGTTTGTGGCTACCTTGCTGGAGGTTTATTATGAAAAGCTAATCAGCAGCATGCCAGGGAGCTTCTCTGACCTAATCATCACTGGTGAGCGAGTTGAGAACGGGATTAAGTTGGGTAAGATCCAGACTGGTGAAGGTTCCTCAGCTGGAGGAAAGAAAGGGTTTGGGGGAAAGAAGAGAGAGGGTGAAGCCAACTCTGTATCTGGTTCCCGAGGAAATAGAAAGCCAGCACAGAACCGTCAGCAACAGAGGGTCACAAGTAATACTATTCCCGTCGCGCCACAAAAACAACAATCACAGCAGCCAAATCAGAACCAAGGCTAGAATTACGCCTAACGCCGATATAAGGGCCCGACAGCAAATCGAGTGTTCAAAACACCACCCATGCCGTATTCACAGCTGCTTCAGGCCTTGTTGCAGTTACAGTTGGTTCACAAGAGGACGATGGCTCCATTAACAGGACCACCTCCTCTTGGATACGATGCAAACCCTCACTGTGAATTTCATTCGGGGGCCCCGGGGCACAACATCGATGGCTGTAAGGCGTTCAAGCATAAGGTCCAGGACCTGTTGGATAGTAAAGCGATCAATTTCTCCGATAAGATTCCCAATGTTTTGCAGAACCCAATGCCTAACCACGGGGGTGCAGGGGTTAACGCAGTTATCGAAGACGAAGATCTGAGTTTAGTGATGAGTGTCGACGATCTGAAGACACCACTGAGTTTTGTCAAGTCTAAGTTACCGAAGAAGGGTGTATTCTCGGGCTGCAGGGAATTCTGTATTGAGTGTGCGAGCCGTCTGGATGGTTGTGACCAGTTGAAGGACGGTATTCAGAGTCTGATTGACGAAGGGGTCCTACAATTTGATCGGAAGATTGAAAGCAAGTCCAGAGAAGTGTTGACCAAGCAGAATGATGAGATTGCTACAATCACCATTCCATATAAGACCATCACTATTTCGGCTTCGAGGCCACCCATGATTACTATAACGAAGGCTGGCCCTATACCTTTTGAAAGTACCAAGGCTGTCCCTTGGAATTATGGGGCAGAAGTCTACTGTAATTGGAAGAAGCTGGACTTGAAAGGCCCACCTGTAGAGTCTGTGGACAACATGGTTGGATCAGGAGGGATTACTCGCAGTGGAAGAGTATTCTCGCCACCTGAAGTTGATGTTGACAAAACAGATAAGAGAAAGGGTAAAGAAGTCATTGAAGAAACCTCTCGGGAGGTAGAAAAAGACTTACTGGTAAAGGATGCTGAAGAATTCATGAGATTAATCAAGAAGAGCGACTACAAGATAGTTGACCACCTACAGCAGACACCTTCAAAGATTTCCATACTGAATTTGTTGCGTTGCTCTGAAGCACACCGCAACGCCTTGTTGAAAATTCTGAATGCCGCGTAAGTACCCCAGGAAATTTCTATTAACCAGCTTGAGGGGGTGGTTGCACATGTGAACACCGACAATGGATTGGGATTTACTGACTTGGAGTTGACACCCAAAGGCAGGAACCACAATAGCGCCTTGCATATCTCGATAGAATGTCGAGGAGCGGTCATGTCCCATATGCTCGTGGACACGGGATCATCTCTGGACGTTCTCCCTAAGAAAGCATTGATGAATCTTGATACTAGGGGACTGGTGTGTACTCCTAGTGATCTAGTAGTAAAGGCTTTCGACGGGACGCTTCGGTCTGTGTTCGGTGAAGTGACCATGCCCATTCATGTAGGGACCGAAGTGTTCGACGCGGTATTTTACATCATGGATATCCAGCCCGCCTACAACTGCTTGCTAGGCCGACCCTGGATCCATTCAGTGGGTGCTGTGACCTCTAAGCTGCATCAGAAGCTGAAGTACGATGTGGGTGGCAGGATCGTCACAGTCTGCGGGGAAGAAGAAATTATGGTAAGCCATCTATCGTCTTTTAACTATGTGGAAGTGGATGGCGAGATCCACGAAATGTTGTGCTAGGCATTCGAGACAGTCAAGGTCAAGGATGTATCTCCTGTGGTGAGCATAGTGCCTGAAGTGGCTCTCTCTTCTTTCAAAGAGGCTCAAGCTGTGGTACAGACTGGTTCAACTCAAGGCTGGGGGTAGGTGCTAAACATCCCCAACAAACAAGATAAGTTTGGCTTGGGCTATCATCCTTCTGCTGCTTTATCCTCTCAGAATGCGCCACGTCACAAGGGGCCGATTCAGTTCACTAAGGGTGGAGTCATCTTCAAACAGGTCAATGTTGTGTCTAACGAGGAAGGAGACAGTGATTGTGATATGGGTGCATGGATCCTGCCGTGCGAGCCAGGGCAGAGCCTTAACAATTGGTCCATCCAGGATTTCATCCAAGTGACTAGTCAAGAGTAATTATTTGCTTTTTCCAATTATTGTACAACCTTATGTCCTACCCGGGGCATAAAGGTTTTATTATCAGGGCCTTGTTTGCTTATGCATGTGCATTTCATCAGTAATCAAAGGGCATTTTCTTTGCATTCAAATTTTGTGATCTCTATTATTCTTGTTTTGTATTGTTTTAAACAATAAAATGGAGAAGTGGTTTGTGCTGCCTTGCACATTATTTTCATGATTAACCATTTTCCTTGTAGGGTTTGCACTACAGATGACACCGATTCAGGACCTTCTATGACTCATTTCGACTTTGATTGCCCGATATATCAAGTTGAAGAATAGATTGACGAGGATGAAGACCTTCCGGAAGAGTTGGCTCGATTATTGAAACAAAAAGATAAGATCATTCTACCTTATGAGGAAGTTATCGAGATTGTCAATCTGGGGTTTGAAGAAGTGGTCAGAAATGTCAGAGTAGGGGCTGCATTACAGAGTGACATCAAGCAAAGACTGATCGAGATGCTTCGAGAGTATATTGAAATCTTTGCTTGGTCCTATGAGGATATGCCCAGACTTGACTGACTGACATAGTGGTTCATCACTTGCCATTACGCAAAGATTGTCCTCCAGTTAAGTAGAAGCTTAGAAGGACACGACCCGACATGGCCGTTAAAATCAAAGAGGAAGTCCAAAAGCAGTTGGATGCAGGATTCTTGGCCGTGACTACCTACCCTCCGTGGGTCGCCAACATAGTGCCTGTACCGAAGAAAGACGGTAAGGTACGAATATGTATGGATTATCGGGATTTGAACAAGGTGAGCCCTAAAGACGATTTCCCGCTCCCTCATATTGACATATTGGTCAACAATACTGCTCAATTTTCTGTACTTTCATTCATGGATGGCTTCTCCGGCTATAACCATATTAAGATGGTGCCGGAACACATGGAGAAAACTACATTCATTACATCATGGGGGACGTTCTGCTATAAAGTAATGCCTTTTGGGTTGATAAACGCAGGGGCAACTTATCAGCGGGCGATGGTCACTTTGTTTCATGATATGATTCATAATGAGATTGAAGTATATGTTGATGACATGATAGCAAAGTCCCAAACGGAGGAGGGACATCTGGTCAACTTGCTGAAGCTATTTGAGAGGCTTAGGAAATTCAGGTTGAGGCTGAATCCTAACAAATGTACCTTTGGGGTGCGGTCCGGAAAGCTTCGGGGGTTTATCGTAAGCGAAAGAGGCATCGAAGTTGATCCTGCTAAGATCAGGGCCATTCAAGATATGCCAACGCCTAAAACTGAAATAGAAGTTTGTGGTTTCCTGGGGAGATTGAACTACATTGCTCGGTTCATATCTTAACTCACAACCACATGCGAATCGATGTTCAAGCTATTGAAAAAAGATCAGGCGATTATCTGGAATGAAGATTGCCAGAGGGCATTCGACAAAATAAAACAGTATTTGCAGGAGCCTCCAATTTTGATACCCCCAGTGCTGGAAGACCTCTAATCATGTATTTGACGGTTCTTGAGAAAAGCATGGGCTGTGTTCTCGGTCAGCACGACGAGACTGGTAGAAAGGAGCATGCCATTTACTATCTGAGTAAAAAGTTCACAGATTGTGAGTCTTGTTACTCAATGCTGGAGAAAACGTGTTGCACAGTCGTGTGGGCTGCCAAGCGTTTAAGACAGTATATGCTCAATCACACAACCAAGCTAATTTCAAAGATGGATCGGATCAAATATGTCTTCGAGAAGCAAGCCCTTTCAAGGAGGATTTCCAGGTGGTAGATGGTACTGACAGAGTACGACATCCAATACGTATCCCAAAAGGCCATCAAAGGAAGTATTCTGTCAGGTACCTTGCCGAACAGCCTATCAAAGACTATCAGCTGATGAAATTCGAGTTTCCCAATGAAGATATTATGTTCCTCAAGATGAAGGACTGTGATGAACCACTGCCCGATGAAGGACCAGAGCTTGGCTCCCAGTGGAAGTTGATATTTGATGGTGTAGTTAATTCAGATAGAAGTGGAATTGGGGAAATCATTACGACTCCCCAGGGATCCCACATCCCATTCACTTCTAGATTAACTTTTTGGTCACCAACAACGAAGCGGAATATGAGGCATGCATCATGGGTTTAGAATAAGCTATTGACTTGATAATCAAAAACCTGGATGTATACGGTGACTCAACACTCATTGTTAACCAAATCAAAGGGGAATGGGAGACCAGGCAATCAAACATGGTCCCTTACATGAATTACGCGAGGAGGCTGTTGCCATTCTTCGATCGTGTGGAGTTCCACCATGTGCCGAGGGCAGAAAATCAAATGGCTGATACTTTAGCAACCTTGTCCTTGATGTACAAGGTCAATTTTTGGAATGAAGCTCCCAGAATTGTCATCTCACATCTCGACAGACCTGCATTTGTATTCGCTATTGAGGAGGTTTCCGATGGCAAGCCGTGGTTCTATGATATCCAGAACTTCCTTAAGACCAAGGAGTATCTGGTGGGGGCATCGACCCAGGATAAGAAGACTCTTAGGAGGTTGTTTGGAAATTTCTACCTCAACCCGGATGGGATTCTCTACAGGAGAAATCATGATCTAGTGCTACTCAGATGTGTGGACGAAAAAGAAGCAAGCTTGCTTATGGAAGAGGTCCATAAAGGCACATTTGGTACGCACGCCAGCAGACATGCCATGACTCGAAAGATACTACGAGCAGGGTACTACTGGCTGACGATGGAGTCAGATTTTTTCAAATTCGCGAAGAGATGTCACAAATGTCAGGTTTATGCAGACAAAATCCATGTGCCGCCGTGCCCATTGAATGTTATGTCGTCCCCATGGCCGTTCTCCATGTGGGGCATCGATATGATTGGAAAGATAGAACCTACCGCATCTAACGGACACCACTTCATGCTGGTGGCCATCGACTACTTCACCAAGTGGCTAGAGGCAGCGTCGTACATTAACGTTACCAAGAAAGTCGTAGCTAGATTCACAAAGAAGGACATCATCTACAGATATGGAATTCCCAAGAGGATCATTACGGATAATGGTTCGAATTTGAACAATAAGATGATGAAGGAGTTACGCCAGAACTTCAAAATTGAACATCACAACTCATCGCCCTATCGACCGAAGATGAATGGTGCTGTCGAAGCGGCCAACAAAACCATCAAAAAGATAGTGCAAAAGATGGTTGTCACTTACAAATATTGGCATGAGATGTTGCCCTTCGCCTTGCACGGTTATCGTACGACGGTACACACATCAACCAGGGCAACTCCTTTCTCACTAGTGTACGGTATGGAAGTTGTCCTACCGTTAGAAGTCGAGATTCCTTCTTTAAGAGTTTTGGTTGATGTGAAGCTCAATGAGGCAGAATGGATAAAGAATAGATTGAATCAGTTGAGCCTGATGGATGAAAAGAGGTTAGCATCCATCGCATACGGTCGATTGTACCAAAGTCGGATGAAGAAAGCTTATGATAAGAAGGTGTGCCCTCGAAGCTTTCTGACGGGGGATCTTGTGCTGAAAAACTTTCACCCGCCACATTCAGATCATAGGGGAAAATGGACACCCAACTACGAAGGTCCATATGTCGTCAGAAAGGTCTTCTTGGGAGGAGCCTTACTGTTATCCACGATGGATGGTGAAGATTTCGCATCATCTGTGAACGCGGACGCAGTCAAAAAATACTTTGCTTAAAAAATGACCCGCTGGAAAGAAAAAGAATATCCAGGAAAAAGTGGGGCATCCCGGCGAACCAGAAAAATAAAAGGTTCGGGAAAAAAATAGGGATATAAATGAAAAGATGTACACCCGCAAAGTCGAAAACCTAAAAGGCGGCTTTGGCAAAAAAGGGTATCCCGGTGAATCGAAAACCCGAAAGGGCGGTTCAGGCAAAAGTTAGGGATTGAAAGAGAAAATGATTGCGGTCCACGTGTGAACTTTCATTGCTTAGTGGTTTAGGGAGACCTGAGGTCCGTTTATCCAAGTCAATCTCGTCTGAAGAAGAAGCGTCGGAGAAGTATCGAAGTCGAGTAAGTCATGGAGGGATCAGCTCATGGTGTTCGTCTACACCACCTCGCCGACATTTGTACATATTTGCCGTATATTTTTTTAATATATTTGCGCAGCTTCCTCGTTCCAGGAGCTTGCATCTGTTGTAAAACATTTTGCCTATTTACAGGCCCATTTTATCAATGAACATACTATCCAGTACTTTGTTTGCATTGTGGCTGTTTTAGCTTTTATTTGTTTTGGTTGCGAAAAATGCCTGATGTTTTTGTTAAAATGCGCATATATAAACTTGCTGGCTTAGGCCAATAATTGTTAAAGCTTTGAATTGCCTGAACATTGTCACAGATGATAACCTTGATAGGTCCCTTTGTGAAGGGTATCTTGTCTGTTTGTTCATTTTGTTGCAAGATTGTGATCCTCGAGGCACGTTGCCAGAGGCGTATCCTCGTTGTTTCCCCAGCGGAGTCACCAGTGGCAGGTGTGAGACCTACTCTTCAGTTAGACAAGTTTGAATTTCTTTCCGCCAGGCAGAGGTGAATTCCCCAGCTGAGTCCAGTTTGGAGTCGGACTGGTAACATGGGTTTATTGGCCCAAGCCGAGGGGGTACGGTTAAGAATTTGTCTGAAGATCATGACGGTTGATCATTGCACATCTAATCCACAAGCAGAGGTGTGAGGCCCGCTTCCCGGTAGATCAGGATGGGATTTCTTCCCGAGCAGAAGTGGAATCTCCTCAGCAGATGCAGTTGTGTTTCCCCACAGAGTCTGAGCGTTGGACTATGAGCACTGATTTGTCTCCCCAAGCGGAGATAGATTCTCCCCAACCAGAGCGCATTCCCCAGAACTTGGAGTTGGCGTCTCTGTCCCCAATAGAGTTATGTGTAAGATAGCAAGAACGGTCAAGTATGTACCTGTTGTCCCCGGCAGTGGGTAGGTACGCAGTTAATCCCTGCAAATTGCAGGTATATGCTTACTCCCCCAGCGGGTCAAGATTAGGTTCCTTCCACCAGACGGTTGCAGGATCTATCCCCGTAGTGGTTCAGCACGTGCGAGCTTTCCCCGGCAGAGTTGCTTCTTTTCCCCAACGGAGTTGGCCTCGTCTCTCTAGCATTTATTTTGCTGGAGCGATCCCTTTGCATTTTGCATCGTGCATAGCATCCACAAATGTGTAGCATTTCCATTTCATATGGAGCATTACGCCATTTTCATACATATGCATTCTGAAACATAAGCCAGGTAGTTACCTCCTTATTTCAGGTGTATTTCCATCAGGTGGCCGTTGTTTTCACCCGTGTTGGTCTTCAGTCTTGACAGACTTGATGCGTTTATTTTGCCCTCGAATCATGTTATTCCCAGTGGCGTCGCCGGATTTCGATTGGTGATAGTCCGTTCCCTAATACCGAGCAGGCGTTCGAGCTTCAGAAGGAGGTTCATGATAGATGTGTATATCTCATCATATTTCCCATAACAAAGTTGCTTGTTTAAGTTCCTCTTTTTTCCTCAGCAGAGTGGCCGGGTTAAGTGTGCTTGCAATCCCAAAGTAGGTTTACTTGTTCCCTAGCCGAGTTTCCTCGCAATTGTTATCCTTGGATGGTTTCAACTTCACATGGATCCGGCTTTCATGTTCGATTGTCCGCTTTTACTTAGCAAATATCTGACAGCAAGGTCATACATATCTGTCTCTGCGGTGTTCTGGCGGCAATGTCGGATCTTTGGGGTGTGCTGACGGCAATGTCAGATATTTCTCGGTTGTCTGGCGGCAAGGTCAGAGGTTTATAGATGGTTGCAGATGATTTAGTTTTCTGGCGGCAATGTCAGGTATTATGTTCTTTTGGCGGCAACGTCAGATGTTGTACTTGTTTGGAAGCCATGTCAAACATTCCTTCAGTCCAGAACCATCTAACGTCAATGTTAGGCATTCGTGTTTTTCTGACGGCAATGTCAGACGCTAATGGATCTCTAACAGCAATGCTCACCGTTGGAGACACCAATGCTCACCGTTGCCATTAAAAAAAATACCTTAGCGCCATCTTGCATTGATTCCTTCACTTGCTTAGCAGTCATAAACAAGTGTCCTTCATCATCAGGTTCAGGAAAAATAACCGTTTTGTCAAAACAGTTAATATAAACACGATTGAATTCCAACCAATTCATCCCAAGAATAACATCAAGTTGATCTAAGTGAAGACACACTAAATCAACTCCAAAGTCTTTACCAAAAATACTCAATGGACAATTCAAACACACATACGGTGTAGTTACCGAACCCATAGCAGGAGTATCAATAACCATGCCTCCACTCATAACAGACAACTCAAGACTTAATCTCTTAACACAATCCAAAGAAATAAAATAATGTGTAGCTCCAGTATCAATTATAGCGATCAAAGGTATACCATTAATGAAGCACGTACCTCAGATCAAACGATCTTCACTAGCAGTCTCCGATCCTGATAGAGCAAACACTTTCCCATTCCCTTGAGTCTTCTTTGGCTTGTCACACTTGGTACTAATGTGTCCTTGCTCACCACAATTGTAGCAAGTCACATTCGCACCGCATCTGCACTCAAGAGCTTTGTGCCCTAGCTTCCCACACTTGAAACACTTCATCCCAACACTCTTGCACTCAGGAGCACGATGTCCCGCTTCACCGCAATTATAACATCTTATCGGGGTGGAAGCTCCTCCCTCACTTGGCTTCTTGCCGTAACCAGCTTTCTGTTTCCCCTTATCCGCAGGAGTCACATACGACTTCCCTCTAAATTGACATTTTCCTTTCTTATCATTTAAACTCTTGTAGTGACTAGACCGAGCCCTACTATCTTCATCATAAATTCTACTCTTGTTCACCAACTCAGAAAATCTCCTAATTTCCTGATAACCAACAGCTTGCTTGATTTCAGGCCTCAAACCATTCACAAACTTGAGACACTTGGATCTCTCAGCATTAGCAGTGTTGTAATGAGGACAAAACTTAATCAATTCCTCAAATTTTGCGGCATACTCGGCCACAGTTGAATTACCCTGCTTCAGCTCAAGGAATTCATTTTCTTTCTTTCCACGTACATCTTCTGGAAAATACTTTTTTAGAAATGCTTCTCTAAGAACATCCCAAGTAACCATAATCTCATGTTCTTCAAACCTTTGGTGAGTATTACCCAACCAGTCCTCAACTTCTTCTTCAAGCATATGAGTGCCAAACTACACCCTCTGCGCATCCGAACAGTTCATAACTCGAAAGATCTTCTCAATCGCTTTCATCCATACCTGTGCTTTGTCAGGTTCATGGGTTCCCTTGAAAATCAGTGGATTGTTCCTTTAGAACCTTCCCAAAGCACGAAACTCATCATCAACATTATTTCCAACATTCACATTGGCTTGAGGATTCTGCCCAATCGCTCCATCCAACCTCGTCAAAGCCTCAGCAATCGCTTCATCATTCCTACCTGCAACCATTGTTCTTGATTCCCATAATAAATCCTTGTTAGAACAACCATATTGATAGTGCTACACACACATACCAAATGCATAAGGGAATGAACACATTAACAACTTGGTCAAGTGACCGACCTGCTCTCATACCACTAATGTAACACCCTCTTCTATACCCCCAAATAAATAAATAAATCATTTAACATGTATTAAAATTTCATCAGAGTATAAATAAAAGATGGTATAAAAGAGGTATGTCACATCATCACGAAATCAACATACAACACCTGCTCGATAAAAGACATGCAACAGTGGGGTAGTTTCAACAGAGGAACTTAGTCCCTACACCCACATTTCAATATTTAGGATTAAAAGCGGAAAATCTAAACATTGAATCACTTAAAACCTGTTAACCATATAGATACATATCATTCAGTTTGACTCACCACATCATTCATGTTTACATAAACATTTTTCATCAGATACATATACAAATGTATCTCAAAAGAATGCTATACAATCCTAACTACCCGGTGTTACATATCCGAGCTTAACCGACCAAAAGAATGAAGCTATACTTCACAAAAGACTTCCATCAAAGCTAATCTGCAAGGCCTCATAGAGCATTATAAAACAGCAGAAGGGTGAGAAATATTATCATAATAATCAATGCATATAATTATATATATACAAACATAGAATACACATATTCCGCATTTCTCACCACAATTCATTATCACCATCATATACATCACAATATATGTATATATATAAACAAATATGGAATGATCATCAAGCATATTTATCATGCACACATCCATAATCCTCATCAATTAACACAATATACACATATACATACATTCATACAACATTTATCTCTATGCTATGTGACTCAATGCAACTCATGCCACGTGGTACCAACACTTGTTATCATTTTTTGGTTTTTACATTTAAACCGGGTCCGTCCTCTAGACCGATAACAACAAAGCCCGTCCTCTAAGCTTTCAAACCCACTCTTATAGGTTTGGGACAAGTTACTAGTCTCCATGAAACTAGCAAGCATTGCCTCTTGATTAAATGATGCGCATGCAATCAACCAACAAATGCACTTAAGACCGTTCTCGCATCTTATTCTCATGCATTCTCAATAATTCATCACATAAGAATTATAACATGATTGCACACTCACACATCATATCAAGGTATTCATACTTTCAACATCATCATAATTATCAATCAATGCACACATATTCACAATATGTTCTCATGCATTATTCACAATATTACATACAATTAATATGCATTCACAATTCAATACCATCACCACATTATTCAAGCAATGCACATATATTCACAATATGTTCTCATGCATTATTAATAACATCGTGCCAACGACAATAAACTCAATCACAATCATCATATACTTTTAATCAATTAAACAATGCATATAATGTCAATAGACCACATTTCATAATCGATTCCATAATCTAGGATTCACGCCATACGGCTACCCATAACATATCACACCATAGTACACAAACTATTTATTCCGATAAGGATCGAACACCATCGAACCAAACAATCATCGGATGGAATCACAAAGAAACATGAAATCCTGTCATACTTGCTGGCTTGCTCGCCTAGAAAGACCCTAGTGAATACTCGCTATCTGTTCGCCTAGCGAACAAGCTCGCAAAGGCAAACAGAAGCTACTGACTTTGTTCGCTACCTACTCGCTACAGTGAGGTCCTAGCGAATCCTTCGCTACCTCACTCGCTACCAGCGAATAAAGTCATTTCCATTCTGCCCAAGTCTGGGACCACTCGCTAGCTTGCCCGCTTAGCGAGTTGCTAGCGAACACTCGCGACCTGTTCGCCTAGCTAAGGTGCTAGCGAACGTCTGCGATGTTCAAAACCCTCACTGTCCAAAACTCTCCAAAACTCCCAAAATCACCCAATTCAATTCAAACGAGTTCCAGTACTCTTAGTCTAACAGTCCTCGACTAATCTACACCATTTATTCCGGATTCCAACCGTTAAAACCTTGATTCTACCGATTAAACTCATCTATGCCCTAGAATGGAAATGGAGAAAACATCCAAACAATCCAAACCAATCATACATAATCATAAACATTGATAGAATAACAACATTTCACACCCTTACCTTGATTAAATCGAAAGCTAGGAGTTGTTCTTGATGATTCTAAGCTTTTTCCCTTTCTTCCTTCTCTTTTCTCCTCTTCTCCTTTCTTTCTCTTCTCCTTCTCTTATGTTTTCTATCTTTTCCTCTTCTTTCCACTTTCCTTATATTCTTTCCATTCTATTTACTCCCATTATATTTCTCCTCTCAAAACATCTATCAATAATTCCAATAATTAAAACAATCCAAATAAATCAATTATTTAATATGAATAATTAATTATTGAAAAAAAATTGGGTTGTTACATTGGTTATTCTAACGGCAAGGTCAGGTGTTTGGGTTTTTTTCTGACAGCGAGGACAAATGGTAACTGTTTTCATGGTTGTTGACGACAATGTCAAGCGTTCTCTCAGCCTTGCTTCTAGCGGCAATGTTAGATGTTCCGGTTATTCTGGAGGCTACGTCAGATGTTGGTTGGTTTCCTAGCGGCAATGTGGGGTGCCTTGTTTCTAGCGGCAATGTTGGATATTTCGGTTCTAGCGACAATGTTAGAGGTTCCGTTTGTTCTGGAGGCAATGTCAGATGTGCTTTAGTATGGTGATGTTATGACGTCAATGTCAGGCATTCTACCTACTTCTTGATTTGCTCGACGGTAATGTCATACCTTCATTATCTTCAGCAAGTAGCATGGCGGCGATGTCAGGCGCTTATCGACTTTACGGTTATATGGCGGTGATGTCAGATGGTTGTTAATCCTGTGAAGGCCTGACGACAATGTTAGATGATCATCGGTTTCTTACCTATCCAGTTTTAGGTTCGTTACTCACTTTTATTTAGCGAGGACCTGGCGGCAATGTCAGATCTCCTTATCTTCAGGTTCAATGATTGCAGTTTCTCTTGCAAATTTCTGACGGCAATATCGGATCTTTATCAGCTTCGTGATATCCAGGCGGGAATGTCGGGTATTCTATCATGTTTGTGTAGGCCTGACGGTGGTGTCAGAATTGGTTATCTCCTGCAGGAGTTTGGCGGCAATGCCAAGTGATGTTATCTACCTGGTGGTTATCTGACGGCAAGGTCAGAAAGTTTTATTCCCCACGAGTGCGTGGCGGCAACATTCAGTCTATATCCAAAATTGCAGGTTATGCTCAGATCAGGAGACAACATTCAGTCTATATCCAGCATTATCACAGTCACAGTATTCAGGAACAAGTGTCAAGAGCTTAGCAGAGCTCAAAACAGCGAGAAACAGGAAAACGGGCAGGTTTCCCTCTGAAAGGCGCCAAATTCAAATTTTTGAAGGTGTTAATTGGTTAACACATATGGTTAACCGATTAAAGGAAAATCAGCTCAGATTTCAAATTTTAACAGTGTTAACCGGTTAACGCATATGGTTAACCGGTTAACCATAGCAGATTTTTCCCTGTACGTGACTTTGCAAGTCATTTGCACTTGGGGCCCAATTTTGATCACATTGAAACTCATTTTTACCAAAAAGAAGGATCTAGAATGTTCTTGAAAGTTGGTTATTTCAATTTTCCCTCCAAATTCCCATGCCTAGCTCTAAACCAACTTTCCAATCCAAAGTTCAAACCCCACCTTTGGGATCCAAACCTAGATGGTATTTAAATGTTCTAATCCAAACCAAAAGGAGCCAATTCTCATTTCTCACATTCATTTCTTAGAATTGATCAAGAATTCTCTCAAATTCTCTCAACTTCTCCATTTCCAAAACTCACTCAAAGCTCATTTTCATTAGGTTTCATTGATTTTTCATTGAAATCAATGAATTCTTGAGCATAAACCTTCATCCATCCTCATCCTTGGATCAATTTTCATCATCAATTTTCGTGCAAATTGAGATATGATTTTGGAGCTTGAGTCAGAAGTGATTATCCGGGTTTCTATTATTTGATCTACTCAATTACAGCAAGATCAACACTAACCGGAGCAAATCTCCGCTTCGAAGGTTGGAGATTCTAGATCCATAACTGTTTTTGAGCTTATTTGCATTTACACAATGATTTTCCTATTCGATTGAATTTTTGTGAACTCTGATCCGTGTGAATTGCGATTGTGCTGTGTAGACATGTTTGCATGTCTATTGGTTTTCTGTTTGCAGGTGTAATTTCGTGTTTATTTGATAAGTTGATCTATTGGATCACTTGATTAAGTGATTTTGTGCATTAAAGGCTTTTTCTATTGCTATTTTTCACTTCTGGTACAGTGTTAACCGGTTAACGTATATGGTTAACCGGTTAACCAATTCAAATATTCAAATTTTTCAAAGATTTCAGGGTGTTAACCGATTAACGCCTACGAATATCCAGATTTTCACTTATTTTACACTGGTTAACTGATTAACCCCAGTGTTTAATCGATTAACACTGCACCAGAATGCCATGTTTGCTGTTTTGTTTGCATGTTTGCATACCGGTTCAATCCAAATCATCATAGATCAATGTGATGCATTATGATTGAATTGTTTTGGCTGTTTGCCACTGTTTGTGATTGATTAATCATGATGTTGTTGATATGTATGATCATTTTTTAAATTATTTGCATGCTCGTGTATGTGATTCGAATTAATCATTCGTTTGCATGTTTAATTGCTTTCATTTCTCGCTTTTCTCTACATGTTTGCATCATTCTTGCATCGCTGTTGAGGTCGAGACGCGCTTGTGGCGGCTGCTGCCCCACACATTTTTTCCTCCCTCCCACCATTCTAATTGTGCATTTTCGTATTTGCATTTCTCTACTTGTGATTGATTCTTCCTTTATTCTTCTTGTGCTTTCTTGAAATGATCCCCATAGGATTCCTAGTCCCTCCGTTTAGGATGGGAGTAGGAGAGACATTAGGCGCTTAATCCAAGTATGCTAACATTAGGGTAGATGTTTCCCCTTTCATCCAAACTCTAGGATCACTTTACATGACAACGTTAGGGCCGAGTTTCCCTTAGACCTTCTTTGCGTCCTCTCTTCTCGTCTTCATAGAATCGTAATGCACTTAATAAAGATAATGGATATTATGCCATGATCCTTATACTCGGGAAATGGTGATTGAGGGGCTTCTCCTAAATTACCTAGAGTGTTTAGTATACGTCCTTAGGACGATATGCGACGCATTCGATCCTAGGTTCTAGACTTTAGTACAACATACATTATAAACACTCAAATTTAAAACACTTCTTCCGATAAAAAAACACAAAACAAATTCAAACATTTTTCCTTCGGGATTGATCAAACTTCTTTTTTCAGAAAAGAGTGTTGTTAGACTTCAATTCTACCGCAAACAGGCTTTGTCCCTAGCTGCTGGAACGAATGTTTAACCCTACTCGGATAAAACACTTAATCAACCCGTGGTTTCGTGTCCGCCCGAACTACGTCTGCTCTGATCTTTCATGCCAGATGAAAGTGCGTAGGCACGAGATGGCGATATCTCGGCGAGCAACCTCCCCATTTCTCTCCCGTAGTTAGCCGAACTACGTTGACTCTGACTTTCCCATTGCAGGAGGGAATACGTAGGCACAGAGCAGCGACGCTCTGCCGAGTCTCTTTTCTCTTTTTCTTTCCTTTTTGTCCCGCAAGCCTGTAGCGTCCATAGATAAACAACTCTTTTAGATAGCAAACAAGCATGGATCTCGTCGAGTACGACGGACGTGAGGGGTGATAATACCTTCCCCTTGTGTAACCGACTCCCGAACCCAGGACATGGTTGCGATGACTTCGTCTTTTCCCTTTCGTCAGGTTTTTCCGATCGTTTCCTTTCCCTCTCTTTGGGATAAATAATGAAAGGTGGCGACTCTTCTGTTTTCCATCGGTGGTTTTTCGTAGTTGCGACAAATTCGATCTAGGCGCCAGATAACAATCCTCTGATGCATTGAGGAGGGTACATCACCAACACCATGGATCCGTTCTCGGCCTAACAGCAAATTGTAATTGGCTTTGGTTTCGACCACCATAAATACGGTAGGTCTTTTAATGGTTCCTATTGTAAGGCTAACTTGAATGACTCCCAATGTTGAGCCCACTTTTCCCTCATAATTTGACAACACCATGTTGTGAGGTTTTGTGTCATCCTCATCTTTCCCGATTTTGTTCAATAATGATCGAGGCATTAAATTGACCGTCGCACCAAAATCAACCAATATCTTGTTGATAGGCAGATTTTCCACCTTTCCAGTAATGAAAAGAGGTTTTAGGTGATTTTTCATCTCCTCTGTGGGACGTTCAAAGAATGCATTTTGTTCCCCAACACATTCATTATTCATAATATAATAGCATACAGGTTTGTGCGCCATCATCTCCAACTCAGCACTCTGGTCTATATCTACGACTTCAGTAATCCGGTTAAATTCTCTGGGCATGACAGATACCACGTTGACTAGGATGTCGAAAGATGCAACAGATTCACTGTCGAAATTATCGGCCATGTTGTCGTCATCTTCAATTACCCTCACTGGCTCATTATTATGATCTCCAAACAACCTCCTTTTTATTGGAAACTTCTCTGTGAAATTCTTCCTATCCTCATGGTTGGTACTAGATTCTAAACCTGGAGTCTCCTCCGCCTGTGCTTCCCTGGCAGCTTTTCGTCTCCTCTTTTCTCTTCGCCATTGGGATCTAGTCATGGGATTTTTCCCTTTGTAATTCGCTGATACGTAGGATGACTTGTTGGTGATGTGGTTCTCTTTATGATACTCGAACGAAGAGCCTCTCTCTATATAAAATTTTTTCCACTTTTTCTGACCCTGTCCTTCGACAGGTTTCACCCATTTTCCTATAGGTACATACCCAATTGGTTTGAAAGTACTGGGTTTCGCCGGTGTATTTACCTTCATCTGGTTCTTCTTAGGGACTTGATCTTCCTTCTGCCCCTAGGCTGTGTTGATTTTCTTACCCTCTTCCAACTCTCGAGCGGCCTTTTCATCAAAAATAGCACTGCATCTAGGGCATAGCATTACACCTGACTTGTTTTTCTGACAGCGGTGTAGAAAGTTAATGAGGCTTTCATCTTGATCAGGATATGCTACCGCATTCGGCTCTTCTATTCTTTCTGCTTTCACAGTGTCCTTAACCTTGTGGTCTTCAATTTCGACCATGTTGATGTCGACGTCATCTTCCAGCTTCATGTTGGACAAATGATCTTCCAATTTTTTAACCTCTCCAGAATTTTCAACTAAACCGGAACCTTCAACATCAAACCTTTCGATGTTAGGAGAATTTTTGAAATACCTTTCTGCTGCCAAACAGACCCAATTCTCTAACACTTTACCATTGACTTCCGTAATCTCTCCTACCATCAGCGGGCGTTCTATCTTCTGAGATGTCTGTGTATTGAGGACCTCTATTTCCCCTTGGGTGGCCTCAACACTCTCAAAACCATCGTCAACCCTTTCACTGACTTCGACTGTCTGGACCTCCTCAGTAGTACTTTGTCCCAATGCGTTTCCTAACGTGTTTCATCCCTTGATGTTGTTGTTGAATTGGATGAGCTCTTCAGCAGTTGCCTTAGTTACCAACATCAGACCATGATCTTCATTCTCTTTAGCATAGTCATCTCTTTTGGTTGTGTTAACCGTCTTGGCTATAATAGCGGAATCCTCAGTAAATTCTCCCAAGTGAATGGGATCTTTTCCAAAGGCTTCTACCATCTGGATTTTAGGTTCTGTTTAGTGGGCTTCCACTTTCTGCAACGGATCGGAATCAATTTCCATCTGAGCCTTTCCTTTATCTCCAAACTTCAGCCTTCCCTCTTGGATGACGTTTTGCACCAGATCCATGAAAAGAAAACAATCAGAAGTCTTATGACCCAAGAAAGTGTGGTATTTACAAAACCTTCTTTTCTTTCTTTGTTCCAATGGTGGTATTTTAGCACTGGCAGGTACTATTATTTGACCATCTTTAACTAGTAAGTCAAAAACTTCATCACATTTTGTAACGTCAAAAGTATACGTTCTTTTAGGAAACTTGTCATTCGACTCTGCGGGATTTTTCCCATTTGACGGAATTAAGAACTTACAAGCGTAAGGTGGACCTTGTTTTAATTCATCAAGGTCTACCTCATTTTTGTCGAGATAAAGTGTTTCGTCACACGTAGTTTCGACATCCTCATTACATTCGACAAAGGCTACTTTTTTGCTTTTGCTAAACCTAACATTCTCTTCTTTCAGCCTTTCTAGGCAACGAACTCAATCTGCTAGCTGCGCCATATCTCTAAGATACTGAGTATCTAGTTTTTTCCTAATAGAATAATCTAGACCTCCTGCAGCCATTTCAACCAACTCGTGTTCCGGTACTTGGATGAAGCACCTGGCTTTAAGAAGTCGAAACCTATTCAGGTAATCATCAATTGGCTCTGTAATTTTACGTTTAATACTAGCCAACACCTTTAAACTAATCTTAGTTTGTCCCATATAGAACTGCTCATTGAATAACCGTTCTAACTGGGCCCAACTGTAAACTAAATTTGGTGGCAACGTGGTGAACCATGTAAAAGCATTTTTCGTCAGAAAACTTAGGAAATATTTGATCCTCAGACTTTTGTCCCCCACAATTTCTCCTGCTTCAGTCATGTACCTAGCCACATGTTCGACAGTCGATTTCGTGGTATCTCCCGTGAACTTACTGAATTTCGGGACTTTCGTCCTTGGAGGTAATTCCTCTTGTAAGATATAATCCAGTATTGGTGAAGTGTAGTTTGGCCTGGTAAAGCCAAAATTCGCTCCATTTCTCGTCATTATCCTCTCGACCATGGCTGCCAGATTATTTTCTTCTGCTACGTCATGTCGTCGAACTTATCTGAGAACTTGGTCAGCGTTTTGATTCCTATTCACTATAACCACTTTTGGCTCCTCTCTAAGAGGAGGTTCTTGATTCCTTCTATGGTCTAGTATGAAAGGGTCATCGACTCTATGGCCTCTCAAATTCGCCCCTTGATCATTCAATGGTGGATAGTGAGGAACATTTTCGACGACTGCTGCCCTTTGTTCACATGCTGGTACCCCTAAAAAGTCAGCCATGCGTCCCAATTGCGTCACCACTTGTTGATTAGTTTGCGTGGTGCTTTGAATTAATGGTTGAAAAATCTCTCCCATAGTTTGGGATAAGGTGTGTACCATCTGCATGTTACTCTCATCCATTTGTTGTCTTAGGCAATTAATCGATGTAGTTGTAAGACTAGGCATTTGTAGAGAAGATCCTATGCCCAAACCTTGACCGTTTCGGCCGCCTGATACAGATCCTTGTGCTGGCGAAGACGCTACATTATTTGAGAATACGGCTGGTGAACTTTGCAAATTTTGCATGGTCGCTGTATGCATACCATATGATTGACTCCTCGAAAATGGTTGTGAAAACCCTGGAGGAGCAATTTGTCTATATATAGAACTCCCTTGAAGTGTTGGAGGATTGGAACTTTGGGGCCCTAGATACTCCAACACGGGTTGAGTATATGTTCGTACAACCGTCGATCCTGAGGTAGGAACAAATTACATTTGTTCAGACCCACCCGTCATGAATGGTTGTCCTCCTGTCGAAGACACAGAATATGGTATATTTTGAGATCCCATACTTGACTGACCATTCGAGACGCTCCCTTTAAGATCAACTTGTTGACTGACACTCACAACCATCTTTTTTGGAGTCTGTCTGTTTGGCACTTCGTCTTGCGTCATGGCTAACTTTCCACTTCTTAATAACATGCAACGAAGTTTCAAAGAACACTACTTAGCACTAGGTCCCACCAGGTGTGCCAATTTGTTTACTGTGATTTTTGGTAAATAACCGTTGGTCTATCAATTTGTAATAAATTGACTAACATGCAGGATCGACCATATTAAATTCTAGAACACGTGCTAAGATTGTGTCAATAGAATGAAATCAAGAACGTAAAGTAAAAAAACGTAAATTTTGGACATGAAATACTAAGATTATTGCCGAACTCCGCGTTCGACGCAAACCCTTTTGAAATCTTAAAGGACTTTAAAATAAAGATGCAAGTAAATAAATGACTTGAAGGATAACTCTAATTTGAACTCCGCGTTCGACTAGGGGATCTTTGCAAAGCAAATGGGCAGAAAAATTTAAACGACAGTTTGAAATGTAAAAACTGAAAGTTATGAAGGGCAAGTGAATTGTAAAGACAAATTGCATTGATGATAAAAAGTTTGGTGTTTTATCACGTACATTCTCATTAAACTCGTTTCTCCACACGCGGGTACTCAGAGTTGTATGAACTAGTACGGTAATGAATGAACACACCTGTTACATAATTTTTACATAGCGGTTGAGGCTTCTTTTGGTGCTAACTTCGCCTTCCTAACCGTTCCCACGTTTTACCACTTGGTTTGAATTTTGAACATTTGGAAATTCCCTCCATTTTTTGGTAAATCTTCTCTGCGCTTCCCTTGCTGTAGTCTTTGACGAACCCTTCTCAACACTTAGCATTTTTCATCTTCTTTTCACCTTTACTTCGACTAAAACCCCTTGATGTTGGTCGAAACTCTCTTTTGTGCCAAGCATTGATGTTCTTGTCTTCAAATAATATGATCTTCGACTGGCGTCGAAAGTTAGGAGTTAACACGCATACATAGGTCACCCATTAACGCTTTGCACACAAGGGTTAATTAGACTCCTAAGAACGTGTTGCGTTGCCCCGCGTACATAGGTTTCCTATAAACGCTCCATGTATATGGATTGATTAAACTCCTATAAATGTTTTGACTTGCTCCGTGTACATAGGACGCCCATAAATGCCTAACCTACAAGGGTTGATTAAACTCGTATAAACGTGTTGACTTGTTTCGCGTACATAGGTCACCCATAAGCGCTCTGCATACAAGGGTTGATTAAACTATTTTAAATGTGTTGACTTGTTACTAGTTCACCCATAAACGCTCTGCGTACAAGGTTTACTAAACTCCTATACGCGTGTTGACTTGCTCCACATACATAGGTCACTGATAAATGCTCCGCGTACAAGGGTTTATTAAACTCCTATAAACGTGTCGACTTGCTCCGCGTACATAAGTCGCCCATAAATGCTCAACGTACAAGGGTTCATTAAACTTCTATAAATGTGCTGAATTGCTCTGCGTACATAGGTCGCCCTTAAACACTCCGCGTACAAGTGTGATTAAACTCCTATAGACGTGTTGACTTGCTTCGTGTACATAGGTCATTACAAACACTCTGTGTACAAGGGTTGATTAAACTCTTTTAAACATGTTGACTTGCTCCGTGTAACACCCAACTTAATTATTTAATCTTTCCGGTGTTATTTTAATTCGGCATGTCATTTGTGGGGATTATTTAAGAAGCTATGGCCTTTAATATTAGTATAATAAAATTAATAATAATAATAATTTGATAATTAATAGTAATGGTATTATTATTATTATTATTATTATTATTATTATTATTATTATTATTATTAATATTATTGGAATTAATATTGGAATTAAAAAGAACTGGGGAATAAGTGTTTTAAGGGGGTATTAGTGAGTGGGAGAAAGAAAGGAAAAAGAGAAAACACGGTCTATTGGGAAAGAAGAGTGAGGAAGAAGAACAAGAGGAAGAAGAAGAAGGCCAAGGTTGTCGGATTCTTGAGAGTTTTCATCGATCGGAGCAACTAGTCGAGGTAAGGGGGAGAAACGGGGTTAAAATTGGTAATTGCATGAATGGGGTAGTTGGGGATTCCTTAACCCCATAGGGATTGATGATTATGATTATGATGTTGTAGTGTTCTGATTGTTGTTTCCATGGATGAATGGTGTTTATGTTGTTAGGAATTGGTGAAATTCTGTTATGCTAGCCTTGCATGTGACTATGGAGGGATTTGTTGGGTATTCTGAGTAGTTTACCGTTTAGGTTGGAAATGATTTAATCGGTAGAGTGGGTGATTTATCGGGTGAGGTCGGGAAAACTAGTGTGGTTTAGTCATAGAATACTATGCTAAGACTACTGAAACTGGTGTGGTGTGAATCAGACAATTTTTGAGCTTCTAATGAATTTCTGAACAGTGAGATTTTTGTGAAATCGCAGACACTGGCCAGCACCTTCGCTGAGCGAGCTAGTAGCGAGCATTCGCTAGGCGAGTGGGGTAGCGAACACTTCCAGTAGCCACTTTCTTCACTCGCTAGCAGGTTCGCTAGGCGAACGAGGCAGCGAGCGTTCGCTGAGGCCTCGCTAGGCGAGTGAGCCAACTAGCGTGACAGAATGTGATTTTTGTGCTGTTTTGCCTTGTGATTCATTTTGTAGGATTCCTTGAGTTGTGATAGGTCGAGAGATGTTGTTTAGGGGTAAAAAGAGTATACTTAATGTGGAAAGGTGAATTATGCAATATTGAATTTAATGACATGATTAAATGGTGGGTAAGACATATATATGAAATATGTATATGATGTGTAACGCCCCGATTCTGAATTTCCATTAATTGTTGAGTCTTTTAATTTATTTAATTGATGTTTGTTTTAAATTGAGAAATTATATATTACTATGTGGTGTTTGCTTATTTTATCTATTTTTACCGATTCGGAGAGTTTTCGGGGGAATTAGAGTAAAAAGGGAATTTTAGACATTTAGCAATTTAGTGTGAGAATTGATTGGTAAGTGTTGGAAAGAATTTGAGAGGAAAGAAATAGAGATAGAAATAGAATAAGAGAGGAAAATAAAGAAAGATAGTAACATAAGAAGAAAAACAAGAGAAAGAAAAGAGGAGAAGAGAAAGAAAAGAGAAAGTGGAGAGGAAAACCTAGAATCATCAAGGGATCATCACCAAAGCTTGCAATCGATCGGTAAGGGTGTGAAACTCCATCATCTCTTTAATGTGTATGATTGTATGTGTATGTGTTTGGATTTTGTAGAGTTTCTACTCTTTTTCCCACTTAGGTTAGAAGTTGGTTTGATGAGTAGAAAGAGGTTTTAATCGGTTAGAACTCGGATTAGACGATGTAGTTTAGTCGGGTGATGGTAGGGTTGTGCCACTGAGACTGGTTTGGATTTAATCGGTTGGTTGTATGGAGTTTGGGCTTTGGAACAGCCATGGAGGTTCTGTCTTCGCAGGCTCGCCAGGCGAATGGCAGCGAAGCTTCGCCAGGCGAAGCCCAGCGAGCTGCAGCGAAGCAAGTCAGAAGCAAACACCCTGTCTTCGCTGGCAAGTTCGCCAGGCGAAGTGAGTTGGCGAAGGTTCGCCAGGCGAGTGTGTAGCGGGCCTCAGCGAGTAATTCCAGAATTACTCCCAGTGGACTTCGCTGGGAAGTTCGCCAGGCGAAGGCCAGCGAGCATTCGCTGCGTGGCTTCGCCAGGCGAAGGTTGGCGAACCTGACAGTGTTATTTGTTTTATTGTTTATTCATAGCATGATTTTTGGCCGATTCAATTATGATTAATGCCTATATGAATGATTGATGTGTGAACTGTTTCGACATGTCGTGCTGTGGGTGGCCGAAAGGCGTGAATCCTAGATTGTAGAGCCAATGGTGAATCTTGAACGTTTGATATCTTGTGTATTTGCTTGAATTGAATAGAAACGCATGTATAGGCTGATATGTGTGTAAACCATGTGTGAAATGGTGCATAATGTGAATGCATGACAGATATATGCGATGTATGTGATAAATGCAATGAGTATGTTTGTGAACATAGTATGCATTATGTGTTGATCGATCCCTCGGAGGATTAGCATTGTGTAGCATCTTAGTATGCATTTTTGTGTTGAATGATCCCTCTGAGGATTTGCAGAACCTCGTATGATACGATGGTTACATTAGATTCCTTGGAGAATCGGTTGCATTGTGTGATTCCTCGGAGAATCGGTCATAACATGTAATCCTTTGGAGGATTGACTAGAGTATTTGATTCCGTGGAGAATCTGCAGAGTATTTGATTTCGTGGAGAATCTGCTGAATATTCGATTCCGTGGAGAATCTGATGAATATTTGATTCCGTGGAGAATCTGCTGAATACTTGATTCCGTGGAGAATCTGCTGAATACTCGATTCCTTAGAGAATCTGTTTAAATGAGTCGGTACCGCATTTGCATCTGCATAGAGTCGTGGGTCGGTCTCTATGAGTTGCATGAGTCATCTGTGTATGATGCATTAGTTGTATGAATGTAACTGTGTATGTTATATATGATTGTTTGGAGGAACATATAGTGAATGTTCATGAGCATGTGTAGAGGCATGATTAATTGTATATGCTTAATGTGGTAAGAACTTAATTTGAGTATAACTTGTACAAATATGAGTATATGTATATATACAATTTTATGCATTAACTGTTATGATATTGTTTCTCACCCTTCTGCTGTTTTATAATGCTCTATGAGGCATTGCAGAGTAGGAAGCTGGAGGTTCTTTTTGTGAAGCGATGTCTTCATTCTTTTTGGTCAATGGCTCTGATATGTAACATCTGGGTAGTTAGGAAGCCTTTGACTCCTTTGGAGTTACATTTGTTTTGATTCCTTGTGATACATCTGTGTATGTATCCGCTGTGGATATGGTTGTAAAGCATGAATTGATTGAATGGTTGTATATACTTTTATGTATGTGATCGATTCAAAATTTGGATGTTTCCGCTTTTATTCTAAATATTGAGATGTGGGTTACCCATTGTTGCATATCTATTTTGAGCAGGCATCGTATGTGTTTAATTTCATGATAATGTGATGCGCCTCTTATATACCATGTTTTAATTAAACTCTGATGAAATAAATTTTCTAAGTGCCTAATTGATTTATTTGATTAATTTGGGGGTATAGAAAGGGGGTGTTACATTAAGTGGTATCAAAGCCAGTGTTGAGTCAGTCGTGTCTGTCTTGTTGTTGCGTTGGTTGAACGGTTGTTTAACCTTGTTGTTAGTTTTGGGAATCCTCAGAATATGGCAGGTCGTAATGACAATGCTATGGCAGCGGCGTTAGAGGCTATGGCCAGAGCCGTGCAGGGTGCACCTAACGTGAATGTGAATGATGAGTTCAGGAAGAACCAACCACCGGTGTTCAAAGGGAGATTTGATCCGGATGGTGCTCAGATATGGTTAAAGGAAATTGAGAGGATCTTTAGGGTGATGGATTGTGCTGAAGGGAACAAGGTGAGACTAGGGACTCACATGCTGAGAGAAGAGGCTGATGACTGGTGGGTCAGCGCGAGGCAAGTTCTTGAGGTCGACGATGAGGAGATTACGTGGGATTTATTTCGTACTGAGTTTCTAAGGAAGTATTATCCCGAAAGTGTTAAAGGGAAGAGAGAAATGGAATTTCTGGAGTTGAAACAAGGTAATATGTCGGTGGTGGACTACACCGCTAAGTTTACTGAGTTGGTGAAGTTTCACCCTCACTATGATGCGGTTACGGCGGAATTTTCCAAATGTATCAAGTATGAGAATGGCTTGCGTCCTGAGATAAAGCAAGCGGTGGGTTATCAAAGAATACGAAGATTTTCGGATTTGACCGAGTGCTGTAGGATTTATGAAGAAGACAGTAGAGCTCGTTCTACTCATTATAAGGGTTTGAGCGAGAGGAGAGGGAAGCAGCAAGTACGAAGCGGACCTTATGTGACGCCTGCTGTTAAGGGCAAACATAGGGGAAACTTTGATAGGAGACCCGGAGGAGGTTCCGGTGCGATCAAATGTTTTAAGTGTGGCGTGATGGGCCACAAGTCTTATGATTGTGGAAAGTTCAAGGCGAAGTGTTCCAACTGTGGGCTCCTTGGAAATGATGCAGCAGAGTGTAGAAAGAATGCTGTGAAGTGTTTTAATTGTGGCGAGGTGGGTCACATTAGCCCGAATTGTACCAAACCGAAGCAAGCTCAGGCGGGCGGAAAAGTTTTCGCATTAGCAGGTTCAGACGCTACTAATGCGGTGGATCGTTTGATTAAAGGTACATGCTTTATTAATGATATGCCTTTAGTTGCTATTATTGATACTGGAGCGACTCACTCGTTCATTTCGCTTGCGTGTGCTAAGCGGTTGGATTTGTGTATGGTTTCTTTGAGTAGTGGTATGGTTATTGGAACTCCCGCTTCGGGGTCGGTAACTACTTCTTTGGTGTGTGCAAGTTGTCCTTTGACCGTGTATGGTAAGGACTTCGTTATGGATTTAGTGTGTTTGCCGTTGGAAGGTTTGGACGTAATCTTGGGTATGAACTGGTTGCAATTTAATAGAGTTCATCTGGATTGCTATCACAAGTTAGTAAGGTTTCCTTCTTTGGAAGATGGTGAAAACGAGAGTTTTCTTTCCACTAAAGAGTTGAAGAAACTTTTAGCGGACGAAGCTCAGTTGTTTGGTTTGTTTGCATCGTTGTCAGTGGAGAGCAAAGTTGAGCTCGACGTGTTTCCTGTGGTTTGTGAATTTCCTGAAGTGTTTCCGGAAGATGTTGCGGATGTGCCGCCAAAGAGAGAGGTTGAATTTTCTATTGATCTAGTTCCGGGTACTAGACCGATTTCGATGGCCCCGTATCGGATGTCGGCATCGGAGTTGGTGGAATTAAAGAAGCAGTTGAATGATTTGTTGGATAAGAGATTTGTAAGACCAAGTGTTTCTCCTTGGGGTGCATCGGTATTGTTGGTAAAGAAGAAGGATGGTAGTATGCGATTGTGTATTGATTATCCGCAGTTGAATAAGGTGACAATTAAGAACAAGTATCCGCTTCCAAGAATCGATGATTTGATGGATCAATTAGTTGGAGCCCGTGTTTTTAGTAAGATTGATTTGAGATCCGGTTATCACCAGATTCGGGTTAAGGAAGGAGATATTTCGAAGACGGCTTTTAGAACACAATATGGTCACTATGAGTATACGGTGATGCCATTCGGAGTTTCTAATGCGCCGGGTGTTTTCATGGAATATATGAACCGTATCTTCCACGAGCAGTTGGATCGTTTTGTGGTAGTGTTTATCGATGACATTTTGATTTATTCTAAGTCTCGAGGGGAACACGAAGAACATTTAAGGATTGTGTTGCGGATTTTGAAAGAGAAGAAGTTGTACGCAAAATTGTCTAAGTGTGAGTTTTGGTTGTCGGAGGTGAGTTTTCTTGGACATATTATTTCCGGCAATGGTATTAGTGTGGATCCATCCAAGATCGATGCGGTAATGCAATGGGAGACTCCAAGATCGGTTATGGAAATTCGAAGCTTTTTGGGCTTGGCCGGTTACTACCGGAGGTTTATCGAAGGATTTTCAAAGTTAGCAATTCGGTTAACGCAGTTGGCTTGTAAAGGAAAGGCTTTTATTTGGGATGTTAATTGTGAAGAGAGTTTCATGGAATTAAAGAGAAGGTTAACGACAGCGCCGGTTTTGATTTTTCCAAATCCTACGGAACCTTTTGTGGTTTATTGCGATGCTTCTTTGTCAGGATTGGGTGGTGTATTGATGCAAGATGGGAAGGTCGTGGCGTATGCTTCTAGACAGTTGAGAGTACATGAAAAGAATTATCCTACTCATGATTTGGAGTTAGCGGCCATAGTGTTCGTTTTGAAAATTTGGAGGCACTATCTTTATGGTGCAAGATTTGAAGTTTTTAGCGATCACAAGAGTTTGAAGTATTTGTTTGATCAAAAAGAATTGAATATGAGGCAAAGGAGATGGCTAGAACTTTTGAAGGACTTTGATTTTGGTTTAAATTATCATCCGGGTAAGGCGAATGTGGTAGCCGATGCCTTAAGTCGGAAGTCGTTGCACGTGTCTACTTTAATGGTTAGAGAGTGGGAACTTTTGGAGAACTTTAGAGATTTGAGTTTGGTTTGTGAGTTAACGCCGAGTAGTGTGAAGCTTGGTATGTTGCATGTCACGAATGATTTCCTTGCTACGGTGTGTGAAAAGCAAAAGTTGGATTTGAAATTTGTGGATTTGATGACGAATGGAAATGAAGATTTCAAAGTTGATGAATTAGGAGTTTTGAGGTTTCGAGGTCGTATTTGTATTCCCGATGATGCGGATTTGAAAAAGATGATATTGGAAGAGGGACATCAGAGTAACTTGAGTATTCATCCGGGAGCGAATAAGATGTATCAGGATTTGAAGAAGATCTTTTGGTGGTCTGGATTGAAAAGCGATGTTGCTCGTTTTGTGTACTCGTGTTTGACTTTCCAGAAGTCTAAGGTGGAGCATCAGAAGCCTAGTGGATTGATGCAACCGTTGGATATTCCGGAATGGAAATGGGATAGTATATCGATGGATTTTGTTACGGGATTGCCGAATACGCAAAGAGGACATAATGCTATTTGGGTGATTGTTGATAGGCTTACTAAATCGGCTCACTTTATTCCGATTGATATTACTTATTCTTTGGAAAGGTTGGCCGAGATTTATGTTGGCACTATTGTGAAGCTTCATGGAGTTCCTAAGAGTATTGTGTCGGATAGAGATCCTAGATTTACTTCAAGATTTTGGGAGAGTTTGCAAGGTGCCTTGGGTTCTAAGTTGAGATTGAGTTCGGCATATCATCCGCAAACAGATGGTCAAACCGAGAGGACGATTCAATCGTTAGAAGATTTGTTGCGTGCTTGTGTGCTTGAACAAGGTGGTGCGTGGGACGGTTATTTAGCGTTGATTGAGTTCACCTATAATAACAGTTTCCATTCAAGTATTGGTATGGCGCCATTTGAGGCTTTATATGGTCGGAGATGTCGAACACCTCTGTGTTGGCATGAGACAGGTGAAAAGTCGGTAGTTGGTCCGGAAATGGTACAGCAAACGACGGAAAAGGTGAAATTTATTCGGGAAAAGATGAGAGCTTCTCAGAGTAGACAGAAAAGTTATCATGATAAGAGAAAGGATCTCGAGTTTCAAGAGGGCGACCATGTGTTTTTGAGAGTTACACTGGTTACGGGTGTGGGTCGTGCTTTGAAGTCGAGAAAGTTGACTTCTCGTTTTATTGGCCCGTATCAGATTGTCGCACGAGTTGGTGCTGTGGCTTATCGTGTGGCGTTACCTCTAAACCTTTCGAATCTGCATGATGTATTCCATGTCTCGCAACTTCGGAAGTATGTTCCGGATCCGTCACATGTTATCCGAATGGATGAAGTTGAAGTAAGAGATAACCTTACAGTTGAAGTTTTACTGGTTAGTATTTTGGACCGCAAAGTTAAGAAACTAAGAGGCAAGGATATTGCGCTTGTGAAAGTGTCCTGGGGAGGTGCCGCGGAAGGCAACATGACTTGGGAATTGGAGAGCAAGATGCGAGAATCGCATCCAGGGTTGTTTGAATAAGGTAATATTTTCGAGGACGAAAAATTCTAAAGTGGGGGAGAGTTGTAACGCCCCGATTCTGAATTCCCATTAATTGTTGAGTCTTTTAATTTATTTAATTGATGTTTGTTTTAAATTGAGAAATTATATATTACTATGTGGTGTTTGCTTATTTTATCTATTTTTACTGATTCGGAGAGTTTTCGGGGGAATTAGAGTAAAAAGGGCATTTTAGACATTTAGCAATTTAGTGTGAGAATTGATTGGTAAGTGTTGGAAAGAATTTGAGAGGAAAGAAATAGAGATAGAAATAGAATAAGAGAGGAAAAGAAAGAAAGATAGTAACATAAGAAGAAAAACAAGAGAAAGAAAAGAGGAGAAGAGAAAGAGAAGAGAAAGTGGAGAGGAAAACCTAGAATCATCAAGGGATCATCACCAAAGCTTGCAATCGATCGGTAAGGGTGTGAAACTCCATCATCTCTTTAATGTGTATGATTGTATGTGTATGTGTTTGGATTTTGTAGAGTTTCTACTCTTTTTCCCACTTAGGTTAGAAGTTGGTTTGATGAGTAGAAAGAGGTGTTAATCGGTTAGAACTCGGATTAGACGATGTAGTTTAGACGGGTGATGGTAGGGTTGTGCCACTGAGACTGGTTTGGATTTAATCGGTTGGTTGTGTGGATTTTAGGCTTTGGAACAGCCATGGAGGTTCTGTCTTCGCAGGCTCGCCAGGCGAATGGCAGCGAAGCTTCGCCAGGCGAAGCCCAGCGAGCTGCAGCGAAGCAAGTCAGAAGCAAACACCCTGTCTTTGCTGGCAAGTTCTCCAGGCGAAGTGAGTTGGCGAAGGTTCGCTAGGCGAGTGTGTAGCGATCCTCAGCGAGTAATTCCAGAATTACTCCCAGTGGACTTCGCTGGGAAGTTCGCCAGGCGAAGGCCAGCGAGCATTCGCTGCGTGGCTTCGCCAGGCGAAGGTTGGCGAACCTGACAGTGTTATTTGTTTTGCTGTTTATTCATAGCATGATTTTTGGCCAATTCAATTATGATTAATGCCTATATGAATGATTCATGTGTGAACTGTTTCGACATGTCATGCTGTGGGTGGCCGAAAGGCGTGAATCCTAGATTGTAGAGCCAATGGTGAATCTTGAACGTTTGATAATCTTGTGTATTTGCTTGAATTGAATAGAAACGCATTGATAGGCTGGTATGTGTGTAAACCATGTGTGAAATGGTGCATAATGTGAATGCATGATAGATATATGCGATATATGTGATAAATGTAATGAGTATGTTTGTGAACATAGTATGCATTCTGTGTTGATCGATCCCTCGGAGGATTAGCATTATGTAGCATCTTAGTATGCATTTTTGTGTTGAATGATCCCTCGGAGGATTTGCAGAACCTCGTATGATACGATGGTTACATTAGATTCCTTGGAGAATCGGTTGCATTGTGTGATTCCTCGGAGAATCGGTCATAACATGTAATCCCTGGGAGGATTGACTAGAGTATTTGATTCCGTGGAGAATCTGCAGAGTATTTGATTCCGTGGAGAATCTGCTGAATATTCGATTCCGTGGAGAATCTGATGAATATTTGATTCCGTGGAGAATCTGCTGAATACTTGATTCCGTGGAGAATCTGCTGAATACTCGATTCCTTAGAGAATCTGTTGAAATGAGTCGGTACCGCATTTGCATCTGCATATAGTCGTGTGTCGGTCTCTATGAGTTGCATGAGTCATCTGTGTATGATGCATTAGTTGTATGAATGTAACTGTGTATGTTATATATGATTGTTTGGAGGAACATATAGTGAATGTTCATGAGCATGTGTAGAGGCATGATTAATTGTATATGCTTAATGTGGTGAGAACTTAATTTGAGTATAACTTGTACAAATATGAGTATATGTATATATACAATTTTATGCATTAACTGTTATGATATTGTTTCTCAGCCTCCTGCTGTTTTATAATGCTCTATGAGGCATTGCAGAGTAGGAAGCTGGAGGTTATTTTTGTGAAGCGATGTCTTCATTCTTTTTGGTCAATGGCTCTGATATGTAACATCTGGGTAGTTAGGAAGCCTTTGACTCCTTTGGAGTTACATTTGTTTTGATTCCTTGTGATACATCTGTGTATGTATCCGCTGTGGATATGGTTGTAAAGCATGAATTGATTGAATGGTTGTATATACTTTTATGTATGTGATCGATTCAATATTTGGATGTTTCCGCTTTTATTCTAAATATTGAGATGTGGGTTACCCATTGTTGCATATCTATTTTGAGCAGGTATCGTATGTGTTTAATTTCATGATAATGTGATGCGCCTCTTATACACCATGTTTTAATTAAACTATGATGAAATAAATTTTCTAAGTGCCTAATTGATTTATTTGATTAATTTGGGGGTATAGAAAGGGGGTGTTACATGATGCACAGTGAGGTGATCGGGAGGATCGTGTGTGCTCAGTGTCGAATGGGATTTCACTGTTATTTAACTTGATTGATAATTGATTGGTGTGTATATTTATACATGTGTATGATGTATGGTGATATGATCAGTAGGGTCGTGTGCACTTAGCGTGCTTGATGTTGTCTGTTATGCATTTGGGGTTGTGCATGGCATGGTGTCTTGGTAGGGTTGAATCATGTCTCAGGAGGAGCGTAAGTGATTCACCCATACTCCTTTATGGAGAATTGTGGGGATAGATCATGTCTCAGGAGGAGCGTAAGTGATCTATCCTGTTTATGATGTGCTCCCTTGTGGAGGGTTGATGGCCCGGTGTCCATCGGTGATGTTGAGTCGGTACCGCATGCATGTGTTGGGTTACATTCTTGCATTAGGATATGTTGTGTTGATGATTGGATAGTAGGTTCTGTTTGATGTTGGTGGGGTGATGATTGTTTATTTACTGCCTTTTATTCATGTATTTTATTACCGTTAATTTTGATCATGTTTTCTCACCCCTCTGTTGTTGTTGTGGTCTGTGTTTCTTTGGAAGTACAGATAATCCAGGTGCATAGCTAGCTTGGATAGTGGTGAGCGAGTCGAGTCCTAGGATGCTCTAATACGTAACACGGGACTTGGGAGTTTATTTATTTTATGATAAATTTGTTGCACTCCTGTGACGTATCATATTTTGGTGAACCTTGATGATGAATGAATATTTTGTGTAATTTTCCGGATGGCCGTGCATGATGTATATATTAATGACAAGTTTTCGCTGCTTTATTTTGAAAATCATTCCATGAAATATTTTGTAGAATTTTGTTGAATGTAATATCCCACTTTGGGAATGGAACTCTGATAATTATTTGACTTATTCGCATTTTATTTTAATTTGGGAAGTGGGGTATTACAAGTTGGTATCAGAGCAGGTCGGTCCGTCCGGCCAGTGTAGTAGTTGAGTCTGTCTTTAGGATAGAGTTGGTGTGCCTTTTTAACCTAGTGTTGTTATGGTTGAGCAGTATGGCAGGAAGGAATGATGCTGCTTTGGCTGCAGTTATGCAAGCGATGGCGCAGGTGGTTGCTAATCAGAACCAAGCTGCGGGTGCGCAATTCAGAGATTTGGCTCAGTTTTAGAGTAACAAACCACCGATATTTAAAGGGGGAATTTTGGATCCTGAAGCTGCTCAGAAATGGCTGAAGGCAATTGAGAAGATTTTCAGGATGATGGGTTGTAATGATGAGCAAAAAGTGAGGTTCGGTACTCATATGCTAGAAGGTGAAGCTAAGGCTTGGTGGGACAACAATCGCCAGAGATTGGAGGCTGCAGGAACTGCTATTACTTGGGATGTGGTTCGAACTGGTTTTCTGGAGAAGTATTTTCCAGTAGATATACGAAGTGCTAAAGAGATAGAGTTTCTGGAGCTGAAGCAGTGTAATCTGACTGTAGCAGAGTATGCTGTTAAATTTGAAGGATTGGTGCAATATTGTCCTCATTACAATACTGAAGAGGCAATGACTTCGAAGTGTTTGAAGTTTGAAAACGGGCTGCGTCCGGAGATTAAGATGGGGATCCCTTGTCAGAAGATCAGGAATTATCCTGAGCTGGTAAGCGAAAGCAGAATTTATGATAATGATAACCGAGCCAGAATTGCACACTATAAGGCTGTGAATGATCGGAAGGGTGAGCAGAGATTTGGTGGTACTCCTTACAGTATTCCTGTCGATAAGGGAAAACATAAGGTTGCTGCTGATAAGAAGCCCAGAGAAGGGAGAGCGTCTGCTGGTGGGAAGTGTTTCCGATGTGGTGGAGCGGGGCATTGTGCCAATGATTGTCCTGATGAGGTGAAGAAGTGTTTCAAGTGTGGTAAGCCATGCCATTGGATGGAAGATTAAAGGACTGCTATGCCTACCTGTTATAACTGTGGTGAGAGAGGTCATATCAGTACACATTGTGAGAAGCCGAAGAAGTCTCAAGCGCCTCAGGCCAGTGGTAAGGTGTTTGTGTCGCTACTGCGAAAATCGGCGCCCGCTATGACAGAAGAGTCGCCACCGTGCGTTATTTATCCCACAAAAGGGAAAGGAAACGCTCAGAGTAAACCTAACGCAAAGAGGGAAAGGAATGGTCATCGCAACCAAATCTTGGATTCGGGAGTCGGTTACGCAAGGGGAAGGTATTAGCACCCCTCACGTCCGTCGTACTCGACGGGATCCACGCTTGGTTTCTATCTAAGGGTGTGTTATTCTATCTACACTAAGGGTCAAGGGTTAAAAGGAAAATAAAATGACTTGGCAAAGTATCGCACTTTATGCCTACGTATTCCCGTCTGGAACAAGAAATCAGAGTCCACGCAGTTCGCCTACCTACAGGAAAGGAGGGGAAGGTTGCTCGCTAGGATACGGCATCCTATGCCTACGTACTTTCATATAGCATGAAAGATCAGAGCAAATGTAGTTCGGGATACGGAAGACACGGATTTTTCTGACTGTTTTTTATCTTTCTGAAAAGGTTTTCTCCTGATTACGGGTCCCAGCGGACAAAAATGACACTTTGATGTTTGTTTTCAGTCTTTTACGCAAGAACTGTTTTTATGATGTTTGCAATCTCTGACGCACTAGAGACTATGATTTGAGAGTGACTACGTCGTATGTCACCCTAAGGGTAACACACTAAGCAATCAGATTACTGAAGAGTAACCCTCCAGCAACCCTTTCTCAAATAGCTTAAGGCTCGTAGCGTGCGACATCGATTATCCTTATTACTGTGTTTTGAATTGTTTTGAGAAGAGAAAGAAATTCTAAAAATCTAGGGCTTGAAATGGGAATCAAAACTACCCTAATGTTGTCATGCATGGATTAACACCTAATGTCTGTGATAATTCCCTCCTGCGCAGAGGAAATCAGAGATCCTAGGGGATAAACGGAAAAGAAACAGCATCTATACAGTAAACAGTAAAATGCATGAGATGCAGCAAGACAAGCGAGGCAAGGGAGTCCCACTCAACCTTGAACCTGGGAAAACAATAGGCAAAGTGAAAAAGCTTCACTTCAAACCTCAAGGGCAAGTTGAACAAGCCAACAATCAATACAGAAAAAAGAAATAAAACCCAACACCATCTCTGACAGCAACACCAACTCCTACAATAAGCAGTTCCAACAGCACCGGCTCTGACAGCTACAGTTCTAACAGCTACAGTTGATCCACAGCAAAAAGGTTGACAGTAACAACTTCTCCCAGCAAGACCCCATTTTCACTCTTAAATGATCCCCAAGCTTTAGATAAGCTCTTATCCTCAAAAATATCCAGCTTTAGCAAGCACTGAACCCCAACAAAAAGACAGCTTCACACAGCAGCAAAACCCTAGTCTTCAACAGATACCCAGCTTTGAGAGGCACAAGCATCAACTTCACCACTCTTCAATACACTTCATTCTCTAATAAGTTCCCTTTTCCAATGCAAACACTCACAGGAGAGAATCAACTAATAGATGAAGTTGGAATGTTAAAAAGCTTAATGATAACCCAGGGAAATCACTAAGATCTTAGCATAGCAAGTGAAAGGTATCCTCAAGGTTCTACCCAATCAAAGCATGCTCTACATCCCTCCTAAGAAGAGATGGAACATCTTTGGGGGACCTTGTATCATAGGATGTAATAGAGGCACAAGAAGCTCTCTATGTTTGACAGAAGAAATCAGTCTAAATCTAAAGCTCTCCCTTTATCTCCTATCTCCTAAGTCTTCAAAAGAAATCTTCAAGATTAAGAATCTCATGCTCCAAGCTCCATCCTTTATCTCCAATCATCTCCAAGGTCTTCATTAGCTCCAACACACCAAGCCCAAGCCCAACACCCAATTGAAATAACCAAAACCCAACAAACACAACAACATCCCAAGATGGAAACACACCAATAACAACCAATTTGCAAAAAACAAAGAAAATAGTAATACTCATTTTAAAATCCTAGATTAATTTCTAAGGGAACCTAACTATGTACCCTATACCCCACATAAACCCCAAGGCCTAAATCAAACCCTAAGTCTCCAAACTATGCCCTAAACTACACCTAAGTATTGTAAAACCCTAATCCTAACACTCTAAAGTTCATCATTCACAGCTAGCCTAAATTTTATCATATAAATATGAGAAAAATCTCTAAGGGAGCATGTACCTCTAATCTAATCAGCCTCACAAGAATCAATCAAAAATCATGCACCAATTGATCACAAGAAAATCCACAAAATCATGTATCAAATGTACAAAATTAAAGAAATTAATAAAATGGAGAAAATCAAATTAAATTGAAAAATCGGTGAAAATGAGATTTATTAATTTCATAAAATCACAAATAAATCCAAGATCATGGAGGTATTTTTAAAATATTTTTATGATCAATACTGGATTTATTATGATTTTTAGAAATTAAATGGAATAAAAATAAAACTAAAATGAATTTAAAAGGAAAAAGAAAATAAAAAGCTGAAAATAAATGAGAGCCATTGGATCCATGGACTGGTAAGCGCATCTGAGAGCTGGGGCGCGTCCACGTGGGGATCCAGTCACCAGCTGACTGGATAAATGAAACGCTGCGTTTCAAAAGCTTGGAGGCAATTCTCAGTTTGAATCGTGGCCCTTGGATCAGCATACAAAGTCTCCTCTCAGACCAATCCAATGGTTTCTCATTCATCTTCTCCAATTTCTCAGGTGGCCTGAAACTATTCTCAGGCGGTGGTCCACGGTGGAAAACATCGTCTTCTCCGACGAGACAACTTCAAAACCTCACCAAACTTTGCAACCAAATACCCTATCTCACCTAATTTTTCACCCTGATCATGAATACGACCTCCAAAATCATTGATTCGCCCTCCAAAGAGAAACCCGATCAAAGTTGCAGAAAGCTCACCAAGTCTTGATGGTCACCATTCTCAAAATTAAAGATACTAACATGAACTACATGTTACACTGATCAATTACCATCATCTAAACACCATTAATTCCCTAAGAATCACAAGAACCAAGCTCAAACAGAAATTGGTCATCTATCTTAATTGCCATCAATCCACTCCAAACCAATCCAGAAACGTCCTAACCATCATATATAATGAATCTAACCATTTAAACATAGCAATTCTACATGAATCAAGCCATGGAATGAAATTTACATACCTGCAAATCTTGGATGAACAGAGTGGTAAAACCTCCAAATCAAGCTCCAAGATTTTCCAGACACGTTCTATGATCAATTACCAAGCTTCTGTATGCAATAAATTGACTGAATCTTCTTGAATCACCAAACTCGATTCTGACTTGCAAGGGATGAATTCAAAATGAAATCTCATGATTCTTCCACGATCTTGGCTAGAAATCTATCTGGAATCACTCACCAACACCAAAGGAAGCTATTGAACACAAAAGAATGGATTGAAATGGATCAGATTGTTGTAATCGATTCTGATTTGCACATGGAAAACTCAATGCTCAATCTCTCCAATCTCCCTCAATCTCCACCAACCAATGCTTTGAACCTCTTCTAATCCTTATATAGAACATGAATGAAAGCCCTAGAAACTTCTGGATTGATCCAATGAGAAGTTCCACATCTCTTGCATTTGAAAATGTCATGAGAAATTCACATATGGCAGCTGAGTTTCAACCTTGTATTTGCACCTCATTATGATCCAAATTCTCACCTCATGACATATTGAATGTGTTAGGATTCATTAGAGCTTTGGTTATGCCTTGAAGAATGGTTTTGCAATTGTTACTTATGATGTAAGTAACCATTTTACAAAGCAAGTCATAGAATTATCCCTCACCTCAAAAATGTGGCAATTTCAATGTTTTCAAAATGTGTTTTCCAATCAAATTGTTATGTCATATGGCTAGGTTTGGACCCATAGCTCAAAAATCCCAATTTTCATCCTTGGTTCATTTAAAATTTACCCTTATTTTAGGCCATTTTTGCAATTTTTTGATACAAGCCTTTCCAATCACCCATGACCTCTTACCTAGCCTAAAAAAACCATTCTAAACACATCTCATGTTGAACATTTTTCCATTTGAGGAGTGGAAGATAGAGATTTTGACCAATGTTGAAAAATGACCTGTAATCATAAATACCCAAAATACCCCTGGATTGCCAAGACCATAACTTGAGTTCTACAAATCCTCTTGAGGACTTCTAGTACTCAAATTAAAGCTAAGATCATGATATACAACTCTTATGTTGGCCAAGAATCCATTTGACAAATCCTTGAGGGGAAAAAGTTGCTTGGAAGTCAAGTGACTTTCACAGATAAATTTCAGTGTCCTCTGATGACCCATAACTTGCAAGATCCATAACTTGAGTTCCACAAATCTTCTTTAAGACTTCTAGTACTCAAATTAAATCTATTGAGAAGCTCTACAAGTTTCATGTTGGCCAAGAATCCATTTGAAACTTGCATTTAGACTTGTATGGCTTGGAAGTTAGGCCTAAATTAGGGGATTTTACACTAAAACCCTAATTTGGTAACTCCTCCCACTCTTGATTCTCTTTGATTTATCCTTGGCATAACACCACACATGTATCAACATATAAATTCATGAATCCCACATCTTCCAATTAAGCCCGGATGCTCTTCAATCACTCAGTTGATCTAGGGTTGACCTAGGGTTGACCCAAATGAAACCCTAGTTGACTGCACTTCAACCATGGCTCTTGTACTTGAATCAATGACTTGTCTCATCTTCAATATGACCCTCTAGGCATTTCATAAGCTTTGTATACCTTCCATACCCTCAATTCATAGATCATACCCCCTTGATGGCCCTCAATACACCTCTAATTAGGAGAAAAGTCCACTGGTTGACCCACAAAACTTCTCAAAGCTTCAAACATTTCTTGATGACTTGGATGGTCTTAATCTTGAGTAAAACCCTTGATGTGCTTCTTTAGATAAGAATGGCAGTTGATCCCTTGTTGGATACCTTGCTATGCTATGCTATGCTATGCAAATGGTTAGATTATGTACATGATTCAATATGCAAATGATAATGCAACCTAAATCAGGTGGAATAGGTTGAGCAAATTTTAGGGTGCAACAGCTGCCCCCATTCAAACGGCTTGGACCCGACTGGGTGAAGAGCGAACGACCTTCAAACAATCGAGGTACGAGACGGTTGAATACTAAGAACCCGAAAATTTGCCAACCGCAGAAATAAACTGCACAAACTGCTTGGAAAACAACATCCGCTGACTGGATCCGGTTGTTACGGCAATAAACTGATCAATTAACGATCGTGCTGGGGACTATTTTTATCAGCCCGAAAAAAGATTCTATCATCGCGAGGATAGAACTTTGTCCATGTTAGGGCGCTATATTCTGTCAACACAGCAACATCCCGACGACTTCGCTGGGGAAACAATTCTGTCTGAACATTCATCCGCCTGCTTCATACGGGAAAAATCATCTGAATACTGTTTCTATGCCTACCTCTGCAGTAGCTACCTTCGTTGGTCCCAACCCACAAACGCCTCTGAGGAGGACTCTACTGGGGATAGTAACACGAGGAAATCACGGCGACTTCCTTGGGGAACATACTTTTGTCAAATATCGGAATACCACTCACATACCCTGTCTATCACGGGATCATCATCTATCTGGATACCGGAAAATTCATTCGCCTGCTTCATACGGGAAACTCCATTTTCTTGACTCAAACCGGAAAACACATCTTCCTGATTCATACAGGAAAGTTCATCCGCCTGATTCTTACGGGAAAATACAACACATCTGCCTGATACATACAGGAAATGTTCTTCCGCCTGATTCTTACCGGAAAAGATAACACATCTGCCTGATACATACAGGAATGTTCTTCCGCCTGATTCTTACGGGAAAAGATAACACATCTGCCTGATACATACAGGAAAGTTCTTCCGCCTGATTCTTACGGGAACAGATAACACATCTGCCTGATACATACAGGAAAGTTCTTCCGCCTGATTCTTACGGGAAAATACAACACATCTGCCTGATACATACACGAAAGTTCTTCCGCCTGATTCTTACGGGAAAAGATAACACGTCTGCCTGATACATACAGGAAAGTTCTTCCGCCTGATTCTTATGGGAACAGATAACACATCTTCCTAATACATACAGGAAAGTTCTTCCGCCTGATTCTTACGGGAAAATACAACACATCTGCCTGATACATACAGGAAAGTTCTTCCTCCTGATTCTTACGGGAAAATACAACACATCTGCCTGATACATACAGGAAAGTTCTTCTGCCTGATTCTTACGGGAACAGATAACACATCTGCCTGATACATACAGGAAAGTTCTTCCGCCTGATTCTTACGGGAAAACATAACATTGGATATAGCTTCCTAGCCTGTTCGCGGTAGTAGCTAACTCCACTGGGGATATTATGAAAATAACTGCCGGACACTCGTTTCGGCAACAAGTGACCACTTATGAAGTCTTGATTTATGAAACCCTGAAATGCTGCCGCGACAACAAACCTGAAGAAACACACTCCGCTGATCGGATAAGAGAAACTTCAGCCAGTAACTCTGTGGGGAATGATAACAAGAACTGCATCCTCACACGTCTCACAGCGAGACCTCAATCGTCTGGTAATAGATCTGAGATAGACCCCCATACTCCTGCTGAAAAACACACCTGAAAACAAAAGGTTAATCAACCTGCTTTATGTTTCAAAATGCATATGTCTAATAATGGCCTAATGCTCCATACGGCATGGAAATGCTACGCGTTTTTGGGTAGATGCAAACATGATAATGTATGCAAATGCAAATGCAGGTTCAGGCTGCGGGGAGCTCTGACAAGCTTGCTTCAACACGGCTGTTGAGAGCAAATACCACCCTGTTGGGGATGAACGGGTATCGCGAAGTATTCTGGCAAAATAAATGCCGAAAGTACAACCAACTCTGCCGGGGAGAGATTACACATCGATTTCCACTAGAGGAAAGAATGACACCTGCTGGGAAGATTAGCTCAGCTGGGGGAAGCAACCCTTCTGGGAGACAACCGTCTGAGTACAGTTTACAACTCGGAACTACCACTCTGCTGGGGATAATCATCATGACGACCTGTGGGGAGAAAGAAAACCATACTCGCTGGGATAATCCTTATGAACTGACTACCTTGGTCATGCGCCATGGAAATCCTCCCAGCTGGGGATTGAATGCGCAAATCTTCGACTCTCTGGGGAGTATAACCTTTGCATGAGACACTAATCTTGACTTGCTGGGGATACCCTGTAGACAACTTCCATGAGGATACTCTTCCAGGAAACTAATCCTTCCTTCGGTAAGGGATATTCATCGTCTCAACCTCTGGGATGAGGTGTGACCTGCATGGGGATTAGCGTCACACAAAGTCCAGTTTTTCACCATGAGCCTCTGGCTGGGGCCACAATTTTCTGATTGTTCGTTTCAAAGGTGAGAACCCTGCAAACACAAACGAAACAAAACAAATCTATACAACCAAATCTATTCGGGTTAGTATCCGTGACATTACTTCAGTCGATTCGAAGTTTTAGCAATCATTGGCAAGGGTCAGCAAAGTTATGCACATGCAAGTTCATCGGAACATTGGCGTTTTCCACATACAAAAGACAGTAAAGCACAAACATCAAATACTGAATAATATGCTTTATTAATAGCAGGCCTCTGAATAGGCAAAGTTTTGTACATCGGATGCAACTCCTGAAAAGAGGAAGTTACGCACACACACATACATATATGCACCACAAAGTATAAAAATACAAATACAAATCGAATTTGTACACATGTCGGCAACGTGGTGCAGACACACATCGTGAGCTGATCCTCCTATGACTCGCCTGACTCTGGTGCTTTCCCGGTATTCCATTTTCGGAAGAGATTGTGTTGGATAAACGAACCCTCAGGTACTCCCAAACCACTAGGCGATGTAGTATCAGATCCGGGCCGTAGTCATTTGCTTTTTCAATCCCTAACTTTTGCGTGAATCGCCCTTTCTGGGTTTTCAATTCACCGGGATACCCTTTTTTGCCGAAGTCGCCCAATGCAGGTTTTCGACTTTGCGGGTGTACATCTTTTCAATTTTATCCCTAATTTTTGCCCGAACCTTTTATTCATTTTTTCTACAGTTCGCCAGGATGCCCCATTTTTGCCTGGACTCTCTTTTTACTATCCAGCGGGTCACTTTCAAGCAAAGTATTTTTTAACTGCGTCCGAATTCACAGGAGACGTAAAGTCTTCACCATCCATGGTAGATAGTAGCAAGGCTCCTCCAAAGAAGACTTTTCTGTCAACGTAGGGCCCTTCGTAATTAGGGGTCCACTTGCCCCTATGATCTGTTTGTGGTGGGAGAATCCTCTTCAGCACAAGGTCGCCCGTCTGAAAGCTTCGCGGACATACCTTCTTATTATACGCTTTCTTCATCCGGCTCTGGTACAACCTACCGTATGCTAGAGAAGCTAGCCTCTTCTCATCCATTAAGCTGAGCTGATTCAATCTATCTTTAACCCATTCTGCCTCGTCAAGTTGGACATCTCGTAAAACCCTCAGGGAAGGAATTTCAACCTCCAACGGTAACACTGCCTCCATTCCGTATACCAATGAAAAAGGGGTTTCCCCGGTTGATGTGCGTACCATCGTACGATAACCGTGCAAAGCGAAAGGTAGCATCTTGTGCCAGTCCTTGTACGTCACAACCATCTTCTGAACAATCTTCTTTATATTATTATTGGCCACCTCAACAATGTCATTCATCTTGGGTCGATAAGGAGAAGAGTTGTGATGCTAAATCTTAAAATTCTGGCACAGCTCTTTCATCATCTTGTTATTCAAATTTGAACCGTTGTCGGTGATAATCCGTTCAGGGATTCCATATCTGCAGATAATATCTCGTTTGATAAATCTGGCGACCACTTGTTTGGTGACATTGGCATATGATGCTGCTTCCACCCATTTGGTGAAGTAATCAATTGCCACCAAGATGAACCGGTGTCCGTTGGATGTCGTAGGCTCAATCTTCCCGATCATATCAATTCCCCACATCGAGAACGGCCACGGTGATGACATCACATTCAGAGGACTTGGGGGTACATGGACCTTGTCCGCATAAATTTGTCATTTATGACACCTCTTTGCAAACTTAAAATAATTTGTTTCCATAGTTAGCCAGTAATAACCTACCCGCAACAATTTTCTCGTCATAGCATGCCCACCAGCATGTGTACCAAACGCACCCTCATGTATCTCTTCCATGAGCAATTTCGCCTCTTTCTCATCTACACAACGTAGCAACACCAAGTCGTGGTTTCTTTTGTATAGGACACCGTCAGGATTCAAATAGAAATTGCCAGCCAATCTCTTGAGAGTCTTCTGATCTCGACTGGATGCCCCAGCCGGATACTCCTTGTTCTTCAGGAAATTCTGGATATCAAAGTACCAAGGTTGACTGTCGGGAGCCTCATCAATGGCAAATATGAATGTAGGCCTATCGAGCCGAGAGATGACAATCTGGGGAGCCTCGTTCCAGAAGTTAACTTTATACATCGAAGAGATTGTTGCCAGGGCGTCAGCCATTTGATTTTCTGCTCGCGGCACATGATGCAATTCCACCTTGTCAAAGAAAGGCAAGAATCTCCTTGCATAATTCATATATGGTATCAAGTTGGGCTGACGTGTCTCCCATTCTCCTTTAATCTGATTCACCACCAGAGCTGAGTCTCCGTATACGTCCAGATGTTTGATTCGCAAATCAATAGCCTCTTCCAGACCCATGATGCAAGCCTCGTATTCAGCCTCATTATTGGTAACAGGAAAGGTCAATCGGGCAGTAAAGGGGATGTGTGACCCCTGAGGAGTAGTAATAATTGCCCCTATTCCGCTACCATAGGAATTTACAGCTCCATCAAATATCAACTGCCATTTGGAACCCAACTCTGGTCCTTCGTCCGACAACGGTTCTTCACAATCTTTCATCTTCAGGTACATGATATCCTCGTCTGGAAAATCAAACCTCATCGATTGGTAGTCCTCAACAGGCTGCTCCGCAAGGTACTCAGACAAAACGCTACCTTTAATAGCCTTTTGTGAGACATATTGAATATCATATTCGGTTAACACCATCTGCCATCGGGAAATTCCTCTGGAGAGTGCTTGCTTCTCAAACACGTATTTGATTGGATCCATCTTTGAAATCAGCAGGGTTGTATGATTTAGCATGTATTGCCTCAAACGCTTGGCGACTCAGGCTAGCGCACAACACGTTTTCTCGAGCATTGAGTAACGGGACTCACAGTCAGTAAACTTCTTACTCAAATAGTAGATCGCATGCTCTTTACGTCCGGTCTCGTCGTGTTGACTGAGAACACAACCCATACTTTTCTCAAGAACCGTCAAATACATAATCAACGGTCTCCCGGCCACTGGGGGTATCAAAACAGGAGGTTCCTGCAAGTATTCTTTTATCTTTTCGAACGCCTTTTGACAATTTTCATTCCAGGTCACAACCTGATCCTTTTTCAACAACTTGAATAACGGCTCGCATGTCGCAGTTAGGTGAGATATGAACTGGGAGATATAGTTCAACCTCCCTAAAAACCCACGCACTTCTTTTTCTATTTTAGGCGTCGAAATTTCTTGTATTGCTTTTATCTTCGCAGGATCAACCTCTATTCCTTTTTCGCTCACGATAAACCCCAGTAGCTTACCCGATCTCACCCCGAAAGTGCATTTGTTAGGGGTCAGTCTCAACCTGAACTTCCTAAGCCTCTTGAACAGTTTCAGCAGATTAACCAAGTGCTCCTCCTCCGTCTGGGATTTGGCAATCATATCATCATCATAAACCTCGATCTCTTTGTGCATCATGTCATGAAAGAGAGTCATCATAGCACGTTGATATGTTGCCCCAGCATTCTTCAGTCCGAAGGGCATCACTTTGTAGCAAAATGTTCCCCATGGAGTAATGAAGGTAGTCTTCTCCATGTCTTCTGGCGCCATTTTGATCTGATTATAGCCTGAGAAGCCGTCCATGAAGGAGAACACGGACAACTGAGCAATGTTATCAACCAGCACATCGATGTGAGGAAGTGGAAAGTAATCTTTCGGGCTCGCTTTGTTCAAGTCACGGTAGTCTACACATATTCGCACTTTACCGTCTTTCTTCGGCACTGGCACAATATTAGCGACCCATGAGGGATATTTTGTAACAACTAGGAAACCAGCATCCCACTGTTTTTGAACTTCCTCCTTTATCTTCACAGCCATGTCCGGTCTTGTTCTTCGGAGTTTCTGCTTAATAGGCGGACATTCCTCTCGCAGCGGCAGACGGTGAACAACCATATCTGTATCCAACCCAGGCATATCCTCGTACGACCAAGCAAATATATCATTGTACTCTTTGAGCATCTCAACCAACCCTTGCTTGATGTCGCTCTGTAGCACAGCCCCTATACGGATGTTTCTCACAACCTCTTCCGACCCCAAATTGATAATCTCAATGACCTCCTCTTGAGGCAGAATGATTCTTTCTTCTTGTTTCAATAACCATGTCAACTCTTCTGGTACTTCGCCTTCTTCAACAATCTCTTCCTCAGCCTGAAATACCGGGTGCTCAAAGTCGAAGCGAGTCATAGGCGGTTCATAGATGTCATCTGAAATAGTAATCCTGCAAAGGAAATGGTTAAATGCTTCAAAACGCATACAAAGCAAATAACCACGTTGCCATTTTATTGTAAAAGATAAAAACAGGAAAAACAGGGATCACAACATTTGTATATGAAAAACGCCTTTATTTCATGATTAAACAATGTAACGTACATAACCTAAATGACCCTAAGCAAAATCACTATGCCCCGGGTAGAACACAGGATTATTCAACAATTAAGAAACCAAATCATTACTGTTTAGTTGTCACAGGAACAGTTTCCTGGATAGACCAATTGCAGAGACTTTGTCCTGGCACGCTTGGCTTAATCCACGCGTCCATATCACAGTCGCTATATCCTTCTTCAGAATTGGAAACAGCATTGATAGTCTCGAAGCTCACTCCACTTGGTGTGATGGTTATCGACCCTCTGAACTTGGTTGCTCCGGAAGAGGATGCTGCTGACGAAGGACGATATCCAAGCCCGAACTTGTCGTTCTTCACAGGAATCTCCAACACCTGCCCCCAACCCTTGGTTTTGCCTGCCTGCACTAGAGCCTGAGCCTCTTTGTAGGATGACACCGCCACATCTGGTATTTTGCTTGGCACTGAAGCTTTGTCCTTAATTCATAATCCCTCGAAGGCTTGACACGATGTTTCATGTATTTCGCCGTCGACCTCAACATACTTGAACGAAGACAAATGGCTAACCAGAATATCTTCCTCTCCACAAACCGTGACGACACTATCCCCAACCATATACTTCAGCTTTTGGTGTAACGTGGATGTGACTGCCCCGACAGCATGGATCCATGGGCGCCCCAGAAGGCAACTATACGCTGGCTGGATGTCCATTATATAGAATTCGGTTTCAAATATTTCAGGCCCCATCTGCAACGGTAACGTTATTGATCCGAAAACCGACCTCCTCGTTCCATCGAACGCTCTCACCACTAGGTCACTGGGTGTGCAGATAATCCCCCTGATGTCTAATTTCATCATGGCTTTCTTCGGTAGCACATTCAGGGAAGATCCAGTGTCTACTAAAACATGGGACATGACTGTGCCCCGACATTCTACTGACACATGCAATGCCATATTGTGCTCTCGCCCTCTCGGAGTCAAATCAAAGTCTGTGAAGCCAAACTGTGCCCGGCATTGACATGCACCATCACCCCTTCTAACTGATTAACAAAAACTTCTTGAGGAAAGAACGACGTGTCTAGAATCTTCAGCAAAGCATTCCGATGGGCCTCAGAACATAACAGCAAGGATAGGATGGAAAATTTTGACGGCGTTTGCTGGAGGTGCTCCACGATTTTGTAGTCACTTTTACGAATGAGCCTCATAAACTCCTCCACATCCTTAAGTGACGTTTCCTTTTCATTCGACTGAGAAGGACCACTCTCAGTTTCCTTGGCTTTACCCTTGGCTAATCTTTCCGCCTCTACCACGGGTGACGTGAAGATTCTTTCGCTTCTGGTCATACCCCCTGTTCCGACAACATTATCTACAACCCCAGCTGGCTGTTTATTGACTTCAATTTTCTCACCATTGCAATATACCTCCAACCCGTAAGTCCATGGCACTGCTTTAGTACTCTCAAAAGGGACTGGTCCTGCTTTGGTAATTGTGATCGTCGGCCGCTTGGCAGGTGCCGTTATCGTTATCGTTTTTCTCGGAATTGTCACCGTCGCAACATTGTTCAGCTCATCACACAACGCCTCTACAGGCTTTTCAACCGTGGTTCGATCAAACTGCAAGGTACCCTTATCCATCATAGCCTGAATTCCTTGCCTCAGCTCATTACAACCTTCTGGCTGTATCCAACAATCCAAGCAAAATTCATCACACCCCGGGAATACACCCCCTTTTAACAGCGTGCTTTTAATCTCACCCAACGGTGTCTTCAGCTCATTGACACCCATCACTAAATTCAAATTCTCCTCTGTCAGGATGGCGTTTGACCCATGATTGGGCATAGACTATTGTACTATATTTGGACCCACCTGTCCAAAGTTAATAGCCTTGCTATCCAATAAATCCTGAACTTTGTGTTTAAACGCCTGACAGGATTCTATATCATGCCCGGGTGCCCCAGAATGGAATTCGCAATGCTTGTTGGCATCATATCCGTAAGGAAGTACTGCCCCGGTAGGTGGTGCCAAAGTCCTCTTTTCAACCAAGTTCAACCCTAGCAGGGTCTGGAGGAGTTCTGCATACATGGAAGGAGGCGCGTTGAACACTCTTTTCGCTCTTGCGTTTTGTACCCTTCTCTGGCCAGGATTCTGTCCTTGCTGCTGCTGTGGTTGTTGTTATTGTTGCTGCCTCTGTTGAGGAAGCGGGATAGTGAGACTAGCTATCTGCTGCGGCTGGACATACTGATTTCTTCCTCTGCCGCTGCCCCTGCCGCCAAACACGACACTAGTATCCCCTTGTCGTCTACCACCAAATGCTTTTCTGGCACCTCCTGTTGAAGTAGACTTACCTGCTTGGAACCTTCCAACTTTAATCCCGTTTTCAATCATCTCCCCTATAAGAATCAAATCTGAGAAACTGCTCAATGACACACTAAACAATTTTTCGTAGAACACCCCCGTAAATGTCCCAATGAACATGTCATTCATCTCTCTTTCAATTAAAGGAGGATGCACCCTCGCTGCCATATCGCGCCACCTTTGCGCATACTCTTTAAAGCTTTCACCGTTCTTCTGCGACAAACCCTACAATTGGACCCGGTTTGGTGCCAGATTGCTGTTGTATTTGTAATGGGTCACGAAAGCATCAGCCAATTGCTTCCATGTTTTAATCTGCGTGGGCTCCAGCCCCATATACCATTCAAGTGAAGGTCCTGATAAACTGTCCTAAAAGAAATGCATGAGCATCCTTTCATCGTCTGAATACGCGGACATCCTTCTGTAGTAAGAGCGGACATGGACCTTAGGACAGGTGTCCCCCTTGTACTTGTCAAACGTGGGAGCCTTAAATTTCAACGGCACCCTCAGCCCTGGTACCAAGCCCATTGTAGTCATATCCAAACCGGTGGAGTTCTGATTCACTACCTCCTTCATCTGTTCTTCAAGCATTTTGATCCTCCACACAGGATCAACAGGTCCTTCAAATCCCATACCTCTTCCAGAAAAGGCGTCCTCCTGGCAGTCTTCGCCCCAATTCACATTTCCATTTCCATATCCATCGTAACCAGTGTTACGGCCAAACCCTTGCTGATTGATCATGGGACCTCGTCCCCCGTTACCGAAACCCTGATTGACCCTAACAGGTCCGAACCCAGTGTTGACAGGAATCACTCCATTACCATTCATATTACCAAATCCACCATACCCCTGGTTAGCGTTACCAAAACTGTCATAACCGAAACCCTGAGTGTTGAAGCCGAATTTCCCGTCCTGATTGACGTAATCAAATCCCTGATTATTGTAGCCGAAACCGTTATTGCCAAAACCATTACCGCCATTGTTGTTACCACCGCCTTGGTTGGCGTCCCCAAACCCAACATTGTTAACAACAGTCTCATTTCCATTCCCTGCGTTGCCATTTCCAGCGCCAACGCCCTCGTTCATAATCACCACGGGAGGGGTCACTACATGTGGAGCCACAGGCGTAGGGGGCCCATCCTCCAGAATAGTTTCAACGTGCGCAGAATTGTGGTTGTTGTTGCCATTCCCATTAGTCTGCGTCAGCAGTGGCTGTACCAAAGTCTGGAGGCTCTCCTGGCCCTTAGCAATGTTCTCCATTGCTTGCATGAACAGGTTCAACTTCTCACGGATTTCCTGCATCTCCACTTGGACTTGATCCATGATTCTCTTGCAGTTGTTTCGGGTTGAGTAGCGGTGAACTCTTTGTTCGTCAATCCTGAATGACCTGCAGATGCAGGAAATAAGATACAAATTTAAGAATATGGGTCATGCAATATGAATGCAGATGCAATTGTGTAAATATGCTACAGGTTATATCCCCCCCCCCCCCCCCGATTCTAGTTTTGAAGAGAAGGCCATCATGACAATGGAATCCCTATCAAGCAAGCAAGAAATCAGAAAAACCCTCATATATAAGCAAATGCCAGGAGGCTGAGTACAAGAGTACAACTGAATACAACTGAAGAGACCTCAGCCAACAAGCCTGGCGATGGTCAAAGTACAAGTACACATAAAAGCAAGGCAAAGATGAATCAGGCCAAATGGCGTGCTCTGACATCTTCCAATATCCTCAGCGTCTCCGAATGCCCTAGTCGGGAGATCAGCTCCTGTATCAGTAAGGCATGCCGCTCGGTAGTGGATCTCAGCTTTTTGGCGTCGTCCTGGCAGGTTCCTTCGCCAGAACTCTCATCAAGTTTGTACCTCTTGGAACCGGCCTTCACTTCATAACATCTCGGCTTCTCGTCAAGGTTACTTACTCTGAGCTCAACAGCGCTCCTAAGTGATGTCTCTTCGGCAATCTTTGTGTCTTGGGCTCTAATCTGTGCCTCTAGCGTGGCAATATGCAGCTTCAGTTCGTCTTCACGCTCCTTCCGCTTGGCGAGCGTGGTATTCCACAAAGCTTCCCACTTGCTGAGACGAGTATAAGCTTTGTTTAAAAGTTCCTTCTTTGAGGTAAGCACCTTGCTGACGCCGTTCAAGGCTATCCCCACTTTTTCTTTCTTGTTGGTCTCTTCCGTCAGTTCTGAACCCAACCTGTTAATCAATTTGGTTTGTTCCTTCACGGTGAAGGTAGCTTCATTCTTCTCACGATGCAACTAGAAGATCTCTTTATCTAACTCATCATTGGCTTTCTTCAGTTCTTCGTTTTCAGCCAACAATTTGTTGTACTTCTCACTCTCTTCCGAAGTAGGTACCTCAATCATGGGAAGATACAGGGGTTCCACAGTAGGATAAGGCATCAAGGAAGTACTAGCTCTCTCGCGGATCCAAGCCAAATAGGGATCATAAGCTTTGCTGTTGCTCTTACCGAGCGAAGCTTTCCCTCTCCTATGGACGTTAGCCCATGCATGTCTCAATCTGATCAAAACAGTCGTGTCTAATAAGCCTGTGAGATACAGAGATTCCTGTATCTCCTTCTCAATAGGAGCATCCCTCAAAGCATAACCGAACTGTCTTACCAGCAGTGAAGGATTATAGTTGATACAGCCTTTCCGTCCAATCAAGGGGACATTCGGAAAGCCACTGCAACTATATATAATATTCGTGCCAAGCATGCTCCGATCAAACCAAATGATATTCTCAGCAGACAGCCCCATCAATCGGGAAGACCAATCCAAAGTATCAACAACATCAACGAAAGGCCCTATGTTCGGCAGATGCCCCTGGAACCACCTGTACAAAAGAGGAAGACAGCAGGAAACATTCTTGCTACGACATTTCTCATTTTTGTAGTGAATGGAATGATAAACATCGCCCAAGAGAGTAGGAACTGGATTCTTCGAGGCAAGAATCAGGAAGGCATCTGAGTCGACAAAATTTGGCACATTAGGAAACAAGACAATCCCATAGATGCAGACAGCTAGAATGGCACTGAAGGCAATCCAACATCCACTCTTCGCGCACTGTGTAGCCTTCTCAACCAGGATAGACAAATGAAAACCATAAGCTCCGTTCAGCTTGACCAATCCTCTAGGGAACTCAGAAGCGTCTAAACTGACAATCTCAGCAAGTGTAGCCAACTCAGGCTCAGCATCAACATGTATAAAGGGCATCTGGTCTAACACAGGAACTCCCAACATAGCAGAATACTCCTCCAAAGTGGGTGCCAGAATATAGTCGGTAAATAAGAAACATCTCAGCTGTGGCTCATAAAACTGCATCAAAGTATACACCTCAGTCGTCTCAAACGCTGAAGGTCTGTACAACAAGCTAAGCAATCTCCTATAGGATACTCTGAACTCAGCCCTCACTCTCTCATCTGCTAGAGTAGCTAATCCCAGCAAGGAACTAATATCTGGCGAATGCAACCGGTAAGCAACTGTCCTCTTCAGGGACTCCATGTCTGGCTAGAAGGTATACTAGAATCAGAGGGGAATGATTACCTGCAACATAAATACACGTTAATGAAATGCAGTCATGAAAATGCACATGCATATGCAAACAAGGGACCAAGTGCAATGCTGATAAGTTGTGCTGCTTTGTAATGAAGCCTGAGAACCATCAGATCTTCATCTCAAACCAACCACTCAAATGAACTCTGTAACCACATCTCACTGACAGAGATAAACCAGGTATTTGGAGGTCAAAGGTTTCCTGCAAACAGACCCCACCTACTCCTCACAGGTGTGTACTTAACTCGCAGACGAGGTACGGCATCCTATGCGGGTTCAACGTCACAGACTTTCAAGAGTGATGATACGATACCCAGGAGGTGTGGCATCATCATCCTTGAAGCGACCTTACTTAGTTGAATCCCAATTGATAGGTCCCTAGAGTCGACAATCCTCGGGTCAGACAACTTGTCGAGCCCTAAGGGCCAGGCAAGAAGCATCAAAGAGAATCTCGTCCGAGCGTAAATTTCGCGGCTAGCTGGTGCGAGCTAAGAAAGCAGGCTAACCACTACTCTCTACTTCTAAGTCTATGTGTAACCTCAAGCCCAGGCCCGACTTATCTCTCAATAGATCACCCCCTTTCCACGACAACAATAACAATATAAAGCTGATAATAAAATGCGGAAAGTAAAGACAGAAAAGTAAATCTATACAACACCCACGACGGGAAAACAAGCACTAGGATTGACTCGCATAGGGGATATTCCTGTCCCCAGCATAGTCGCCAGCTGTCGCTACTGCGAAAATCGGCGCCGGCTATGACAGAAGAGTCGCCACCATGCGTTATTTATCCCACAAAAGGGAAAGGAAATGCTCAGAGTAAACCTAACGCAAAGAGGGAAAGGAATGGTCATCGCAACCAAATCCTGGATTCGGGAGTCGGTTACGCAAGGGGAAGGTATTAGCACCCCTCACGTCCGTCGTACTCGACGGGATCCACGCTTGTTTTCTATCTAAGGGTGTGTTATTCTATCTACACTAAGGGTCAAGGGTTAAAAGGAAAAGAAAATGACTCGGCAAAGTATCGCACTTTATGCCTACGTATTCCCGTCTGGAATGAGAAATCAGATTCCACGTAGTTTGCCTACCTACGGGAAAGGAGGGGAAGGTTGCTAGCTAGGATACGGCATCCTATGATTACGTACTTTCATACAGCATGAACGATCAGAGCAAACGTAGTTCGGGCTACGGAAGACACAAATTTGTCTGACTGTTTTTTATCTTTCTGAAAAGGTTTTCTCCTGATTACGGGTCCCAGCAGACAAAACTGACACTTTGATGTTTGTTTTCAGTCTTTTACGCAAGAACTATTTTTTATGATGTTTGCAATCTCTGACGCACTAGAGACTATGATTTGAGGGTGACTACGTCGTATGTCACCCTAAGGGTAACACACTAAGCAATCAGATTACTGAAGAGTGACCCTCCAGCAACCCTTTCTCAAATAGCTTAAGGCTCGTAGCGTGCGATATCGATTATCCTTATTACTGTGTTTTGAATTGTTTTGAGAAGAGAAAGAAATTCTAAAAACCTAGGGCTTGAAATGGGAATCAAAACTACCCTAATGCTGTCATGCATGGATTAACACCTAATGTCTGTCATAATTCCCTCCTGCACAGAGGAAATCAGAGATCCTAGGGGATAAACAGAAAAGAAACAGCAGTTATACAGTAAACAGTAAAAAATGCATGAGATGCAGCAAGACAAGCGAGGCAAGGGAGTCCCACTCAACCTTGAACCTGGGAAAACAATAGGCAAAGTGAAACAGCTTCACTTCAAACCTCAGGGGCAAGCTGAACAAGCCAACAATCAATACAGAAAAAAGAAATAAAACCCAACACCAGCTCTGACAGCAACACCAACTCCTACAATAAGCAGTTCCAACAGCACCGGCTCTGATAGCTACAATTCTGACAGCTACAGTTGATCCACAGCAAAAAGGTTGACAGTAACAACTTCTCCCAGCAAGACCCCATTTTCACTCTTAAATGATCCCCAAGCTTTAGATAAGCTATTATCCTAAAAAATCTCCAGCTTTAGCAAGCACTGAACCCCAACAAAAAGACAGCTTCACACAGCAGCAAAACCCTAGTCTTCAACAGATACCCAGCTTTGACAGGCACAAGCTTCAACTTCACCACTCTTAAATACACTTTATTCTCCAATAAGTTCCCTTTTCCAATGCAAACACTCACAGGAGAGAATCAACTAATAGATGAAGTTGGAATGTTAAGAAGCTTAATGATAACCCAGGGAAATCACTAAGATCTTAGCATAGCAAGTGAAAGGTATCCTCAAGGTTCTACCCAATCAAAGCATGCTCTACATCCCTCCTAAGGAGAGATGGAATTTCTTTGGGGGACCTTGTATCATAGGATGTAATAGAGGCACAAGAAGCTCTCTATGTTTGACAGAAGAAATCAGTCTAAATCTAAAGCTCTCCCTTTATCTCCTATCTCCTAAGTCTTCAAAAGCAATCTTCAAGATTAAGAATCTCATGCTCCAAGCTCCATCCTTTATCTCCAATCATCTCCAAGGTCTTCATTAGCTCCAACACACCAATCCCAAGCCCAAAACCCAACAAATACAACAACATCCCAAGATGGAAACACACCAATAACAACCAATTTGCAAAAAACAAAGAAAATAGTAATACTCATACTAAAATCCTAGATTAATTTCTAAGGGAACCTAACTATGTACCCTATACCCCACATAAACCCCAAGCCCTAAATCAAACCCTAAGTCTCCAAACTATGCCCTAAACTACGCCTAAGTATTGTTAAACCATAATCCTAACACTCTAAAGTTCATCATTCACAGCTAGCCTAAATTTTATCATAAAAATATGAGAAAAATCTATAAGGGAGCATGTACCTCTAATCTAATCAACCTCACAAGAATCAATCAAAAATCATGCACCAATTGATCACAAGAAAATCCACAAAATCATGTATCAAATGTACAAAATTAAAGAAATTAATAAAATGAAGAAAATCAAATTAAATTAAAAAATGGGTGAAAATAAGATTTATTAATTTCATAAAATCACAAATAAATCCAAGATCATGGAGGTATTTTTAAAATATTTTTCTAATCAATACTGGATTTATTATGATTTTTAGAAATTAAATGGAATAAAAATAAAACTAAAATGAATTTAAAAGGAAAAAGAAAATAAAAAGCTGAAAATAAATGAGAGCCATTGGATCCATGGACTGGTAAGCGCATCTGAGAGCTGGGGCGCGTCCACGTGGTGATCCAGTCACCAGCTGATTGGATAAATGAAACGCTGCGTTTCAAAAGCTTGGAGGCAATTTTCAGTTTGAATCGTGGCCCTTGGATCATCATACAAAGTCTCCTCTCAGACCAATCCAATGGTTTCTCATTCATCTTCTCCAATTTCTCAGGTGGCCTGAAACTATTCTCAGGCGGTGGTCCACGGTGGAAAACACCGTCTTCTCCGGCGAGACAATTTCAAAACCTCACCAAACTTTGCAACCAAATACCCTATCTCACCTAATTTTTCACCCTGATCATGAATACGACCTCCAAAATCATTGATTCTCCCTCCAAAGCCAAACCCGATCAAAGTTGAAGAAATCTCACCAAGTCTTGATGGTCACCATTCTCAAAATTAAAGATACTAACATGAATTACATGTTACACTGATCAATTACCATCATCTAAACACCATTAATTCCCTAAGAATCACAAGAACCAAGCTTAAACAGAAATTGGTCATCTATCTTAATTTCCATCAATCCACTCCAAACCAATCCATAAACGTCCTAACCATCATCTATAATGAATCTAACCATTTAAAACCTAGCAATTCTACATGAATCAAGCCATGGAATGAAATTTACATACCTGTAAATCTTGGATGAACAGAGAGGTAAAACCTCCAAATCAAGCTCCAAGATTTTCCAGACACGTTCTATGATCAATTACCAAGCTTCTGTATGCAATAAATTGGACTGAATCTTCTTGAATCACCAAACTCGATTCTGACTTGCAAGGGATGAATTCAAAATGAAATCTCACGATTCTTCCACGATCTTGGCTAGAAATCTATCTGGAATCACTCACCAACACCAAAGGAAGTTATTGAACACAAAAGAATGGATTGAAATGGATCAGATTGTTGTAACCGATTCTGATTTGCACATGGAAAACTCAATGCTCAATCTCTTCAATCTCCCTCAATCTCCACCAACCAATGCTTTGAACCTCTTCTAATCCTTATATAGAACATGAATGAAAGCCCTAGAAACTTCTGGATTGATCCAATGAGAAGTTCCACATCTCTTGCATTTGAAAATGTCATGAGAAATTCACATATGGCAGCTGAGTTTCAACCTTGTATTTGCACCTCATTCTGATCCAAATTCTCACCTCATGACATATTGAATGTGTTAGGATTCATTAGAGCTTTGGTTATGCCTTGAAGAATGGTTTTGCAATTGTTACTTATGATGTAAGTAACCATTTTACAAAGCAAGTCATAGAATTATCCCTCACCTCAAAAGTGTGGCAATGTCAATGTTTTCAAAATTTGTTTTCCAATCAAATTGGTATGTCATATGGCTAGGTTTGGACCCATAGCTCAAAAATCCCAATTTTCATCCTTGGTTCATTTAAAATTTACCCTTATTTTAGGCCATTTTTGCAATTTTGTGATACAAGCCTTTCCAATCACCCATGACCTCTTACCTAGCCTAAAAACACCATTCTAAACACATCTCATGTTGAATATTTTTCCATTTGAGGAGTTGAAGATAGAGATTTTGACCTATGTTGAAAAATGACCTGTAATCATCAATACCCAAAATACCCCTGGATTGCCAAGACCATAACTTGAGTTCTACAAATCCTCTTGAGGACTTCTAGTACTCAAATTAAAGCTAAGATCATGATATACAACTCTTTTGTTGGCCAATAATCCATTTGACAAAACCTTGATGGGAAAAAGTTGCTTGGAAGTCAAGTGACTTTCACGGATAAATTTCAGTGTCCTCTGATGACCCATAACTTGCAAGATCCATAACTTGAGTTCCACAAATCTTCTTGAAGACTTATAGTACTCAAATTAAAGATATTGAGAAGCTATACAAGTTTAATGTTGGCCAAGAATCCATTTGAAACTTGCATTTAGACTTGTATGGCTTGGAAGTTAGGCCTAAATTAGGGGATTTTACACTGAAACCCTAATTTGGTAACTCCTCCCACTCTTGATTCTCTTTGATTTATCCTTGGCATAACACCACAAATGTATCAACATATCAATTCATGAATCCCACATCCTCCAATTAAGCCTGGATGCTCTTCAATCACTCAGTTGATCTAGGGTTGACCTAGGGTTGACCCAGATGAAACCCTAGTTGACTGCACTTCAACCATGGCTCTTGTACTTGAATCAATGACTTGTCCCATCTTCAATATGACCCTCTAGGAATTTCATAAGCTTTGTAAACCTTCCATACCCTCACTTCATAAGCTTTGTAAACCTTGATGGCCCTCAATACACCTCCAATTATGAGAAAAGTCCACTAGTTGACCCTCAATCTTCTCAAAGCTTCAAACATTTCTTGATGACTTGGATGGTCTTAATCTTGAATAAAACCCTTGATGTGCTTCTTTAGATAAGAATGGCACTTGATCCCTTGTTGGATACCTTGCTATGTTATGCTATACAAATGATTAGATTATGTACATGATTCAATATGCAAATGATAATGCAACCTAAATCTGGTGAAATAGGTTGAGCAAATTTTAGGGTGCAACAGTTTGCTGTGGTAGGAACTCAACCTGCCGGTGAGGAGAGTTCTATCAAAGGTACTTGTTTTATCAATAATGTTCCTTTGACTGCTATGATTGATACGGGTGTAACCCACTCGTTTATTTTTGTTGATTGTGTGAGGAGATTAGGATTGGTGCCGTCTACTCTTAAGAAACGGTTGACTATTGAAGCTCCCTCTATTGGTTCAGTGACTACTTCTTTAGTGTGTTTGAAGTGTCCACTGACTATTTTTGGCAGAGATTTTGGAGTGAATCTGATTTGTCTGCCACTTGGTAAGCTGGATGTTATTCTAGGTATGAACTGGTTGGAGTTCAACCGAGTCTACATCGATTGTTTTTAGAAGGTGTTGTTGTTCCTTACTCCAGAAGAGGAGGCATTGGCAAATTTCTTGTCTAATAAGGAATTGAGGACCTTGTTGGAGGACGAAGCTAAAATGTTTGCTTTATTTGCACCATTATCTGTTGACAGCAACGCGTTGATAGACGAGTTGGCGGTGGTGAATGAATTTCCCGAAGTGTTCCCTGATGATACTACGGAATTACCTCCGACAAGAGAAGTTGAATTTAGCATTGATCTTGTTCCTGGTACGAGACCTATATCTATGGCGCCGTACAGGATGTCGGCAGTGGAGTTGGCTGAGTTAAAATCTTAGATTGGAGAATTGTTGGATAGGAAGTTCATCAGACCGAGTGTGTCGTCATGGGGAGCTCCAGTGTTGTTGGTAAAGAAGAAGGATGGTGGTATGAATTTGTGCATCGATTACCTTCAATTGAATAAGGTGACCATTAAGAATAAGTATCCTCTTCCAAGGATTGATGATTTGATGGATCAGTTGGTGGGAGCTCGTGCGTTCAGTAAAATTGACTTGAGGTGGGGTTACCATCAGATCAGAGTGAAAGAAGGTGATATTCAGAAGACGGTGTTTAGAACTTGTTATGGACATTACAAATATACTGTAATGCCTTTTGGAGTGTCTAATGCACCAAGAGTGTTTATGGAGTATATGAACCGAATATTCCATTCTTATCTAGATCAGTTTATTGTTGTGTTTATTGATGATATACTGATTTATTCTATGTCTGAAGAAGAGCATGCAGGACATTTGAGAATTGAGTTGCAAGTGATGAAAGATAATAAGTTGTTTGTTAAGCTATCGAAGTGTGAGTTCTGGATGAAGACTATGAGTTTCTTGGGGCATGTGATATCTGGTGACGGTGTAGCGGTAGACCCATCGGAAGTGAGTGCAGTGTTGCAGTGGGAACCACCAAAGACAACAAGGAAAATTAGAAGCTTTTTGGGTTTGGCAGGTTATTACCGAAGGTTTATTGAGGGGTTTTCTAGTTTGGCGTTGCCATTAACCCAATTGACAAGGAAGGATCAAGTTTTTGTGTGGGATGCTACTTGTGAAGAAAGCTTTAAGGAACTGAAAAAGAGATTGACTACAGCACCGGTGTTAATATTGCCAAATTCGAGTGAACCTTTTATGGTGTATTATGATGGATCTAAGATGGGATTATATGGGGTTCTTATGCAGAACGGTAAGGTGGTGGCTTATCCTTCGCGGCAATTGAGGGTGCATGAAAGGAATTACCCTACTCATGACCTTGAATTGGCTGCGGTAGTTTTTGTGTTAAAGATCTGGAGGCACTATTTGTATGGTTCGAGATTTGAGATGTTCAGTGACCATAAGAGTCTAAAATATCTGTTTGATCAGAAGGAGCTGAATATGAGACAGAGAAGATGGTTAGAATTCTTGAAGGATTACGATTTCAGTTTGAGTTATCACCCAGGAAAGGCGAATGTGGTAGCCGATGCTTTGAGCAGGAAAACAATTCATATGCCGGCCTTAATGGTAAAAGAAATGGAGCTAATTCAGCCGTTCAGAGATTTGAGCATGGTTTGTGAGTTTACGGCAGGTGGTGTGATGTTGGGCAAGTTGCAAGTGAACAATGATTTCTTGGATATGATTAGAGAGAACCAAAATCTAGATATGAAGTTAGTGGATTTGATGTCGGGAGTAGGAAGTGACTCTGATGGTGATTTTAAGTTAGATAGCACATGTGTGTTGAGGTTTAGAGGCAGGATTTGTGTGTCGGATAATGATGAGCTGAAGAAGTCAATTTTTAATGAGGGACATCGTAGTAGTTTAAGTATCCATCCGGGAGCTACGAAGATGGACCATAATTTAAGGAAAATAATTTGGTGGTCTGGTATGAAAAAAGATATAGCTCGATTTGTTTACGCCTGTTTGGTATGTCAGAAGTCGAAAGTGGAACATCAGAGACCCTCTGGAATGATGCAACCGTTGGAAGTTCTGGTTTGGAAGTGGGATTGTATAACCATGGATTTTGTGACAGTTTTTCCGAATACGGCAAGAGGATTTGATGCTATTTGGGTGATTGTGGACCGACTTACGAAGTCTGCACATTTTGTGCCGATCAATATAAGTTTTCCGTTGGAGAAGCTAGCAGAAATTTATATTCGGGAAATAGTAAAGTTTCATGGTGTTCCGTCGAGTATCGTGTCAGATAGAGATCTGAGGTTTACTTCAGAATTTTGGAAGAGTTTGCAGGAAGCCTTAGGTACTAAGTTGAAGTTGAGTTCAGCTTACCATCCGCAAACTGATGGTCAGTCAGAGCGGACTATTCAGTCGCTGGAAGATTTGCTAAGGGTTTGTGTGTTAGAAAAGGGTTGTGCGTGGGATACTCATTAACCGTTGATCGAGTTCACGTACAACAACAGTTAGCATTCTAGTATCAGAATGGCACCGTTTGAAGCTCTATATGGTAGGAGATGCATAACTCCTCTGTGTTGGTATGAGACGGGTGAGAATGTGGTATTGGGGCCAGAAATTATGCAGCAGACTACTGAGACAATTCAGATGATTCGTAAGAAAATGAAAGCGTCTCAGAGTAGGCAGAAGAGCTATCATGATAACCGGAGGAAAGAGCTAGAATTCAGTGAAGGAGATCACGTGTTCTTAAGAGTCAACCCAGTGACTGGTGTGGGTCGTGTGTTGAAGTCTAAGAAGTTGGATCCTAAGTTTATTGAGTCGTATCAAATTTTGCAGAGAATTGGTGTTGTGGCTTATAGGGTGGCGTTGCCGCCTGAAATGTCGAATTTGCATGACATATTCCATATGTCTCAACTTTGAAGGTACGTATCGGATCCATCTCATGTGATTCAAAGAGATGAAGTTCAAGTCAGGGAGAACCTTACTATTGAGCTGATGCCGTTGAAGATCGAGGATCATAAGATGGAGCAACTCCGAGGGAAGGAGATATCTTTGGTGAAAGTGGTTTGGGGAGGTGCTGCAGGAGGCAGTGTGACCTGGGAATTGGAAAGCAGGATGCGGGAAGCGTATCCAGAATTGTTTCCATCAGGTAATTTTCGAGGACGAAAATAATTAAAGTGGGGGATGTTGCAGTGAGAATCGTGATACCAAGCTATTGATTAACTTGAATCTTAATTCTTAAATTCACAACCGGACTTTAATTTATCCAAAGGAAAGGTCTAAAGAAAGAAAGAACCTTTTGCGCGATATTATAATAACGCTAAGAGATTCGGGGATCGGGGGTTGGTTATGCATAGGGTAGGTATTTCACATCTTAAACATTTGTAGTACTCTACAGGAACCTTTTGTTTGTTTGCATGCTAAGCTGGTAAATGTTTGCTAAGGTTTGGGGTTGGGTAAAGGTATAGGTTAAAACCTAAAGATAGTCTCTAAGTTTGCTCGCAAAGACGTCGCGTCCTCTGCCTACGTATCCTAACTAGGATAGAATCAGAGCAATCGTAGTTCACCTCACTAGGGTTGAAGAACACTTGATTATGATCAAGGTTCAAAGGGGAACAAACATAATAATGTTTGTGTAGAGTTTAATAAAACTCTCTAAATCTATGTTATAACACTCAAGAGGGGAGTAAGTAATCATTATTATGATTCTTACATAGAGTTTACAAACTCTATCCTAGGGTTCTAGTTGAATAACACTCCTAGTCAAGGGGGGTCTTTTGGACTTAAAGAAAAGTCTAATGGCTCATATGTTCTAACTTAACTAAGTTATGGTTTAAGATGACTTCACAAAGTCAAGGCAGGGTAATGAGCTATCCACGACACAAGGGTCAATGGAGAGACTTTTCCTTTGGAAGGAGAGGGAGAGGCAACTTGGATGAGAACTAAAAAGTTCCATCACTTGGGGAAGAAATACTTGACAAAGCAAATAAACAATTAAGTAGTATGAATAAGATTACAATCAAGTAAGCATGCATATCACAATAGGCAAGGATTGATATAAATACAGATGGTTACGACCAAGAATTATATATCTTAACAAAGATGAAAGCATATCTTGACAAAGACAAAAGTACCAATCATGTAAACAAATCACAACTTGAAGGTAAGCATGTCATAGGTTCAAGGTATAACAAATGTAACAACATTTAGGCATTGATGACAATCAAATACGCAAGGACTGATCACAACAGTTAAACTCAAGATCTTAGGAAGAGAACAATAATTCATGGTATCAACCAACGAGAAATGAAATCTCAACATGTTAACAAACATAAAGAAATCAAATACCAATAAATCTCACAAGATAAAATAATCATGGTATGAAAGAAATGCGATCAAGATGTGAGGTGATGACCTAAGAATGAACCGACTAACAAGTGGGCAAATGGCACTTTAAAAACAAACAATTATGGGATTTTAATCCATTAAATGAAACTAGACATCACCATGATCAAATTTCAAAAAGAACGGGTTAAAAATAATGAACAATGAACAAGTTATGAATTTTTTAAGTTTGATTGATTTTATGACAATAAAATAAACAAACACACATAAAAAAGAAAGTGGCACGGGTAGGGATTGAACCCATTCCCTTATGTTTACCAACACAACTCCCTAACCAATAAGCCACTAAACGCGCGCTGGGTGGAAATGGAAGAGAAGAGGAAAATCATTAAACTTGATAAATGAAAATAAAATGCCAAAAAGAGTTGACCCCAAGGATCGAACTCAGGATTGGCAAGTGAAAGGGTGATATGCGCGCAAGTTGATTACCACTGGGGTGGCTATACATCCAAGTATAAAGCCACCCCCATAGATACGTAAGGTAAGCTATGGTGAACATTCTGGGCCAAACACAAACCAATCAAACAAAAAACGTGAAGCAATCAAACTTGATCAAATCTCAACCTTTTTTCATGAAATTTTAGTCAAACATGACTGGTTTTTAATGAGGAATATGATGGTATCCACAAAAATTTGAAATAATGCCTTGAAACTGAAACACGATAGGAGATGCATAATTGGCAAATGAGTTGCAATTTGAAAAACCACATCAGCTATGAGTTCAAACACATCAAAAATGTAATGCACACAAGTCATATATGTCATAACAGAGGTATTGCACATTTAGGGCTCAACCATAAACCAATAGAAATGCAAGTGACACATGAATTGCAGATGATAACATGAAAATGCACCAGACTGTCAAGACAGATGGGAAGGTTCAAATCTCATACACACACAAAACCTAACATTTCTAAACATGTTAATTAATGATGATCTCAAATGCTTATAACTCAAACACAAATGTTTAGGAATAGTATGACACGATATCATTTATGAAACTTTGTAAAATTGGTGAATTTGCTTTCAAAACCAATGAATAAAATGACTTCAAACCAAAATCAAGTTAATGAAAATTAACACAGATAAACAGTTATATCATACACATATCTATGGCTAGTCAAAATGTGATAATGGAAGAGGCAAGAATGATGAGTATAACAGCCAAGCTACAGGCCAGGGCAAAAGTGGCCCTGCTGCACCAGAATTCAAACACAAGGTGGTATGGATGAAACTTCAATTTGAACATATCGGAACCAATGCAACCATGAAGTAAAAACACATAGAATGCAATGAAAGAACAAGAAGATCACAATCAAAATGCCAAACTCAAACTCAAGACACAACTGTCATGCCAAGTAAAATTTGGAGAAAAATGCATGTTTGAAACCAAGTCAAGAATCAGGCATAATTGAATTGAGCAGACCTTGCATACACCCCCAAACATCATATAAAGTGTGTCTACACTTCAAAATTAGCCTCAAACTCAACAAAATTGAAAATCACACATCAGCTGCCTTAACACACATAAAAACTGCATAATTGAAACAAAAACTTGATTGGAACAGATTGAGGTTCAAAGGATACCACACACAAGCCTCAAATATAAGTATGAATGAGTCTATACCTCAAGTTGATCATGAAATTCACATGACAAAGAAATGACTATCAAATTGCAATTGTATCAAACATGGTAGTAAGCTGTCATGACAAAAAAGAAAATCATACACAAAGTTTTTTGATTCATGCACACACAAATCCTAAATACTATTAGAGGTCTAATGCTAAATGAGCTAACCTAAAAAAATTCAAACAGAAAAAAGTGAAGTGTGTGCAGCTGTGGTTACAAGACAGTTTTTTGGCAGCAATGTAGTACAGACTGGTCAAGCTATAAATAAGTGGCCTCATGTTGACAAATATAGCACATATACATCATACATATGACAATGGAGGAGTTTCAACTTAGAAAACAAACATAATGCAAGCAGAAAAGATCTTGGTATATTCATGGCAGATTTTGGTTTGAAAGTGCAATTTGGAAGTGAAATGAAGAAACAGGTAAGAACAGATCAAATAAACATTATACACACATCGAAATCATGAGGAGGGATGAGTTTGTGTTTAAATTTCAAGCATATATCCAACAGGACAGAATTTGGCACATTGTGGTAAGAAAAAGTTGTTTTGAAACATAACAGTGGTACAGCAGGGCAACTTTCAAGTAATGATGCTTTAATGTTAATCCAATGAGACACACACACCATAATCATGTTAAGGGACACTTTCATGCTCACAACTCAGTTCAAATCATCATCAAACAGAAAAAGGCCTATTGAAACTTAAGAAATGCAAAAACAACAACTCAATAAGGTGGTAGGTAAGTTCATGGCAGTTGGGGTGACTTGGTACCACATACAAGTTTCAAACATGATTATGAATGATTCTATGCACATAGATAAAGTAAAGATCAGTTGGATCAGAAAACGGTAGTTAGTAGTATGAATGAGGTTTTGAAAATGCAATTTGGAGTGAGAAACAGTTTTGAGCAAAGCAAGGCAGTTAGGACATACACATACCACATACAACCTCAAAGCAAGTTAGGTGATGTTTCCACATACAAGGATCATACATAAACTGCTCACCACAGGAAATGACATATTGGTTCAGAACGTTTGACAACAAAACTCATGAAATCTCATAACAAGCCTCAATGAACAAATCTCATGCTTTCACATTTTAACAAACTCCAAATGATTATAAGCATAACCAAAACATAACAAGTCAACATTTTGAACACTTGAGACACAATATGGCAAGCATAAACAGTTCAACACAAAACTCATGAAAAATGATAAAGTGAATGACCAAAATATCAAAAGTGTGAAAACAAGAGCCAAGCTAGATTCAAACATGATCTAGGGCAGGGGGATCTCATGAAATAACTTACAAGTCATTCAAATATCATTAATGAACTAAGATTGACAAATCTAGGGCAAGCATACCAACATTTCAATGCTTGGGATCCTTAAGGCTAATATGTAGACAAAATCTTCAAAAGCAAGTTATACATAATATCAAAGTGCAATATTGGTAACACATCATCAACATATCATTCACAAATGAAATACTTTAACAAAAGCAAGTAACATGACCACAAAACATAAGTTCTTGATAAAGAACCAAAATGGGACAGCAATGGCTATATTTCACAACAAGCAACCTCAAAGTTGTAAACATGATAATGAATGAATAATAAAAAGGCTGAGCATCACATACCTCTCTTAGATAAGTATTGAGCAAGCTAAAAAGCTAAGAAACCCATAGATCTTCTTCTTTGGCAAAGATTAAGAGCTTTATTCCTCTTGAAGCAACAAGCTACCTTTCAAGACAGTTGGAGTTGTATACCTCCCAGCTAGTTTTTTTAGAGTTTGGACTGTTGAGATATGATATATATGAGGTGTTAAGAGTGTTGGAATGGTGGGAAATGCCTTAAGTAAGAATTTGGCTTCCAAAGTGCAAGAAAGTCAACATACTAAGGTGTGAAGGTTGGCTTTTAGGAAAATGATGTTTTTGAGTGGTTTGAATGTATGGAAACCTTCTACACAGTGTTTATGGATTGTGTAAATGGTTTTGGGTGGCTTGGAAATGGTAGAACTGAGTTTGAGCAGAGTTTTGCTCAAGACAGTTTTTAGTGACAACTTGAAGTTTTTTGAAAAATGAGATTCTTGAGGAAATGAAAGAGAGTTGAGAGCTATTGTTTCTCTTGGTTTTTAAGAGTGCTCTGGTGTGTCTAACCTCAATGAGAGTGCCTCTATTTATAGTGAAAGCAAGGGTGAGGGAAGATTTGGATTTTCCATATTTGGAGGGAGATTATGAAGTTTTGAAGTGAATCTTGCAAATATCTTTGTGGCAGCTCTTTATAACAGCTCCATGAACCAATGCTGAGCCAAAATCAATTGAGATGGGAAGGATGGGATGGATGAAATGAGGCTAGAAGGTAGGGGACTGCAGCTGCCCAACTTGCTTTGAAAAGTTTCTCTTTCATGGCTTTTAAATGAATATTATAATATCCACTTGCTCCAAGTTGAACAAACTCTCCAATTCTTCATTTTTTCTGGTGTTTGCATCATCCAAGCTTCAAAATATCAGAAAGGAACAAGATCCAATGGTTGAGGGTAGTCCAAGTTATGGAAATCTGAATTTTGAGAAGTCTTGACATAGTGGTTTCAAGTGTTGGCAGCCCTAACTTCCATGGTTCCTAACTTTCTGCTCACACATGCTATTGAGGAGTTCTACAACAATTTAGAAATCCCTCAAGTAGCTCTATAACTTTCATGTTTTGGAGATTTCCAAATTCTAGATGGAACTAGGTTGAAAAACCCTTCCAAGTTGCTGAAAAAATCACTTTAAAAGACTAAATAACTTAGAATTTTTCTAAGTTATTTCCCTTCTTGAAATGAATTTTGTCATAACTCCAAATCTATGCATTTTTTGATCATGGACCACTTTAAGGCTTTTTTAGGACTTGCCAAGAGATTTCCAATGAGCTTTGAACCACTTCATTTGGATGTGTGGTTGAGGAGTTATGGTCTTGCCCCTTTCAAAACCCTAATTCCCAATTTTTGCAATTACTTCTTAACCCTTGATCCAATGGTCATGAAATTTTATGGGAAGGTGTAATATGACATAAGTAACATTTTTTATTCACATCTTGAAGTCAAATTCCTTATTGTTGAAGAGTTGACTTTTTGGTCAACCGTTCGATCAATCGGTGACTACCGAGTCGACTGTTGATGATCCGGATATTCTGAAGAATTGAAACTCTTTGGATAGACTTTACTAAGCCATAGGAGCTTAAAGGCTCATGATCCCACCATTGAAACATTTTTTAAATCAAAAGTCAAACTACAGTTGACTTTTCCTAATCGAAAACCCTAATCGGGTGTCTTGAACTGCACTGTTTCCAATTCCAGGGTGACCACCTCAAATTGAATTCATAATTGACCTAATGTAGTATCCTTGATCTTGTTTATGGTTGAATCAATCCAAAACATTGATTGATCAAACCACTGAAGTCTCGGTTTCGACGGTACGGAACCCTGATTCATTTGCATCTTGTCAAAGATAAACTTGAAATGGGTTAAGGTTAGTTAATCAAATGAATATGATCCTAAAATGATGATGAGGATCTAAGGGGTAAAAATTTAGGGTGCAACAGATGCCCCTATTTAAATATCTTCACTAGATGGAAATGAGAGATGACAATCCTCATAGAACCGCAGTGGAAGGTATTTAAATATAGCAAACAAGAAAATTTGTTCCTTAGATCCGATGGTATGCGAAGGAAAAATGCAAATATGCCATGAACCTAAATGGTGCTTTATGATGCTTGAATGCAAGACAGATGCAGACACAAGAGCAAAGATAAAAGTACGGCAATACAACGAGTAACCACTCACGGGGACCCAACACACTGGGGAAATATTCAAAGCGAAGTAAGCAAGATAGTTCAAACATGACTAAAGGTGTTGTTCAAGGAAATCTTTCACAAAGGGGACACAGATTCCACTAGGGAAGACACATCTTAGCTGGGGAAAAGAGACACAAACCTCACTGGGGATAACCAGATGAGGAAGCCCACCGGGGAAGATGACAAATCTTCACTGGGGAAATGAAAGAATGCAAACCACACTGGGGAAGGGACTCACTGGGGAGAATCTTGTTGGGGAACAAATCCACTGGGGAAACACAAACTTCACTGGGGATAAAGACGGAACAGAGACACGAACCTCACTGGGGATAACTAGATGAGAGATTTCCTATAACAAAGTGTTCAAACGGGATCTTCAGGAAAAGGTTAGAAACAAAACCGGACGTGCCGGGGGAGTTAATATCCACTAGTTCTCCGAGACTCGACTAGGAAAGCAAAAGCTTCAACGGGAAGACTGGTGAGGACCAGAACAACAAATAGTTTCAAGTGGTGCTAGCCTCAACTAGACTTACTGGGGAGGATGGTGATGACCAATCCAATGTTCGGTTCCCAAAAAGTGCTAAATACTACTAGACTTCCTGGGGATATGGTGACGACCAAATCAAAGTTCCAATTACAATTGGGAATTCTAAACAATATTGATAAAACACCGGATTTCCGCTAGGGAAGTTGGTAACAATCAAATTTTGGTACTAATAACGATTAGTTTTCAAGCAATTCCAGCAACTACTGGACTTAGAGGGGACTTGTGATGACCAAATCAGGATATACCAATAACAATTGGTTCTGGATAATGCTAGTAACCGCTAGATTTAACTGGAGAAATTGGTAACGACCGAGTCCAAGGAGACCAATGACTATTGGATTTCCAAAAAGTTTGGTAACGACCAGACCAAGGTGATGATAACAATCTGATTTAAGCAATGCCAATAACTTATTGGACTTAGGCCAACAGGTGACGACCAAATCGGGATGTACCAATAACAATTGGTCCAGGATACTGCTAGTAAACACTAGATTTTCCAAACAACGCTAGTGACCACTAGACTTAGAAAGATTGGTAATAACCGAATCAAAAGGCACCAATAACAATTGGATCTGAATGTAATACTAGTAACTACTAGATTCAAGAAGATTGGTAATAACCAAATCAAAAAGTACCAATAACAACGGGTTCCAGGCGATGCCAATAACTATTGAACTTTTAGGGAATTTTGGTAACAACCAACCCAAGCACCAATGACCATTGGTTTTAAGAGGCAAATACTAGTGACCACTAGATTTTAGCAAAGATTGGTAAAAACCGAATCAAGGGGACTTCAATAACGATTGGTTGGCTTTAATACCAGAATTACTGACAATTGGGTTTGGAAAATTGTTGGTGATGACCAAATCAAGACACCGAACATAATTGGTTCTGAAAAAACGCTAGTTACTACTAGTTTTTTTTCAAAGATTATTGGTGACAACCCCCCCCCCCCCACCTGCGTAAATCGGATACTGCTAGTCACCACTAGCTTCCCAGAGGAGATAGGTAATCCTAAGATGTCAATCTTTGAAGCGAAACTTGCAGCAACAGATTAAAGATAAAGGTAACGACCAAAGGATCTCAAAGGCAACAGCCAAACCAAAACCAAATGCAAGCAAATGCGTATGCTGGTATGATGCTGTATGTAAAATGCAGACCGACCTGCAGGAACAAAGGAAAGAAAAACAAGGAAAACACAGAGGGAACTCGTCACGTTGAGTCTCAAATGCTTCAAGTCAGACGACATTTTCTTCTAGCGTAGATAAAAATATTTTCGGATAGAATCTTCGTAATCCTGTAGAGGAGAAGTCTTGGCTTAAGAGCCGGAATTGCTGTCGGACACATCTAGTTTGGTCAAGGGTGACAACAAACTTTCACAACTTTGAGAACTACGTAGTGTTATCAGATTACCTCTAGAGTTCTTCAATCGTTTCGTCAAATTGTGTTTTCTTTTTAAAACAAGATTTAAGTTTTTCAAAACACTTTGCTTTTCGAAAAATCTTTATTAACGAATAAGTGAAATTGCATAACAAAAACAGAAGATCATAACAATGATTGGCCAAAATCTAATTTCATTGATAGACAAGAACTTTACAAAGGGCAAAGCCTTGGGAAACTTATACATTTGGAAAAAATGGCAAACAGAAAGGGTTACAGAATCCCATAATAATCCGGTTCTTCTAACTACTAGCTCATTTGGTTCGCTGCTTCTGACGAGAATGACAGGTGTTGATCTTTCTTCGGATACCTTGCACAAGACTTTGCCCCAGTGTTCGCCAGCTTTTAATCATTGGGCTTCCATCTTGTTGAAGCAATGGAATCTCCTTTCTAGGTCTTCTGCTTTAGGCATAGTACTTTCTGACTGCATCTGAGTTGATGGGATACTTGAGTTGTTCGCCATCCATGGTCTCAAGAATTAGAGACCCTCCGGAGAAGACATTTTTTACAATGAAGGGGCCATCGTAGTTGGGCATCCACTTGCAGCGCATATCTTTTTGAGTTGGTAGGATTTTTCTGAGCACAAGCTCTCCTTCCCTATACTCTTTGGGACGAACCTTCTTGTTGAACGCTCTTATCATTCTTTGTTGATAGATTTGACTATGACACATGGCCTTCATTCTTTTCTCATCAATGAGATTCAATGAGTCAAACCTTTCTTTTATCCATTCGTCTTCCTCAAGCTCGACCTCTCTCAAGATCTTAAGAGAAGGTATTTTGACTTCAATAGGCAGCACAACATCCATCCCATATACTAAGGAAAAGGGAGTTGCCCCTGTTGAAGTTCGCACTGATGTTCGATATCCATGTAAAGCAAACGGTATCATCTCGTGCCAATCCTTATAGGTTATGACCATCTTCTGCACTATTTTCTTGATATTTTTGTTTGCAGTCTCAACTGCACCATTCATCTTGGGTCTGTAAGGAGAGGAATTGTGATGTTTGATCTTAAAATCGTCACAAAGTTCCTTCATCGTTTTGTTATGATTCGACCCATTATCGGTAATGATCTGGTTAGGAATACCGTATCGAAAGATGATTTCCTTTTTGATGAAGCGAGCAACCACTTGTCTTGTCACGTTCGCATACGACGCTGCTTCCACCCATTTGGTGAAGTAATCAATTGCAACCAGGATGAAGCGATGGCCGTTGGAAACTTTTGGCTCTATTGCCCCAATCATATCTATGCCCCACATGGCAAAAGGCCATGGTGACGTCATCACATTGAGAGGATGTGGAGGGACATGCACTTTATCAGCATAGACTTGACATTTATGACACTTTCGAGCGAAGAGTATCCAGTCTGTCTCCAAAGTTAACCAGAAGTAGCCTGCCCTTAAGATTTTCTTAGCCATAGCGTGACCGTTGGCATGGGTGCCGAATGTTCCCTCGTGTACTTCGGTCATTATGAGACTTGCCTCTTTTTCATCGACACATCAAAGTAAAACCATGTTGTGGTTTCTTTTGTACAAGGTACCATTGCTGATGAAGAATTTAGCCGATAACCTTTGTATGGCTCTTTTGTCAATTCTAGATGCGTCAGCTGGATATTCTTGATTTTGAAGGAAATTCTTGATGTCGTGGAACCACGACTTCTCATCAATTTCATCATCTATTGTCATGACATATGTGTTGCAACCCCAAATTTGCCCAACTTTTCTCTACCTAGCTTATGTTGCATTTCATTTCACATTAGCATTATCATTTGCATTTCATTGACATGTATGCAGGAGATCAAGAGGTATAATTACCAATCAAGCTCTATACAAGACTATGAAGCTAGCTAAGAAGGTTATTCAAGTGTTCAAGGGTTAATATCCTTGTCATAGAAGTTTAAAGAGCCTCAGAGAGGGTGGTTGAAACCAAGAGTGTGTGTCTCCTAACTTGAGAGTTGTGGAAAGCCATCAGATGATTCTGAAGCCATGAAGATAGACTTGAGGTCTTGAGAGAGCTCATGAGAAGTGTTGAGGATCACTTTAAGGCCTAGACAGGTCATTATGCAAGATTAGGAAGCCTCAGCCATGAGTGGTGCAATTAGGGTTTGACTAGGTCAACCCTAAGTCAACTGAGGATTTGAAGAAGGTTGAGACCTAATTCAAGAGCCATGTGATCATGGATTGATACATTGATATGTTCTAAGGATGATTCCAAGTTTAACTCATCATGATTGAAGAGTTTGAGAATTTTCAGGCTAGGGTTTCTAAGACTTGACAGTGTAAAATCCCCTGGCTTGACCCCTGACTTCAAGACTATTTAACTCAAGATAAGATGTTCACCTCATCTTGACCCCAACATGATTATTGTAGGGCATGGTCTCAGCTTTAATTTGAGTACTATAAGTCCTTAATAGGGTTTATAGAACTCAAGTTATGAGCCAGACAAGTTACAAGTCATCTAAGGCATGTGAATTTGGAGCTTGAAAGTTACCCAACTTGCATGACACTTTTCCCCTAGAAGAATGGTTCCTATGAACTTTTGTTCAACATGAATGTTGTTCCTTATCCTCTTAGCTTTCCATAGAGTACTAGAAGTCCATGATTGGATTTGTAGAACTCAAGTTATGGCTTTGACAAGTCAAGGGTATTTTGGGTATTTGGGCATTACAGGTCATTTTGAATCATAGGTCAATTTCACTATCTTGCAAGCTTCAAATGGAGTTTTTTTCAACATGAAAGTTGCTCAAAATGATGTTTTGAGTTTATCAAAGTATCAAGAGTCCATTTATATGGATTGAAACAAGCATTGGTTGAAGAAATTACACAAAAAGACCATTTTAATGAATTAAAAAGGAAAAAAATTCAAAACAATTGGTAATGGAATGTTTTCAACCCAAATTTGTGCTCATTTTGATTGGAATTGATATTATAAATACTTTGGCATCATTACATCTTTGAATTGAGGTTCATAACATGGTCATTTGGAGGATTACTTCATGATGAAGTAACATATCAAATACACCCCTTTGGTTGAAATCAAGGAAGAAAAACTATCCAATTATACTCCACAACTGTCAAGCAAATGAATTGGAGTGAGTTGAAGGAAAAAGCAAGTCAAAATAGTGCAGACCATAATTGAATTTTTGAAGGAAAATTGAAAATGGGAAATCACAAATTGGGCTTTGTTTGGGCCTCCAAAGATGTTAAACATAATATAAATAGGATTTAGATCATTCTCAGAAGCTTCTAGTGGCAAATTCTGTTAAGAATCAGTTGGAGCAAGTTTGTGAAGGAGCTTGGAACTTGATTTTCGGATTTGGAGATTTGGAGAGTTTCAGCAGAAATTGGATTTCAAGAAGTGTTCATCATCATTCATTGGAGTGATCTGCATATTTTGGAAAGGAATTGAGGCCTGAAAGCCCTTGCATGAAGCTCAAAGTCAGGTCCTTACCTCTCAAATTTCCTCTTAATTTACACGCGTTTAGCACCTTAGATCTATGTGGTTAAGTTAGAATTAAGACATAGATGGATTCTGTATAGTTTTTAGGTTGAATCGTGGAAGTTTAGATTAAGAACCTAGGGAGAGAGACGAGTTGATTGATGTAAATAATTTGAGTTTTCATCAAGCTTGGATATCTGGTGATGATCCCGTCGTGAGGTAGGGGATGACCGGCGCTAGGTCGGCCACCGTGTGAAAGTTGCAGAACCACCCTGCTTAGTTTCCCTCCGTTTTGAGTTTGAAAGCTCAGTTTTTATCACAGCCGTTGGATGGCGCTTGAGAGTTGATTTGGTAATCCCATCTGATGGTCATAGCGCGTCCACGTGTGACCTCCCTCCCTTTTAATGAAACGCAAAGTTTCATGAATTGAAACTCTGGGCCTTGTAGTCCGCTGCCATCCACACTCCCCTAGTTAGGCCCACTCAGTTTAACACATAGAAATCCTACTTAATGAACCCCCTGGTAACGTTTCAATGAGAAGAATAATGAGTTGAATTGAAATTCAAATTGGGCCCAGTGCCCACGCGCTTTTCGCACCCCGCCTTATTGGGCCCAGGCGTAATTACACTTGTATTTTCCTGCTGGTTACACCCCTCCCCTTATTTCTTTTTCTTTCTTTTTTCTTTCTTTTTTGTTTTTTTGCATGTTAGATTTAATTCATAAAAAAATAATGAATGCTGTTAATAAATATTGAGAAAATTTGTGGATATGGATTGGGATGTATAGAATTTTATCATGTTTTTTATTTTAATTTTCCATATTTTTTGCAATTAATTTCATATTTTCTATTGTAATATGTTCTTAATGATGGAATAATTGTGTACTGAGTTTGTTGATTTTCTTTCTCACTCATGGCATGGAGTTTGATCTTGAAATTTTATATGTTGGCTGTATACATGTTGATGATGTTGTGTGATTTTTGTTATGATTTTTTAGATGATTTTAATTAGGATTTTTGGGTAGTTGTTTAGGAGTGTTCATTATTGGATCCGTTAGTGTACCCTTGAAGTTTTAGATTTAGTTTGAACCTTTTGACTTAGGTTTAACCCCTGATTTTTCTACCATAGCATGTTGATACATGTAAGATAGTGTAGTATTTTTCTTAGAATTATTAGAAGTGATTTTCTATTAAGTTCTTATTTTACAAATTGGCCTTAGTATAGGTGATCCTAACTAGGTTAAGTGTATAGATTAGGCTTGTAAATGACCTTTAGATGTTTCTAGGTCCCATTTCCTCTCTTGATAGATTGGTAAGTAGATAAATGCATCCTTTAGATTCCTTGAACCTTTAGGATAGATGTCCTTAGAAGGTATCATTTGTGGTTTCTTTAGAAGCTTAAATAGGTGGATGATTCTTCCTATATGGGTAGTTTCCTCTTCAATTTTTCCTTGCTTGATTGGAATCCCCCTTGTGAGCAATGTTTTCTCCTGTGGAGGAATACATTGCACTATCATAAAGGGGTTGAGTCCATGAAAGCTCCCTCTCTAAAGGAAATTGAGTTGGTTGAGTGTCTGTGGCAAGTTCCTGTGGAACTTACCTTGCTTCTCATCTCCATTCTCCTAAATGTTTCTCATTCCTTTCTTTTTAGGAAACTTCTTGGGGTAGCATAGTCCCTCCTGTGGGGGGAATGTTGCACATCTCTTGAAGGAGCCAAACCCCTAGGATACCCCAAAATCTCTTAATTGGTTGAGTGCCTGGGATAAGTTCCTGTGGACCTTACCCTGGCCTCCCAACACCCAATTTCTTTCCTTAGGATAGATGCTTGTGTGATTACTTGTGGATTGAATCCATTATTTGTCATAAGTCCTTCTCCTCATTCATTGATTGAATTGCTTATTGCATTAGGATAGTGCATGATCAGAATAGTTTAAGCTAGGAGCATGACTGCTTAGAGGTTGAGTGAGTCTCCCTCTGCTTGTTTGCATTAAGGGATGAGGTGATCCTCCCCTTGCTTGTGTGTTGTTATTCTTTTTCTAATTAACGTATTTGCATAATAGAGGTTAAGTGAGCTCCCTCTGCTTGTCTGTTTTGGCTGTTTTTCTTTTGCTTGATTGCTAAGAGGTTTAGTGGGTCTCCCTCTGCTTGTATTGCTGCATTGCGTATGCATCTTAAATGTTTATCTGTTTAAGCTGATGCTTTATTTGTTTCCGTTTACCATTGACATGATCCCTTAGGAATCTTACTTCCTTTGATAAGGAAGTGATGATTAGAACTTTAGGTTGAAACCTATGCATGAGAACTTCTAGGAGTTCCCTGTTTCAAACCTCAACCATAGGATGAATCCTTGGCATGACAACACTAGGACTTGATAGTCTCCCCATAGAGTTTGTTCTCTTCCCATCTCCAAACAACAGTAAAAAACGTAATAAAGGCAAGTTAGTACAAGCGTGTTACGAGCCTTAAGCTACTTAGGAAGTGATGATTGAGCGGTCTCCTCTCAATCGTCTAGGGTGTTTAGTATATGTCCTTTGGACGCTATACGACGCATTCGCTCCTAAGTCATAGTCTCTAGTACTGTATAAACTACAGACAACCTTAAAAAACAGTTCTTCCGTAAGAGACAGAAAACAAACTTCAAACCTTTTTGCCCCGTGGGCCCATAATTCAAAGGAAGCTTTTCTGAAGAAAAGAGTGTCGTTAACTCCCAAGGGCCGAGCTGCGTACACCAAACTGCTGGAACTGTCTGTTAACCCTACTCAAAAAATAGATGAATCTAAATCCCCGTAATCTGTATTATCCTGAACTACGTAAGCTCTGATCTCTCATATCTGTTGAGAGTACGTAGGCACAATACTGACGTATTGGCGAGCCACCCCCATCCGTAACCGGTAGTTAGCCGAACTACGTTGACTCTGATTTCTTGATCTCTGATGAGAATACGTAGGCATAAAGCGCGACGCTTTTCCGAGTTATTTTATTTTCTTTTCAAACCGGCCTTGATAGGTAGCTAGTAAACCAACCCGTCAGATAAACACAACAAGCGTGGATCCCATCAAGTACGATGGACGTGAGGGGTGCTAATACCTTCCCCTTGCGTAACCAACTCCCGAATCCAGACATTGGTTGCGACGACCTTGTGTTATACCTTTTCGTCAAGTTTTTCCGATCGTTTCCTTTCCTGTTCTGAGGGATAAATAACGAAAGGTGGAGACTCTTCTGTTTTGTCGGCACCTTATTTTCGCGGTAGCGACAACTGGCGAATCTGCTGGGGAGAGGACATCCCTTGTGCGAGTCAATCCTAGCACTTGCGTGTTTACTTGTTGGGTTGTATTTATTTATCGCATTTTAATTCCCGCATTTTATTTTCAGTATGATATGATTATCTGTGCTGTTGTGGGAGGGGCTCTGATGAGTGATAAGCCAGACCCAGGCTTGAGTATGTACATAGTTTTAGAAGCAGATTGGTGGTGAACCTGCATGTTAGGCATGCACTAGTTCCCACACAATCTGCACTCAGACGAGATTCTCTGAGATGATTTCTATTTCCAGCCCAGTGGGCCGTCGAAAGGATTTCAGATCTAAGGATTGTCGACTCTGGGAACCGATCATTTGTGATTCAGCTGAGTGAGGCCACTTCAAGGGATGATGATGCCACACCTTCTGGGTATCGTATCATCGTTTCTTGAAAGTCTGTGACGCTGATGAGCGCATAGGATGCCGAACCTTTTTCATGATTAGGTCCATACCTGTGAGCAGGGTCGGGTTATTGCAGGAAACCGTAACCTTCAGACAACCTGGTTTTCTTGACAGTAAATCAGTATTGTGGGTTTCAGTACCTTTATTATCAGATTGTGGTATATTCTTGCTGAAGCAAAATTATGACATGTTACTTCACAGCACAGCACAGCACAACACTCTTGATCTCCTGCTGCATCTTGCATTCGCATTCAGATTTTCATATTGCATTGCATCTAACACGTATCTGTGTTGCAGGTGTGCAGTTCTCTCTCGATTCTAGAAATCTTGTCCGTTCTTTGTCCATCATGGAGCCCAATGTGAGAAGAACTTTGGCCTACAAATTCCCTACTCTAGACATTACTACTCTGAGGAGTTTGATTTCTTTGCCTGGTAAGGAAGCGATGAGAGACTTCAGAGGAACCTATGGGAAGCTGCTCAGTGTTGTGTGCAAGCCATCTTGGTACGAATTGAACGGACTCCAGACTCTGCTTCAGTTTTATGATCCACCGTTGCGTTGCTTCACATTTCCAAGCTATGTGCTGGCCCCCACTCTATAAGAGTTTTCTGTCATATTGGAGATACCCATTCTTTCTCAGGTACCCTTTTGGCCTATTGAACAGGAGCCAGATCTGGCTAAGATTGCTACAGCTCTGCATATTGATATTTTTGAGTTGAAAGGAAAGACCGTCAAGAGAAATGGAGCTTGGGGGTTCCCATTACTTTTTCTAGCTGAGAGAGCCCGACACTACGCCAAGAAGGAATGTTGGGTGGCGTTCAAAGATATTTTGGCACTGTGCATATACAGTATCATGTTATTCCCCAATATTCCAGATTTTGTGGATGTGGATGCTCTTCGTATCTTCACCTCAAAGAACCCCATCCTAACCTTGCTCGGAGACGTGTATCATTCAGTACACTACAATAACGAGAATAGAAGAGGTAAAAGTGTATCCTGTTGTGCTTCATTGTTCTACAGATGGTTTGTCACTCATCTACCCAAGGATGGTCCTTTTATAAAGACTGCGGAGACGAAGGAATGGTCTGAGTGACTGATGAGCTTGTCTGCCGAAGACATCGATTGGTTTGATAGAGATCGCCTGGGGAGCAAAATCATCTACAGTTGTGGGAATTTTCCTAATGTCCCTCTTGTGGGTAGGAAGGGTTGTATCAACTACAATCCGTCTATCGCTATCAGGCAATTCGGGTATGCCTTGAGGGTCCCTCCTAAAGACGAAGAGGTACAGGAATCTCTGTACCTCACTGGTGCATTAGATGGGGATGATCTGGTCAGATTCGAACATTCCTGGAATAACGTTCACCGCAAAGGAAAGACCTCGTTGGGAAAGAGCAATAATCAGGCGTATCCTCCTTATGTGGACTGGATTCTTAGCAGAGCAGAAAAAGTGTTGATGCCTTTTCCTCCTTGTTGCACCCTAAAATTTGCTCAACCTTCTTCACTTGGTTTATGTTTCAATTTCATTAGCATTTGCATATAGAGTCATGTACATAGTCTAATCATTTGCATAGCATAGCATAGCAAGTCATCCAACAAGGGCCAAGTACTATTCTCATCTCTATGAGCCTATCAAGAGGTTATTATTCAAATTCAATCTTATCTAAGTCATCAGAAAGAAATTGAAGTCTAAAGAAATCAGTGGATCAAGCAGTGGGTCTCTCTCCTACCTTGAGGGCTTTGGAAGACCATCAGAGAAGTTGTGAGCTGTGGATTGAGCATAGAGGGTATATGGACATCATGGAGGACATAGAGAGTCATTTTGGAAAAGAGGCAAGTCATTGATGTGATCACAAGAGTTGCAGTTGAAGACAGTCAACTAGGGTTTCATCTGGGTCAACCCTGGGTCAACCCTAGGTCAATTGATTGATTGAAAGGCATTAAGGTTTATTTGAGAGATGTGGGGTTCATCATTTTACATGTAGAGAAGTATGTGGTGTTTTGCCAAGAAGAAATCAAGAGAAATCAAGAAGAAGAGGAGTTTCTAAATTAGGGTTTCTGTGTAAAATCCCCTGATTTAGGTCAAACTTCCAAGCAAGATAAGTCAAAATGAAAGCTTCAAATGGATCCTTGGCCAACATTAAACTTGTATAGGATCTCAAGACCTTTAATTTGAGTGGTGGAAGACATCAAGGATATTTATAGAACTCAAGTTATGGTCCTTTCAAGTTACAGGTCATCTGAGGTATCTGAAATTTTGTCTATGAAAGTTACTTGTCTTCCAAGCCACTTTCACCCCTCAAGGAGATTTCAAATGAATTTCTGGTCAACATGAGAGTTGTTCCTCATTGTCTTAGCTTTCTAGAAAGGTGTGGTATGCCTTAATATGATTTGTGGAACTCTACTTATGATCTTGGCAAGCAAAGGGTATTTTGGTCATTTGAGAATTACAGGTCATTTCAAGCCTATGCCCAAAACTCATACAAGGAAGCTTCAAATGAAAAACTTCACAACATAAAACTTGCTCCAAATGACATTTTAAGTCTATAAAAGTGATCATGAAAGTTTGGAAAAGCTCATAGCTCAAGGTTTCAAAATTGGTCATTTAAAAGGGAATTTAATGAATAAAAGTGACCTAAATTTGAGATTTTTCATAACTTGGCCAAATGGGATGAAATTATAGGTCATTTTGATTGGAAAAAATGTTCTAAGAACATTGGCAAAAGTAGATTTTTGAGTTTGGTTCAAAATTTGAAAGTTATGCTAGGTGGCTTACAATGGAAGTAACATATCCAAAATTCAAGGAAAGTGTGCACAAGAAGTTTCTACAAAGTTCTAGTGCTTTCTAATTTCATCTATATATTTAATTGAGAGGCTTAATTCAAGGGTTGGTGATTCATTTTGATCAAAACACATAGTTTCATCTCATTCTTCCATTTTGCAAAACCATTTCAAACTCCATCAAATCTTCATCAATTTCCACAATTCTTGATCCTATCATCATCTACATCATTCATAGATCCAATTTCCATCAAAGATTTGTTTTAATTGAAGAGGAATCGTGTGCTACCAACTTCATCATCCAAAGTGCAAGAAGAAGTGGTTACAAGAATCCAAGAGGTTTGAGCAAGTGATATTGCATACAGAACCAAGGATCAAGCCTGTTGATCAAGTCCCAAGCATTGCAAGCCTTGGATCTAAAGAATTATACCTCTGTTTTCATCATCAAACCAGGTTGGTGTTGTCGCTTGCGCGAAAATAAGGTGCCGGCATGACAGAAGAGTCGCCACCTTTCGTTATTTATCCCTCAGAGCGGGAAAGGAAACGATCGGAAAAACCTGACGAATAAGGGTAAGACAAGGTCGTCGCAACCATTGTCTGGGTTCGGGAGTCGGTTACGCAAGGGGAAGGTATTAGCACCCCTCACGTCCGTCGTACTCGACGGGATCCTCGCTTGTTTGTTTACTTGGACGGGTTGGTTTTATTCTATCTACCTATCAAGGCTGGCTGAAAAAGAAAAGAAAAATGACTCGGCAAAGCGTCGCACTTTATGCCTATGTATTCTCACCAGAGAATGAGAAATCAGAGTCAACGTAGTTCGGCCTACGAAGGGTTATGGGGGAAGGTAGCTCGCCAAGACTTCGCCATCTTGTGCCTACGTACTCTCAACAGGTATGAGAGATCAGAGCTCACGTAGTTCGGGAAACTACGCTTTATTTCCTGTTTACGAAAGAAGTGTTTTTTATTGTGTTTGCGATTTCAACCGCACTAGAGACTATGACCTGAGAGTGAATGCGTCGCATGTCACCCAAAGGGTACCATACTAAACATCCAGACTGTGGAAAAGAAACTCTCCCACAACCCTTTCTCAGGTAGCTTAAGGCTCATAACGTACAAAAGAAATCATTCATGATTACTATATCTTAAACGGTTTTGAGATGAGAAGAGAATAGGCCCAACTAGGAGGGAGACTATCAAGTCCTACTGTTATCATGCCATGGATTCATCCTATGGTTGAGGTTTGAACAGGGAACTCCTAGATGTTGTCATGCATAGGTTTCAACCTAAAAGTCTATCATCAAATCCTCATCAGAGGAAATGAGAGTCCTAAAGGATCATGTCAATGATACACCACAACAGACAAAAGCATCGGCTTTAACAGTAAAATGCATGCAATGCAAGTGAGGGAGGAAATGTGTGTGGGGCTTCAGCCTCCACAAGCTCGTCTCGACCTCAAGCCAGTCATGAAACAACAGTAATCATACTGAAAAATAAAGCAACATGCTATCAAGCACTAAACAGTAAACTGCAATCATACAGATAAAAGAAATGAAATCATGCTATCAAGCAAAATAAACACATGGGCAAGGGAGCTGGGCGCTACCGAATACCCGCAAGCAAAGCCACGCAATAACAATACAAGCAGAGGGAGCAACTCAACCTCTAATGCAATCATGCTCTTAAAAATGAACTTATTCTAGATGGACTTAATCTAATGCAACAGACAAATCAAGCAAAACACACAATACAGAAAAGAAAACAGAAGAAAGCTTCAGCTCCTCCTTCAGGCTTCACCTAATCTTCAGGGATCTTCAAGTATCAACTTGATCTTCATGCTCTTCAAGCTTCAGCTAGAATCTTCAGTGGCTCAAATGCTCCAGCAAACAAGATTCAGTCAACAAGATGAGGTGAGGATGTTACAGTGCTCACTGACTTCCAAAGGATGCCATTGAGGACTTAACATCAAAAGAAAAGCTCTCTCAAAGTTCTACCTCAGAGGGCAAGGTCACTAATTCCTACAAAGGAGAGAGGTGAATACCCATAAGGGACTTTATGTCATAGAGAAGAAAGGAGGTGAATAAGACACTCCTTGTTTATTGAATAAGAGTATTCTATCTAAGGCTCTGCCTATGCACTTATGATCCTATAAACAAAACAACAAAATCTATCTAAACTCCTCTGCAAGGTCTTCAAAGCTTCAATGATGCTCCACAAGGTCTTCAACTCAATCTTCAAAGCTCACACACTCAAAGGAAGAGAAAAATAAGCACAACAATACAAACTATGCCTTTAAGCAACACACATGCTAACCATACATTCAAAAATCAATGAAAAATACTAAAACACCATACAATGTTCTAGCAAAATTCTAGGGGATTCTACACATACTTACCCTTAACCCATATATTCCCCATACACTAATTTGGCCTATAAACCCCAAAACAAAATGGTTCAGATCTACTTATACAACCTAAAACCCTAATTTGAGCACCTAAATGTTAAACAAGCAAACTATATCAAATTTTAATCTACAAATTGAGAATTAAATCCTACATGAACTAGAGTTCAATACCTAACTATGCCAAAAAGAATGGCTCAAAAATCCTAAGGGAAAGTCCTAAAAGAAATTGTACAAAATCAAGTATCAAACTAAACAATTAAAAATACCATTCACAAAAATAATATGCAAAAAAATATTAAAAGAAAAATAAAATGGAATTTTATTTATGGATATTTTTCTAGACAGGTTTATGAATATGTGAAAAAAATAAGAAGTGAAAAATATTAATTTTTGAATTTTATATGGATTTATTAAAATGCAAGAAAATTAAAAGAAATTAAAATAAAATGAAAATATGAGAAAAGGGGAGGGGGTGTCATGAGTAATGCGCCTCAGTTGATATCCCTGATGGGCCAGGAAACTGGGGTGCAAATAGAAATCTTGGTAAGCCCACCTGCGCTCAGAAAATTAACAGAAAAATCAAAGGAAAATAAATGTGGACACGGTGCAAATAGCATCAAAATTTAGTGTATTTTTGGATTGGGCCCATTGGTGGGGTGTGAGTAGCAGTGGTTTTGTTAAGCCCAGGATTTTCCACTTAATTGAACGCAGCGTTTTGATGTTAACATTTCCCTCCGTTTTTGAAATTGAATTGGAGCCGTGCGATCATGCGAAGAAGTCAAAGATCTGGGACCATCCAACGGTGGGAGCTCATCGTCCCCAAACAAACCCTAGGGTTTTCAGAAAACCCTAATCCCATGCTAGAACTTCAACTCAATCGTTCTCAATGATGGCTTGATGAAATCCAGAAATTCCAAAAGCAAAAATGTACTATTGATTACTACGAACACAACCATACCAATAGTCTTCCCTGAAGCCTCTTGTATTGTTCTAACAGAATGCACGAGTGTTAGGGTTCCACCATGGTTCTCTGCTATCAACCTTAACCAAACTCAAATCCAATTATCTAAACTTGTTCCTTAGGTTACCCTTATCACACTACACTATATCATATCCATTAATCCATCTTACACAGCTTATTAACAATCTTGCAAGAATTGGTACCCTGCCACGAAACCTCATGAATCTTCCTCTAATTCTCAGAAAATCTTCCTCTAACCTAGCATGTTGATCTTACACCTAGGATTCTAACAGAATGTACATAATTATGGACCTATAGATCAAGATACCAACCTGTCAAGCTTCAATGGTGGAGGGTGTTAGGGCTTGATCTAGCACTTGAAATCCTCTCCAAATCTTCCTCCAATAATGAACACCTTTCTGTTTGCAAGAGTTGAGGTGGATGAAGCTTGTAGAAGAAGGAATTGAATCTTGTTTGATCTTGAAGAAATCCAACAATGGCACTTTCTCTCTCACTCTCTCCAATGAACACAGCAACTTTCACCAACCTTTCCCTTCACCATGATCCCCTCAATTTATAACCATCCATAGAATCATCTAGAACTTCCTAGAGTGAGCTAGAAAGTAAGGGAAAGTTATGGAATTTCTCCTTTAATGACATGTTGATCATACCATATCTCATGAGTTAGGCCTTGTAAACTTGTGTCAAAATCTCATTGCAAGAGATATTGAGATCATATGTGCAAAAATCAAGCCAAACTTGCCTTGTGTAGAACTTTCCAAGGATGCCTTAAGATACAAGTTACAATTTTTCAAAGCAACCTTCATTTTTGAGCCTCAAATCAAAATTATATTTAAACCAAAGTTTTTAGAATGTTATTTGCAATAAAAATGGTATATTGGATGACCTATTTTGGATTCATAGATCTCCCAAACCAAATTTCAACTTGACTTGAATTAACTTATATGCCTTTTTTAGTTCAAATTTACCAAACTTTGTCATTCCATGCTATGAGCTTTTCCAACAACTCATGACCTTCTTTCTAGGCTTAAAATTCCATTTTGAACAACTTTCATGTTTTTAGTTTTTCCATTTGAGGCTTGGAAATAGGAGATATGGCCTTTGCTTAAAATGACCTATAACTGCCAAATGACCAAAATACCCCTGTCTTGTTCAAACCATAAGTTGAGTTCTACAAATCCTATCAAGGACTTATAGTACTCTCTAGAAAGCTAAGAAGATGCTCTTCAACATTCATGTTGATCAAGAGATCATAGGAATCATCCTACTAGGGCAAAAGTTGTCTGCAAGTTGGGTGACTTTCAAGGACCCAGATTCACACACCTCAGCTGACCTGTAATTTGTCAAAACCATAACTTGAGCTCTGCACATCCTATCAAGGACTTCTACCACTCAAATTAAAGATAAGAACAAGCTCTACAACATTCATGTTGTAGGGAAGATGAGATATCAATCACATCTTGAGCTAAAACTGCCTGGAAGATAGGGATCAAACTAGGGTTTTTTCACTGACAATCCTCAGAAACCCTAACTCAACACTTCTTAAATTCCTCAATCATGATGAGTTGGTGTAGGAATCATCTTTATAACATCTCTATGCATCATTCCATTATCTCACGGCCCTTGGATTAGGTCTCCACCTTCTCCAACTCTTCAGTTGATCTAGAGTTGACCCAGTCAAAACCCTAATTCTACCATTCATGGTTGAATCTTCTGAATTCTTGCATAATGACCTCTCTGGGCTTTATGATGGCTATCAAGACATCTCATAGACTTTCTCAAAGCATCAAGTTCATTCTCAAAGTCTCAGAATCATCTGAGGAGCACTCACAACTCTCAAGCTATGAGGCACATAACTCTAGTTTCAACCAATTCCTCTGAGGATCTCTTGAACTTTCTGATGAAGGTATCAACCTTCAAACACTTAATGAGTAAATAATTGTTGGTCAAATTTTGGGGTGCAACAGCTGCCCCTATTCAAACGGCTTGAACCTGACTGGGTGAGAAGCGAACGGCTCTCAACCAATCAAGGTGCGAGACGGTTGAATACCGGTAAACCCAAAAATTTGCCAATTGCACGAGCACACGATACTCTGCGGGGAACAAACCTTTGAATACTGCAATACTAGCTGCACGACAACTAGCTGGAGAAATACTGATCTGACATCGCCGTCGGAAATAAACGATACATCCAACATCGTCGCTGGAGAACTAAAGAACCTGAATCACCAAAATACCCAACATCGCCGCTGGAGAACGAACCATCCAACATCACCACTGGAGATTTGAATTAACTGACACACCCAACATCGCCGCTGGAAAACTGAGTCTGACATCGCCGTCGATCAACCAAAATACCCCGCATCGCCGCTGGAGAAAATACAGTACTGAACAAAATACCCCGCATCGCCGCTGGAGAACTACATCTGACAAAATACCCCGCATCGCCGCTGGAGAACTAAATCTGTCAAAATACCCCGCATCGCCGCTGGAGAAAATACAATACTGAACAAAATACCCCGCATCGCCGCTGGAGAACTAAATCTGTCAAAATACCCCGCATCGCCGCTGGAGAACTAAAGGATCTGCATCACCTAACATCGCCGTCAGAAGACTGGATCAACTTGACATACCCAACATCGCCGCTGGAAAACTGAATCTGACATCGCCGTCGGAAACAAACATCGCTTTGAGAGACACTTGACATCACCGTCGTACAAACATCATCTCTGCTGGGGGTTTGAAGAGTCTGACATCGCCGTCGAACACAAACCTGATCTGACCTCGCCGTCAAAACAAACATTCAACCTCGCCGTCGAACAAACCTAATCTGACCTCGACGTCAAAGCAAACATCCAACCTCGTCGTCGAACACAAACCTGATCTGACCTGGGGTTCACCCCGGTGAATGGAACAAAAGGTACGTTTGCGTATTTGAAACTATTCCGCTGGGAATGAGAGACTTAACCGAGCACGCTCTGATCTAGGGTTCACCCTCAGAACCATAACGAACCTCGGGATACTACCGCACAATGATCCCACTATAGAACTTCAACGTCATAGCTATATGAAACCCTGGCCCCTGGCCACTTCCAGCTTCAGCTAGAAAAGATCTTCAAGTACTTCTGAAGATAAGCATCCTTGGCCTTCAAGGATGGCAACTCTGCAGGAGGTATCTTCGACTTCAGTCTAAAGAAATGGTCCTTGGCCTTCAAGGATACATGGATCTGCCTTCAGGCAACTCCACCTCTGCTATAGAGTATCCGTGACTTCAGTCAGGGATATACTTCGGCCTTCAGTCTGAAAAATGAATCCTAGGTCATTCATGACCTTTGGGATAACCTTGCCTTCAGGCACCTTCGCTTCAGCTGGAGAAACATCTTCGACTTCAGTCAGAAGAAACGTTGTTCACTTGATCGCGATCAATCATCACCTCATGATAACTGACTTGGTCTCCAGGCCAACACGGATCACTTTGCACACAAAAGCTGTATCTACGAATTTTTGAACTTTGTCTTCAGACAAGCGCTGGTTCATCAACAGGGAACCTTCTGATACCGCCTTCAGGCGTTTACGGAGTCAATCTTCAGATTAGACATCTCTGTTGGAGCAGACATATCACGCTGCTAAGGACTTCAAGAATTATCTTGAACCTGAACTGATAACCATTCCGGAAACTTTTATCCTGCTAGGGATATTCCAGGAATCTTCCTGGGCAACTCTTGCTGGGGACGCTACTGGGGAGCTCAAGAATCATCCTAAGCAAACAACTCGGGAAACTGCGTTGAGGTCTTAAGAATCATCTTAAGCAACCGGCCCTGTTGAGGAATTCAAGAGTCGTTTCGAACTGACTTCGCTGGGGATCTCAAAAATCGTCTTGAGCGAGCGACTGTGGGGATTACACCGGGGTCTTCAAGAATCATCTCAAGAAAGCGACCTCGTTGGGGAGAACGTCAGGAATCATCCTGAGCAACTGGTCTTTTGGTGGAACACCTGTAAAACAAGAATGATAATAACCTAGATCATGCTTATGATGCATATGCTTCGGCGCCATGCCCCACACAGTGGAAATGTTATGCGTTTATGCCAAATGCTATGCAATCATGCACAATGCTATGCAATCATGCACAATGATGCGATCCCGTCAGCAAAATAAATGCCGAAGGGGGAATTCTCCTGTCAAGGAGAAAAACACTACTCAGATAGAGGAATCATCCTGCTGAGGAGAACGTGGACACGCCAATATCAATTGGACTCTGTCTGAGGAGTTGATCTTCCGTTGACTGCTGCAGGGGGAACGAAGCTCTACGAGAACCTGGACCTGCTGATATCCATCGCGAGAATAAACTGCGTGGCCGCCATGGCTACTTTTCTGGGGATAACCACTCTGTGGGGAAACAACTTCAGCTGCTCAACACTCCACTGGGGGAAAACCAATCATGATTTGATCAACTTCCAAGGATTCGGCTCCCTTGGACCTCTGCAAACTCGGCTGAGGAAGGAGAAGTCATTCTGCTTCGCTGGAGAGAGTGCGACTCCGGGGAAATACAGCATCAGCTGTTCAATATCTGCTGGGGAACATCCACCCATGGTCCCAACTGCTTTCAAGGATTCTACTTTCCTGGAGGTTTGTGGACTCAGCCGGGGAGAGAAATCATTCTACTTCACTGGAGAGTACAACTCTGATGAGGAATTTCAATTCCGCTAGGGGAAGAAAGAATCATCTGACTTCGGGGGAGAGTGCAACTCTGCAGGGGAACATAACATCAGCTGTTCCAACACTCTACTGGGGGGAAGAGGGAATCATCCGACTTCAGGAGAGAATACAACTTTGGTGGGGAATCTCAATTCCGCTGGAGACTTCAGTCTGGCACCATCAGTTACTGCATACTTCGGCGTACGAACAACTTCCTACAAGACTTGCACTTGTGACCCGGTGCTGGGGAATACACCTGCTTCGGCGACTTTACTGGGGAAAACACGAGCTTCGGCACCCGAACATTTCTATGAAATCTGCACTTGTGACCCGGTGTTGGGAGAGGATACAAGCTCCGGCGAGCGACTCAGCTGAGAAAATGACATTCCTTCAAGGTGCGTCTGCTCGGGGAAGAGAATCATCTCTGCATGGGGAGACATATCAATGCTCACTATTCTGCGTTCGGATTCTGCGGAGGAGAGACTACTGAAATCTGCCGGAGAAGGAGGACTTGCCCTGCTTCGGGGACGCGCACGGCACATCTTCTGGAAGGCGCTATACCTGTAACAACACAAACAAACAGACAAGATACCTTCCTCAAAGGGGCCTATCAAGGTTATTGACCCATGACAATATTCAGGTAATTAATTGTTTCAACAACCAATGGGCCTAGGCCCGTAAGTTTATGTATGCGCATTTTATCAAAAAACATCGGCGTTTTCATTCGCAAGATAAATGCTAAATGGGTAAGCAGAATTTCTGAATAATATGCATTTTATTGATGATGAACCCCTGAACGGGCAAAAAATGTTTTACAATAGAGGCAAGCTCCTGGAATGAGGAAGCCGCGCAAAAATAAAACATAAATATATACAAATGTAGGCAACAAGGCGTAGACGCACACCATGAGTTGATCCCTCTAAGACCCACTCGACTCCGATACTTCTCCGACGCTTCAGCTTCGGAAGAGATTGATTCAGATAAACGGCCCTCAGGCCCTCCAAACCACTAAACAATGAAAGTCCATACGCGGAACGCAGTCATTTGCTTATTCAAATCCCTAACTTTTGCGTGAACCGCCCTTTACGGGTTTTCAGTTCACCGGGATACCCTTTTTTGCCGAAGCCGCCCAGTGTAGGTTTTCGACTTCGCGGGTGTACATTTTTTCGATATATCCCTAATTTTTTCCCGAACCTTTTATTCTGTTTTTGGTTCGCCGGGATGCCCCTTTTTTGCCTGGACTCTTTCTTTTTTGTCCAGCGGGTCTCTTTCAAGCAAAGTATTTTTTAACTGCGTCCGCATTCACCGGGGATGCAAAATCTTCAGCATCCATTGTGGATAACAACAAAGCTCCTCCCGAGAAGACCTTGCTGACGACATACGGCCCTTCGTAATTCGGAGTCCACTTGCCCCGGTGATCAGAGTGTGGCGGAAGAATCTTCTTCAGGACGAGATCACCCGTCTGAAAGCTTCTAGGACGCACCTTCTTGTCATAAGCTTTCTTCATTCGGCTTTGGTACAGGCGACCAAATGCAATCGATGCTAACCTCTTCTCGTCCATCAGGCTGAGTTGGTTCAAACGATTTGTAATCCATTCTGCCTCGTCGAGTTTCACATCGACCAAAACTCGCAAAGAGGGAATCTCCACTTCTAACGGTAGGACAACTTCCATACCGTACACCAAGGAGAAAGGAGTTGCCCCGGTCGACGTACGCACCATCGTACGGTAACTGTGCAAGGCAAACGGCAACATATTGTGCCAATCTTTGTACGTCACAACCATCTTCTGAACAATCTTCTTGATGTTCTTGTTGGCCGCTTCAACAGCGCCATTCATCTTCGGCCGGTAAGGAGATGAGTTGTGGTGTTCAATCTTGAAGCTCTGGCACAACTCCTTCATCATCTTGTTATTCAAATTCGAACCATTATCAGTAATGATCCGCTCGGGAATTCCATAGCGACAGATGATGTCCCTCTTTATGAATTTAGCTACCACTTGCTTGGTCACATTAGCGTACGAGGCTGCCTCCACCCATTTGGTGAAGTAGTCGATGGCTACCAAAATGAAACGATGACCATTGGATGCAGTAGGCTCGATCTTGCCTATCATGTTGATGCCCCACATGGAGAACGGCCAAGGGGAGGACATGACATTTAATGGGCATGGCGGCACATGAACCCTATCAGCATAAATCTGGCATTTGTGACATTTCTTCGCGAATCTGAAGCAATCCGACTCCATAGTCAGCCAGTAATACCCTGCTCTCAGGATCTTTCTCGTCATGGCGTGCCCGCCGGCGTGCGTACCAAATGTGCCCTCATGGACTTCTTCCATGAGCATAGTTGCCTCTTTCTCATCTACACATATGAGTAGCACGAGATCGTGGTTTCTCTTATACAGCACTCCATCAGGATTGAGATAAAAGTTTCCAGACAGCCTCCTCAGAGTCTTCTTATCCTGGGTTGACGCACCTGCAGGATACTCCTTAGTCATAAGGAAGGTCTGGATGTCGTGAAACCATGGCTTGCCGTCAGCGGCATCCTCGATTGCAAAGACAAATGCCGGTCTATCAAGACGCGAAAGTACAATTCTTGGAGCCTCATTCCAATAATTGACTTTATACATTGAAGCCAACGTGGCTAAGGCATCAGCCATCTGGTTTTCAGCCCTGGGTACATGATGAAGTTCCACTCGATCGAAGAATGGAAGCAGCCTCCTGGCATAGTTCATGTACGGCACTAAATTCGCTTGACGAGTTTCCCACTCCCCTTTAATCTGATTGATTACAAGCGCTGAGTCACCATATACGTCTAGATTCTTGATTCTCAAATCAATTGCCTCTTCTAGACCCATAATACATGCTTCATACTCGGCTTCATTGTTGGTAACTGGAAACGTCAGTCTCGCAGTAAACGGGATGTGGGATCCGTGAGGAGTCGTGATGATAGCCCCGATACCACTCCCATAGGAATTAACCGCTCCGTCGAATATCAACTTCCACTGAGACTTCCTATCTGGCCCCTCATCGGGCAACGGCTCATCGCAATCCTTTACTTTGAGAAACATAATATCCTCGTCAGGGAATTCGAACTTCATCGGCTGGTAGTCTTCGATTGGTTGTTCGGCAAGGTAATCAGACAATACGCTTCCTTTAATGGCTTTCTGAGAGACGTACTGAATATCATATTCCGTTAACACCATTTGCCATCTGGCAATCCTTCCCGAAAGAGCCTGCTTCTCGAAGACGTACTTGATCGGATCCATCTTCGAAATTAGCATAGTGGTGTGGTTGAGCATATACTGTCGTAGACGTTTGGCGGCCCAAGCTAATGCACAACACGTCTTCTCCAGCATCGAGTATCGAGATTCACACTCAGTGAACTTTTTACTCAAATAATAAATGGCATGCTCCTTTCTGCCCGTCTCGTCGTGTTGACCGAGAACACACCCCATACTATTCTCCAGAACCGTCAGGTATATGATTAATGGTCGTCCAGCCACTGGGGGTATCAAGATTGGAGGTTCTTGAAGATACTGCTTTATTTTGTCGAATGCCTTCTGGAAATCCTCATTCCAAGTAATCGCCTGATCTTTCTTCAAAAGCTTGAACATCGGTTCACAAGTGGCCGTGAGCTGAGAGATAAACCTTACAATGTAGTTTATTCGGCCCAAGAAACCATGAACTTCTCTTTCTGTTTTCGGCGCTGGCATTTCTTGGATAGCTTTTATTTTTGCAGGATCAACTTCAATCCCTCGTTCACTAACGATAAACCCCAATAACTTTCCGGACCGCACTCCGAAAGTGCACTTGTTAGGATTCAGCCTCAGCCTGAATTTCCTAAGCCTCTCAAAAAGCTTCAATAAGTTGACCAGATGCTCTTCCTCCGTTTAGGATTTTGCAATCATGTCATCAACATAGACCTCGATCTCATGATGAATCATATCATGAAACAAAGTTACCATTGCTCGCTGGTAAGTGGCCCCTGCGTTCTTCAGACCGAAGGGCATTACCTTATAGCAGAATGTTCCCCAGGGGGTGATAAACGTCGTTTTCTCCATGTCCTCCGGTGCCATCTTAATCTGATTGTAACCGGAGAAGCCATCCATGAACGAAAACACGGAAAACTGGGCTGTGTTGTCGACAACACATCGATATGAGGCAACGGGAAATCATCCTTAGGGCTCGCCCTATTCAAATCTCGATAATCGATGCACATGCGTACCTTACCGTCCTTCTTCGGTACAGGCACTATGTTGGCGACCCACGGAGGGTAAGTGGTAACGGCTAGAAATCCTGCGTCCAACTGCTTTTGGACTTCCTCTTTGATTTTTACAGCCATGTCTGGTCTCGTCCTCCTAAGCTTCTGCTTGACTGGAGGGCAATCTTCTCGCAACGGCAAGCGATGAACCACGATGTCAGTGTCAAGTCCGGGCATATCTTCGTATGACCAAGCAAAGATGTCACTATACTCTCGAAGCATCTCGACCAGTCTATGCTTGACATCAACCTGCAGCGCAGCCCCTACTCTGACATTTCTGACGAGCTCTTTAGAACCCAGGTTTACGATCTCAATATCTTCCTCGTGAGGCAGAATAACCTTTTCCTCTTGTCTCAACAAGCGGGCCAACTCTTCCGGAAGGTCTTCGTCTTCATCAATCTCATCCTCGGCTTGATAGATCGGGCAATCGAAGTCGTAGTGAGCCGTAGAGGGTCCAGAGTCGATGTCGTCTGTTATGTGGATCCTGCAATAACAAGGGTTAAGTTTAAAGCAAGAATATGCAGGTTAGCACAAACCTCGTTGCCATTTTACTGTTTTTCGAAATAAACATAAAACAGGAATAACAGAGAACACAATATTTGAATACGAAGAAAACGCCTTTTTATTTATTAACAAAATGTATGTACATAATCCAACAAGGCCCTGACAATAAAACCACTATGCCTCGGGCAGGATATAGGGTTGTACAAAGATTGTAAAAAGCAAATCATTACTCTTTACTTGTCAGCTGGATAATCTCCTTGATGGTCCAATTGTTGAGGCGCTCGCCCGGCTTGCTCGGCTGAATCCAGGCGTCAAGATCACAATCACTATCCCCGCTGTCCTCAGACGCTGCGTTGATGCTCTCGAAAATCACTCCGCCCTTGGTGAATAGGATCGGCCCTTTCCCGCGAGACGAACTGCTAGAAGAAGAAGATGAAGCTTCAGCTTCAGGAGAGTACCCCAATCCAAACTTATCCTGCTTGATTGGTATATCCAAAACATGCCCCCAGCCTGGGGTGGAACCGACTTCAACGACGGCCCGAGCTTCTTTAAACGAGGAGAGATTCACCTCTTGCTTCTCTACGACGACGGGAGCTACCTCCTTCACCCTGACGGTTTTGAATGCTTGGCAGAGAGTTTCATGGATCTCGCCATCCATCTCAACATATTTAAAGGATGACAAGTGACTCACCATAATGTCCTCCTCATCACAGACGGTTACTATACTGCCCCCGACAGCATATTTAAGCTTTTGATGCAGCGTGGACGTCACGGCACCAGCAGCATGGATCCATGGCCGACCTAAGAGGCAACTGTAGGCAGGCATGATATCCATGATATAGAAAACCGTATTGAACGTCTCTAGACCAACTTGAATTGGCAGGGTCAACTCTCCGAAGACGTGGCGCTTAGTCCCATCAAAGGCTTTTACCACCAGGTCACTGGGCGTGCAAAGCAACCCACGGGTATCCAACTTCATCAGTGCCTTCTTCGGAAGCACGTTAAGTGACGAACCCGTATCTACCAGGACATGCGACATAATAGTGCCTCTGCACTCGATCGAGACGTGCAGGGCGCTGTTGTGATCTCTTCCTTTAGGAGTCAGCTCTAGGTCTGTAAATCCCAGCCCATTACCAGCATTAACATGGGCCACCACCTCTTCCAACTGATTTACTGATATCTCCTGCGGCATGTAGGCAGCGTTTAATACCTTCAGTAACGCGTTGCGGTGGGCTTCAGAACACAACAACAAGTTAAGAATAGAGATCTTTGACGGAGTCTGATGAAGATGATCTACAATCTTGTAGTCGCTCTTCTTGATTAATCACATGAACTCTTCAGCATCTTTAACCAACAAGTCCTTCTCTGCCCCAGAATGGATCTCTTCGACAACTTTGCCTTTACCCTTATCTACAGCGTCAGCTCGGACCACTTTCTCTGCTGTAACCTCTGCTGGCGCAAACACTCTACCACTTCGAGTAATGCCACTGACTCCGGTAAGATTCTGCACAGTCGATCCGAACGGCTCAAGCTCTATCTTCTGACCATTGCAGTAGACTTCGGCGCCGTAATGCCAGGGAACGGCGTTAGTGCTTTCGAGTGGGATTGACCCGGCCCTGGTGATAGTAATAGTAGGCGGTCGGGGCGCAGAAATAGTAATAGGGTGACGAGGAATAGTGATGGTAGCAACTTCATCTGCCTGCTTCAACACGACTTCCCCTGATGCACTTTCAACGCTCCGGCTGAACTGCAAAATACCCTCGGACATCAGACTTTGGATACCTTCGATCAGCTGCTCACACCCATCAGGAAGTGTAGCACAAGCCATACATAACTCTCCGCATCCAGGGAAAAAGCCCTTCTTCAGCAACTTAGCCTTGACAAAACTAAGCGGCGTTTTCAAGTCTTTGACATCAGTCAGCAAGTCCGCACTCTCCTCAGTGATAACGACATTCACTCCGCCCCCCTTATGATGAGGCATAGGGTTTTTGGTAACGTTGGGCACACTATCAGAAAAGTTAATAACCTTGGCGTCCACCAAGTCCTGCACTTTGTGTTTAAAAGCTTTACAATTCTCAATCGTATGGCCTGGTGCCCCAGTATGGAAATCACAAGTAGCATTGGCGTCATACCCCGGCGGTGGTGCCCCTGTTAAGGGAGCCATTGTCCTCTTTTGCACTAACTGAAGCTGAAGCAACGTTTGCAGAAGCTGTGCATACGACATAGGTGGAGTTTCAAAATGACGATTTGTCATAGGAGCCCGATTCTGATATCTTCTATACCCCTGCTGATTCTGCTGCTGGGGCTGCTGTTGCTGCTGCTGCGGCTGCGGTGGAGCAGCTGGGATATTTATGCTAGCAATCTGAGGCTGAGGGCCCTTGCCCTTTCTCCGAGCATTAGTGACAGCACTTGCATCTCCCTCTCGACGCTTGCCAGCGTAGGGTTTCTTACTACCTCCTCCAGCTGAGGATGATTCGCCCTGAATTTTCCCGATCTTTATACCGTTCTCAACATGCTCACCCATAGTGATGAGAGCCGAGAATGTCCCAGTCATGCCACTGACCAGCTTTTCGTAGTAGATTCCAGGAAGGGTGGCCACGAACATTTGCACTAGCTCCCGCTCAACCATCGGCGGTTGAACCCGAGCAGCCAATTCACGCCACCGCTGGGCGTACTCTTTAAAGCTTTCATTGTTCCGCTGTGAGAGATTCTGAAGCTGAACCCGGTTGGGAGCCAAATCACTATTGTATTGATAGTGGAGGACGAACGCTTCAGCGAGATCTTTCCAGGTGCGCACAGTAGCAGGCTCCAAACCCATATACCATTCGAGTGATGGACCAGAAAGACTATCCTGAAAGAAGTGCATCAGCAACTTCTCATCGTCAGAATAGGCGGACATCTTTCTATAATAAGATCGGAGGTGGACACGGGGGCAAGTAGTACCCTTATACTTCTCAAAGGTAGGCACCTTGAACTTATGAGGTACCTTGAAGTCAGCAATCAACCCGAGCTTGGACATGTCAACGCCCAATGTGTTCTGATTTTCAATGTCTCTCATCTTGTCTTCCAGCGCTTTGAACCTGAGTCGAGCTTCAGCATTCAACTCTGCCTCTACACCTCTCTGAGAGAATACGTCATCCTGATGGTCCTCTAGCCACGGTTGAGGCACCAACAGATTTCCGACACCAGCATTACCGTTGACCGGCCCTATGTTAACATTGGCTCCCAGACTACCATTGCCGACGCCTGCCGCGTTGAGTCCGAGATTGGTCATCAGATTGCCGTTAGCATTGCCGTTGCCCCCGGCAACAGGAACAACGTTTTGTGGAGCATCCACCGGAGGAGGAGTGGGCACAGCCCCTCCGTGAAGTATGCCATTACTGTCAACCCTGGAGATCAGAGGTTGAACCAAAGTGCGAAGCTGGTCCAGACCATTAGCGACCACCTGCATCAGTTCCATGAAACGATTCATCCGTTCACGGAGCTCTTGAACATCTGACTGCACCTGGTCCATTATCCTTGTCTGATTAGCGCGAGTTGAGTAGCGGTGGATGAGTCTTTGATCAATCCTGGAGACCGGAGACAGCTCGGAACCTGAAAAACCTGTCAACAATAAAGGTTAGGGAAAGCAATAAGATATACACCATGCAAATATGCTTCATGCAAATGCATGCGTGTGTCTGTGTGCGTGGGAGGTTTTCCCCCGATCCTAGTGCCTTAGTGACGGTGCTGATAATAATAAGAGGAAGAAGAAATCCGAGCCCAATCATGGAAACATCAATCTCATATATATATGGAAAGGCCTGTCAAGGCAGTACACAATATCAGCGAGTACAAACAGATCAACAACATGACCTCAGCCAACAAGTCTGGTGATGGTCAGCATACATCAAAGATCAAAACAACAGGAATACAACTAGTCAAGTATGGCCACGGGCACGATACTCTGCTAATAACTCCTTCGTCTCCGGGTGATCGGGCAAAGTGAGCAACCCCTCGACGAGTAGTTCCCTCTGCCTGATGGTATGCTGGAGCCCCTGAACTGAACTCTCCCAAGCTCCTTCGCCAAAGCAATCCTCCAGCTTCCGCTTCTTAGACTCAAACATCAGCTTATGCTCCTTCAGGTTAGCAAGAGCTTTGTTGAGACGGGCTTCAGCGGCGTATCTGCGGGCGGTCTCTTCATCAAACCTCCGCTCACTGTCCTTGACTTCGGTTTCCAGCTTAGAAATCTGCAGCATTAGTTTATCCTCTCGCTCCTTCCTGGTGGCCATGGAGGTCTTCCAATGCTGATCGAACTTAGATATCCTCCGATATGCTTCTTCCAGATGCTGCTTCTTCGTAGCTAGCACATCATTAGCAGCCCTGAAGTCTTGACCTAAGCGTTCCCGATCAGCAATCTGCTTTGCCAAGTCTGCACCCAGTTGATTTACCGACTCTGTTTGCTTTTTGAGAGCATGTACGGCTTCATTCCGTTCACTTCGAAGCTGAGCTAACTCCTTCTCTAATTCTGCATTTGCCCGCTTCAGTTCATCTCGCTCAGCCAATACCCGGTTGTGCCGATGAATGGATACAGTGGTAGGCTCTTCAACTGGTGGAGGACTCTCTGGTCTGATGTGAGGGAATGGCATCCCTATAGCGCTGGCTCTGGCTCTGATCCAAGCTGAATAAGGAGGGTAGGCTTGGCTGTTGCTCTTTCCCAACAACGGCTTTCCTCTCGTGCTGATATTGTTCCACGCATGCTGCAACTTGGACAACAAATCCCCCTCTAGAGTACCCGTGAGGTACAGAGATTCCTGTACCTCCTTCGGTGGAGTCCTCAAAGCATATGCGAACTGACGAACTAGCAATGATGGATTGTAGTTGATGCAACCCTTCCTACCTATCAGAGGTACGTTAGGAAACCCACTACAACTGAAGATCACCTCGGTGCCTAACCTGTCTCTGTCAACGAACCAATCAATATCTTCTGCCGACAAACTCATCAGACGCTCAGGCCACTCAGCGGTGGCTGCAGACAAGACGGAAGAACCCCTCTTGGGCAAATGACTATCAAACCACTTGTACAACAACGGTACGCAGCATGAGACATTCTTCCCTCTCTGGTTCTCGTTCTTGTAATGTACTGAATGGTAGACGTCTCCGATCAGAGTGGGGACTGGATTCCCTGAGGCGAAGATGTGGAACGCATCAAAGTCCACGAAATCAGGCATGCTGGGGAACAGGATAATGCCATATATGCATAAAGCAAGGATGGCGTTGAATGCGTCCCAACATTTGTCCTTAGCACACTGCTGAGCCTTAGCTATCAGAAACTGCAGAGAGAACCCTGGAACCTTGTTCCAACTCGTCACCACTAACTCATAAGCGCTCAAATGGAGTGAAGAAGCTAAACCAGCCATATCAGGCTCAACATCCATGTGGACAAAAGGCATTTGCCTTTTGATAGGCACACCCAGCATATCGGCATACTCTTCCAATGTCGGCGCGAGAATGAAGTCACGAAAAGTGAAACACCTCAAGGGAGGGTCATAAAACTGCAGAAGAGCATGTAACCCATTCAACTCGGACGTGGAAGGTTTGCAAACCAGACTAAGCAACCTGCCGTAAGACTTTCTGAACCTATCCTTCACAGAATCCCCTGCCAGGGCTATCAAACCAGTCAGCTTCGACACGTCGGGGGTCGGGAACTTGTACGCAACAGTCTTCCTGAGGGAGGCCATAATAACAGCAGAAGGCGAGAAATCCGGGATCGGGGAAACGGTACCTGCAACACAGACACACGTTAATGGAATGCAGATGAATGCACAAACTAATGCAAAATGCAGGCATGCAATAATATATCCGGATAGCTGCTATGGAGATTCTGTATCAACAGTCGCTGATGAGAAGGAAACCCCGGTGTAAGACCACTAATCTGATCTGCTGAGAATAACCATCTGATAGGACCGAGATCAGAATTCTGCTCTGACAAGAATAAGTGCCCGATAATAAGGACCCCGGGTGCAAGATCAAGGAACATCTGTTGATGAAGTCTTCAGACCCCAAATCAAAAATTTGCCCTATCAAGAACAAACACACAGATGCTGATGAAATCTCCAGACCCCACTCAAAATCTGCCCTATCCAGAACAAACCACTGATGATAATACACTGATCAAAGCCTGCTCTATCAAGAACAGACATACACCCGATGATAAGATCCTCTGATCAAACCCTTGCTCTATCAAGAGCAAACATATCTGCAACTGAGAACCCTGATACCAACATAACTGATTCACCGTCAAGAAAACCAGGTAGTCTGGAGGTTTAAGTTTCCTGCAATAAACCCAGTCCCGCTCACAGGTATGGACCTAGACTGACTCAAGGTACGGCATCCTATGCGTTCATTAGCGTCACAGACTTTCAAAACTGACGATACAATTCCCAGAAGGAGTGGCATCATCAAGCTTTGAAGAGGCCTCACTTAGCTGAATCACAAATGATCGGTCCCCAGAGTCGACAATCCACCAAACCAGCAACCATCTCAACCCAAAGGGTTGAAAGTGAAGCCAACCGGATGAACCTCGTCTGAGCATGGATTTCATGAGACACTAGTGCCTGCAAAGCAAGCACGCGCCCACTAATTTCCACTCTAAGTCTATGGTGCACTCAAGCCTGGGTCTGGCTTCTCACTCATCAGAACTCCCATCCCACAACAGCACAAATAATCATATTATACTGGAAATAAAATGCGGGAAATAAAGTGCAAGAAGTAAAAATGCGATAAATAAACGCAACCCAACAAGTAAACACACAAACGGTAGGCTTGACTCGCAGGGAACCGTTGGAGTCCCCAGCAAAGTCGCCAGCTGTCGCTTGCGCGAAAATAAGGTGCCGGCATGACAGAAGAGTCGCCACCTTTCGTTATTTATCCCTCAGAGCGGGAAAGGAAACGATCGGAAAAACCTGACGAATAAGGGTAAGACAAGGTCGTCGCAACCATTGTCTGGGTTCGGGAGTCGGTTACGCAAGGGGAAGGTATTAGCACCCCTCACGTCCGTCGTACTCGACGGGATCCTCGCTTGTTTGTTTACTTGGACGGGTTGGTTTTATTCTATCTACCTATCAAGGCTGGCTGAAAAAGAAAAGAAAAATGACTCGGCAAAGCGTCACACTTTATGCCTGCGTATTCTCACCAGAGAATGAGAAATCAGAGTCAACGTAGTTCGGCCTACGAAGGGTTATGGGGGAAGGTAGCTCGCCAAGACTTCGCCATCTTGTGCCTACGTACTCTCAACAGGTATGAGAGATCAGAGCTCACGTAGTTCGGGAAACTACGCTTTATTTCCTGTTTACGAATGTGTTTGCGATTTCAACCGCACTAGAGACTATGACCTGAGAGTGAATGCGTCGCATGTCACCCAAAGGGTACCATACTAAACATCCAGACTGTGGAAAAGAAACTCTCCCACAACCCTTTCTCAGGTAGCTTAAGGCTTGTAACGTACGAAAGAAATCATTCATGATTACTATATCTTAAATTGTTTTGAGATGAGAAGAGAACAGGCCCAACTAGGAGGGATACTATCAAGTCCTACTGTTATCATGCCATGGATTCATCCTATGGTTGAGGTTTGAACAGGGAACTCCTAGATGTTGTCATGCATAGGTTTCAACCTAAAAGTCTATCATCAAATCCTCATCAGAGGAAATGAGAGTCCTAAAGGATCATGTCAATGATACACCACAACAGACAAAAGCATCAGCTTTAACAGTAAAATGCATGCAATGCAAGTGAGGGAGGAAATGTGTGTGGGGCTTCAGCCTCCACAAGCTCGTCTCGACCTCAAGCCAGTCATGAAACAACAGTAGTCATACTGAAAAATAAAGCAACATGCTATCAAGCACTAAACAGTAAACTGCAATCATACAGATAAAAGAAATGAAATCATGCTATCAAGCAAAATAAACACATGGGCAAGGGAGCTGGGCGCTACCGAATACCCGCAAGCAAAGCCACGCAATAACAATACAAGCAGAGGGAGCAACTCAACCTCTAATGCAATCATGCTCTTAAACTGAACTTATTCTAGATGTACTTAATCTAATGCAACAGACAAATCAAGCAAAACACACAATACAGAAAAGAAAACAGAAGAAAGCTTCAGCTCCTCCTTCAGGCTTCACCTAATCTTCAGGGATCTTCAAGTATCAACTTGATCTTCATGCTCTTCAAGCTTCAGCTAGAATCTTCAGTGGCTCAAATGCTCCAGCAAACAAGATTCAGTCAACAAGATGAGGTGAGGATGTTACAGTGCTCACTGACTTCCAAAGGATGCCATTGAGGACTTAACATCAAAAGAAAAGCTCTCTCAAAGTTCTACCTCAGAGGGCAAGGTCACTAATTCCTCCAAAGGAGAGAGGTGAATACCCATAAGGGACTTTATGTCATAGAGAAGAAAGGAGGTGAATAAGACACTCCTTGTTTATTGAATAAGAGTATTCTATCTAAGGCTCTGCCTATGCACTTATGATCCTATAAACAAAACAACAAAAGCTAGATAAACTCCTCTGCAAGGTCTTCAAAGCTTCAATGATGCTCCACAAGGTCTTCAACTCAATCTTCAAAGCTCACACACTCAAAGGAAGAGAAAAATAAGCACAACAATACAAACTATGCCTTTAAGCAACACACATGCTAACCATACATTCAAAAATCAATGAAAAATACTAAAACACCATACAATGTTCTAGCAACATTCTAGGGGATTCTACACATACTTACCCTTAACCCATATATTCCCCATACACTAATTTGGCCTATAAACCCCAAAACAAAATGGTTCAAATCTACTTATACAACCTAAAACCCTAATTTGAGCACCTAAATGTTAAACAAGCAAACTATATCAAATTTTAATCTACAAATTGAGAATTAAATCCTACATGAACTAGAGTTCAATACCTAACTATGCCAAAAAGAATGGCTCAAAAATCCTAAGGGAAAGTCCTAAAAGAAATTGTACAAAATCAAGTATCAAACTAAACAATTAAAAATACCATTCACAAAAATAATATGCAAAAAAATATTAAAAGAAAAATAAAATGGAATTTTATTTATGGATATTTTTCTAGACAGGTTTATGAATATGTGAAAAAAATAAGAAGTGAAAAATATTAATTTTTGAATTTTATATGGATTTATTAAAATGCAAGAAAATTAAAAGAAATTAAAATAAAATGAAAATATGAGAAAAGGGGAGGGGGTGTCATGAGTAATGCGCCTCAGTTGATATCCCTGATGGGCCAGGAAACTGGGGTGCAAATAGAAATCTTGGTAAGCCCACCTGCGCTCAGAAAATTAACAGAAAAATCAAAGGAAAATAAATGTGGACACGGTGCAAATAGCATCAAAATTTAGTGTATTTTTGGATTGGGCCCATTGGTGGGGTGTGAGTAGCAGTGGTTTTGTTAAGCCCAGGATTTTCCACTTAATTGAACGCAGCGTTTTGATGTTAACATTTCCCTCCGTTTTTGAAATTGAATTGGAGCCGTGCGATCATGCGAAGAAGTCAAAGATCTGGGACCATCCAACGGTGGGAGCTCATCGTCCCCAAACAAACCCTAGGGTTTTCAGAAAACCCTAATCCCATGCTAGAACTTCAACTCAATCGTTCTCAATGATGGCTTGATGAAATCCAGAAATTCCAAAAGCAAAAATGTACTATTGATTACTACGAACACAACCATACCAATAGTCTTCCCTGAAGCCTCTTGTATTGTTCTAACAGAATGCACGAGTGTTAGGGTTCCACCATGGTTCTCTGCTATCAACCTTAACCAAACTCAAATCCAATGATCTAAACTTGTTCCTTAGGTTACCCTTATCACACTACACTATATCATATCCATTAATCCATCTTACACAGCTTATTAACAATCTTGCAAGAATTGGTACCCTGCCACGAAACCTCATGAATCTTCCTCTAATTCTCAGAAAATCTTCCTCTAACCTAGCATGTTGATCTTACACCTAGGATTCTAACAGAATGTACATAATTATGGACCTATAGATCAAGATACCAACCTGTCAAGCTTCAATGGTGGAGGGTGTTAGGGCTTGATCTAGCACTTGAAATCCTCTCCAAATCTTCCTCCAATAATGAACACCTTTCTGTTTGCAAGAATTGAGGTGGATGAAGCTTGTAGAAGAAGGAATTGAATCTTGCTTGATCTTGAAGAAATCCAACAATGGCACTTTCTCTCTCACTCTATCCAATGAACACAGCAACTTTCACCAACCTTTCCCTTCACCATGATCCCCTCAATTTATAACCATCCATAGAATCATCTAGAACTTCCTAGAGTGAGCTAGAAAGTAAGGGAAAGTTATGGAATTTCTCCTTTAATGACATGTTGATCATACCATATTTCATGAGTTAGGCCTTGTAAACTTGTGTCAAAATCTCATTGCAAGAGATATTGAGATCATATGTGCAAAAATCAAGCCAAACTTGCCTTGTGTAGAACTTTCCAAGGATGCCTTAAGATACAAGTTACAATTTTTCAAAGCAACCTTCATTTTTATGCCTCAAATCAAAATTCTGTTTAAACCAAAGTTTTTAGAATGTTATTTGCAATCAAAATGGTATATTGGATGACCTATTTTGGATTCATAGATCTCCCAAACCAAATTTCAACTTGACTTGAATTAACTTATATGCCTTTTTTAGTTCAAATTTACCAAACTTTGTCATTACATGCTATGAGCTTTTCCAACAACTCATGACCTTCTTTCTAGGCTTAAAATGCCATTTTGAACAACTTTCATGTTTTGAGTTTTTCCATTTGAGGCTTGGAAATAGGAGATATGGCCTTTGCTTAAAATGACCTATAACTGCCAAATGACCAAAATACCCCTGTCTTGTTCAAACCATAAGTTGAGTTCTACAAATCCTATCAAGGACTTCTAGTACTCTCTAGAAAGCTAAGAAGATTCTCTTCAACATTCATGTTGACCAAGAGATCATAGGAATCATCCTACTAGGGCAAAAGTTGTCTGCAAGTTGGGTGACTTTCAAGGACCCAGATTCACACACCTCAGCTGACCTGTAATTTGTCAAAACCATAACTTGAGCTCTGCACATCCTATCAAGGACTTCTACCACTCAAATTAAAGTTAAGAACAAGATCTACAACATTCATGTTGTGGGGAAGATGATATATCAATCACATCTTGAGCTAAAACTGCCTGGAAGATAGGGATCAAACTAGTGTTTTTTCACTGACAATCCTCAGAAACCCTAACTCAACACTTCTTAAATTCCTCAATCATGATGAGTTGGTCTAGGAATCATCTTTATAACATCTCTATGCATCATTCAATGATCTCATGGCCCTTGGATTGGGTATCCACCTTCTCCAACTCTTCAGCTGATCTAGAGTTGACCCAGTCAAAACCCTAATTCTACCATTCATGGTTGAATCTTCTGAATTCTTGCATAATGACCTCTCTGGGCTTTATAATGGCTATCAAGACATCTCATAGACTTTCTCAAAGCATCAAGTTCATTCTCAAAGTCTCAGAATCATCTGAGGAGCACTCACAACTCTCAAGCTATGAGGCACATAACTCTAGTTTCAACCAATTCCTCTGAGGATCTCTTGAACTTTCTGATGAAGGTATCAACCTTCAAACACTTAATGAGTAAATAATTGTTGGTCAAATTTTGAGGTGCAACAGGTGTTTCCTTTCGAATTGGTTGATTTAGTTAGCATGTTAGAGAATTATTAGGTTAGAATGGTTAGGATTGGTTAGATGATCATTTCTGTTGAGTTTGAGGACAATTCATGGATGTTGCCATTGGAGTGCAAAAAACTGTTAGGGCTTAGAACATCTAGGATATGGCACGATAATCTTAGATATATAGCTCAGGATGATCAGCATGGCGTGTAGATTGTGTTAGGGTAAGAGTTAGCAAGAATTGGAATGATTGATAGCAGTGCAAAATGGTGGAACCAGGATGTTCTACCTATCGGGTTTGAGTTTGGATTGAGTTTTAGAGGAAAGTGAGGCCATGGGTGTGTAGAGGAGAAGAAATGGATCGTTTTTGCTTTTTATAGATTGGAGTTTCATGGAGAATCGAGGTCGTATGAGAAGGTGGAAGATTGAGTCATGAAGTTGCATGTAGGGTTCATCCATGGTGGAAACCCTAGTTCTGTGGGGAAGATAAAGGGGGACCGTTAGATGCAAACCAAGACTTTGACTAAACCTATGATCTGATGGCTCACGTTCAAAACGAAATTTGGAGGGTGATTACGCAGCAATACGCTGCGTTTCATTTAATCTTGCTGATGGGCTTAATAATCCAGTGCTAATCCCACCCCCTAATTGCCAGACCCAATGAGAATGAACTGAGTTTCTTGCTAATTGCACCGTTTACCCTCTTTTTATTTTTTTTTGTGTTTTCTGACCAACTGGGCCTAGACGCGCTTTGCTATGCGCGCCCCCCAGTCTGGGCCCATCTTATTCTTTTAACTGAAATATTTGCTGACTGCACCCCCTAACCCAATTAATTCATTTTAATTTTACTTAATTCATTTAATTCTTTGGAAAATCATAACAAAATGAAAAATGCTTATTTTTTAGTGGTTTTTTTTGCATTAGGTTCATATTTCTGTTAAGAAAATTAAGAAATAATAAAATTCCAATTTTATTTTGTTTTAGCATTTTTAGAATATTTTTCTTTTAAATAGCATTTTAAGTGGTTTAATTTGATTCATGATATTGTTGATTTTAGTTTAGGACTTTCCTTTTATCTTTTGGGTCCATTCTTTTTAGGGTGATTAACTTAGAACTTTAGCTTGTGTATAAAATTTAATTCATGATTTTAGAACTTAATTTTAGATGATTTGTTTAGGTGTGATTAGAAGAACCAAAACTAGGGTTTAGGAGATAACATAGGTATAGTAAATCCTTTCTTTTAGGAGTTGTAGCTTGAATCTTTGGGGTATGGGACTATAGGGGTTATGGGTAGATAATAGATCCCTTAGAAATTACTAGCTTTCCCCTATTATACTATTGCTATTAGTATACTGCTTATATTTGCTTGACTGTGTGGTGTGCCCTCTCTAGGGTTATTATTTGACTGTGTGGGGTATTGGGCTTGCTTGGGGCTTGGGGTTTGAGCTGAAGAATTTGATGATGAAGGCCATTGGAGATCAAAGAGAATGAAGACCAACTTCCAGAGTTGATGAGGAGTAGCTCTTGCTGGCAGCTGTTGAAGGCTATAGGAGTTAGGAACTAGGCAGAGCTCTAGAGTAGGAAACTTGATTCACAAATATGGAAGGTCTTGTTTGCCTCCATTCTTTCTCTATGATTCAAAGTCTCTTTTAAATACCCACCTCCTTCCTTTGGAAGGATTAGTGAATTTATTTAAAAGATAGAACTTTTGAGAGAAAACTGTCAGTATCATGTTAACAGTCAGTGAGCCACCTTTGGTAGACAATTGACTGTTTAACATCCATTTCATCTTGTTGACTGATATTCATCTTGGAGATTGAGACTTGAAGAAAAGCCATTGCAGACTGATGACAAAGACCTTGCTTGAAGGCTGTGAAGATAAAGACCGAGGCTTGCTTGAAGCTGGTAGATGTTTGGAGATGACTTGAAGACAGATGTTGATGAAGACTGCTGTTGCTGTTTATGTTTGCTGTTTTTAATTCTTGGTGTATTGATTGAATTTCCCTGACTGTATTGCTTGCTGTTTAACCTGTTAGGTTGAAAGTGAATTCCGTTCACTTTTGCCTGTTGTTTTCTAGGTTCGAGGTTGAGTGGGATCCAACGTCCCTCAAGAGAGTCAATCCTAGCGCTTGTTTTCCCGTCGAGGATGTTGTATGGATTTTATATTTCTGTCATTTACTTTCAGCATTATATTATTGTTATTATTGTTGTATTGGGGTGTGATGGGTGTTCTATGATTGAGAGATAAGCCGGACTTGGGCTTGAGTGCACCTAGAATTAGAGTAGAAATTAGTGGGCGCGTGCCAGCTTTGCTTGCATTAGTGTCCCACGAAATCTACACTCGGACGAGGTTCTTCTGGTTGACTTCTTTTTCTACCCTTTGGGTCGAAGGGGTTGTTGGTTAGCTGAATTGTCGACTCCGGGAACCGATCATTTGGAAGTTGGCTAAGTGAGGCCTCTTCAGGATTTGATGATGCCACTCCTTCTGGGAATCGTATCATCAACCCTGAAAGTCTGTGACGCCGACGACCGCATAGGATGCCATACCTTTGTCGGTTACTAGGACACCTACCTGTGAGAGGGTTTGGGGTTATGCAGGTAACTAGACCTTCAGATACCGGTTATTTCTTGATCTGAGATCCTGGGTATTTATGGATAGTTATGAGGTCTGTCAGAGACCAGTTGGAGTTATGATATGAGGTCTATCAGAGACCAGTCAGAGTTATATTGTGGGGTCTATCAGAGACCAGTGTTGGAGCTTTTGTATTGGGTCTGTCCGAGACCAGGGTTTGAGGAATTCTGGAGGGTCTATCTGAGACTTTTTGATATGGTTCAGGCTTCTCAGCCATGGCCTTTGGTCCCTGTTGCATGTATTTGCATTGCATTGTTTGCATAACCATTATCATTGCATCCCATTAACGTGTGTCTGTGCTGCAGGTGCATTTGCATATTCCCTGGTTCTAGTGCCCGGACTTCTGCTTATTGATCATGGCTGGTTTGAGGAAGACAGTTGCGTACAAATTACCTACACCTGACATTACTCCCTTACTTGGTCTGATGTCCCTTGCTGATGAGGAGGTTAGGAGAAGTTTCAGGATGAGTCATGGAAAATTGTTGAGACTAGTCTGCAAGCCAACTGCTGTTGAGATGAATGGGCTGTACACCTTGATGCAATTCTATGACCCGGCTTTGAGGTGTTTCACATTTGCTGACTTTATTTTGGGTCCTACCATTGAAGAGTATGTGGAGTTTACTGAGCTACCAGTACAGAATAAGGTTCCCTTTATCCACTCTGCCGCTGAGCCCAAGTTGGAGGACTTAGCTAAGGCCTTGCACATGAACGCTGCTGAACTATTAGTGACTTCCTGGCTTGGGGTTCCAGGTTTCTCCCTTGATTTTCTGGTTGGCAAAGCTCAAGAGTATGCCAAGAACGGGTGCTGGATAGTCTTTAATGCTATCTTGGCTCTATGCATCTACGGAATAGTGTTGTTTCCCAACTTACCCAATTTTGTGGACTTGGACGCTTTCCATCTGTTTGCTGCTGGCAACCCGGTACCCACTTTGATTGGAGATCTCTATCATTCACTGCACTACAAAAATGAAAATAGAAGAGGAAAGACTGTTTACTGCTGCGTGCCTTTGCTGTACATGTGGTTTAAGAGCCATCTTCCCCTGAAGGGACCTTTTGTGGATAGTGCAACTACAGATGATTGGCCAGAGCGCATGATGAGGCTATCTGCTGAAGACATTGAGTGGTTTGACCGAGATCTGTTGGGGTATGAGCTCATTTTCAGTTGTTCTGGGTACCCTAATGTTCCGTTGATAGGAAGAAAAGGGTGTATCAATTACAACCCATCTTTGTTTGTTCGCCAGTTTGGATACGCGTTGAAGAACCCACCAAAGGAGGAAGAAGTGCAGGAATCTCTGTACTTCACCGGTGATTTGAAGGGAGAGTTACTAGCCAAGCTGCAGCATGCCTGGATGCGTATTAACAGAAGAGGGAAGCCATTGTTGGGGAAGAATGATTGTCAGGCTTATGCACCCTACAAAGTTTGGATCCAAGAGAAAGCAAGACGGTTGCTGATGCCATTTCCAGCTGCACCAGTCCCTGTTCATATTCCAGTGGAAGAACCAACTACTGTTACTAGAGAGGCCTACGAGCAAGTTGTAAAAGAAAAAGAAGCCTTGATGAAGATCAATGAAGGGTTAGAAAAGGAACTGGCCCAGATACGCAGTGAGAAAAACAAGGTTGTGCATGCTTTCCAACAGCAGATCGAGCTAGTAAACAGGCTAGGGGCTGAGTTGACTGAAGAGAAAAAGAAGCGCGAACGTCTGGGTCAAGAGTTCAGAAGCTCTCATGACATGCTGGAGTCCAAAAAGAAAGCACTCGATGCCGTTCACCGAGAAATCTCTTCTTGTAACAAGACGTGGAATGCTACGCTAACCAACAACAAAAAGAGGGAAGATAAATTGAAGCAGCAAATTTCTGAACTCGAAGAGCAATTGAAAGCTAGCATTAAGAAGTACGAAGAAGAGGTGATGACCATGTATAGTCTCCAGAATGCATTGAACAAGGCCATCGAAGGCAGGAACGAAGCTGTATCTCAGAAGCGGAAGCTAGAGGATCGCTTCGGAGAAGGGGCATGGGAGGAAACCGCTGGTGACGTGCGACGTGTTCTCAAGAGAAGAAACCAACTTGTCGAGGGTCTGCTTACCCGACCCAGCCATCCAGAGACCAAGAAGTTAATAGAAGAGTACCAGGCTTATGAGTGTACTTGACTGTTGCATGTATTAACTTGTATGCTTTATTTGCATTAGCGCTGACCATCACCAGGATTGTTGGTTGAGGTCATGCCTTCTTATTGTACACTCAGTGATGTTGTATTCTTGGCTTAATGGTTTTCTCTGCAATATATGAGGCTTTCTATGATTCGGCTCCGATCACCGTATTGCTAGCATTGTCACCGCACCGGCACATTCACACTAGAATCGGGGAATGATGTTCCCTAATGCACAGACACATATTGCATTGCATTCATATTCATATTGCATTACAGGTGATTATTGGATGGTGTCTTATTTCTTGCACTGAACCAGGTCTTTTCAGGATTGCAGATCAGCGCCCGCACCGATACTCCACTCGCACCAACTGCCGAAGAATCATGGATCAAATGCAGAATGAGATGCAAGACATGCGTGAGAAGCTGGCGCTCTTCATGCAGACAATGGAGACTATTGCAAAAGGTCAGGAGAATTTGCAAGCTTTGGTGCAGCCTCTGTTGGTAAGGAATGCTGGACACGGAAATGAGGATCATCAGTCTGTGCGAGTCGACACTGTTCATGGGGATGGTACTCCCACACCAGTGGCTCCACCTGTAGTCAACATGCCTGCTGTTAATGTTGCCAATGGTGCTGCTGCCGGGAACGGTAACGTTGGAATGGGGAATGAGACTATCGTTAACAATGTTGGGCTTGGAGATGTTAACCTGGGTGATGATATGGGAGGCAATGGCTTCGGTAATGCTGGATTCGGGTTCAATGACCAGGGATTCGATAATACTGGGAAGTACGGTTTCAATACTCAAGGCTTCGGACAGGACGGTTTTGGTATGACTAATAAGGGTTATGGAGGATTCGGAAATGGAAATGGCGCTGGGTTAATGACTTTTGGACCTGCTGGGGTCGCTCCAGGGTACGGCAACAGAGGGCGAGGCCCGATAATGAATCAGATTAGAGCTGGCCGTAACAACGGATACGATGGGTATGGAGCTGGGAATGGTATGTGGCAAGAAGACCAGCAAGAGGACGCTTTCTCCGGTGGAGGTTTCGAAGGGCCTATGGATGACTCCCAGAGGATCAGAATGCTAGAGGAGCAGATGAGAGGGGTCGTAAATCAAAGTGCTATGGGCTTAGATATGTCAACAATGGGTCTGGTGCCTGGCCTGAGGGTGCCAATCAAATTCAAAGCTCCCACATTTGACAAGTATAAGGGGGACACCTGTCCAAAAGTACACGTGCGGTCATATTACAGAAGGATGTCGGCAAATTCTAATGATGAGAGGATGCTAATGCATTTCTTTCAAGATAGCTTGTCTGGTCCTTCTCTCGAGTGGTATATGGGATTGGAACCAACTCATATAAAGACATGGAAGCAGCTGGCAGAAGCATTTGTAGCTCACTATAAGTATAACAGCGGCTTGGCACCCAACCGGGTCCAACTGCAAGGGTTGTCCCAGAAGAAGGGTGAGAGCTTCAAAGAGTATGCGCAGAGATGGCGCGACATGGCTGCTAGAGTCCATCCTCCTCTAGAGGACAAGGAAATGAATGACATGTTCATAGGAACATTCACCGGCATGTTTTATGACAAGTTGTTTCACACATCTTTGGGCAGTTTCTCAGACTTAATTCTGATGGGAGAAAAGATTGAAAGCAACATTAAACAAGGAAGATCCCAAGCCGAGGAATCCACCTCAACAGGCAGTAACAGGAGGGCTTTTGGTGGGCGCCGTCAGGGCGATGCAAGCGCAGTGTTTGGGGGCCGAGGCCGAGGCCGGGGTAGAGGTCGAAACCAGTATAATCAGCCGCAGCAGGTGGCAAGCGTTACTATTCCGTTTCAGCAACAACCGTTTCAGCAACGACCATTTCAACAACAACAACAGCAACAACAGTCACAACAGGGGGCACAGCCTGCCCAGCGCAAATTCCAGGGGGGCAAACCAAGGAGGGTGTTTGACAAGCCTCCTTCGACGTATGCAGATTTGCTACAGACACTACTGGGGTTGAACTTGGTGGAGAAGAGAACTCTGGCACCAATAACAGGCACTCCTCCATATGGTTATGATGCAAGCAGGCACTGTGAATTCCACTCCGGGGCTCCGGGCCACGATGTAGAGGGTTGCCATGCGTTCAAGCATGTTGTGCAGGATCTATTGGATAGTAAGGCTATCAACTTCGGAACAGCGGGTCCGAACATAGTGCAGAAGCCCATGCCCAACCATGGGGCAAACGCCATTTTGACTGAGGAGGGTTTGAATTTGATTATGAGTGTCGACGATCTAAAGACACCGTTGTGTGAAATAAAGAGCAGATTATTGCAAGGGGGCGTCTATCCAGGATGTGACGAGTATTGTTTAGAGTGTTGGACCCTAGCTGGGGGTTGTGACGAATTAAAGAAGGGTATTCAGACTTTAATAGATGGCGGCACACTGCAATTTGACCGAGCAGCAATTGAAGAACCTGCAGGAGTATTAGTAGACAAGCAAAGTGATGTGGCTACTGTGACGATTCCTCGAAAAACGATCACCATAACGGCACCGGCCCAGTGACCACCGATCACCATCACCAAGGCAGGACCAATCCCGTACGAAAGCACCAAGGCAGTCCCCTGGTCCTATGGGTTGGAAGTGTATTGTGACGGAGTAAAAATTGATGTTAATAAGCAGCCAGCTGAGACTGTAGACAATGTTGTCGGTACCGGAGGTATGACAAGAAGTGGGAGGATCTTCATATCGCCTGAGGTAGAGGCTGAGCGACTGGCAAAGGGGAAAGGAAAGATGAATGAGACTGTCCCTGTGCAGGCAAATGGAAAAGAGACGGCATCGAAAGATGTGGAAGAGTTCATGCGCTTGATTCGCAAAAGTGATTATAAGATTGTTGAGCATCTGCAACAGACGCCGTCAAAGATATCTATATTGTCGTTGCTATTATGTTCTGAAGCTCACAGAAATGCATTGTTGAAAGTCCTGGATACTTCCTTCGTACCCCAAGATGTTTCCGTGAATCAGCTGGAGGGAGTGTTGGCGCATGTGAACGCATGCCATAGCTTGGGATTTACAGACTTCGATTTGACCCCGAAGGGGAGAGAGCATAATATGGCGTTGCACGTATCTGTGGATTGTAGAGGATCAGTCATGTCTCATGTACTGGTGGACACCGGATCATCCCTAAACGTGCTGCCCAAGAAAGCGATGATGAAACTAGATGTCAGAGGAATCCTGTGCACGCCCAGTGACTTGGTGGTCAGGGCATTCGATGGTACGCGAAGAACAGTTTTTGGATCTATAACATTACCTCTACAGGTGGGGCCGGAGGTTTTCGCAACTGAATTTTATATCATGGACATCCAGCCTCCATACAGCTGCCTTCTCGGGCGACCCTGGATCCATGGGGCTGGGGCAGTCACGTCTACCTTGCATCAAAAGTTGAAATACATGGTAGGGACAGTGTGGTCACTGTATGTGGAGAAGAAGATATACTGGTCAGCCATCTGTCATCATTCAAATATGTAGAGGTCGACGGAGAGATTCACGAAACACCCTGTCAGGCATTTGAAGGGTTGCGCGTCAAAGACAAAGGTCTCGGGCCGAGCAAAGCGTCAGAGGTAGCCGTCTCGTCATATAAGGAAGCTCAAGCTCTAGTTGAGACTGGTGAGACAAAGGGCTGGGGAAAAGTGCTGGATATTCCCGTGAAGATGGACCGATTCGGGCTGGGATATCAACCGTCGTCATCAACACCTGCTGTTGGGGCACCCCGTTTCAGAGGACCAATAACCATCACTGCTAGTGGAGTGTGTCACGAGGCCGTCAACACCGCTTCAGAGTCTGACGAAGGAGACAGCGATTGCGACATGGACGCCTGGATTCAGCCGAGCGTGCCAGGACAAGGATTATGCAATTGGTCTATTCAGGAGATTGTTCCTGTGACTCTTAAACAATAATGCTTTGTTTTGTTAATTGTTGAACAATCTGGTGTCTTGCCCGGGGCATCATGATTTTCTTAGGGTCGTGCTGTTATGAACATTGCGTGTTTAATCATTAAATAAAAGGCATTTTTTCATGTGCAAATATTGCGATCTCTGTTTTTTTGTTTTGTATTTTACAATAAAATGGCAATGCGGTTATTCCCTTTATACGCATTTTGAAGCATTTAACCATTCCTTTTGCAGGATAAAATTTTCAGATGACATCATTGAACCACCTATGACTCGTCTCGACTTTGAGCACCCGGTATTTCAGGCCGAAGAAGAGATTGTTGAAGATGGTGACGTTCCCGAAGAGTTGTCTTGGTTGGTGAAGCAAGAAGAAAGAGTCATTCTGCCTCATGAGGAGGTCATCGAAATTATTAACCTGGGGTCGAAAGGGGTTGAAAAGAACATCCGTATAGGGGCCGCGCTGCAAAGCGACGTCAAGCGAAGACTGGTTGAAATACTCAGAGAGTATAGTGATGTGTTTGCTTGGTCATATGAAGACATGTCGGGGCTTGATACAGATATGGTTGTGCACCGTCTGCCGTTGAAAGAAGAATGCCCGCCGGTCAAGCAAAAGCTTCGCAGAACTAGACCCGATATGGCAGTGAAGATTAAGGAGGAGGTTCAAAAACAGTGGGATGCTGGTTTCCTGGGGGTGACAAAATATCCCTCATGGGTCGCTAACATTGTACCAGTGCCAAAGAAAGACGGTAAAGTGAGAATGTGCGTAGATTACCGTGATTTAAACAAAGCGAGCCCTAAAGATGATTTTCCACTTCCTCATATCGATGTGCTAGTTGACAACACTGCTCAATTCTCCGTATTCTCCTTCATGGATGGCTTCTCGGGCTATAATCAGATTAAAATGGCGTCAGAGGACATGGAGAAGACTACTTTCATCACGCCTTGGGGAACATTCTGTTATAAAGTGATGCCCTTTGGATTGAAGAATGCTGGGGCAACGTATCAGCGTGCAATGACGACTCTTTTTCATGATATGATGCATAAGGAGATCGAAGTTTATGTTGACGATATGATTGCCAAATCCCAGACGGAGGAAGAGCATTTGGTGAATCTGCTGAAGTTATTCAAAAGGCTTAGGAAGTTCAGGCTGAGACTGAACCCTAACAAGTGCACCTTCGGGGTGAGATCGGGTAAATTGCTGGGGTTTATCGTGAGTGAAAAAGGAATAGAGGTTGATCCTGCAAAAATAAAAGCAATACAAGAGATGCCGACGCCTAAAACAGAAAAAGAGGTGCGCGGGTTTTTGGGGAGGTTGAACTACATCGCTCGGTTCATATCTCACCTAACTGCTACGTGTGAACCATTATTCAAGCTGTTGAAAAAAGACCAGGCTGTAACGTGGAACGAAAATTGTCAAAAGGCGTTTGATAAAATAAAGCAGTATTTGCAGGAGCCTCCTATTTTGATACCCCTAGTGGCAGGGAGACCCTTGATTATGTATTTGACAGTTCTTGAGGGAAGTATGGGTTGTGTTCTCGGTCAACACGACGAGACAGGAAGAAAAGAGCATGCGATCTACTACTTGAGTAAGAAATTTACTGAATGTGAATCTCGATATTCAATGCTTGAAAAAACTTATTGCGCGCTAGCCTGGGCCGCCAAGCGTTTGAGGCAATACATGCTGAATCATACAACCATGCTCATCTCGAAGATGGATCCTATCAAATATGTATTTGAAAAGCAGGCATTATCAGGGAGAATTGCCCGTTGGCAGATGGTCTTGACTGAATACGACATCCAGTATGTCTCGCAGAAGGCTATAAAAGGGAGTGTTTTGTCTAAGTATCTGGCAGAGCAGCCTATTGAAGATTACCAATCAATGAGGTTTGATTTTCCTGACGAGGATATCATGTACCTGAAGATGAAAGATTGCGAGGAGCCGTTGCCAGACGAAGGACCAGAATTGGGTTCCAAATGGAAGTTGATCTTTGACGGAGCTGTAAACGCTTACGGTAGCGGAATAGGGGCAATCATCACTACTCCACACGGGTCGCACATCCCGTTTACTGCTCGATTGACCTTTCCAGTCACCAATAATGAAGCCGAATACGAAGCTTGTATCATGGGGCTTGAAGAAGCCATTGATTTGCGAATCAAAAATCTGGACGTATACGGAGACTCAGCTCTGGTGGTGAATCAAATAAAAGGAGAATGGGAGACACGTCAGCCTAATTTGATACCGTACATGAATTATGCAAGGAGGTTGTTGCCTTTCTTTGACAAGGTTGAATTGCATCATGTACCGCAAGCGGAGAATCAGATGGCTGACGCCTTGGCCACTTTGTCTTCCATGTACAAAGTCAACTTCTGGAACGAGGCTCCCAGAATTGTTATCTCTCGGCTTGATAGACCTGCCTTCGTGTTTTCTATTGACGAAGAATCTGACGATAAACCATGGTATTTTGATATCCTTAATTTCCTGAAGAACAAAGAGTATCCGGCTGGGGCATCCAGTCAAGATCAGAAGACTCTCAGGAGATTGGCGGGTAATTTCTATTTGAATCCGGATGGTGTCTTATACAGAAGAAATCACGACTTGGTGCTGCTGCGTTGTGTGGACGAGAAAGAGGCAAAGCTGCTTATGGAGGAAATACATGAAGGTACATTTGGTACGCATGCTGGTGGGCATGCTATGACGAGGAAGCTGCTGCGGGCAGGTTATTTTTGGCTAACTATGGAAACTGATTGTTTCAAGTTTGCAAGGAAGTGTCATAAGTTCCAGATCTATGCTGATAAGATCCATGTGCCTCCGAGTCCTCTGAATGTAATGTCGTCACCATGGACATTCTCGATGTGGGGAATCGATATGATTGGAAAGATCGAGCCGACAGCTTCTAACGGGCACCGGTTCATTCTAGTAGCAATCGATTATTTCACCAAGTGGGTGGAAGCGGCGTCTTAGGTGAATGTGACTAAGCAGGTGGTAGCCAGATTCATCAAGAGAGATATCATCTGCAGATATGGAATCCCCGAGCGGATAATCACTGACAACGGTTCAAACCTGAACAACAAAATGATGAAGGAGCTCTGTCAGAATTTCAAGATCGAACATCACAACTCCTCCCCTTACCGACCTAAGATGAATGGCGCTGTTGAAGCGGCCAATAAGAATATAAAGAAGATCGTTCAAAAGATGGTGGTGACCTATAAGGATTGGCATGAGATGCTACCTTTTGCTTTGCACGGTTATCGTACGACAGTACGCACATCAACCGGGGCAACCCCATTCTCGTTGGTATACGGAATGGAAGCAGTGCTACCACTGGAAGTTGAGATTCCTTCTCTAAGAGTACTACGAGACGTCCAACTAGAGGAGGCAAAATGGGTAAAAGACAGGTTGAACCAGCTAAGTTTAATGGACGAAAAGAGGCTAGCTTCTCTAGCATACGGTTGTTTGTACCAGAGCCGAATGAAGAAAGCATATGATAAGAAGATACATCCTCGGAGCTTTCAGACGGGCGACCTTGTGCTGAAAAGGATTCTCCCGCCGCAAGCAGATCACAGGGGCAAGTGGACCCCCAACTACGAAGGGCCATATGTTGTCAGAAAAGTCTTTTCAGGAGGAGCGTTGTTGTTGTCCACCATGGACGATGAAGACTTTACGTCGCCTGTGAATTCGGACGCAGTTAAAAGATACGTTGCTTGAAATTGGCCCGCTGGACAGAAAAAAGAGAGTCCAGGCAAAAATGGGGCATCCTGGCGAACCAAAAACAGAATGAAAGGTTCGGGCAAAAGTTAGGGATAAAATTGAAAAAATGTACACCCGCGAAGTTGAAAACCTACACTGGGCGGCTTCGGCAAAAAAGGGTATCCCGGTGAATTGAAAACCCGTAAAGGGCGGTTCACGCAAAAGTTAGGGATTTGAAAAGCAAATGACTGCGGTCCGAATTCGATACTGCGGTGAGCATTGGTGCGGGAGAATATACCTGAGGGGTCGATTATCAGATACAATTTCTTCGGAAGTGTGGATACTGGGAAAGCATTAGAGTCGGGCGAGTCATAGGAGGATCAACTCGTGGTGTTCATCTGCATCCCGTTGCCGACATGTGTACAAATTTGATTTGTCAATATATTTATGCTTCTTGTGCATACTTGTATATTTGTTGTGCGTAGCTTCCTCTTTTCAGGAGTTACATCCCGTGTACCAAACTCCGCCCATTTAGGGGCCCAATCAATAAAATATGTCATTCAGTATTTGATGCTGGTTCTTTACTATTTTGTGCATGATAAACGCCTAGGTTTAATGAAACTAGCATGTGTATAACGTCACTGGCCCTTGCCAATAATTGCTAAAACTTTGAATTAACTGAAAATAATGTCACTAACACTAACCTGAATATATTTGGTTGTGTAGACTTGTCTTGTCTTGTTTATGGTGTTGCAGGGTTCGTAGCCATATGAAGAGGATGATCAAAAGATTGCAGTATGAACCAGAAGCTCGTAACAAAAGACTCGATCCCTACGCAGGTCGCGCTTCCAAGGTAGGAATGTTCCTTACTGAAGAAGGATCAAATTCCCCTGCTAGTCGTAGCTTATCCAAAGGACATTCTCCGGCGAAGTCATTTATCCTCAGCAGAGTATGGCGATTCCAAGATTGTAGGCTGTATTCAGATAGTGTGGTGTCCCCCAGAAGGATTCCCTTATTTCAAGCAGAGTGGTTTAGCCTCAGAAGATCAACATTTCCAACTCATGAGTTGTACTTAGACAGTTTACCCTTCCTAGTAGGGTCGTTTACTCTCCCCCCAGCGGAGTCAGTGGATTTCCCCAAGAGACTCGTTTCGTCCCCAGTGGAGTTCTCTTTTCAGCAAGTGTTTTCTTTCCTCCCAGTGGAACTCGAAGATTAAGACTCTCCCCGACAGAGTTGGTTGGGCGCCCTGGCATTTATTTTGTCAGAATACCGTGTGATATCCGTTCATTCCCCAGCAGAAGTCCAATCATACCGGGATCATCTGCTATTCCTCAGCAGAGTTATATTCCCCAGCAGGGTTGACTTCACTCTTCCAGCATTTATTTTGCTGGAATAATTCTGTAGCACCTGGCTATCCCCAGCGGAGTCGGCATTGTCTTCAGCATTTATTTTGCTGAAGCGGTTTCCTGTATCCCAGCAGTTCGAGTCTGTATTTGCATCGGCATATAGTAAAAAAGAAAAAAAGCGTGGCATTTCCATGTCGAATGGAGCATTGCGTCATTGTCAAACATATGCATTTTGAAACATAAGCCAGGTTGGCTAACCGTTTGTGTTCAAGTGTTGTTTCCCATGCAGGTTGAGAGAGCTCTTGCTCGAATGAATTACCAAACATTCAAGATCTCGACGTGAGACATTCAACGAAAGTGTCAGCTTTGGCATTATTCCCCACAGAGTTATCATGATAAATTTCTCTTTGCCCCCGAGCAGAGTTATTTGGTTGAAATTCTCTTGTTTTCCCCACCAGAGTTGCTAGTTGAAGTTTCTCTAGTCCGACCAGCGGATTATCTTCTTCAAATTTGTTGTTACGTCAACGTCAAAGGGTTTCATGAATCAGAATTTCAGAGGTTGCCGCCGGTTATCAGAACAGGCGTCCGGTAGTTTGGTTTCCAAATATCCCCAGTAGAGTCCGCCTCAAAGTCGCTGTCACGTCAGTGCTAAAAGGTTTGTGGGTTGGGACCAATGGAGAAATGGGTGCTGACGTGTACAATCTATTCCTATATTGGCGGGATTTCTTCGTGCTAGAGAAGTGGGTGTCCTAACGTGGACAGATTTATTTCCCCGGGTTGATGAAATGTGTTAGTCCTAACGTGGACAGATTTGATTTCTCTGTATTGATTGAATGTGAAGTCCTGACGTGGACAAAATTGATTACTCTTCGTGTTGGTGTCCTGACGTGGACCATTTATTACCAGCAGATATCTTCCTTCGTAATGGTGAAATGTGCGTCCTGACGTGGACAAGTTTATAGTTCTTCGTGCTGACAAGATGCGCGAGTCCTGACGTGGACAAGTTTATCTCTCTTTGTGTTGGCGAAGCGTGAGTCCTGACGTGGACAAGTTTTATTTCCTCAGCGGGTCGAAGATGGGAGTCCTGACGTGGACAAATCAAGACGAGATGTGAGTCCTTACATGGACAAATCAAGATAAAGTGGATTCCTTACGTGGAAAGATGTGATTCCTTACGTGGAAAGATTGGATTCCTTACATGGAAAGATGTGATTCCTTACGTGGAAAGATTGTATTCCTTACGTGGAAAGATGTGACTCCTTACATGGAAAGATTGTATTCCTTACGTGGAAAGATGGATTCCTTACGTGGAAAGATTGATTCCTTACGTGGAAAGATTGATTCCTTACGTGGAAAGATGTATTCCTTGCGGGGAAAGTGTATTCCTTACGTGGAAAGATGTATTCCTAACGTGGAAGAGTTTAGTCCTGACGTGGACAGATCCAGACGAAGTCATTAGTCCTAACGTGGACAGGTTATTCCTAACGTGGAAAAAAGTTTAGTCCTAACGTGGACAGGTTAGTCCTAACGTGGGCAGTTTATTCCTAACATGGGCAGTTTATTCCTAACATGGACGATTTATTCCTGACAAAATGCGCTAGTCCTAACGTGGACAATGTATTTTTATGTTGATAGAATCCCCTCGTGCTGATGAAATGCAGACAAGTCATCCTCAGCGAAGTCGCCGAGATTTTTCCGGGTTGACGGCAGGCGGAGTCCTAACGTGGACAAGTTTAGTTGAGATTTCTTTGATGATAGAATCTTTTTCAGGCTGATGAAAATAATCCCCAGCACGATCGCTAATGGATTAGTTGTTTGTCGTAACAGTTAGGTTCAGTTGATGGATGTCGTTCCCCAAGCAGTGGTGCAGTTTATTTCTGCGGTTGGCAAATTTCCGGGTTCTTAGTATTCAACCGTCTCGTACCTCGAATGTTTGAAGGTCGTTCTCTCTTCACCCAATCGGGTCCAAGTCGCTTGAATAGGGGCAGCTGTTGCACCCTAAAATTTTCTCAACCTTCTTCACTTGGTTTATGTTTCAATTTCATTAGCATTTGCATATAGAGTCATGTACATAGTCTAATCATCTGCATAGCATAGCATAGCAAGTCATCCAACAAGGGACCAAGTACTATTCTCATCTCTATGAGCCTATCAAGAGGTTATTATTCAAATTCAATCTTATCTAAGTCATCAGAAAGAAATTGAAGTCTAAAGAAATCAGTGGATCAAGCAGTGGGTCTCTCTCCTACCTTGAGGGCTTTGGAAGACCATCAGAGAAGTTGTGAGCTGTGGATTGAGCATAGAGGGTATATGGACATCATGGAGGACATAGAGAGTCATTTTGGATAAGAGGCAAGTCATTGATGTGATCACAAGAGTTGCAGTTGAAGACAGTCAACTAGGGTTTCATCTGGGTCAACCCTAGGTCAATTGATTGATTGGAAGGCATTAAGGTTTATTTGAGAGATGTGGGGTTCATCATTTGACATGTAGATAAGGATGTGGTGTTTTTCCAAGAAAAAATCAAGAGAAATCAAGAAGAAGAGGAGTTTCTAAATTAGGGTTTCTGTGTAAAATCCCCCGATTTAGGTCAAACTTCCAAGCAAGATAAGTCAAAATGAAAGCTTCAAATGGATCCTTCGCCAACATGAAACTTGTAGAGGATCTCAGGACCTTTAATTAGAGTGGTGGAAGACATCAAGGAGATTTATAGAACTCAAGTTATGGTCCTTGCAAGTTACAGGTCATCTGAGGTATCTGAAATTTTGTCTGTGAAAGTTACTTGTCTTCCAAGCCACTTTCACCCCTCAAGGAGATTTCAAATGAATTTCTGGTCAACATGATAGTTGTTCCTCATTGTCTTAGCTTTCTAGAAAGGTGTGGTATGCCTTCATATGATTTGTGGAACTCTACTTATGGTCTTGGCAAGCAAAGGGTATTTTGGTCGTTTGAGAATTACAGGTCATTTCAAGCCTATGCCCAAAACGCATACAAGGAAGCTTCAAATGAAAAACTTCACAACATCAAACTTGCTCCAAATGACATTTTGAGTCTAGAAAAGTGATCATGAAAGTTTGTAAAAGCTCATAGCTCAAGGTTTCAAAATTGGTCATTTAAAAGGGAATTTAATGAATAAAAGTGACCTAAATTTGAGATTTTTCATAACTTGGCCAAATGGGATGAAATTATAGGTCATTTTGATTGGAAAAAATGTTCTAAGAACATTGGAAAAAGTAGATTTTTGAGTTTGGTTCAAAATTTGAAAGTTATGCTAGGTGGCTTACAATGGAAGTAACATATCCAAAATTCAAGGAAAGTGTGCACAAGAAGTTTCTACAAAGTTCTAGAGCTTTCTAATTTAATCTATATATTGAATTGAGAGGCTTCATTCAAGGGTTGGTGATTCATTTTGATCAAAACACATAGTTTCATCTCATTCTTCCATTTTGCAAAACCATTTCAAACTCCATCAAATCTTCATCAATTTCCACAATTCTTGATCCTATCATCATCTACATCATTCATAGATCCAATTTCCATCAAAGATTTGTTTGAATTGAAGAGGAATCGTGTGCTACCAACTTCATCATCCAAAGTGAAAGAAGAAGTGGTTACAAGAATCCAAGAGGTTTGAGCAAGTGATATTGCATACAGAACCAAGGATCAAGCCTGTTGATCAAGTCCCAAGCATTGCAAGCCTTGGATCTAAAGAATTCTACCTCTGTTTTCATCATCAAACCAGGTTGGTGTTTCCTTTCGAATTGGTTGATTTAGTTAGCATGTTAGAGAATTATTAGGTTAGAATGGTTAGGATTGGTTAGATGATCATTTCTGTTGAGTTTGAGGACAATTCATGGATGTTGCCATTGGAGTGCAAAAAACTGTTAGGGCTTAGAACATCTAGGATATGGCACGATAATCTTAGATATATAGCTCAGGATGATCAGCATGGCGTGTAGATTGTGTTAGGGTAAGAGTTAGCAAGAATTGGAATGATTGATAGCAGTGCAAAATGATGGAACCAGGATGTTCTACCTATCGGGTTTGAGTTTGGATTGAGTTTTAGAGGAAAGTGAGGCCATGGTTGTGTAGAGGAGAAGAAATAGATCGTTTTTGCTTTTTACAGATTGGAGTTTCATGGAGAATCGAGGTCGTATGAGAAGGTGGAAAATTGAGTCATGAAGCTGCATGCAGGGCTCATCCATGGTGGAAACCCTAGTTCTGTGGGGAAGATAAAGGGGGACCGTTAGATGCAAACCAAGACTTTGACTAAACCTATGATCTGATGGCTCACGTTCAAAACGAAATTTGGAGGGTGATTACGCAGCAATACGCTGCGTTTCATTTAATCTTGCTGATGGGCTTAATAATCCAGTGCTAATCCCACCCCCTAATTGCCAGGCCCAATGAGAATGAACTGAGTTTCTTGCTAATTGCACCGTTTACCCTCTTTTTATTTTTTGTTGTGTTTTCTGACCAACTGGACCCAGACGCGCTTTGCTATGCGCGCCCCCCAGTCTGGGCCCATCTTATTCTTTTAACTGAAATATTTGCTGACTGCACCCCCTAACCCAATTAATTCATTTTAATTTTACTTAATTCATTTTAATTCTTTGGAAAATCATAACAAAATGAAAAATGCTTATTTTTTAGTGGTTGTTTTTGCATTAGGTTCATATTTCTGTTAAGAAAATTAAGAAATAATAAAATTCCAATTTTATTTTGTTTTAGCATTTTTAGAATATTTTTCTTTTAAATAGCATTTTAAGTGGTTTAATTTGATTCATGATATTGTTGATTTTAGTTTAGGACTTTCCTTTTATCTTTTGGGTCCATTCTTTTTAGGGTGATTAACTTAGAACTTTAGCTTGTGTATAAAATTTAATTCATGATTTTAGAACTTAATTTTAGATGATTTGTTTAGGTGTGATTAGAAGAACCAAAACTAGGGTTTAGGAGATAGCATATGTATAGTAAATCCTTTCTTTTAGGAGTTGTAGCTTGAATCTTTGGGGTATGGGACTATAGGGGTTATGGGTAGATAATAGATCCCTTAGAAATTACTAGGTTTCCCCTATTATACTATTGCTATTAGTATACTGCTTGTATTTGCTTGACTGTGTGGTGTGCCCTCTCTAGGGTTATTATTTGACTGTGTGGGGTATTGGGCTTGCTTGGGGCTTGGGGTTTGAGCTGAAGACTTTGATGATGAAGGCCATTGGAGATCAAAGAGAATGAAGACCAACTTCCAGAGTTGATGAGGAGTAGCTCTTGCTGGCAGCTGTTGAAGGCTATAGGAGTTAGGAACTAGGCAGAGCTCTAGAGTAGGAAACTTGATTCACAAATATGGAAGGTCTTGTTTGCCTCCATTCTTTCTCTATGATTCAAAGTCTCTTTTAAATACCCACCTCCTTCCTTTGGAAGGATTAGTGAATGTATTTAAAAGATAGAACTTTTGAGAGAAAACTGTCAGTATCATGTTAACAGTCAGTGAGCCACCTTTGGTAGGCAATTGACTGTTTAACATCCATTTCATCTTGTTGACTGATATTCATCTTGGAGATTGAGACTTGAAGAAAAGCCATTGCAGACTGATGACAAAGACCTTGCTTGAAGGCTGTGAAGATAAAGACCGAGGCTTGCTTGAAGTTGGTAGATGTTTGGAGATGACTTGCAGACAGATGTTGATGAAGACTGCTGTTGCTGTTTATGTTTGCTGTTTTTAATTCTTGGTGTATTGATTGAATTTCCCTGACTGTATTGCTTGTTGTTTAACCTGTTAGGTTGAAAGTGAATTCCTTTCACTTTTGCCTGTTGTTTTCTAGGTTCGAGGTTGAGTGGGACTCCCTTGCCTCGCTTGTATTGTTGCATCCATGCATTTTACTGCTTTATTGTATATATGCTATTGTTTCTGTTTCCGTTTATCCCTTAGGATCTCTGTTTCTCTCTGCGCAAGAGAGGAGCATGATAGACATTAGGTCTTAACCCATGCATGATAACATTAGGTTAGTTTGATTCCCTTTGCAACCGTAGGTTAGAGTTCTGTCTCTTCTTTCTCAAAATAAACAGAAAAACACAATAAGATTTCAAACCCAATAAAAGACACGTCTTCCGTAAAAGAATGTGAACTCATCAAAACGTCATTTTTGTCCGCTCGGACTGGTAAGCAGAAAAACCCTTTTTCAGAAGGAATAAAAACAATCGAAACAGACTGGTGTCGTACGTGGCCCGAACTACGTTTGCTCTGATCTTTCATGCTGTATGAAAGTACGTAAGCATAGGATGCAATATCCTAGCGAGCAACCTTCCCCTCCTTTCCAGTAGGTAGGCGAACTACGTTGACTCTGATTTCTCGTTCCAGACGGGAATACGTAGGCATAAAGTGCGATACTTTGCCGAGTCATTTTCTTTTCTTTTAACCCTTGACCCTTAGTTTAGATAGAAATAACAATCCATACCCGAAAACAAGTGTGGATCCCGTCGAGCACGACGGACGTGAGGGGTGCTAATACCTTCCCCTTGCGTAACCGACTCCCGAACCCAGGTTTTGGTTGCGATGACCATACCTTTTCCCGTTTTGTGTTAGGTTTACTCTGAGCGTTTCCTTTCCCTCCTTTGGGATAAATAACGCACGGTGGCGACTCTTCTGTTCAGCCGGCGCCGATTTTCGCAATAGCGACACTCCTGTCAAGCAGGACTATCCTCTAGAGCCTACCATGATTGAAATCCAGAAATATGAACAGCTTCAGGCTAAGAATGAAGAGCTAGTCAAAGCCAATGAAGAGCTGGAAAGCGAGATCACCCAACTCCGAAGAGAAAAGAGCGAAGCCGTCTACACCTACAAGAAGCAGACAGAGTTAATCAACCACCTGGGCGCTAATCTGACCAAGGAGACTGATTCTAGGGAACGTCTTGGGTTGGACCTGAAGGCAGTGCATGGGGTGTTGACCAACAAGAAGCAGGAGCTGGATAAGGCGTACCGGAAGTTGACCCAGTACGAGAAGTTGTGGAATAACACTTTGACTAGCCACAAGGAGCGGGAAGAAAAGCTGAAGCAGCAGATAGCCCAGTTAGAAGCTCAGATGGAAGTCAAAGACAAGAAGATAGAGGCTGAGGCCTCACTGCGACGAGATGTCCAGTATAGGTTGGTTGAGACCAAGGCAAACCTGATGGATTGTCAACTCCGGGCCGATGCTAAGAGGAGTAGGGTGAAGAACCATTCTGAAGAAGGTGTTTCTAGGAGCGTTGCCGAGAACCTCCCAAAGTCCATTAGGCAGAGGGACCTGCTGATCCAGGGTCTGCTCACCCAGCTTGACCATCCCACTACGAAGAAGTTAATAGAGGATTTCTGTGCCCGTAGCCGCACCTGAGTTCTTTGTATTTTCTTTTGTACATTTTACGCATTGATATGCTGATCACCACCAGGTCTGTTGGTTGGGATCACGATTGCCGCTTCAGTTGTATTCAGTTGCTGTTGTACGCTACCCTCGTGGGTTTTCTATGATATATATGAGGGTTTTCTTTCCATGATTGGACGGTAGACTTTATTTGTCCTGGCAGCTAGAGTCGAGGGGGACTTCCTCCTAATGCATGAATACGTGTTTGCATTTGCATGAATCATTTGCATAACAGGTACCTGGACATTTTGCTAACCCTTTGTGTGTGCAGGTTGTTTCAAGATTGACCGAAGACCGATCCACCGATACTCGACCAGAGCGAATCAAGCGAGAGCAATGGAACAAGTACAGACAGACATCCAGGAACTCCGAGAGAGGATGGACCGCTTCATGGAGCTCATGCAAGTGGTTACTAACGGCCAGGACCAGCTTAGGACTCTGGTCCAGCCTCTGATCTCAAGGGTTGACAACAACGATGTGCTTCATGGTGGGAGCACTCCAATCCCTCCACTGGTTAAGACCCCACATAATGGCATCCCTGTGACTGGAGGGAGTGGAAGTGGTAATAGCAATATGGTCACTAACATCGGGCTTAATGGAAATACGACTGGCGTCGGTAACGGTAACTTTGTAGCCAATGGCAACGCTGGGATAGGTCATGGAAGCACTGGAGGAACTGGCAATGCAGCGAATGTTGGTGCTGGGAATCTGTATGGTATTGAGAATGCTGGGTTTGCTACTGGCAATGGCAATCAGCCATGGCTAGAGGATCTCCAAGAGGACTTGTTCTCATAGAAGGGAGCTGAGGGCGAATTGAATGCTGAGGCCCGTCTGAGGTTTAAAGCACTTGAGGACAAAATGAAGAGCTTTGAGAACTTGAATACTTTGGGGGTTAACATGACTAAACTGGGATTGATTTATGATTTCAAGGTGCCTCCCAAATTTAAGGTACCCGACTCTGAAAAGTACAAGGGCACCACTTGCCCTCGTGTCCATTTAAGGTCATACTACTGAAAGATGTCCGCTCACTCTGAAGATGAGAAGTTGTTGATGCACTTCTTCCAGGACAGCCTGTCCGGCCCGTCCTTGGAATGGTATATGGGTTTGGAACCCACCAGTGTGCGTACATGGAAAGAACTTGCTGAGGCCTTTGTACACCATTATCAGTATAACAGTGACTTGGCTCCTAACCGGGTTCAACTGCAGAACTTGTCTCGGAAGAACAATGAGGGGTTCAAAGAGTACGCCCAGAGATGGCATGAATTAGCAGCTAGAGTTCAGCCGCCGATGGTTGAACGAGAGCTTGTTGAGATGTTTGTAGCCACTCTTCCGGGGGTCTATTACGAGAATTTGGTCAGTGGTATGTCAGGGAGTTTCTCCGATCTCATCATTACTGGCGAACATGTTGAAAATGGGATCAAACTGGGAAAAATTCAGGGTGTTGATCTATCCTCAGCTGGAGGAGGAAAGAAACCATACAGTAACAAGAGGCGTGAAGGAGAGATGAGCGCAGTGTCTAACGCTCGGAGGAAAGGTAAGGGCCAGCGCCAGCAGGTTGCTAGCATAACCATCCCTGCTGTCCAACAACCTTAACAGCAGCAGCAGCAGCAGTAAAATCAGCAAGGGTACAGGAGGTACCAGAACAAAACACCTCTGACAAACCATCATCTTGAGACACCGCCCATGTCATGTGCTCAACTCCTACAAAATTTGCTTCAGTTACAGCTAGTGCAGAAGAGAACCCTGGCTCCCTTGACAGGTATACCTCCACAGGGTTATGATGCGAATGCAAGATGTGATTTTCACTCGGGGGCACCCGGCCACACGATAGAGAACTGTTAGGCATTCAAGCACAAGGTGCAAGACATGGTGGATGCTAAAATCATCAATTTTTCCAGATAATGTGTCGAACGTCACAAAGAACCCTATGCCGAACCATGGGGGAGATGGGGTGAATGCCATTAGTGAAGAAGAAGACTCAGATTTACTGACTGATGTCAAGGACCTGAGGACACCGCTTGGCTTTGTTAAAGCCAAGCTGATGTAGAGAGGCATCTTTACGGGCTGTGGAGAATTATGTATGGGTTGTGCGATTCATTCAGACGGCTGTGAACAGTTGATAATGGGGATTCAGAGTCTGATGACCGAAGGAATCTTGCAGTTTAGCCGAAGGGCTGAATACAGATCTGGAGAGGTAATGCTGAAACAGGATGATGAAGTTACCACCATCACCATCCCTCGCAAGACAATAACCATTTCTGCGTCCAGGCCACCTACAATTACCATCACAAAGGCTGGGCCGATACCATTTGAAAGCACCAACGCTGTCCCATGGCACTATGGGGCAGACGTCTACTGTAACGGACAGAAATTGGAATTGGAGCCGTCTGGGCAGTCTGTGGACAACTTAGTAGGAACCGGCGGGATAACACGTAGCAGAAGAGTATTTGCTCCACCTGAGGTTGTGGCTGATAAAACTGACAAAGCTGAGAAAACTGATAAGGGAAAGAGTAAGGTCGTTGAGGAAACCCCTCGTGGGGTAGAGAAGGACTTACTTGCAAAGGACGCTGAAGAATTCATGAGGTTGATCAAGAAGAGTGATTATAAGATCGTTGATCATCTTCATCAAACACCGTCGAAAATCTCTATTCTAAATTTGTTGCTGTGTTCTAAGGCACATCGCAACGCGCTGCTAAAGGTTCTGAATGCCGCGTATGTGCCGCAGGAGGTCTCGGTCAACCAGCTGGAGGGGGTAGTGGCCCATGTGAACACTGGAAACAGGTTAGGGTTTACTGACCTGGAGCTGACGCCGAAGGGAAGAAACCACAACAGCGCCCTGCATATCTCGATAGAGTGTAGGTGAACAGTTATGTCCCATGTATTAGTGGACACCAGATCATCTCTCAATGTTCTCCCGAAGAAAGCTCTGATGAAGCTGGATACGAGAGGATTGATTTGTACCCCCAGTGATCTGGTGGTGAAAGCTTTCGATGGAACAAAGCGTCATGTCTTTGGAGAGGTAACCCTACCCATCCAAGTTTGGCCGGAAACTTTCGACGCAATCTTCTACATCATGGATATCATGCCAGCCTATAGCTGTCTGTTAGGCCGACCATGGATCCATTCTGCTGGCGCAGTGACCTCCACATTGCACCAGAAGTTGAAGTATGTTGTGGGGGGTAACATTGTAACTGTCTGTGGCAAAGAAGACATAATGGTGAGCCATTTTCGTCTTTCAAATATGTTGAGGTGGATGGCGAGATCCACGAAACCTTGTGTCAGGCATTCGAAGCTGTGAAGGTCAAAGATGTGACTCCAGTGATGATTGAGAAACCGGAGATGACTTTCTCTTCCTTCAAGGAAGCCGGGCTATTGTTCAAGCTGGCTCTGCCCCAGGCTGGGGGCATGTTCTGGAAATACCTAACAAACAGGATAAGTTTGGGTTAGGGTACTCTCCTGTTGCTGATGCTTCCTCCTCTCACAGTGCGCCGCGAGTCAAAGGGCCGATCCAGTTTACAAGCGGTGGGGTGATATTCGAAAATGTCAACGCAATGTCTGAAGACGGCGAAGACAGTGATTGCGACCTGGATTCCTGGATTCAGCCAAGCAAACCAGGCCAGAGCCTCAACAACCGGTCCATCAGGGATATCATCCAAGTGACAGGCAAAGAGTAATGATTTACTTTCTCCAATTATTGTACAACCCTATGTCCTACCCGGGGCATAGTGGTTTTATTGTCAGGGCCTTGTTTGGTTATGCACATACAATTTATCAATAAATCAAAGGGCATTTTTTTTGCATTCAAATGTTGTGATCACTGTTATTCCTGTTTTATTTTTGTTTTGAAAAACATTAAAATGGCAATACGGTTTGTGCTAACCTGCATATCCTTGTTTTAAGCTTAACCCTTGTTATTGCAGGATTCACATCGCATATGACATCGACTCTGGACCTTCTACGACTCACTTTGACTTCGATTGCCCGATCTATCAAGCTGAGGAAGAGATTGATGAAGACGAAGACCTTCCCGAAGAGTTGGCCCGTTTGTTGAAACAAGAAGAGAAAGTCATTCTGCCTCACGAGGAAGAGATTGAGATTGTGAATCTGGGTTCTGAGGAACTTGTCAGGAATGTCAGGATAGGGGCTGCATTGCAAAGTGATGTCAAGCAGATATTTGTCGAGATGCTTCGAGAGTACAGTGACATCTTTGCTTGGTCATACGAAGATATGCCCGGACTTGATACTGACATCATGGTCCATCATCTGCCACTGCGAGAAGATTGTCCTCCCGTTAAGAAGAAGCTTAGAAGGACACGACCAGATATGACCGTTAAGATCAAAGAAGAAGTGCAAAAGCAGCTCGATGCTGGCTTTTTAGCAGTCACTATTTACCCTCCGTGGGTCGCCAACATAGTACCTGTACCAAAGAAGGACGGTACGGTGCGAATGTGCATCGATTATCGGGATTTGAATAGGGCGAGCCCAAAAGATGATTTCCCGCTCCCTCATATTGATGTGTTGGTCGACAATACAGCTCAGTTCTCCGTGTTTTCATTCATGGATGGCTTCTCCGGCTATAATCAGATCAAGATGGCGCCGGAGGACATGGAGAAAACCACGTTTATTTCACCTTGAGGAACATTTTGCTACAAGGTAATGCCTTTCGGTCTGAAGAACGCAGGGGCCACTTACCAACGAGCAATGGTCACTTTGTTTCATGACATGATTCACCATGAGATTGAAGTCTATGTTGATGACATGATTGCGAAGTCCCAAACGGAGGAGGGACATCTGGTCAATTTGCTGAAGCTTTTTGATAGGCTTAGGAAGTTCAGGTCGCGGCTGAATCCTAACAAGTGTACTTTCGGAGTACGGTCTGGAAAACTACTGGGGTTCATTGTGAGTGAAAAAGGCATTGAGGTTGATCCTGCAAAGATAAAAGCGATACAAGAGATGCCAGCGCCAAGAACTGAAAAAGAAGTTCGTGGTTTCCTGGGCAGAATAAACTACATTACAAGGTTTATATCTTAGCACACGGCCACGTGTGAACCGATGTTCAAGCTACTAAAGAAAAATCAAGCGATTATCTGGAACGAGGATTGCCAGAAGGCATTTGATAAGATAAAACAGTATCTACAGGAACTTCCAATCTTCATACCCCTAGTGACCGGAAGACCCTTAATTATGTACTTGACAGTTCTTGAGAATAGTATGGGGTGTGTTCCCGGTCAGCACGACGAGACTGGAAGAAAGGAACATGCCATTTATTACTTGAGTAAAAAGTTCACAGATTGTGAATCCCGTTACTCAATGCTGGAGAAAACGTGTTGCGCACTCGCGTGGGCTGCCAAGCGTTTACGACAGTATATGCTCAACCACACGACCATGCTAATTTCGAAGATGGATCCGATCAAGTACGTCTTCGAGAAGTAAGCGCTTTCGGGCCGAATTGCCAGATGGAAAATAGTGTTGATGGAATATGACATTCAGTATGTTTCCCAGAAGGCCATTAAGGGAAGCGTATTGTCTGAATACCTTGCCGAACAGCCGATTGAAGATTATCAGCCGATGAGATTTGAATTCCCTGATGAGGACATTATGTTTCTCAAAGTGAAAGATTGTGATGAGCCGTTGCCCGACGAGGGTCCAGACATGAATTCCCAGTGGAAATTGATATTTGACGGGGCGGTTAATTCTTACGGAAGTGGCATTGGGGCAATCATTACGACCCCCCATGGATCCCACATCCCGTTCACTGCTAGATTGACGTTTCCGGTCACCAATAATGAAGCAGAATACGAAGCATGCATCATGGGGTTGGAAGAAGCGATTGATTTGAGAATCAAAAACCTAGATGTATATGGTGACTCGGCACTTGTGGTTAACCAGATTAAAGGGGAGTGGGAGACTCGTCAATCGAATTTGGTGTCGTACATGAATTATGCCAGAAGGCTGCTTCGGTTCTTCGATCGAGTAGAACTCCATCATGTGCCCAGAGCTGAAAATCAGATGGCTGATGCCTTAGCCATGTTGGCTTTGATGTATAAAGTCAATTTTTGGAATGAAGCTCCAAGAATTGTCCTTTCTTGTCTTGATAGACCTGCGTTCGTTTTTGAAATCGAGGAAGCCTCCAATGGCAAGCCATGGTTCCACGATATCCAGACCTTCCTTATGACTAAGGAGTATCCTGCGGGAGCGTCAATCTAGGATAAGAAGACTTTGAGGAGGCTGTTTGGAAATTTCAATCTCAATCCTGATGGAGTTCTGTACCAGAGAAACCACGATGTCGTGCTACTCAGATGAGTAGATGAGAAAGAAGCGAGTATGCTTATGGAAGAAGTCCATGAAGGCACATTTGGTACGCACGCCGGCGGGCATGCTATGACGAGGAAGATCCTGAAAGTAGGATATTACTGGCTGACGATGGAGTCAGATTGCTTTAAATTCGCGAAGAGATGTCATAAATGCCAGATTTATGCTGATAAAATTCATGTGCCGCCGTGTCCGTTGAATGTCATGTCCTCCCCGTGGCTGTTCTCCATGTGGGGCATCAACATGATAGGCAAGATTGTGCCCACTGCGTCTAACGTTCATCACTTCATTTTGGTAGCCATCGACTACTTCACCAAGTGGGTGGAGGCAGCCTCGTATGCTAATGTGACCAAGCAGGTGGTGGCTAAATTCATAAAGAGGGACATCATCTATCGATATGGAATTCCCGAGCGGATCATTACTGATAATGGTTCGAATCTGAATAACAAGATGATGAAGGAGTTATGCCAGAGCTTCAAGATTGAACATCACAACTTATCACCTTACCGGCCAAAGATGAATGGCGCGGTTGAAACGGCCAAAAAAAACATTAAAAAGATAGTTCAAAAGATGGTTGTGACCTATAAAGATTGGCTCGAGATGTTGCATTTCACGGTTATTGTACGACGATACGCACATCAACCGGGGCAACTCCTTTCTCACTAGTGTACGGTATGGAGGTTGTCCTACCGTTAGAAGTTGAGATTCCTTCTTTGCGAGTTTTGGTTGACGTGAAACTCGATGAGGCAGAATGGATTAAGAACCGACTGAACCAACTCATCCTGATGGATGAGAAGAGATTAGCATCGATTGCATATGGTTGTCTATACTAGAGCTGAATGAAGAAAGCTTATGATAAGAAGGTGCGTCCTAGAAGCTTTCAGACGGGTGATCTCGTCCTGAAGAAGATTCTTCCTCCACACTCTGATCACAGGGGCAAGTGGACTCTCAATTACGAAGGTCCGTACGTCGTCAGCAAGGTCTTCTCGGGAGGAGCCTTGTTGTTATCCACGGTGGATGGCGAAGATTTTGCATCCCCTATGAACGCGGACGCAGTTAAAAAATACTTTGCTTAAAAAATGACCCGCTGGAAAGAAAAAAGAATATCCAGGAAAAAATGGGGCATCCCGGCGAACCATAAAAAAGGAAAAGGGTTCGGGCAAAAATTAGGGATATAAATGAAAAATGTACACCCGCAAAGTCGAAAACCTGGAAGGGAGGCTTTGGCAAAAAAGGGTATCCCGGTGAATCGAAAACCCGAAAGAGCGGTTCAGGCAAAAGTTAGGGATTTAAAAAGCAAATGACTGTGTTCTGCGTATGGACTTTCATTGTTTAGTGGTTTGGAAGACCTGAGGGCCGTTTATCTGAATCAATCTCTTCTGAAGCTGAAGTGTCGGAGAAGTATCGAAGTCGAGTGGGTCATAGAGGGATCAACTCATGGTGTTCGTTTATGCCAAATTGCCGACATTTTTGTATATACTGATGTATATTTATGTTATTATGCTTGCGCAGCTTCCTTATTTCAGGAGCTTGCCTCTGTTGTAAAACATTTTTGCCTATTCTGGGGTTTGCTATCAATAAAACGTATACTATTCAGCAATTCTGTTTGTTTGTGTAGCTTTTATCTGTTTTGTTTGCGAAAAAACGCCCAATGTTTTTGATAAAATGCGCATACATAAACTTGCTGCCCTAGGCCGATAATTGTTGAAACACTGAATTACCTGAACGTTGTCACATGATGATCACCTTGATAGGCCCCTTTGAGAAGGGTATCTTGTCTGTTTGTTCGTGTTGTTGCAGGTACGTCACATTCCAGGCCGCACGCCAAATGTTTTCTAAGCAGGATGATTCCTCCTTCCCCAGCGAGTTCAGCAGTGTCTCCCCACGGAGTCAGAACATGGGACCGTGAGCATCGACATGTCTCCCCAAACAGAGTAGATTTTCCCCAACCAGACGTATCTGAGGAAGGATCATCATCTCCCCAGCTGAGTCATGCACTGAAGCGTATACCCATTCCCAACACTAGTTCAATGTGTAGTTTTATCGTAGAAGACTATGCGCAGGTGTTCAGTTTTTGATAGTTTCAGACTGAAGTCTCCAGCGGAATTGAAAGTCCCCACAGAGTTGTATTCTCCCTAGCAGATAGGTTTAATTCCAGCGTCTGGTTGCCTATCCTCAGCCGAGTTTGCAGTTCCCCAAGAGAGTCGAGTCCTTGGGAGCCGTTCAAGCCATGATTGGTGCTCCCCAGTAGAAAGTACTGAATATCTGATGCTGCATTTCCCCATCAGAGTCTGTATCCCCAGAAAGAGGCTATCTGTGAAGGCCGTGCAGTTTATTTCTGTGATTGACATCGTTTGTCCTCAGCAGTTTGTGGTTCGTATACCTAGTTGAGCGATTACAGGTTCTCGAAGAATTTTATTTGCATGCAGCAGTCGTCTGGAGTTTGTTTCCCTAGGTTTTGTCCAATTGAGATTGGTGTGACTTCTTCTCCTCGGCAGGATGATTCCTTCCTCCACAAGAGTGGTTCTTTCTCCTTGACAGGAGGATTCTCCCTTCAGCATTTATTTTGCTGATGAGGTCATAGCATGTTGCATGATTGCATATCATTTAACCTAAACGCGTAACATTTCCACCGTGTGGAGCATTACGCCATGGTCAAGCATATGCATATGAAACATGAGCTAGGTCGTTACCGTTCTTGTTTTGCAGGTGTTACTCCGTAGAATGGTTTGCTCACAATGATTCTTGAGTTCCCCAGCGAAGTTGATTGCTTAAGATGATTCTTAAAATCCCCAGTGAAGTCGCCAGAGTTGGTTGCTCAAGTTGATGCTTAGAGTCCCCGGCAGAGTGTTTTCTCAGGATGATTCCTAAAAGCTCCAGCAGAGTTATTGGTTTAGGATGAGTCTTGAAGTCCCCGACGGAGTTATTTGTCCAAGATGATTCTTGAATTCCTCAGCGGAGTTGGTTCGTCCAGAATGATTTCTGAAATCCCCGAAGCAGAATTACTTGATAGTTCTCCAGAATCCCCAGCGGAAATGTTTCATCCCCACCAGGTTTTAAACCAGAGAAGTTGAAATCTTCCTTGAAAACTTGATGATTGAAGTCCAGCTGACGCTTGAGAATTTCTTTGAATGCCCGACGACATGATTACAGAGATTGTCAAAAGTTCCTAATGACCTGATGAGTCCCGAGGAATTCTTCTGCTGTCGTGCCGCAGAATGCCTAACGGTAAAATCAGCTATATATCACTAGTTACCGAGTGACTAGTGATCCCTTGATGACTTGAGGAAAAAGCTGCAGTGAAATCTGATGATCGTCTTGATGGAGGTTTGAGCCTGTTGTCGTGCAACTGCTATTTCAGACTTCAAAGATTTTCCTACCTACCAAAGTATCGTTTACTTGTGCGGTTGGCAAATTTCCGGTTACCGTGTGACCGATTCCCAAGCCGAGTTTCCGTGCAACTGTCATTTTCAGTTGCGAAGATGTTCCTACCAATCAGGGTATCGTTTACCTGTGCGGGCGGAAGATCGCCAGTTACCATGTAACCAGTGATCCCTCGATGATTTGATGATGCAATGATATCAGATAAATCAGAGAATCATCCTGAAGGAGGTTCAGATCAGTATTTCTCCAGCTAGTTGTCGTGCAACTATTATTTTGGTTTCCGAAGAGATTTGTCCCCACCAGAGTACCGTGTACTTGTGTAGTTGCCAAATTTCCGGGTTTGTTAGTATTCAATCGTCTTCTACCTTGATTTTTTGAGAGTCGTTCTCTTCTCAACCAGTCAGGTCCAAGCCGTTTGAATAGGGGAAGCTGTTGCAACCCCAAAATTGCCCAACTTTTCTCTACCTAGATTATGTTGCATTTCATTTCACATTAGCATTATCATTTGCATTTTATTAACATGTACGCAGGAGATCAAGAGGTATGATTACCATTCAAGCGCTATACAAGACTATGAAGCTAGCTAAGAAGGTTATTCAAGTGTTCAAGGGTTAATATCCTTGTCATAGAAGTTAAAAGAGCCTTAGAGAGGGTGGTTGAAACCAAGAGTGTTTGTCTCCTAACTTGAGAGTTGTGGAAAGCCATCAGATGATTCTGAAGCCATGAAGATAGACTTGTGGTCTTGAGAGAGCTCATGAGAAGTGTTGAGGATCACTTTGAGGCCTAGACAGGTCATTGTGCAAGATTAGGAAGCCTCAGCCATGAGTGGTGCAATTAGGGTTTGATTGGGTCAAACCTAAGTCAACTGAGGATTTGAAGAAGGTTGAGACCTAATTCAAGAGCCATGTGATCATGGATTGATACATTGAGATGTTCTAAAAATGATTCCAATGTTAACTCATCATGATTGAAGAGTTTGAGAAGTTTCAGGCTAGGGTTTCTAAGACTTGACAGTGTAAAATCCCCTGACTTGACCCCTGACTTCAAGACTATTTAACTCAATATAGGATGTTCACCTCATCTTGACCCCAACATGATTATTGTAGGGCATGGTCTTAGCTTTAATTTGAGTACTATAAGTCCTTGATAGGGTTTATAGAACTCAAGTTATGAGCCAGACAAGTTACAAGTCATCTAAGGCATGTGAATTTGGAGCTTGAAAGTTACCCAACTTGCATGACAATTTTTCCCTAGAAGGATGATTCCTATGAAATTTTGGTCAACATGAATGTTGTTCCTTATCCTCTTAGCATTCCATAGAGTACTAGAAGTCCATGATTGGATTTGTAGAACTCAAGTTATGGCTTTGACAAGTCAAGGGTATTTTGGGTATTTGGGCATTACAGGTCATTTTGAATTATAGGTCAATTTCACTATCTTGCAAGTTTCAAATGGAGTTTTTCTCAACATGAAAGTTGCTCAAAATGATGTTTTTAGTTTATCCAAGTATCAAGAGTCCATTGATATGGATTGAAACAAGCATTGGTTGAAGAAATTACACAAAAAGACCATTTTAATGAATTAAAAAGGAAAAAATTCAAAACAATTGGTAATGGATTGTTTTCAAACCAAACTTGTGCTCATTTTGATTTGAATTGATATTATAAATACTTTGGCATCATTACATCTTTGAATTGAGGTTCATAACATGGTCATTTGGAGGATTACTTCATGATGAAGTAACATATCAAATACACCCTTTTGGTTGAAATCAAGGAAGAAAAACTATCCAATTATACTCCACAACTGTCAAGCAAATGAATTGGAGTGAGTTGAAGGCAAAAGCAAGCCAAAATGGTGCAGACCATAATTGAATTTTTGAAGGAAAATTGAAAATGGGAAATCACAAATTGGGCTTTGTTTGGGCCTCCAAAGATGTTAAACAGAATATAAATTGGATTTAGATCATTCTCAGAAGCTTCTAGTGGCAAATTCTGTTAAGAATCAGTTAGAGCAAGTTTGTGAAGGAGCTTGGAACATGATTTTCGGATTTGGAGAGTTTCAGCAGAAATTGGATTTCAAGAAGTGTTCATCTTCATTCATTGGAGTGATCTGCACATTTTGGAAAGGAATTGAGGCCTGAAAGCTACCTTGCACGAAGCTCAAACTCAAGTTCTTACCTCTCAAATTTCCTCTTAATTTACACGCGTTTAGCACCTTAGACCCATGTGGTTAAGTTAGAATTAAGACATAGATGGATTCTGTATAGTTTTTAGGTTGAATCGTGGAAGTTTAGGTTATGGTGATCCAAGTTGTGATTCGTGTATCTCTTTGAATGTTGGTTAAAAATGAAAACGAAGGCTAGATTACGAACCTAGGGAGAGAGACGAGTTGATTGATGTAAAGAATTTGAGTTTTCATCAAGGTTGGATATCTGGTGATGATCCCGTCGTGAGGTAGGGGATGACCGGTGCTAGGCCGGCCACCGTGTGAAAGTTGCAGAACCACCGTGCTTAGTTTCCCTCCGTTTTGAGTTTGAAAGCTCAGTTTTTATCACAGCCATTGGATGGCGCTTGAGAGTTGATTTGGTAATCCCATCTGATGGTCATAGCGCGTCCATGTGTGACCGCCCTACCTTTAAATGAAACACAGAGTTTCATGAATTGAAACTCTGGGCCTTGCAGTCAGCTGCTATCCACACTCCCCTAGTTAGGCCCACTAGTTTAACACATAGAAACCCTACTTAATGAACCCCCTGGTAACATTTTAATAAGGAGAATAATAAGTTGAATTGAGTTTCAAACTGGGCCCAATGCCCACGTGCTTTTTGCACCCCACTTTATTGGGCCCAGGCGTAATTACACTTGTATTTTCCTGCTGGTTACACCCTCTCCCCTTATTTCTTTTTCTTTATTTTTTGTTTTTTTGTATGTTAGATTTAATTCATAAAAAATAATGAATGTTGTTAATAAATCCTGAGAAAATTTGTGGATATGGATTGGGATGTGTAGAATTTTATCATGTTTTTTATTTTAATTTTCCATTTCTTTTGCAATTAATTTCATATTTTCTTTTTTAATATGTTCTTAATGATGGAATAATTTTGTATTGAATTTGTTGATTTTCTTTCTCACTCATGGCATGGAGTTTGATCTTGAAATTTTATATGTTGGTTGTATACATGTTGATGATGCTGTGTGATTTTTGTTATGATTTTTCATATGATTTTATATAGGATTTTAGGGTAGTTATTTAGGAGTGTTCATTGTTGGATCCTTTAGTGTACCCTTGAAGTTTTAGATTTAGTTTGAACCTTTGGACTTAGGTTTAACCCCTGATTTTTCTACCATAGCATGTTGATACATGTAGGATAGTGTACTATTTTTCTTAGAATTGTTAGAAGTGATTTTCTATTAAGTTCCTATTTTACAAATTGGCCTTAGTATAGGTGATCCTAACTAGGTTAAGTGTATAGATTAGGCTTGTAAATAACCTTTAGATGATTCTAGGTCCCATTTCCTCTCTTGATAGATTGGTAAGTATGTAGATTCCTCCTTTAGAACCCTTGAACCTTTAGGATAGATGTCCTTAGAAGATATCATTTGTGGTTTCTTTAGAAGCTTAAATAGGTGGATGATTCTTCCTATATGGGTAGTTTCCTCTTCAATTTTTCCTTGCTTGATTGGAATCCCCCTTGTGAGCAATGTTTTCTCCTGTGGAGGAATACATTGCACTATCATAAAGGGGTTGAGTCCATGAAAGCTCCCTCTCTAAAGGAAATGGAGTTGGTTGAGTGTCTGTGGTAAGTTCCTGTGGAACTTACCTTGCTTCTCATCTCCATTCTCCTAAATGTTTCTCATTCCTTTCTTTTTAGGAAACTTCTTGGGGTAGCATATTCCCTCCTGTGGGGGGAATGTTGCACATCTCTTAAAGGAGCCAAACCCCTATGATCCCCCAAAATCTCTTAATTGGTTGAGTGCCTGGGATAAGTTCCTATGGACCTTACCCTGGCCTCCCAACACCCAATTTCATTCCTTAGGATAGATGCTTATGTGATTACTTGTGGATTGAATCCATTATTTGTCATAAGTCCTTCTCCTTTTTCATTGATTAATTTGCTTGTTGCATTAGGATAGTACATGATCAGAATAGTTTAAGCTAGGAGCATGATTGCTTAGAGGTTGAGTGAGTCTCCCTCTACTTGTTTGCATTAAGGGTTGAGGTGATCCTCCCCTTGCTTGTGTGTTATTTTTCTTTTTCTAATTGACGTATTTTTATAATAGAGCTTGAGTGAGCTCCCTCTGCTTGTCTGTTTTGGTTGTTTTTCTTTTGCTTGATTGCTAAGAGGTTGAGTGGGTCTCCCTCTGCTTGTATTGCTGCATTACATATGCATCTTAACTGTTTATTTGTTTAAGCTGATGCTTTATCTGTTTCCGTTTACCATTGACATGATCCCCTAGGAATCTCGCTTCCTTTGATAAGGAAGTGATGATTAGAACTTTAGGTTGAAACATATGCATGATAACTTCTAGGAGTTCCCTGTTTCAAACCTTAACCATAGGATGAATCCTTGGCATGACAACACTAGGACTTGATAGTCTCCCCATAGAGTTTGTTCTCTTTCCATCTCCAAACAACAGTAAAAAACGTAATAAAGGCAAGTTAGTACAAGCGCGTTACGAGCCTTAAGCTACTTAGGATATGATGATTGAGAGGTCTTCCTCTCAATCGTCTAAGGTGTGTAGTATATGTCCTTTGGATGCTATACGATGCATTCGCTCCTAAGTCTTAGTCTTTAGTGCTGTATAAACTACAGACAACCTTAAAAAACAGTTCTTCCGTAAAAGACAGAAAACAAACTTCAAACCTTTTTGCCCCGTGGGCCCATAATTCAAAGGAAGCTTTTCTGAAGAAAAGATTGTCGTTAACTCCCAGTTCTACCGCAAACGGTAATGCCTAAGTATCCAAGGGTCGAGCTGCGTACGCCAAACTGCTGGAACTGTCTGTTAACCCTACTCGAAAAACAGATGAATCTGAATCCCCGTAATCCGTATTATCCTGAACTACATAGGCTCTGATCTCTCATATCTATTGAGAGTACGTAGGCACAATACTGACATATTGGCGAGCCACCCCCATCCGTAACCCGTAGTTAGCCGAACTACGTTGACTCTGATTTCTCGATCACTGATGAGAATACGTAGGCATAAAGCGCGACACTTTGCCGAGTCATTTTCTTTTCTTTTCAAACCGACATTGATAGGTAGCTAGTAAACCAACCTGTCAGATAAACATAACAAGCGTGGATCCCATCGAGTACGATGGACGTGAAGGGTGCTAATACCTTCCCCTTGCGTAACCGACTTCCGAATCAAGACATTGGTTGCGACGACCTTGGCTTATACCTTTTCGTCAGGTTTTTCCAATCGTTTCCTTTCCCGTTCTAAGGGATAAATAACGAAAGATGACGACTCTTCTGTGTTGCCGACACCTTATTTTCGTGGTAGCGAAAATATGCAGGTACTGTCCTTCTTCCAATGCGAATCAGAGGCGCCTCGTTAACAAACTGGACCCTCCACATTGATGCCATCATGGCCAGTGCATCAACAATGTGATTTTCCGCTCTGGGTACGTGCTTGAAGGTAATTTTATCAAAATATTCAGCCATCTCCAAGATATGAGTTTTGTAAGGGATCAATTTTTCATCCCTGGTTTCCCATTCTCCTTTGAGTTGGTAGATCACTAAAGCAGAATCACCGATCACTTCCAAGATTTTGATGCAAAGATCGATAGCATCTTCCAACCCTAAGATGCAGGCTTCATACTCGGCTATGTTGTTCGTACACGAGAAACAAAGTCAGGTTGTGATGGCAGTGTACCCTCCAGTTGGATTTTTCAGAACAGCTCCAACACCATGTCTGTTCTTGTTTGATGCTCCATCGAACATCATTTCCCACCGAGACCCAGGTTCGGGACCTTCTTCAGGACCAGGCTCCGCTTTTATGCGTTGAATATACATCACATCTTCATCAGGAAAATCAAACTTGAGTGGTTGATAATCCTCCATGGGGTGCTCTGCGAGGTGTTCTGACAAGACACTTCCCTTGATAGATTTCTGAGCGACATACTGAATATCGTACTCTGATATGAGCATATGCCATCTGGCTAATCTTCCTGTTTGAGTTGGCTTTTCAAAGATGTACTTGATGGGGTCCATCTTAGAAATCAACATTGTAGCGTGACAAATCATATACTGTCTCAGACGCTTGGTAGCCCATGCTAAGGCACAACAGGTTTTTTCCAGGGGAGAGTAACGACTCTCGCAATCGGTGAACTTCTTGCTCAGATAGTAGATTGCATGTTCCTTCTTTCCTGACTCATCGGTCTGGCCTAAGACACAACCCATTGAATCTTCTAGTACTGTCATATACATGAACAAAGGTCTTCCCGGCACAGGAGGAATCAACACGGGAGGCTCTTGTAAATACTGTTTGATTTTCTCAAATGCGGTCTGGAAGTTTTCATTCCATACTACTGTTTGATCTTTTCGTAACAACTTGAAGATCGGCGTGCAAGTAGGAGTTAGATTGGAGATGAATCTGGAGATGTAATTCAGATGTCCGAGGAAGCCTCTGACTTGTTTCTCTGTTTTAGGAGCAGGCATCTCCTGGATTGTTTTGACTTTGTCGGGGTCTACTTCAATTCCTCGTTGACTAACGACGAAACCAATTAACTTTCCTGAGCGAACTCCGAAGGTGCATTTTGTTGGATTTAACCTCAGTTGATACTTTCGGAGTCTCTCAAATAGCTTCAACAGATGATCCAAGTGGTCTTCTTCGCCTTGAGATTTTGCGATCATGTCATCCACGTATACTTCAATTTCTTTGTGCATCATATCATGGAAAAGTGTGACCATGGCTCTCTGGTACGTTGCCCCTGCACTCTTCAAACCGAAAGGCATGACCTTATAACAATAGGTGCCCTAGGGTGTGATGAAGGTTGTCTTCTCCATGTCAGCTGGATCCATTTTTCTCTGATTATAACCAGAAAATCTATCCATGAATGAGAATACTGCGAAGCTGGCTGTATTATCCACCAAAGTGTCAATATGTGGTAGAGGAAAATCGTCCTTCAGACTTGCTTTGTTTAAATCCCTGTAATCGACGCACATTCTGACCTTACCATCCTTCTTTGGGACTGGTACAATGTTTGCCACCCATTATGGATATTTGGATACCGCTAAAAAGCCTGCATTAATTTGTTTCTTGACTTTGTCTCGGATTTTAAGATCCATGTCTGGTCTTGATCTGCGAAGTTTTTGTTTGACCGGAGGACATTCTGGCTTCAGGGGGAGCTTGTGCATAACAATGTCAGTATCCAACCCTGGCATGTCTTGATAAGACCAAGCGAATATGTCGACATAATCTCTGAGGAGTGCTATCAACCCGTTTTTGATCTCTGGCCCCAAAGATGCCCCAATCTTGACTTCTCTTTTATCTTCTTCTGATCCCAAGTTAACGACCTCAGTCTACTCTTTGTATGGATGGAGATAAACATCTACGTACTCAGTCATTCTCTTCAACTCTTCTGGGACCTCTAATTCTTCATCATTCTCTTCTTCAGCTTGAAAGACAGATGAACCACTAGTAGAAGGAGCCGAAGGATCATAGGATTCTGTGGTGGATTAAGGTATTCTGCATGTTTTATTTTTGGGAACAATTAGACACCCACACACAAACATGCAGGTGAAGGGTTGTTTTTATTTTTTTCAAAAAGATTGCCATTTTTCCTTTTAACAAAAAGAGTGAAAATGATGCGCAGAAAATAAACAAGAGTTTTAACAAAAACACTTTTTCATTAATGGATTTTCAAATTGCAAAGTGGCCCAATACAAAATAATTCGCAGGCCTTGGGCAAGACCAGGAATTTTAAAGAAAACACAAAGCTAACAAGCAAAATGAATTACTCTAAAGATAAAAAGAGGGGAATTTCCACAGCCTCCCAGTTGTGCAAAGCTGCTCCTCCCCGAGTTATCAGATGATCTAGATTGCAATCTTCATCCTCAGCAATGATGGCGTTGATTTGTATTCCGCCACTGGTAAATATTTCCTTCAAAGACTTCTTCTTCATGGTGCTTTCCTCTGGCTCGTCTCCTAGAGTTGGTTTGTAACCCAACCCTTGTCGATCGTTTTTGGCCCGAGCGTTGACTTCAATGACCTCCCCCCATCCTAACAGGACTCCAGCTTTTAGTGCTGCCTTGATACTCTGAACAGAGGTGAATGATGGGCCGCGAGTTATGTCAGATTCGTCGACCAGAACGGCGTGAGCTATTTCTAGTGCTTGAAAGGTTGTCTCAAGGGAATCTTCGTCAGCTTCGATATACCGGAATGAGGACAAGTTCCTTACCATTAAATCCTCTTCTCCATGAACAATGACCAACTGGTCATCCACAACAAACTTCATCTTCTGATGGAGAGTAGAAGTAACAGCACCAGCTGCGTGGATCCATGGCCTTCCCAGTAAACAACTGTAGACCGGATTGATATCCATCACCTGAAAGGTGACTTCAAAGATTTGAGATCCGATCATGGTAGGAAGATCAACCTCCCCTATCACAGCTCTCCTAGACCCACCAAATGCCTTCACTATGAGAGACGTTGGCCTCATGTTAGCACCTTGGTAAGCCAGCTTGGCTAGTGTCCTCTTCGGCATTACATTGAGCGCTGATCCTGTGTCAACAAGAACTCTGGACAATGTATCTTCTTCGCATTTTATCGATACATGTAGAGCATGACTGTGCTTGCATTTCTCAGCTGTTAGGTCATTGTCGTTAAAGCTTAGCATGTTGCAGGCCGTGATGTTTGCTACAATGGAGTCGAAAATTTCCCCATTGTAATATCTTTGGTAACATGGGCTTGTGTCAAGATTTTGAGCCAAGCCTGGCGATGCGCCGGAGAGCTTAAGAGTAATGCCATGACCAAGATCTTAGATTGCGTCTGATTCAGTTGGTCCACCACCCTGTAATCACTTCGTCTGATGATTCTCAGGAACTCTTCTTCATCATTCTTGAGGCTTTCTTTTCCTTTGACCAAAGTATCTTTAGTGACAACTGTCTCTGGAACGGATTTTGGAGGAACAACGGTTTTTGGAACAGGAATTGCTGGCGGAGGAGCCACATTGTATGCCCGCGGTTGATATATGCGACCACTCCGAGTCATCTTGCTTCCACCGGCAATGTTAGCTACATTTGCTGGCTTCCTTTCTTTGAAAATTCCCTCGTACCATGAATGGTCCTGCTTTGGCGTTACAGCCCTTGGGTGAGGTTTGGATCCTCTCCTTGGTTCAAACCTGGCTTGTCCTCTCCCAAATTTCTGGGGTGCATCGTCGCGGAATACCGGCCGGACGTTTTTGTAGTTGTTGTTGTTATTATTTCTGAACACAACTCTTTTGTTAGATTCCTCAGGCATGTTAAACACGGGTTCAATGACAGCCAAATCTTCCCCTTTCTTCCTACGAGCAATCTCTATCATCCCTTGTTCAATCATCGCTCGAATGTCCTTTTTCACAATGTCACAACCTTCTGGGTTCAGCATGCATTGTTCGCAGTTTTCGTGAGATGTCATAAGCGCCTATGCCTGAGCGAGACGTTTATGTAGGTCCGCCAATGGTACCTTGATCTCATCAATAGTAGTAACTGTCTTATCTTTCGACCCTTCACCTTTTTCAGTAATAGCATTTACCCCACCATGGCTTCGTAGAGGATTATTCTTTACGTTTGGGTGATTTTCTTCAAAGGACATAATTATTTTTTCAATTAACTCTCGGACGAGGTGCTGAAGCGCAAAGCAACCTTCAAGGTCATGGCCCGGAGCGTTCTCATGAAATAAACAGCGAGCATTGGTGTTGTAGTAGAATGGGAGTGGATTAGGTGGAGCACCCAATTTCCTTGTCTTGACCAAACCTCTTTCTATCAACATAGGGAACAGATCGGTGTAGCTCATCGGAATAGGCTATATTTTTGGTCGATTTGCCTGATAATTCGCCCTTGGAGCCCTGTTTTGAGGCTGTTGACCCTACGGCTAATGATACTGTTGTTGATTATTAGAGTGATATTGTTGTTGATTGCCAGAATGATACTGGTGTTGATTACTGGATGCCCTAGGCTGAGGACCCTGCTGCGATAATTGTTGAAAAACTGGAGTCACAGCTGCTATATATGATGATGGATGGTATTGCTGGAGATGGTTCCTGGAACTTTGCGCCTTCTTTCCGTATGTTACCGCACTCACATCCCCCTATTTCTTTTTATGAAAACTGTTGACCGGCTTTTTTGCTGCACTGGCGCGGGAGTTAGTGTTTGGAGTAGCCACTTTCCCACTCTTTAAACCGGCTTCAACTTTGACCTCTACTGCCACGATATCAGAGAAGTTGGTCGTGACACTGCTGATTAGTCGCTCATAAAATTTTGGCCTGACCGTATCTACGAACCAGTCTGCCAATTCCTTTTCAGTAAGGGGTGGCTCCACTTGAGCAGCAGTTCCGCGCCATCTTTGCGCTTATTCTTTAAAGGTTTCAGTGCTCTTTTGTGTCATGCTGAGAAGCTGACGACGGACTGGAGCTAGGTCCATGTTGTATTTGTATTGTTGAATGAAGGCGTCTGAAAGATCTTGGAAGCCGTGGATCTTTGCTTGATCCAGGCTGAGATACCACTTAGCTGATGCTCCTTTAAGACTGTCCTGAAAACAGTGCACCAACAGCTTGTCATTTTCAATATGCGGAGCCATCTGCCTGCAGTACATGATTAGGTGCACCTTGGGACAAGTAGTCCCCTCATATTTGTCAAATACTGGCATCTTCAATTTCTGAGGAAATACCAAACCAGACACCAGACATAGGTCCTTGGCATCTGATCTAAAAACATTGCTTCCTTCGATGGCTCTCATCCTCTTAGCCATAATGTCCATCTCTACCCTTAATTTTTCGTGCTTTTCATATTCGGCTTCAGAACCGTCAGGTATGTCAAAGATTGGTTGTTGATTGTTGAAGACAGGTCACACTGTAGTTGGTCCACCTGCCTGGGTAAAAATGGGATTCCTGATTGTTGAATAAAACAGTGGATTAAGACTTGAAGATTGTATATTGCTGAATGGTGGCACAAAATCTCGAGACATGCCATAGGGGAATTCTGCAGTGGTAGTTGGAGCTGCTGTGACGTTGGCCGCTGCCATGGCGACTTTGGAGATTATCGTAGACTATGTGTCCATCTTTGCCTTAATTATATTGAGAGCTTCCATAATATGGCTGACGTCACCCTTGATTCCTTCAATGTCGTTGTCCATCTGATCAAACCTCTGTTCATTATCTGCCATCTACTTCTGAGCTCTGGATCGAGTGTTGTATCTGTGAGTATTCAGCGTGACTCCTTCTCTCTTTCTCTGAACATGAACAAATGATGAGCTGCGAAACTCGGATGCCAGACTAATGCAGGATGAGATGCGAATGTAAATGTAAATGCAAATGCACAAACTATTCAAGGAAAAGCAAATTTTTTGTTTACAAGCAAAAAACGTTGGAACAACATGTAACGACATGCTTAAAAAGCGTTTTTCATTGATAGCTGGTTGTCTATTACAATAGATGGCTCTTGCTGAAAAGCAAGACCTTTCTTACAAGAAGTGAAAGTAAATGCAACATTAGGATTACAATCCTTTTAGGGAAAACAGGGAAATGGTGAAACAATGATCATTCTAACAAGATGATCCTTCTCCTTCTTGGGCTTCAACATGAGCTTGGTCCTGGCGGATGATTTCCCACAGGTCTTCATTCTCTCGTTGTGCTTTGATCAAAGCGTATTTAAGCTCTTCCCTAGTCGTGGGGACCTCAGGTTCCATACTTATCTCATAATCATGAGTATAGAACATGGTCAAGGCTATTTCTTTCGACCAAAGCAAGTACCCTCTGGTAGTTAAACAGCTTACATTCTCCATTGGAGTTATACCCAAGAGGTGAGGATCTCTTTGAGCGTATTGAGCACGGGCTTCCAGTTCAGGGTTGCGACTAGTTTCGCAGAAGCAAGGTCTCAGCAATTCCAGTTCGAGTACGGCCCGGTGGGATACCCATATTGACGTCAGGCAAGAACAGGATTGTAAGTGATAACCCCCTTCGTTCCAATGAGAGGCACATTGGGGAACTCTCCATAACTGGGAATCATGACTAGGTCACCAAGGCTAATGTCATACCATGCGATGTCATAGTGCCTGAGAGTGATGAGCTTAGAAATCCATGTGCTTTTGTTGGGAAGCCTCCAAAGGATGTGAGTCCTGGGTATATGAGAGGTAAACCACCTGTCAAGCAGTGCGAGGCAGCATGAAAATTGCCCGAGATCGTATAACATGAAGTGGTGGATGACCACATAGGTATCCGCCAATATCTCGTTTACTAGATTTTTGATGATGAAGAGACGGATTGCCTCCTCACTGATGAAGTCATAACGACTTGGGAAGAGATACAACCCATATATTAGAAACGCCAAAATTGCTTCAAAGATGCCCAGATTTCTATTTTCATAATGATATTCGGCCATCTCCATTAGAGGTCCTGCTTCTATTCCGTACCATCCTCCTTTTGCTCTCATTGGTGGTAAATCCTCTTGCTTGAGATGTAGGGCCTTGGCCAAATCTATTCTCTCCGGTTTTCCATAAGGAAGTGTGAAAGTCCATGGTATCTTCAAATAGTCAGTGTACTCCTCTATGGTCGGGAGTAACTGAAAATATGGGAATACAAAGCAGTGGAAAGTTGTAGAATAAAACTCAACCAGAGCTTGCAGCATGAGCTCGTTGACTTGAGCACTTATCAATGGTAGGAGATCTCCATATTTAGCAATGAAAGCGGTGGGGTTTCTGATAAGTCTTACCAACATCCTAAGACGGCCCAACCTCAAATCCGGGAAAGGAAGCATGTCTCTTCTCACCATGTTGTTGTCTGCAAAAAGAAAAGTTTGAATTTCCTTGAATGGTTAGAAAAAATGCAAATGCAAATGGTGTCATGGAACTCAGACATTTACGAACATCAAAAGTCGCCATTTTCATTGATCAACAAAATAGGTTTACAAAATATTGTTTCCTCTTACAAGAGTTTTAAACATAAACAACAGCTAAATGAATCCTAACAAGGTTCCCCTAGCAGCCTTATGTTGAGCTTCTCGATTTCTTTTTCCATCTGAGCCTTCTCAAAAATGAGCTTGTCCACAATTAACTTCCACGGAGTAGATTGGGGCTCGTAAGGTTCTTCTTGTGCTTTCCTCTTCTTACAAGAGAGTACTTCTTCGTCTTTCAACTGGAGTTGTTTATGGAGCTCCGCATTCTCTTCGATGACTACTTGATACTTGTGCTTCCAAGCTTCTTCAGTTTGTTGTGCTTTGACTAAAGCAATCTTCAACTTTTCTTCTTCAGACATGAAGACCAAAGGGCGTTCTACCTTCAAAGCCATATGCTCTTGCTTAGGATAAGGCATCCTTAACGCGATGACTCACTTTCGAACCCATTGGAGGTAAGGTTCCAAAGAGACACAGTTGAGTCTTCCAAGATCCTTTTTTCCTTTCTTGTGTAGATGCTTCCAAGCCTCTAGAATCTTCTCTTTTAGCTCTTGATTATCTTTTTCTTCTTTGAAGAAAATGTTTTCCACCTGAACACTATTGGGCTTGTCTTTTAGAGGGTATCCCAATTGCCGACGGGCGAGGATTGGATTATAACTGATTCCTCCATTAGCACTGAGAAGAGGTACATTACCGAAATCCCTATAATTATCAATGATCATTATCCCATCATAGTCACGACTATACCAATCAATATCGGAGTGGGTGAGAGCCATGATCTTTTGTGACCACCATCCTTTCTTTGGATCCCAAAAAGCGTTGGCTTTGGGTAAGTGTGAAGTGAACCACTTGTATAACAAAGGAGCGCAACAGGTAGTCATTCCTCCATTGTGAAAGTTCCTCAGATGAACAGAATGGTATGGATCTGCTAGCAAGGTAGGCACAAGATTCTTCTTCAAGAAAATTTTAATGGCATTGAGGTCCACCAAATTCTCGAAGCTAGGGAACAAGAAGATGCCATAAATGAGAAAGGCTAAGATGGCCTCAAATGCATCCATGCTTAAATGATCCGCATAATACTGAGCTTTCTCAACCAAGAACTTTGCTTTAACCCAAAAATTCCCCCTTTTGTAATCAGATTCTTTTTAATATCGACTAATCCCAAACGTGTAGCCTTGGCAATATCTTGTTCTTTAGGGTCCTCCTCTCCGATTGGAAAAGGAGAATCTACAAGAATGGGCAATCCGACCAACTGAGAATACTCCTCTAGTGTGGGCACTAGCTGATAATCGGGAAATGTGAAACAGTGGTAGAGCGGATCATAAAACTGAAGAAGAGTAGAAAGGAGGATTCGCCATCCATCTTTATCTTTAACAGTAACAACAGCTTCCCATACCTGCTTTGAAATCCCTCTGGATCTGTCACCAAGGTGCTCAACCTTCTTAGGTCATCTAGGTTAAAACCCTTGTAAGTGTAATTCAAAGTTTTCTTTCTTTCACTGTTCATAACGACCTCTGATGTTTACAAACAAAAAAGTCTGAGTTCCATGAAACTATATGATGATATGATGTTATGAATGCAAAATGCACAAACACAAGAAAATGCAAAGATCACACATATGCACACAACACAAGCTTAGGTTTAAAGGGCGAGCTTGGATCCAAGGTCTACCCATCCCCAAGGTTTGCACTATGGATTGATTGTACCTGCCGAACGGGTTCTATAAAGTTCCCAGAGTCATCAACCCATCTTTCGGATATTATAAACTTCCCAAATCACTTGGTAATCGATAATATTCTCAAGAGAATCTCATTTGAGTGTAGTATTGCATATCAACTATTTCGGAAATACTTTCTTATAGCCATCGCACTACGTCCTAATAAGGCCAAAGTGGGGTAGAATGTAATCTAAAAGTCCACAATGTCATGGGCTCCTTCGTCGAAAGTAGCATTGTTTTCACGAATACTCGATCAACAATACTAAACTCTCAAGAGGGCCTACACTGAGCGGTGGTTTCTCAAGTTAGCTTGGTCGGGAATCAACTCCCTATAATCCTTCTTGAATATACCACCATCCTATCATAAGTGCACTCAAGTGCGGGTATAGGATTGTCTCACCACTCAAAGCACCCAAATATCCAACAGTTAAACAAATATATTGACAAATATACATGTTAAGCAAATATTTACAAATATAGCATGCAATTAAAAAAAATAGGCTTGTTGCACCCCAAAATTTGCCCAACCTTTTCTAACCTAGGTTTATGTTTCAATTGCATAGTCATTTGCATTGTCATCATGTACATAGTGTATTCATCTGCATGGCATAGCATAAGCAAGCTATCTTAATCAGGAGATCAAGTGCTATTCTCATCTCAAGAGGCATATCCAAGGGTTTCATTCATATTCAAAGACTACTCAGGTCATCAGGGAAGAATTTGAGCTTTGAAGAGTTGACAGATCACTCATTGGGTTCTATCCTATCTTGAGGTTGTTTGGGGACCATCAGAGGAAGTGTGAGCTATGAGTCAAGAGCATGAGGTGTATGGATGTTGTGAAGAGCCTAGATGATAATTTTTGAGGAGTAACCAAGTCATTGGAATGATTGCAAGAGCCTCAGTTGAAGTCAGTCAACTAGGGTTTTATCTGGGTCAACACTAGGTCAATCCTAGGTCAAAGACTTGTTTTGAAGGGAATCAAGGAGCATTTGAAGAAGGTGGGATTCATTATTTGATATATGGATATGGATATGGTGTTGTGCCCAAGAAAAATCAACAGGAGTCAAGGAGAAGAGGAGTTACCAAATTAGGGTTTCAATGTAAAATCCCCTGATTTAGGTCAAACTTCAAAGCAGTGTAACTCAAGATGCAAGCTTCATATGAATTTCTGGTCCACATGAAACTTGTAGAGTATCTTCATAGCTTTAATTTGAGTGGTGTAAGTCATCAAGATGATTTATAGAACTCAAGTATAGCTCTTGCAAGTTACAGGTCATCTGAGGGCACTGAAATTTGTCTGTGAAAGTTGTCTGTCTTCCAAGCAACTTTTGACCTTCAAAGAGATTTCAAATAGATTTCTGGAAAACATGAGAGTTGTTCCTAATTGGCTTAGCTTTCTAGAAAGGTATGTTATTCCTTCATATGATTTGTGGAACTCTACTTATGGCCTTGGCAAGCAAAGGGTATTTTGGTCATTTGAGAATTACAGGTCATTTCAAGCCTATGCCCAAAACTCATACAAGGAAGCTTCAAATGAAAAACTTCACAACATCAAAGTTGCTCAAAATGGAATTTTAAGTCTAGAAAAGAGGTCATGGAAGTTTAGAAATGAATAGAACAAGACTTGATGAAAGTTGGTGAAAAATGACTTAAAAAAGGCATATAACTTGAAAAAGTTCAAGTTGGAAAATGGTTTGAGAGATCTTCAAATCCAAAATGGGTCATGTAATATACCAAATTGAATCCAAACATCATTTTAAAGACATTGGTTCAGCCACTTTTTTGAGTTAGGGTTTAAATTTTGGACTTGCTTTGTATTTATGTTACTTGCATAATAAGGCAAGTATGGAAAACTTGACACAAGGTAAATTTCAAGGCAAGGAGCTTACATATCATTCCAATTTGGCATGTAAGGAGATTTTGAAGGGATGTAAGTGCATTGTAAGGATATACCATGAGATACCAAAATATCATGTCATGAGAATTTCCACATTCTTCCACCACATTCTAGAATCCTCTAAGATCAATCCAGAAACTTCTAGATCTGTCCATCATCCTCTATATATTGAATTGAATCCATTAGTGCAAAAGGTTGGTGAAAAGAGAGTGAGGAGAGAGAGAATTCCATAGTTTCTTCCATTGCAAGTAAGAGAGAAATTGTTCATTCTACACCAAGTCTGTTCAATCTTCTCCTTCATCTACAATCTATAGATCATAGTGAGTGCATACAAGCAAGTTCAGAGGCACATCAATGGAGGATTGAAGCTCTAAGGTTGAGATTGCAAAGATCCATAACAATTTCGAATCTCTTCATTCAAGCACTGTCCATCCAAGATTTTGCAAACAGAAAGATCCTCATCAAGCAAGGATCATCCTCGAAGGATTACAAGCATTGGATTGGACTGTAACCACCTCTGCCATAGCTACCTAGCAGGTTGGTGAATTCTCTTCTATCTCCCTAATTAGGTGTTGTTAGATTAGATTATTAGTGTAAGATTGTTAGGTTAGGTTAGATGACCATTTTCAGAGAGATTGATAAGGTTTCATGGAGTTTGGCAGCATGGTGATGAATCTTTCAAGATCAAGAACTCATGGATTAGGGCAAGATAATATTGGCTTTTTAGCTTAGAGTGATTAGCATAATGCATAGAACATTCTAGTATAGTTTGAGCAAGTTTAATAACCATGCATATCAGGTGCAATTCTTGGTGCCCTAAAGTTACAGCTATCGAGTTTAATTATAGAGTGAGTTTTAGAAAACTCTAAGTGTAGGATCTTGTAGAGGGCTTTGAGTAGGCCATTTTTTGTTTTTGGATCGTGGGATTTGGTTGAGTGAGGAGAGAGAACAGAGCTGTGGAAGTTCGTGCATGGATGAGGAATTCTGAAAACCCTAGGTTCATGTTGGGGACGATGACCAATGGTCGTTGGATCAAGTCCAAAGCTTGACTCATTAAACCAATCGCACGGTCCCAATTCAATTTAAGAAACGGAGGGAAAGTCCAAAGTGAAACGCGGCGTTTCACTAAAGACTCAGCATGGGCCTGATCCAAAACGTGCTATCCCCACCCCCCAAACCTGAGCCCAATGGATATGAACTGTGAAATATTACTAATTGCACCGCGCGTCCATTTCATTTTCTTTTGTTTTTTTCTGATTTAATTTCTTAACTTGGCTTAATGCATAATTGATATCTGCGCCCCACCTTCTCTGGCCCATCAAGAATTTCAACTGGGCGCGTCTGCTTGTGACACCCCCTCCCCATTTAATTCATGTTTTTGATTTTTATTTTCTTTTATATTTTTTGCATCTTTAAAAATCCATATAAAATTGAAAAAAGCTTATTTTTAATTGGTTCTTTTTGTGGTAGATCCATAATTCTGTTAAGAAAAATATCCAACAATAAAAATAGCATTTTATTTTGTTTTAATATTTTTTGTGCATTTTTCTTGTAAATAGCTTTTTAATGAGTTTAGTTTAGTACTTAATTTTGTTGATTTTAGTTCTAATAGTTCCCTTTAGATTTAGGACCCATTCTTTTTAGGGTGATAACTTTAGGACTTTAGTTTGTATATAGGATTTAATTCATAATTTTAGGATTAATTTTTAGATGATTTGATTAGGTGAGATTATAGTGGTTAAAATTAGGGTTTTAAGTGGACATAGGTGAGATAGATCATTTCTTTTAGGAATTTTAATTTGATTTTGGGGTATGGGACTATAGGGGTTATGGGTAGATAATAGATCCCTTAGAAAATATCAGGCTTCCCCTACTGCTACTAGTATATTGCTTGTATTTGATTGATTGTGTGGTGTGCCCTCTTTAGGGTTATTATTTGTCTGTGTGGGGTATTGGGTTTGTTTGGGGCTTGGGGTTTGAGCTGAAGACTGTGATGATGAAGCCCATTTGAAGATCAGAGACTGAAGACCAACTTCCAGAGGTGATGAGGATTATCTCTTGCTGGCAGCTGTTGAAGTTTATAGGATCTAGGAGTTAGGCAGAGCTCTAGAGTAAAAAACTTGATTCACAAACATGGAAGGTCTTGATTGCCTCCATCCTTCTCTGTGATGCAGAGTCTCTCTAAGACACTCACCCCCTTCATTTGGAAGGCTTGGTGATAGTGTCTAAGAGATAGAACTCTTGAGAGAAATATTCTATGTGTTGATAGCAGTCTGTTTGCCACCCTTGGTGGTCAACTAATTGCTTAACACCCAGTTCATTCTTGTGATTGATTCCTCAGCTTGGAGGATGAGACTTGAAGAAAAGCCATTGGGGGATTGAAGATTAAAGACTGATGCTTGCTTGAAGCCTGAAGATGGTTGCAGATGCTGATGAAGATTGCTTTCCTGTTTAGTTTTAGCTATTTAATTCATGATGTATTGTGTGAATTTCCCTGACTGTATTGTTTGCTGTTTAACCTGCAGGGTTGAAAGTGAATTCTGTTCACTTTTGCCTATTGTTTTCTAGGTTCGAGGTTGAGTGGGACTCCCTTGCCTCGCTTGTATTGTTGCATCCATGCATTTTACTGCTTTATTGTATATATCTACTGTTTCTGTTGCCGTCTATTCCCTTAGGATCTCTGTTTCTCTCTGCGCAAGAGAGGAATATGATAGACATTAGGTCTTAACCCATGCATGATAACATTAGGGTAGATTTTATCCCCTTTTTTTAACCCTAGGATGTGTAGAGTGTCATCTCTTCTTCCTTCAAAACAACAGAAAAAACATTAATAAAGGTTATGACAGAAATCAATTCACTTCTTCCGTCAAAAGATTTGAACAAACATCAACCTTTTTGCAATAAGAAAACCCTTGTTTAAGGTGAGATTTTTCATAAAAGACACTTGAACAGCTTGTGTCATGCGTAGCCCGAACTACGTTCGCTCTGATCTTCCATGCTGTGTGGAAGTACGTAGGCATAGGATGCAGTATCCTAGCGAGCAACCTTCCCCACCTTCACCCGTAGTTAGGCGAACTACGTTGACTCTGATTTCTCGTTCCAGACGGGAATACGTAGGCATAAAGTGCGATGCTTTGCCGAGTCATTTTTTCTTTTCTTTTCAGACCTCATCCTTTAGTTTAGATAGAAGTGTAATCCGTACAAACAAGCAAGCGTGGATCCCATCGAGTGCGATGGACGTGAGGGGTGCTAATACCTTCCCCTTGCGTAACCGACTCCCGAATCCAGGTTTTGGTTGCGATTACCATACCTTTTACCGTCTTTGCGGTAGGTTTACTTCGAGAGTTTCCTTTCCCTCTGTTGGGATAAATAACGCACGGTGGCGACTCTTCTGTATTGTCGGCGCCGATTTTCGCAGTAGCGACAAGGCTAAACCCTCAAGTTAAGTAAATATGTCCCCAGTGAATTCGCCATTTCTGTTGCGGTGAGAATCGTGATACCAAGCTATTGATTAACTTGAATCTTAATTCTTAAATTAACAACCGGACTTTAATTTATCCAAAGGAAAGGTCTAAAGAAAGAAATAACCTTTTGCGCGATGTTACAACAACGCTAAGAGATTCGGGGATCGGGGGTTGGTTATGCATAGGATAGGTATTTCACATCCTAAACATCTGTAGTACTCTACAGGAACCTTTTGTTTGTTTGCATGCTAAGCTGGTAAATGTTTGCTAAGGTTTGGGGTTGGGTAAAGGTATATGTTAAAACCTAAAGATAGTCTCTAAGTTTGCTCGCAAAGACGTCACGTCCTCTACCTATGTATCCTAACTAGGATAGAATCAGAGCAATCGTAGTTCACCTCACTATGGTTGAAGAACACTTGATTATGATCAAGGTTCAAAGGGGAACAAACATAAAAATGTTTGTATAGAGTTTAACAAAACTCTCTAAATCTATTTTATAAGACTCAAGAGGGGAGTAAGTAATCATTACTATGATTCTTACATAGAGTTTACAAACTCTATCCTAGGGTTCTAGTTGAAGAACACTCCTAGTCAAGGTGGGTCTTTTAGACTTAAAGCAAAGTCTAATGGCTCATATGTTTTAACTTAACTAAGCTATGGCTTAAGATGACTTCACAAAGTCAAGGCAGGGTAATGAGCTATCCATAACACAAGGGTCAATGGAGATACTTTTCCTTTGGAAGGAGAGGGAGAGGCAACTTGGATGAGAACTAAAAAGTTCCATCACTTGGGGAAGAAATACTTAACAAAGCAAATAAACAATTAAGTAGGATGAATAAGATTACAATCAAGTAAGCATGCATATCACAATAGGCAAGGATTGATATAAATACAGATGGTTACGACCAAGAATTATATATCTTAACAAAGATGAAAGCATATCTTGACAAAGACAAAAGTACCAATCATGTAAACAAATCACAACTTGAAGGTAAGAATGTCATAGGTTCAGGGTATAACAAATGTAACAACATTTAGGTATTTATGATAATCAAATACGCAAGGACTGATCACAATAGTTAAACTCAAGATCTTAGGAAGAGAACAACAATTCATGGTATCAACCAACAAGAAATGACATCTCAACATGTTAACAAACATAAAGAAATCAAATACCAATAAATCTCACAAGATAAAATAAGCATGGTATGAAAGAAATGTGATCAAGATGTTAGGTGATGACCTAAGAATGAACCGACTAACAAGTGGGAAAATGGCATTGTAAAAACAAACAATTATGGGATTTTAATCCATTAAATGAAACTAGACATCACCATGATCAAATTGCAAAAGGAACGGGTTAAAAATAATGAACAATGAACAAATTATGAATTTTTGAAGTTTGATTGATTTTATGACAATAAAATAAACAAACACACATAAAAAAGAAAGTGGCATGGGTAGGGATTGAACCCATGCCCTTATGTTTACCAACATAACTCCCTAACTAATAAGCCACTAAACGCGCGCTGGGTGGAAATGGAAGAGAAGAGGAAAATCATTAAACTTGATAAATGAAAATAAAATGCCAAAAAGAGTTGACCCCGGGGATCGAACTCAGGATTGGCAAGTGAAAGGGTGATATGCGTGCAAGTTGATTACCACTGGGGTGGCTATACATCCAAGCATAAAGCCACCCCCATAAATACATAAGGTAAGCTATGGTGAACATTCTGGGCCAAACACAAACCAATCAAACCAAAAACGTGAACCAATCAAACTTGATCAAATCTCAACCTTTTTTCATGAAATTTTAGTCAAACATGACTGATTTTTAATGAGGAATATGATGGTATCCACAAAAATTTGAAATAATGCTTTGAAATTGAAGCATGATAGGAGATGCATAATTGGCAAATGAGTTGCAATTTGAAAAACCACATCAGCTATGAGTTCAAACACATCAAAAATGTAATGCACACAAGTCATATATGTCATAATAGAGGTATTGCACATTTAGGGCTCAAGCAGAAACCAATAGAAATACAAGTGACACATGAATTGCAGATGATAACATGAAAATGCAGCAGACTGTCAAGACAGATGGGAAGGTTCAAATTTCATACACACACAAAGCCTAACATTTCTAAACATGTTAATTGATGATGATCTCAAATGCTTATAACTCAAACACAAATGTTTAGGCAGAGTATGACATGATATCAGTTATGAAACTTTGTAAAATTGGTGAATTTGCTTTCAAAACCAATGAATAAAATGACTTCAAACCAAAATCAAGTTAATGAAAATTAACACAGATAAACAGTTATATCATGCACATATCTATGGCTAATCAAAATGTGATAATGGAAGAGGCAAGAATGATGAGTATAACAGCCAAGCTACAGGCCAGGGCAAAAGTGGCCCTGCTGCACCAGAATTCAAACACAAGGTGGTATGGATGAAACTTCAATTTGAACATATCAGAAACAATGCAAGCATGGAGTAAAAACACATAGAATGCAATGAAAGAACAAGAAGATCACAATCAAAATGCCAAACTCAAACTCAAGACACAACTGTCATGCCAAGTAAAATTTGGAGAAAAATGCAAGTTTGAAACCAAGTCAAGAAGTAGGCATAATTGAATTGAGCAGACCTTGCATACACCCCCAAAACATCATATAAAGTGTGTCTACACTTCAAAATTAGCCTCAAAATCAACAAAATTGAAAATCACATATCAGCTGCCTCAACACATATAAAAACTGCATAATTGAAACCAAAACTTGATTGGAACAGATTGAGGTTCAAAGTAACCACACACAAGCCTCAAATATAAGTATGAATGAGTCTATACCTCAAGTTGATCATGAAATTCACATGACAAAGAAATGACTATCAAATTGCAATTGTATCAAACATGGTAGTAAGCTGTCATGATAGAAAAGAAAATCATACACAAAGCTGTTTGATTCATGCACACACAAATCCTAAATACTATTAGAGGTCTAATGCTAAATGAGCTGACCTAAAACAATTCAAACAAAAAAAAAGTGAAGTGTGTGCAGCTGTGGTTACAAGACAGTTTTTTGGCAGCAATGTAGTACAAACTGGTCAAGCTATAAATAAGTGGCCTCATGTTGACAAACATAGCACATACACATCATACATATGACAATGGAGGAGTTTCAACTTAGAAAACAAACATAATGCAAGCAGAAAAGATCTTGGTATATTCATGGTAGATTTTGGTTTGAAAGTGCAATTTGGAAGTGAAATGAAGAAACAGGTAAGAACAAATCAAATAAACAGTATACACACATCAAAATCATGAGGATGGCTGAGTTTGTGTTTAAATTTCAAGCATATTTCCAACAGGACAGAATTTGGCACATTGTGGTAAGAAAAAGCTGTTTTGAAACATAACAGTGGTACAACAGGGCAACTTTCAAGTAATGATGTTTTAATGTTAATCCAATGACACACACACACACACCATAATCATGTTAAGGGACACTTCCATACTCACAACTCAGTTCAAATCATCATCAAACAGAAAAAGGCCTATTGAAACTTAAGAAATGCAAAAACAACAACTCAATAAGGTGATAGGTAAGTTCATGGCAGTTGGGGTGACTTGGTACCACATACAAGTTTCAAACCTGATTATGAATGATTCTATGCACATAGATAAAGTAAAGATCAGTTGGAACAGAAAATGGTAATTGGTAGTATCAATGAGGTTTTGAAAATGCAATTTGGAGTGAGAAACAGTTTTGAGCAAAGCAAGGCAGTTAGGACATACACATACCACATACAACCTCAAAGCAAGTTAGATGATGTTTCCACATACAAGGATCATACATAAACTGCTCACCACAGGAAATGACATATTGGTTCAGAACTTTTGACAGCAAAACTCATGAAATCTCATAACAAGCCTCAATGAACAAATCTCATGCTTTCACATTTTAACAAACTCCAAATGATTATAAGCATAACCAAAACATAACAAGTCAACATTTTGAACACTTGAGACACAATATGGCAAGCATAAACAGTTCAACACAAAACTCATGAAAAATGATAAAGTGAATGACCAAAATATCACAAGTGTGAAAACAAGAGCCAAACTAAATTCAAACATGATCTAGGGCAGGGGGATCTCATGAAATAATTTACAAGTCATTCAAATATCATCAATGAACTAAGATTGACAAATCTATGGCAAGCATAACAACATTTCAATGCTTAGGATCCTTAAGGCTAATATGTAGACAAAATCTTCAAAAGCAAGTTATACATAATATCAAAGTGCAATATTGGTAACACATCATTAACATATCATTCACAAATGAAATACTTTAACAAAAGCAAGTAACATGACCACAAAACCTAAGTTCTTGATAAAGAACCAAAATGGGACAGCAATGGCTATATTTCACAATAAGCAACCTAAAAGTTGTAAACATGATAATCAATGAACAATAAAGAGGTTGAGCATCACATACCTCTTGTAGACAAGTCTTGAGCAAGCTAAAAAGCTAAGAAACCCAGAGATCTTCTTCTTTGGCAAAGATTAAGAGCTTTCTTCCTCTTGAAGGAACAAGCTACCTTTGAAGACAGTTGGAGTTGTGTACCTCCCAGCTGGTTTTTTAGACTTTGGACAGTTGAGATATGATATATATGAGGTGTTAAGAGTGTTGGAATGGTGGGAAATGCCTTAAGTAAGAATTTGGCTTCCAAAGTGCAAGAAAGTCAACATACTAAGGTGTGAAGGTTGACTTTTAGGAAAATGATGTTTTTGAGTGGTTTGAATGTATGGACACCTTCTACATAATGTTTATGGATTATGTAAATGGTTTTGGGTGGCTTGGAAATGGTAGAGATGAGTTTGAGCAGAGTTTTGCTCAAGACAGTTTTTAGTGACAACTTGAAGTTTTTTGAAAAATGAGATTCTTGAGGAAATGAAAGATAGTTGAGAGCTATTGTTTCTCTTGGTTTTTAAGAGTGCTCTGGTGTGTCTAACCTCAATGAGAGTGCCTCTATTTATAGTGAAAGCAAGGGTGACAGCAGATTTGGATTTTCCACATTTGGAGGGAGATTATGAAGTTTTGAAGTGAATCTTGCCAATATCTTTGTGGCAGCTCTTCATATCAGCTCCATGAACCAATGCTGAGCCAAAATCAATTGAGATGGGAAGGGTGGGATGGCCGAAATGAGGCTAGAAGGTAGGGGACTGCAGCTGCCCAACTTGCTTTGAAAAGTTTCTCTTTCATGGCTTTTAAATGAATATTATAATATGCACTTGTTCCAAGTTCAACAAACTCTCCAATTCTTCATTTTTTCTGGTGTTTGCATCATCCAAGCTTCAAAATATTAGAAAGGAACAAGATCCAATGGCTGAGGGTAGTCCAAGTTATGGAAATCTGAATTTTGAGAAGTCTTAACATAGTGGTTTCAAGTGTTGGCAACCCTAACTTCCATGGTTCATAACTTTCTACTCACACATGCTATTGAGGAGTTCTAAAACAATTTAGAAAGCCCTCAAGTAGATCTATAACTTTCATGTTTTGGAGATTTCAAAATTCTAGATAGAACTAGGTTGAAAAACCCTTCCAAGTTGCTGAAAAAATCACTTTAAAAGACTAAATAACTTAGAATTTTTCTAAGTTATTTCCCTTCTTGAGGGATTAATAAAACTAGGTTGAGCAAGTTACCTATAAATGCTACGTGTAGAAGGATTAATAAAACTGTTATAAACGTGTTGACTTGCTCCGCGTACAAGGGTCGCCCACAAACGCTCTGGGTTCAAGGGTTGATTAAACTCCTATAAACGTGTTGACTTGCTCCGCGTACATAGATCTCCCAAAAACACTCCACGTACATGGGTTGGTTAAACTCCTATAAACGTGTTGACTTGTTCCCCGTACATAGGTCGACCATAAATTCTCTTTGTACAAGGGTTAATTAAACTGATATAAATGTGTTGACTTGCTCCGCTTACATAGGTCTCCCATAAATGCTTGGCGTATAAGGGTTGATTAAACTCCTATAAACGTGTTAACTTGCTCCGCCTACATAGGTCGCCCATAAATGCTCCATGTACAAGGGTTGGTTTAACTCCTATAAACGTGTTGACTTGTTCCGCGTACATAGGTCACCCATAAATGCTCTACGTACAAGGGTTGATTAACCTTCTATAAACATGTTGACTTGATCCACGTACATAGGTCACCCATAAATTCTTTGTTTACATGGGTTGATTAAACTCCTATAAACGTGTTAACTTGCATTGTCTACATAGGTCACCGAAAAACGTTATGCGTAAAAGGTTTATTAAACTCCTATAATTGTGTTGACCAGCTCCGCTTACATAGGTCGCTGATAAACCTCTGAGTACAAGGGTTAATTAAACTCCTATAAACGTGTTGACTTACTCCGCTTACAAGGTTTGTTAAAACTCATATAAACATGTTGGCTTTTTCTGCGTACATAGGTCGCCGATAAACACTACACGTAGAAGGATTAATTAAACTCCTGTTAACGTGTTGACTTGCTCCGCGTATATAGGTCGACCACAAACGCTCTGGGTACAAGGGTTGATTAAACTCCTATAAATGTGTTGACTTGCTCCACGTACATAGGTATCCCAAAAAGGCTCCCCGTACAAGGGTTGATTAAACTCCTATAAACATGTTGACTTGCTCTATGTATATAGGTCAACCATAAATGCTCTGTGTACTACAGTTGATTAAACTCGTATAAACGTGTTGACTTGTTCCGTGTACATAGGTCGCCCATAAACGCTTTGCGTACAAGGGTTTATTAAACTCCTATAAACGTGTTAACTTGCTCCACGTACAAGGGTTGATTAAACTCCTATAAACGTGTTGACTTGTTCCTCGTACATAGGTTGCCCAAAAATTCTTCGTGTAGAAGGGTTGATTAAACTCCTATAAACGTGTTGACTTGCAACGCGTACATAAGTCGCCCATAAAGTCTCCGCGTACAAGGGTTAATTAATCTCCTATAAACGTGTTGAGTTGCTCCTCGTACGTAGGTCGCCCAAAAATTCTCTGTGTAGAAGGGTTGATTAAACTCCTATAAACGTGTTGACTTGGTCCGCGTACAAAGGTCGCCCATAAATTCTTTGCGTATGATGTTTATTAAACTCCTATAAACGTGTTGACTTGCGTTGTGTACATAGGTCGCCGATAAACGGTCCGCGTACAAATTTTCACTAAACTCCTATCAACGTGTTCACTTGCTCCACGTGCATAGATCGCCGATAAAGCTCTGCGTACAAGGGTTAATTAAACTCGTATAAACGTGTTGACCGGTTTCGTGTACATAAGACGCCCATAAACGCTCCGCGTAAAGGGTTTGACAAATCTCCTATAAACGTGTTGACTTTCTCTGCGTACATAGAAGGATTAAATATACTCCTATAAAATGGTCCGGATACAATGGTTGAGTAAACTCCTATAATCATGTTGACTTGCTCTGCGTACATAGGTCTCCCAAAAAATGCTCCGCGTACAAGGGTTGATAAAACTCATATTAATATGTTGACTTGGTCTGCGTACATAGGTCGCCCATAAATGCTCTGTGTACAAGGGTTTATTAAACTTGTACAAACGTGTTGACTTTCTCCGCGTACATAGGTCGCTGATAAAACTCTGCGTACAAGGGTTAATTAAACTCTTATAAACGTGTTGACTTGCTTCGCGTACATAGGACGCCCATAAACAATATGCGTACAAGGGTTGATTAAACTGCTATAACCGTGTTGACTTGCTGCACGTACATAGGTCGCCCATAAATTCTCTGTGTACAAGGGTTGATTAAACTCCTATAAACGTGTTGACTTGTGTTGTGTACATAAACCTCCAAAAAACGCTAAGTGTACAAGGTTTATTAAACTCGTATAAACGTGTTGACTTGCTCCGCGTAAATAGGTCGCTGATAAAGCTCTGCGTACAAGGGTTAATTAAACTCCTATAAATGTGTTGACTTACTTCGCATTCATAGGACACCCATAAACACTCAGCGTACAAGGTTTGATAAAACTCCTATAAACGTGTAGACTTTCTCTGCGTACATAGGTCGCCCATAAACTCTATACGTAGAAGGATTAATTAAACTCCTATAAACGTGTTAACTTGCTTTGTGTATAGAGGTCGATGACAAACGCTCCGTGTACTAGGGTTGATTAAACTCCTATAAAATGTTGACTTGCTTTGCGTACATAGGTCGCTCATACGTGCTCTGTGTACAAGGGTTAAATAAACTCCTATAAACGTGTTTACTTGCTCCACGTACATAGGTCGCTCATAAACGCTCCACATACAAGAGTTGATTAAAATCCTATAAATGTGTTGACTTGCTCCACATACAAAGGGTTGATTAAACTCCTATAAACGTGTAGACTTGCTCCGTGTACATAGGTCACCTATAAACTCTCCGCGTAAAAGGTTTATTAAACTCATATAAACGTGTTGACTTGCTTCGCGTAAATAGGTCACCGATAAAGCTCTGTGTACATGGGTAGATTAAGCTCATATAAACGTGTTGACTTGCTTTGTGTATGTAGGTCACCCATAAATGAACTGTGTACAAGGGATGATTAAAATCGTATAAACGTGTTAACTTGCTTTGTGTACATAGGTCGCCAATAAAAGCTATGTGTATAACGGTTGATTAAACTCTTAAAAACGTGTTGACTTGCTCCACGTACATAGATTACCCATAAACGCACCACGTACACGGGATGATTTAACTCCTATAAACCTGTTGACTTTCTCTGCGTACACAAGTCGCCCAAAAATGCTCCGCGTACAACTTTTGATTAAACTCCTATAAACTTGTTGACTTGCTCCGCGTACATAGGTGTCCATAAACACTCTGCGTACAAGGTTTGATTAAACTCCTAAGTGTAATTACTTACTCTGCGTACATAGGCCACATATAAACGCTCCGCGTACAAGGGTTAATTAAACTCCTATATACGTGTTGACTTGCTCCGTGTACATAGGTCGCCCAAAAACACTCGGTGTAAAAGGGTTGATTAAACTCCTATAAACGTGTTGACTTGAACCGCGTACATAGGTCTCCCATTAACGCTCTGTGTAGAAGGGTTGATTAAACTCCTATAAACATGTTGACTTGCTCCGCGTACATAGGTCACCTATAAACACTACACGTATAAGGATTGATTAAACTCCTATAAATGTTTTGACTTGCTCTACTTACATAGGTCGCCCATAAATGCCTAACCAACAAGGGTTGATTAAACTCGTATAAACGTGTTGGCTTACTCCGTGTATATAGATCACCCATAAGCGCTCTGCATACAAGGGCTGATCAAACTATTTTAAATGTGTTGACTTTCGCCCAGTTCATCCATCAAAGCTCCGCGTAAAAGGTTTACTAAACTCCTTTAAACGTGTTGACTTGCTCCGCGTACATAGGTCTCCCAAAAATACTCGACGTACAAGGGTTGGTTAAACTCCTATAAACGTGTTGACTTGCTCCCCATACATAGGTCGACCATAAATGCTCTTTGTACAAGGGTTGATTAAATGCATATAAACATGTTGACTTGCTCCGCATATATAGGTCACCCATAAATGCTTGGCGTATAAAGGTTGATTAAACTCCTATAAACGTGTTAACTTGCTCCACGTACATAGGTCACCCATAAATTCTCCATGCACAAGGGTTGGTTAAACTCCTATAAACGTGTTGACTTGTTCCACGTACATAGGTCGCCCATAAACGCTCCACGTACAAGGGTTGACTAACCTTCTATAAACGTGTTGACTTGTTCCACGTACATAGGTCACCCATAAATTCTTTGTGTAAAATGGTTAATTAAACTCCTATAAACTTGTTGACTTGCATTGTCTACATAGGTCACCGGTAAACGCTACGCGTACAAGGTTTATTAAACTCCTATAATTGTGTTGACTAGCTCCACGTACATAGGTTGCCGATAAACCACTGCGTACAAGGGTTAATTAAACTCCTATAAACGTGTTGACTTGCTCCGCGTACATAGGTCGACATCAAATGCTCTAGGTACAAGGGTTGATTAAACTCCTATAAACGTGTTGACTTGCTCCACGTACATAGGTCTCCCAAAAATGCTCCGCGTACAAGGGTTAATTAAACTCCTATAAACGTGTTGACTTGTTCCTCGTACATAGGTCACCCAAAAATTCTCCGTGTAGAAAGGTTGATTAAACTCCTATATAGGTGTTGACTTGCTCCGCGTACATAAGTCGCCCATAAACTCTCCGCGTACAAGGGTTGATTAAATTCCTATAAACGTGTAGACTTGCTCCTCGTATATAGGTCGCCCAAAAATTCTCCGTGTAGAAGGGTTGATTAAACTCCTATAAACATGTTGACTTGCTCCGCGTATATAGGTCGCCCATAAATTCTTTGCGTATAATGTTTACTAAACTCCTATAAACATGTTGACTTGTGTTGTGTACATAGTTCGCCGATAAACGGTCCGCGTACAATGTTTACTAAACTCTTATCAAAGTGTTCACTTGCTCCACGTGCATAGATCACCGATAAAGCTCTGCATACAAGGGTTAATAAAACTCGTATAAACGTGTTGACCTACTTCACATACACAGGACGCCCATAAACGCTACGTGTACAAGGTTTGACAAAACTCCTATAAACGTGTTGAGTTTCTCCGCGTACATAGAAGGATTAAATAGACTCCTATAAAGGTGTTGACTTGTTCCGCGTACATTGGTTGACCAAAAACGCTCCGGATACAAGGGTTGATTAAACTCCTATAATCGTGTTGACTTGCTCTGCGTACATAGGTCTCCTAAAAAATGCTCCTCGTACAAGGGTTGATAAAACTCATATAAACGTGTTGACTTGCTCTGCGTACATAGTTTGCCATAAATGCTCTATGTACAAGGGTTTATTAAGCTTGTATAAACGTGTTGACTTTCTCCGCGTACATAGGTTGCCGATAAAGCTCTGCGTACAAGGGTTAATTAAAATCCTATAAATGTGTTGACTTGCTTCGCGTACATAGTGTCGCTTCTGCGAAAAAGGGGGTCGACAATGACAGAAGAGTCGCCACCATTTGTTATTTATCCCAACGAGAGGGAAAGGAAACGATCAGAGAAAATCTATGAAAAAGGGATAAGATCGGTCATCGCAACCAAATCTCGGGTTCGGGAGTCGGTTACGCAAGGGGAAGGTATGAGCACCCCTCACATATGTCGTACTCAATGGGATCCACGCTTGATTGTCTAGTCAATGGGTGAAAAGCAATATATCTATGGCTGCTAAAGCTAAACGGAAAGAACTGACTCGATAGAGCATCGCCGCTCTATGCCTACGTATTCCCTCGTGCAATGGGAAAGTCAGAGTCAACGTAGTTCGGGAAACTACGGGGGGAATTACTCGCCAAGACTTCGCGTCTTGTGCCTACGTATTCTCATCTGACATGAGAAATCAGAGAAAAACGTAATTCAGGCCAACTACGGGATGAAAGGGTGTTCTCGATCACACAGGGGTGAGAGAAAAGGTTGACGATACTAGCATACGCATTCTAGCAGCTAGGTGTATTGCTACTCGACCATTGGAGACTTAGGCGTTACCTCTTTGCGGTAGAACGGACGTAGTATGTCATTGGTTTAAAGGTACGGGAACCTACAGGTTCTAAAACTACGGGCTGGTCTCGATTGCGCTAGGGCAAGAGAAAGGGAAAGATTAGTCGTTAGCGGGAAAATCTCGATTGCACGGCAGCGAGAGAATAGAGAAGTTAGTTGTTAGTGTGCTCGCTAGGATTATCGCAATCCTGTGCCTACGTACTCTCAACAAGCATGAGAGATCAGAGCAAAATATAGTTCAGGCTAACTACGGAAAAACGGTCTCGATTGCACGGGGGCAAGAGAAGGGAGCTCAAATTCCAAGATGTGAGAGAAAAGGGGGTCTCAATCGCCAGTACGCGAGAGAAAAGGTTCGGAACGGGACGCGCACGCCAAGTCCTAAGACGTAGGAGCGAATGCGTCACATATCACCCAAAGGGTGTACACTAAACATTCTAGATGAGTGAGAGGAAGCCACTCACTCATCATTTCCCACATATCTAACGCTACAACTCATAGCACTCGACGGTTGAATAAAAGTGATGAAAGAGATGAAATAAAAACAATGTTACCGAACAGAGTGGCTCCGTTGACCCTTGACTTTTGTGTGCAAGCTCCATTCCCAAGCTTTTCTCCTTTGATCCTTGATGATGATGTTTCGAATCAGAACCAATTTGACGCCGAACCATCATAACTCGACTTATAAGAGAAGTCGAGCTATAGGAGGTTGCGTATTGATTTCCATGTCAAAGACAAGATAGAGAAATGATATTGAGAATCATTCTCCAATTGAATCGTGTCACACAGACCAAACCAGAATAAAATCAGAAAGAGAAGAGAAAAGAGGAGAGGAAAAGTGGTCTCATATCCTATATTATCCATCAACAATTTGATTAATAACGAATTACGGAGGTCTCATCATCGACCAAAACAAAATGAAAATGGGATGAAAAGTCCAATAACAAATGAAACTAAGAATTCAACTTCTAAAATGACAATAAAATCTCTAATAGAAAATAAAAGCTCTAAAAGAAATTTAAAAGAATATAAGCATAGAAAAATGCTATATAAAATATATATATATATATATATATATATATATATATATATATATATATATATATATATATATATATATATATATATATATATATATATATATATATATATATATATATATATATATATATATATATATATATATATATATATATATATATATATATATATATATATATATATATATATATATATATATATATATATATATATATATATATATATATATATATATATATATATATATATATATAATATCTAAAAGAAAAAAATAATACATAAATCTTTCTAAAAGAAAATAGTAAAATATATTTATAAGTTGCTCTTAAAACAATATCCGAAAAACTACACAATTGGTTTTATATTACAAAAATAGTTACAAAAATAAAGCAAAGGGGGTACAGCCCAGAACAGGGGTGTAATAGTTAAAATCCGGTTGGGCTTTGGTCCACAATCACCAACAAACAAAAAACAAACCAACAGAGGGGGTGCAACAGCAGTATATGGGTGCGATCCAGAACAACACACGGTTGGGTCAAAGCCCAAACCAACAAACAAAGATAACAACCAACAGAGGGGTGTATGACGAAAATTGGGGGTATAGCTCAGAAATCAAAATGGACCAAAGGCCCACTAACCCGATTCAAGGCTCACGAAGCTTCATCTTCCTCACTCAATTTGGCAAAACCCTAGCCTCGTTCTTCTTCAACACTATCACCTTGCTCAAACTTATTTCGCCATTTTCATTTGATGAAGCTTTCACAAATCAACATCCTCACCAACGCATAAGCAACTCGACATTCAAATCAAACCTCATCCACACTCAGTTCGTTCCTTTCAAACGTCATCATCACTTATAAAACGAGATAATCAAACCAAACCAATAAAGTTAAAGCAATCATGATGACTCTTCTGATTTCCATTGTGTGCCATGTGAGCTTCGTTTGCTGGACGTTGGAGCTTGAAGTAATGGTGAAGATCGCGTGAAGTTTGTGATGAATCGGAAGTTGCATGTTGGTAGTTTCAGAAATATCAAAAAGTTGGTTCGAAGATCTGGAGATCTATTCATCAAGATTGAAGTTCTTATCGATGTTGTTGTTGTATGTTTAACAAGGATGGAAATCTGGAGCTTGAGTTGTGCGATGACGAAGGTGGAAGTATTGTTGTGAGATCGTGATTGTTGGACGTGTTTATGAAGATGGATCTATGAACAGATCTGGAAAACTATTCATGAGGATGAAGATAATGGTTCAGATTTGGGTCAGTTTTGTGTATTTTGAGCTGTTTGAAGATGTTAGTTGAAGATTGGCCGTTGTTTGCATGTTGGAGATTTGGAAACCAGTTTGAACGTGTGATGAAGATCTGGATAAGTGTTATGGTCAGTTTGGATCCTGAGATCTGTTGTAGATCTGGACAATTTTAGTGATGAAGTTTCGATGAATTTCTGGATGAGGATCATGGTGAATTTCTGGAAGAAAGTTATGAAGGTTTATGGATATGTCTGAAGAACATGAAGAACACGATGAATGTTCATGAAGAAAACTGGGAAAGTGTGTTTAAATGTGATGAATACGATGAATTTCGTATGGAAAAACTGGAGAATGTTGAAGAACATGATGAATTCTGGAAAATATGGATGAAGACGAATGATTTTTGTATGAAGATTTGAAGGAATTCTGGAAAAAAAGTATGAACATGTGATGAACACGATGAGTTTTCCGGTGAATGATGAAGTTTCCGGTGTGTTTCCCGGCAGGGTTGGACGCCGCTGATTTTTCCGGCGAGGATGGATTAGTGTTTAGATTGCAGGGCTATTTATAGCCCTAACACTTGTCAGCGAATGGCATTGATGAGCCTACAAAAGTATGATTAGTGTTGTAAAATTAATGACAAAGCTGAGTTTAATTGATTAAACAGTTAATGAAATGCTGAACATGATTAAATGCTAAATAAAAATAAACTAAAAATTAATTAAAATGCTGGCTCCATTAAATGCTGATTAAGACCTAACTACAAGCTATAATGCAACGTGACTTCTTAAGACCTAATTAATTAAATAAAATAAAACTAATTAAACCTAATCAATTAATATCCTAATTAAATCTAAACTAATAAAATCTAACAAATCTAAAAGAATTAAATCTAAAATAAAATCCTAATATTCTAAAAACAATTAATTTCTAGAAAAACCAATTAAAATCTATAACAATCTAAAATATCTAAAAAAAGAAAATAACTCAAAAATATATTTAAAATCTAATTCTATACAAAAAAATCAAGACGTAAATTCTAGAAAATTAAATCGGTGAATATAAAATGCGAGAAAGTAACGAAATAAATGGTAAAAATACGAATACCGAAATATCCCAAAAATAACAGCGAAGATCAAATCACCGGGAAAAGCACCACCTTCAAAATAAACCTGTTAATTTGAACTGGCTTGAAGAGCTTGAAACACGAGAGAAAAGGTTGTAATCCTAATAAAATCAATATGGCTGAAAAAATGCACAGTATGCGATATGCAGATGCAAATGCAAAATGAGATGAAACATAAGCCAAATGTAAGAAACGTTTGGTCAAATTTTAGGGTACAACAGCTGCCCCTAATCAAACGGCTTGAACCTGACTGGGTGAAAAGCGAACGACTTTCAAACAATCATGGTAAAAGACGGTTGAATACCAAAGAACCCAGAAATTTGCTAACCGCAGAAAACCCCAGAGATAACCGAATTTGATAAGCATCTTAAATACTTCGCGTACAAGGTTTATTAAACTCCTATCAATGTGTTGACTTGCTGCACGTGTATAGGTCGCCGATAAAACTCAACGTACAAGGGTTAATTAAATTCGTATAAATGTGTTGACCTGCTTCGCGTACATAGGACGCCCATAAACGCTCTGCGTACAAGGTTTGACAAAACTCCCATAAACGTGTTGACTTTCTATGCGTACATAGGTCGCCCATAATTGCTACACATAGAAGGATTAAGTAGATTCCTATAAAGGTGTTGACTTCCTTCGCGTACATAGGTCAACCAAAAACACTCCAGATATAAGGGTTGATTAAACTCCTATAATCGTGTTGACTTGCTCTGCGTACATAGGTCTCCTAAAAAATGCTCCGCGTACAAGGGTTGCTTAAAATCCTATAAACATGTTAACTTGCTCTGCGTACATAGGTCGCCCATAAATACTCTGTGTACAAGGGTTTATTAAACTCATATAAACGTGTTGACTTTCTCCGCGTACATATGTCTCCGATAAAGCTTTGTGTACAAGGGTTGTTTAAACTCCTATAAATGTGTTGACTTGCTGCGCGTACATAGGTCTCCCATAAATTCTCTATGTACAAGGGTTGATTAAACTTCTATAAACATGTTGACTTGCGTTGTTTACATAAACCGCCGAAAAATGCTCTGCATACAAGGTTTATTAAAGTAGCAAAACGTGTTGACTTGCTCCGTGTACATAGGTCACCGATAAAGATCTGCGTAGAAGGGTTAATTAAACGTCTATAAATGTGTTGACTTAGTTTGCGTATATAGGAAACCCATAAACGTTCCGCGTACAAGGTTTGATAAAACTCCTATAAACGTGTAGAGTTTCTCTGCGTACATAGGTCGCACATAAACGCTTTGTGTATAGAGGTCGACCACAAATGCTCCAGGTACAAGGGTTGATTAAACTCCTATAAACATGTTGACTTGCTCTGCATACATAGGTCGCTCATAAGTGCTTTGTGTAAAAGGGTTGATTAAACTCGTATAACTGTGTTGACTTCCTCCACGTTCATAGCTAACCCATAAACTATCTGCATACAAGTGTTGATTAAACTCCTATAAACGTGTTGACTTGCTTCGCGTTTATAGGTCTCCCAAAAACACTCTGCGTACAAGGGTTGGTTAGACTCCTATAAACGTGTTGACTTTCTCAACATACATAGGTCGCCCAAAAATTATTTGTGTACAAGGGTTGATTAAACTCATATAAACGTGTTAACATGCTCCACGTACATAGGTAACCCGTAAACTCTCTGTATACAAGCGTTCATTAAACTCCTATAAACGTGTTGACTTGCTCCGCGTAGATAGGTCGCTAAAAAATGCTCTGCGTACAAGGGTTAATTAAACTCTTATAAACGTGTTGACTTGCTCAGTGTACATAGGTCGCACATAAATTCTCTGCGTACAAGGGTTGATTAAACTCCTATAAATGTGTTAACTTGCTCCGCGTACCTAGGTCACCCATAAACTCACCGCGAACAAGGGTTGATTAAACTCCTATAAATGTGTTGACTTGCTCCCCGTACATAGGTCGCCCAAAAATGCTCAGTGTACAAGGGTTTGTTAAACTCCTATAAACGTGTTGACTTGCTCTGTGTACATAGGTCGCCAATAAAGCTCTGCGTACAAGGGTTAATTAAACTCCTATAAACGTGTTGACTTGCTTCGCGTACATAGGACGCCCAAAAACGCTCCGCGTACAAGGGTTGATTAAACTCCTATAAATGTGTAGACTTGATGCGCGTACATAGGTCACCCATAAATTATTCTCTGTGTACAAGGGTTGATTAAACTCCTATAAACGTGTTAACTTGCGTTGTATACATTAACCGCCGAAAAACGCTCCGTGTACAAGGTTTACTAAATTCGTATAAACGTATGGACTTGCTCCGCGTACACAGGTCGCTGATAAAGCTCTGCGTACTAGGGTTAGTAAACCTCTTATAAACGTGTTGACTTGTATACTTTCTCTGCGTACATAGGTCGCCCATAAACGCTACACATAGAAGGATTAATTAAACTCCTATAATGGTGTTGACTTGCTCCGCGTAAAGAGGTCGACCACAAATGCTCCGGGTACAAAGGTTGATTAAACTCATATAAACATGTTGACTTGCTCTGCGTACATAGGTCGCCCATAAGTGCTATGTGTCCAAGTGTTGATTAAAATTGTATAAATGTGTTGACTTTCTCCACATACATAGGTCCCTCATAAACTCTCTACATACAAGGGTTGATTAAACTCCTATAAACGTGTTGAATTGCTCTGTGTAGATAGGTCGCCCAAAAACGCTCCGCGTACAAGGGTGTATTAAACTTGTATAAACGTGTTGACTTGCTCAGCGTACATAGGTCGCCCATAAATTATCTGTGTATAAGGGTTGATTAAACTTATATAAACGTCTTGACTTGCATTGTGTACATAGGTCGCTGAAAAATGCTCTGCGTACAAGGTTTATTAAACTTGTATAAACCTGTTGACTCGCTCCACGTACATAGGTCGCCGATAAAGCTCTGCGTACACGGGTTAATTAAACTCCTATAAACGTGTTAACTTTCTTACCGTACATAGGACGCCCAAAAATACTTCGCGTACTCCGCGAACACGGTTTCATAAAACTCCTATAAACAAGGTGACTGTGAGAGCAAGAGTTGTCTCTACATGTTATCTCTATGTTTTGATGATAACAATTAAGTATTTATGAAAGAATCATTTTATGTTCTAATGTTTGTTGTGCGCAGATCATTAAATAAATATATCAAATCAACAAACAATATCAAGAAATGCATGAAAGCCAATATGAAGTTACTTTGTGTGACGTGATTTAAAGCATAGCTTTCAAGGAAACTCTGAACGAAGAACAAAGTGAAACTATGAGTGAAGTACCACGTGATATTCTGGATAAAGAATTTAAAGCGCCTACTCAAGAGACAGATTTCCACTATATCTAATCATAATCAGAAAGATCCAAAGATGTTGTATATTGTTGTTGTAATGCTCTTGCGGATTCTGTTCTGAGAAGTGTATTTGATCTGGAAGCTCAATGCATCTAAGATGTACTCCTCTGAAGAACCAAGCTCTGAAGACTCTGATGACTTGAAGCTCTGAAAACAGAATGCTCTGAAGACCAAGTGTAGAAAGACTCTGAAGACTTAAGGGTTCTGAAGATCAAGACTCTGAAGAAATAATCTTCTGAAGAATTACGTTCTGAAGAATCTGATGACTTGAAGCTCTGAAGACAGAATGCTCTGAAGACCAAGTACATAAAGACTCTGAAGACTAGATTCTGAAGTTGAATATTATGTAGCAACACCTAGATAAAGACACGTTATTAAACTCTGATAAACAAGTTCTGAAGTAAGACTCTGATGTTATTACACTATCGTACCAAAGTAGTTTCTGAACTACCCATCAGATACATCATCAGAAGAAGTTAAGACATAAGCTGATCTATACAAAAGACAAAGTAAGTGATGTCACTATACTTTCCAACACGTGACTATTCTATCCGTTGGGACATAACCGTTGGAATTAAGAGATGACACTTCTACCCTCACAAGGCTGCACTATAAAAGAAGAACATTTGAGTCATTCAAATGTTGACGCTGCCATGGGTGCAGTTGTTGTTGTTGCAGTTGTTTTGCTATAATCAGTATGCATAACCAAAGGAAAGCCTTTACGCTAAGAAGTCGCAGTGCTCATCTATGAAAGCTTTTAAGCAATATGGAAACTATTGTTCTTAATAATCTCCTTGCGATTCATCCTTAGATTAGTTTCTATATTAGAATGCAAGGAGTTGTTGCTTAATACTTCCTCTGTGCTAAATTAGGAGTAATCTCCTTATCAAGAAGCACTCATGTAATCTCCTGCAACATATATTATATCTTTAGAATTAGTAGTTCCTCAAGTGATCTTGTGAAGATCAGTATACTTGAGATGACAAGTGACAGTTGTCATTTGTGGGATCAATGAACGTTATATCCTTATGGGATCCCTGAACGTGTCATTGTCCATTTGTTAGTCACCTGCAGTTAGCTTGTGCATATCTGTAATAAGTTTGGTATAGTGGATTGAGTCCTTGCGTGAGTGAGGCGAAATCACCTTGGAAGGATGGAATGGATTAGCTTGAGGGTTGCTCAAGTGAACCAGGATATATCTTGTGTTCTTTACTTATATCATGATTTATATGCTTCCGCAACACTAGAAAAGAATACCTTAGAGAGCAATTTAAAAGAAAAAGTTTAAAAGTTTCAGTAGAGGAAATACCCATTTCAAACCCCCCTTTCTTGTGTATTTTTCACACCTTCAGTGACTTTCTCTACGTATATAGGTCGCCCATAAACGCTACACGTAGAAGGATTAATTAAACTCCTATAAACGTATTGACTTACTCCGCCTATATAGGTCTCCCAAAAACGCTTCGCGTACAAGGGTTTGTTAAACTCCTAAGAACAATTTGACTTGCTCTGCGTACATAGGTCGCCCCTAAATACTTTAAGTACTAAGGTTATTTAAACTCGTATAAACATTTTGACTTGCTCCGTGTACATAGGTCGCCCATGAATGCTTTGCGTACAAGGGTTGATTAAACTCCTATAAACATATTAACTTGCTCCGTGTACATAGGTCACCCATAAACTCACTGCGTACAACAGTTGATTAAACTCCTACAAACATGTTGATTTTCTCCCCGTATGTAGGTCGCCCATTAGTTCTCTATGTACAAGGGTTGATTAAACTCTTATAAACGTGTTGACTTGCGTTGTGTACATAGGTCGCCGATAAATGCTCTGCGTACAATGTCTATTAAACTCCTATCAACGTGTTGACTTGCTCCACGTACATAGATCGCCCATAATTGCTTTGCGTACAAGGGTTGATTAAACTCCTATAAATGTGTTAACTTGCATTGTGTACATAGGTCACCGATAAAAGCTCTGCGTACAAGGTTTATTAAACTCCTATTATTGTGTTGACTTGCTCCGCTTACATAGGTCACCGATAAAGCTCTTCGTACAAGGGTTAATTAAACTTCTATAAAAGTGTTGACTTGCTTCGCGTACATAGGACGCCCATAAACGCTTCGTGTAGCACCCCACTTCCCAAAATTAAATAAAATACAATTATTTCAAATAAACATTAGAGTTCCTCCCCAAAAGTGGGATATCACACTCATAAAATTCAACAAAACACTTCATTAGAGGTTTTCACATTAAAGCAGCGGAAATAATCCTTAACTCAACATTTTCGGCCATCCGCCAAATACATGAACTCAATCATTAATAAAATTCACCAACATATGATACGTCACAGGAATAAAACAAGTTCAACATAAAAATAAATAAACGCCTAAGTCCCGTGCTATGTATCAGAGCATCCTAAGACTTGATTCGCACACCACTATCCAAGCTAGCTAAGTACCTGGATTATCTGTACTTCTGAAGAAGCACAGACCACAACAACAACAAAGAGGTGAGAAAACATGATCAAAATTATCGGTAATAAGATACATGAAGTAAAGGTAGCAATCATATAAAATATTACCCAACATGCACCAACCACGACCTACTGCCCAATCATCCAACACTACACACACTAATGCAAATATGCAACTCAACACCATGCATGCAGTACCAACTCATTGGTTCATTCAATCGAACCCCGGATAGATTACATACACCCCTCCTTGGCAATGATCTATCCCCACCATTCTCCACAAAGGAGTAAGGATGATCGCATACACTCCTCCTGAGCAACGATTTCATCCCACCAAAACTCTATGATATGCACGACACCAAATGCACAATAAATAACTCAAGCACACTAAGTGCACACGATCCTCCTGATCACATTACCATACACAGCCAATAAATTCAAGCACACTAAGTGCACACGATCCTCCTGATCACATCACCATACATCATATATATATATATATATATATATATATATATATATATATATATATATATATATATATATATATATATATATATATATATATATATATATATATATATATATATATATATATATATATATATATATATATATATATATCTATATCTATATATATATATATATATATATATATATATATATATATATATATATATATATAAAACACAAATTAATTAAATTAAATATTATGGGGCATTCACATCCCACACTAAGTATACACTCTTCACCATTAAACACCATCCCTATACTCATCATGACCAAAAGGAGTCCTACACCACAAGATCACCATTACATGGAAACAACAAATTAAAACAAGTTCTGTCACGCTCGCTGGCCCACTCGCTTAGCGAGGCCCTAGCTAATGTTTGTTACCTACCCGCCTAGCAAATATGCTAGCGAAGGCAGACAGTGGCTACTGGAAGTGTTCGCTACCTAGCTCGCCTAGCGAGTCCCTAGCGAGTACTCGCTACCCGCTCGCCTAGCAAATATGCTAGCGAAGGCAGACAGTGGCTACTGGAAGTGTTCGCTACCTAGCTCGCCTAGCGAGTTCCTAGCGAGTACTCGCTACCCGCTCGCCTAGCGAACCTGCTAGCGAGCGTTTGCGATACTCAAAACCCTCACTGTCCAAAATGTCACTTTGATTAATTCCAAGCCTATCACTCTTTGTCCATCTTCTACATGTTATTACTACAACTATTATACACAACTCTAATCAATTGTTCCTCAAATTTTCTCTCCAGAATCAAAACTCATGGTCATTACCAAAATCACAGAACCCCACCAAAATTACAACTATGCTACATTATGCAGAAACTCACCAAAATCACAATAATATATGCACAAATTCATCAATAGCAGCAACAATCATAAACATAACAATATACTCATCTTGTTCATCAAATCCCTATGGGGTTAAGGAATCCCCTCTACCCTATTCATGTAAAGTACCAATCCCAATCAGTTTCTCCCCCCTTACCTCGATTAATTGCTTCGATTGATGAAGAATCCCCAAGAATCTGACAGCCTTAGCCTTCTTCCTCTTTCTCTTTGTTCTTCCTCCTTAACCTTGCTCTAAAACTGTTTATTGTGTTCTCTTCTCCTTTCTACCCCAAAACTCCTCTTATATTTCTAAATCCTTATTTTACTTATTCCAATAATAATAGTAATAATAATAATAATAATAATAATAATAATAATAATAATAATAATAATAATAATAATAATAACAATAATATTACTATTAATTATTAAATTATCACCACCATTAATCATATTATATTAATATTAAACTCCATAGTTATTAAATAATCCCCATAACTTAAGGGTACCCACCAACACTCTCAGACACACCCCCACATAAGGATACGCCAAAATAAAATAACACCAAAAGACTAAATAATGGAAATGGTGGTTGCGACTCTCCCGCACTTTAATTATTTTCGTCCTCGAAAATTACCTGATGGAAACAATTCTGGATACGCTTCCCGCATCCTGCTTTTCAATTCCCAGGTAACACTGCCTCCTGCAGCACCTCCCCAAACCATTTTCACCAAAGATATCTCCTTCCCTCGAAGTTGTTTCATCTTACGATCTTCGATCCCTAACGGCATCGTTTCAACGGTAAGATTCTCCCAGACATGAACCTCATCTCTCTGAATTACATGAGATGGATCCGAGACATACTTGCAAAGTTGCGACACATGAACCACGTCATGCAAATTCGAAAGTTCAGGCGGCAACGCCACCCTATAAGCTACAACACCAACTCTCTGCAAAATCTAATACGGTCCAATAAACTTAGGATCCAGCTTCTTGGACTTCAACGCACGATCCACACCAGTCACTGGGTTAACTCTTAGGAACACGTGATCACCTTCATTGAATTCCAGTTCTTTTCTTCGGTTATCGTGATAACTTTTCTGCCTACTCCGAGACGCTTTCATTCTCTTACGTATCATCTAAATGGTTTTAGTAGTTTGCTGCACAATTTCTGGTCCCAATACCAAATTCTCACCTGTTTCATACCAACACAGAGGAGTTCTGCATCTTCTACCATATAAAGCTTCAAATAGTGTCATCCCGATACAAGAATGGTAACTGTTGTTGTACATGAACTCGATCAACAGCAAATGAGTATTCCATGCACCACCCTTTTCCAACACACAAGCTCTTAGCAAATCCTCCAGCGAATGAATAGTCCTCTCTGACTGACCATCGGTTTGCGGATGGTAAGCTGAACTCAGCTTCAACTTAGTACCCAAAGCTTCCTGTAAACTCCTCCAAAATTCTGAAGTAAACCTCGGATCTCTATCCGACACGATACTCGATGGAACACCATGTAGCTTCACAATTACCCGAATATAAATCTCTGCCAGCTTCACCAACGGAAAGTTGATATTAATCGGCACAAAATGTGCAGACTTCGTAAGTCGATCCACAATTACCCAAATAGCATCAAATTCTCTCGCCGTATTCAGAAAACCCGTAACAAAATCCATGGTTATACAATCCCATTTCCAAACCGGAACTTCCAACGGTTGCATAAGTCCAGAAGGTCTCTGATGTTCCACTTTCGACTTCTGACATATCAAACAGGTGTAAAAAAATTGAGCTATATCCCTTTTTATACCGGACCACCAAAATAACTTCTTTAAATCGTGGTACATCTTCGTAGCTCTCGGATGGATACTTAAACTACTACGATGTCCTTCACTTAAAATTGACTTTTTCAGTTCATCATTATCCGGCACACAAATCCTGCCTCTGAATCTCAACACACCTGTACTATCCATCTCAAAATCACTATCGTAGTCACTTCCTACTCCAGGCATCAAATCCACTAACTTCAGATCTAGATTTTGGTTTTCTCTAATCATATCCAAGAAATCGTTGTTCACTTGCAACTTGCCCAATATCACACCATCTTCCGTTGTCTCACAAACCATGCTCAAATCTCTGAACGGCTCAATTAGTTCCATTTCCTTCACCATCAAAGCCGACATATGAATCATTTTTCTGCTCAAAGCATCGGCTACTACATTCGCCTTTCCTGGATGATAAATCAACTGAAATCGTAATCTTTCAAGAATTCCAACCATCTTCTCTGTCTCATATTTAGCCCTTTCTGATCTAACAGATACTTCAAACTTTTATGGTCACTGAACACCTCAAATCTCAAACCATACAAATAGTGCCTCCAGATCTTTAACACGAAAACTATTGCAGCCAATTCAAGGTCATGAGTAGGGTAATTCCTTTCATGCACCCTCAACTTCCGCGAAGCATATGCCACCACCTTACCATTCTACATAAGAAATTCGCCTAATCCCTTCTTAGACGCATCACAATACACCACAAAAGGTTCATTCGAAGTCGGCAACACTAACACCAGTGTCGTTGTCAATTTCTTTTTCAATTCTTTAAAGCTCTCTTCACAAGCAGCATCCCACACAAAAACTTGATCCTTTCTCGTCAACTGAGTCAATGGCAACGTCAAATTAGAAAACCCCTCAATAAACCTTTGGTAATATCCTGCCAAACCCAAAAAGCTTCTAATCTCCATCGCTGTCTTCGACGGTTCCCACTGCAACACTGTGCTCACTTTCGATGGGTCCACCGCTACACCATCACCGAATATTACGTGCCCCAAGAAAGTCACCGTCTTCATCCAGAACTCACACTTTGATAGTTTAGCAAGCAGCTTATTATCTTTCAACACCTGCAAAGAAATTCTCAGATGTCCTGCATGCTCTTCATCAGACTTAGAATAAATCAGTATATCGTCAATAAAGACAACAATAAACTGATCCAAATAAGAATGGAAGATTCGATTCATATACTCCATAAATACTCCTGGCGCATTTGTCACTCCAAAAGGCATTACAACATATTTGTAATGTCCATATCTGGTTCTAAATATCGTCTTCCGAATATCACCTTCTTTCACTCTAATCTGATGGTAACCCGACCTCAAGTCAACTTTGTTGAACACACAAGCTTCCACCAATTGATCCATCAAATCATCAATCCTTGGAAGAGGATATTTATTCTTAATGGTCACTTTATTCAATTGACAGTAATCGATGCACAAACGCATACTACCATCCTTCTTCTTTACCAATAGCACTAGAGCTCCCCACGACGATACACTCGGTCTGATAAACTTTCTATCCAATAATTCTCCAATCTGAGATTTCAATTCATCCAATTCCACTACCGACATCCAGTACAGTACCATAGATATAGGTCTCGTACCAGGAACAAGATCAATGCTAAATTCAACTTCTCTCGTCGGAGGTAATTCTGTAATATCATGAGGGAACACTTCGGGAAATTCATTCACCACCGCCAACTCTTTCATTGACTTCTTGCTGTCAACAAATAATGATGCAAATAAAGCAAACATTTTATCTTTGTCTTCCAACAAGGTCCTCAATTCCTTATTAGACAAGGAATCCGCCAACGCTTCCTCTTCTGGAGTAAGGAACAACAACACCTTTCAAAAACAATCGATGTAGACTCGGTTGAACTCCAACCAGTTCACACCCAGAATAACATCCAAATTACCCAGTGGAAGACAAATCAGATCTACCCCAAAGTCTCTATCGAAAATAGTCAGTGGACACTTTAAACACAACAAAGAAGTAGTCACTGAACCAATAGAGGGAGTTTCAATAGTCATCCGTCGCTCAAGAGTAGACAACACCAATCCTACTCTCTTCACACACTCAACAGAAATAAACGAGTGGGTTGCACCCGTGTCAATCGTAGCAGTCAAAGGAATATTATTGATAAAATAAGTACCTTTGATGGAACGCTCTTCACCGGTAGATTGAGTTCCTACCACAACAAATACTTTACCACTGGCCTGAGACGCCTGAGACTTTTTTCACCACAGTTATAACAGGTGGGCCTAGTGGCCCTGCAATCCGCTATCACATGGCCTGGCTTACCACACTTGAAACAGTTATTCACCTCATTAGGACACTCATTAGCACGATGACCCACACCACCGCACCGAAAACATTTCAAATCAGCAGATGCTTTCCCTTCTCTAGGCTTCTTACTAGCAGCAGCCTTATGTTTTCCCTTATCAGCAGGAACACTGTAAGGAGTACCACCAAATCTCTGCTTACCTTTACGATCATTCACAGCCTTATAATGTGCAATCCTAGCCCGGTTATCATTATCATAAATCCTACTTCTGCTTACCAGCTCTGGATGATTCCTGATCTTCTGACAAGCGATCCCCAGCTTGACTTCCGGATGCAGCCCATTTTCAAACTTCAAACACTTGGATGTCATTGCAGCCTCAGTAGTGTAATGAGGACAATACTGCACCAACTCTTCAAACTTAGCAACATACTCTGCTCCAGTCAGATTACCCTGCTTCAGCTCCAGAAACTCTATCTCCTTAGCACTTCGTATATCTTCCGGAAAATACTTTTCCAGAAAACCAGTTCGAACCACATCCCAAGTAATTGCAGTTCCAGCAGTCTCCAATCTCTGGCGACATTTGTCCCACCAAGCCTCAGCTTCTCCTTCCAGCATGTGAGTACCAAACTTCACTTTTTACTCATCACTATAACCCATTGTTCTGAAAATTTTCTCAATTGCCTTCAGCCACTTCTGTGCAGCTTCAGGGTCCAAAATCCCTCCTTCAAACGTCGGTGGCTTGTTACTCCGAAACTGCGCCAAATCTCAGAATTGCACACCCGCAACTTGGTTCTAATTAGCAACCACCTGCGCCATCGCTTGCATAGCAGCAGCCAAAGCAGCATCATTCCTTCCTGCCATACTGCTTAACAATAACAACACCAGGTTAAAAGGTACACAATCTTTATCCTAAGGACAGACTCAACTACTACACTGGCCGGACGGACCGTCCTGCTCCGATACCAATTGTAACACCCCACTTCCCAAAATTAAATAAAATACAATTATTTCAAATAAACATCAGAGTTCCTCCCCAAAAGTGGGATATCACACTCATAAAATTCAACAAAACACTTCATTAGAGGTTTTCACATTAAAGGAGCGGAAATAATCCTTAACTCAACATTTTCGGCCATCCGCCAAATACATGAACTCAATCATTAATAAAATTCACCAACATATGATACGTCAAAGGAATAAAACAAGTTCGACATAAAAACAAATAAACGCCCAAGTCCCGTGCTACGTATCAGAGCATCCTAAGACTCAATTCGCACACCACTATCCAAGCTAGTTAAGTACCAGGATTATCTGTACTTCTGAAGAAGCACAGACCACAACAACAACAAAGGGGTGAGAAAACATGATCAAAATTATCGGTAATAAGATACATGAAGTAAAGGTAGAAATCATATAAAATATCACCCAACATGCAACAACCACGACCTACTGTCCAATCATCCAACACTACACAGACTAATGCAAATATCCAACTCAACACCATGCATGCGGTACCGACTCATTGGTCTATTCAATCAAACCCCGGATAGATCACATACACCCCTCATTGGCAATGATCTATCCCTACCATTCTCCACAAAGGAGTAAGGATGATTGCATACACTCCTCCTGAGCAACGATTTCATCCCACAAAAACTCTATCATATGCACGACACCAAATGCACAATAAATAACTCAAGCACACTAAGTGCACACGATCCTACTGATCACATTACCATACACAGCCAATAAATTCAACCACACTAAGTGCACACGATCCTCCTGATCAAATCACCATACATCATATATATATATATATATATATATATATATATATATATATATATATATATATATATATATATATATATATATATATATATATATATATATATATATATATATATATATATATATATATATATATATATATATATATATATATATATATATATATATATATATATATATATATATATATATATATATATATATATATATATATATATATATATATATATATATATATATATATATATATATATATATATATATATATATATATATATATATATATATATATATATATATATATATATATATATATATATATATATATATATATATAAATATATAACACACCAATTAATTAAATTAAATATTATGGGGCATTCACATCCCACACTAAGTATACACTCTTCACCATTAAACACCATCCCTATACTCATCATGACCAGAAGGGGTCCTACACCACAAGATCACCATTGCATGGAAACAACAAATTAAAACAAGTTCTGTCACGCTTGCTGGCCCACTCGCTTAGCGAGGCCCTAACGAATGTTCGCTACCATCTCATCTAGCGAATATGCTAGCAAAAGGCAGACAGTGGCTATTGGAAGTGTTCGCTACCTAGCTCGCCTAGCGAGTCCCTAGCGAGTACTCGCTACCTGCTCGCCTAGTGAACCTGCTAGCGAGCGTCTGCGATACTCAAAACCCTCACTGTCCAAAATGTCACTTTGATTAATTCCAAGCCTATCACTCTTCATCCATCTTCTACCTATTATTACTACAACTATTATACACAACTCTAATCAATTGTTCCTCAAATTTTCTCTCCATAATCAAAACTCATGGTCATTACCAATACCACAGAAGTTACACAGAACCCTACAAAAATCACAACTCTGCTACGTTACGCAGAAACTCACCAAAATCACAATAATATATGCACAAATTCATCAATTGCAGCAACAGTCATAAACATAACAATATACTCATCTTGTTCATCAAATCCCTGTGTGGTTAAGGAATCCCCTCTACCCAATTCATGTAATGTACCAATCCTAATCAGTTCCTCCCCCTTACCTCAATTAATTGCTTCGATTGATGAAGAATCCCTAAGAATATGACAGCCTTAGCCTTCTTCCTCTTCCTCTTTGTTCTTCCTTCTTAACCTTGCTCTAAAATTGTTTATCGTGTTCTCTTCTCCTTTCTACCCCAAAACCCCTCTTATATTTCTAAATCCTTATTTTACTTATTCCAATAATAATAATAATAATAATAATAATAATAATAACAATAATATTACTGTTAATTATTAAATTATCACCACCATTAATTATATTATATTAATATTAAACTCCATAGTTATCAAATAATCCCCATAACTTAAGGGTACGCACCAACACTCTCATACACACCCCCACGTAAGGACACACCAAAATAAAATAACACCAAAAGACTAAATAATTAAAATGGGTTTTACACTTCGCGTACAAGGGTTGATTAAACTCCTATAAAGGTGATGTCTCTGCCTACAAGGTTTATTAGATTCGTATAAACGTTTGGACTTGCTCCGTGTACATAGGTCGCTGAAAAAGCTCTACGTACAAGGGTTAACTATTCACCTATAAATGTGTTGACTTTCTTCGCGTACATAGGACACCCATAAACGCTCTGACTATATGGTTTGTTAAAACTCTTATAAAGGTGAAGACATTCTTTGCGTACATAGGTCGCCCATAAACGCTACACGTAGAAGGATTAATTAAACTTTTATAAACGCTTTGACTTGCTCCGCTTACATGGTCTCCCATAAGTGATTCGTGTATAAGGGTTGATTAAACTCCTATAAACGTTTTGAGTTTCTCAGTGTACATAGGTCCCCCATAACCACTCCGCGTACAAGGGTTGATTAATCTCGTATAAACGTGTTGACTTGCTCCGTGTACATAGGTCGCCTATAAACACTACGCGTACAAGGGTTGATTCAACTCCTATAAACATTTTGACTTGCTCCACATACACAGGTCGTCCATAAATGCTCCTTGTACAAGAGATGATTAAACTCCTATAAACATGTAGACTTGCTCCGCGTACATAGGCCTCCAAAAAACACTCCACGTACACAGGTCGCCCGTAAATGATCTGTGTACAATGATTTATTAAACTTGTATAAACGTGTTGACTTGTTCCACGTACATAGGTTGCCCATAAACGTTACACATACAAGGGTTGATTCAAATCCTATAACCGTTTTGACTTGCTCCGCGTACATGGTCTCCCATAAATGCTCCGCGTACAAGGGTAGATTAAACTCCTATAAACGTGTTGACTTGTTCCGTGTACATAGGTCGTCCATAAATGCTCTGTGTACAAGGGTTGATTAAACTCGTATAAAAATGTTGACTTGCTCCGCATACATAGGTCGCCCATAAACGCTACGCATATAAGGGTTGATCCAATTCCTATAAACGTGTTGACTTGCTCCACGTACATGGACTCTCATAAACGCTCTACGTACAAGGGTTGATTAAACCCCTATAAACGTGTTGACTTGCTCCGGGTACATAGGTCGCCGATAAAGCCCTACGTACAAGGGTTAGTTAAACTCCTATAAACGTGTTGACTTGCTCCGGGTACATAGGTCACCCATAAACACTATGCATACAATGGTTAATTCAAATCCTATAAATGTGTTAACTTGCTCCGCGTACATTGATCGCCCATAAATTCTCTGTGTACAAGGGCTGATTAAACTCCTATAAACGTGTTGACTTGCTCCGTGTACATAGGTCTCCCATAAATTTTCTGTCTACAAGGGTTGATTAAACTCCTATAAACGTGTTGAGTTGCCCCATGTACATAGGTCCCCAATAAATGCTCCGCGTACAAGGTTTATGAAACTCCTATAAATGTGTTAACTTGCTCCACGTAGATTGGTCGCCCAAAAACGCTCCGCGTACAAGGGTTGATTAAACTCCTATAAACATGTTGACTTGCTCAGCATACATAGGTCGCCCATAAATTCTCTGCATACAAGTGGTGATTATACTCATATAAACGTCTTGACTCACTCCGCGTACATAGGTTACTGGTAAAGTCGTATATATGTTCCTCTGAACTACAACTTATCTCCACAACAACTTCCACAATAAAGTCCGGATGAAACTAGGCACCCATCATGGATTCCCACCTAGCCATCTCCACAAGACACATGATATGAAATGCATGTCAACACAATTATGCAATGTAATACATCATGCATAATTCACGATCAATCTTGATCCACACGAGCCATCCGCTCACCGTAATCCTCTCGGAAATTACCACAATCGCATAAGATTGTCCACATTCGACCAACTTGGCCCATATCTATCAAAACACCAAGACATCATTGAAACAGAACATGATTCGTTACTAAAACATATACACAATTGACTTCTCAAATATAATTAGATATAAAAATATTGGGAAAACAATTCCATTATCTATCCTATGTTACAGCTCTGTTCATTAGCTTTCCAACGCTTCGAACAGGGATCAAAACGGACTTACGGATCCAAAGTTACGTCCAAAACAATTTCGACCGAAAACACGAACATTCGTGACGGACAGAAAGACGCTGTTACGCTCCGGAACTGATTTTCACTCAATTATTCTTGCGAATTACTTACTCAAAGCACCCAAAATATCACTAAAACATTCCTAAGGTTATACGGCAATAACGACACAACTACTATGGTTTATTATGCTCATCTGGCAACATTTGCAACACATAAAACAGTATTTCCTGCAATTGCTCTGAGTACTTCAGAGTTACTCACATTTGAATATTCCTATTCCTATAGGGACAACATATCACAATTTTTCCTTCAATTACACCCTATGGCATTTAAGTTACTTACTATCTAATATTTAATCCCTTCAGGGTCAGACATATAACAATGTTAAGGTTCTGGTCACGAAAGTCCAATTTCCCATAAGTTTTTCCTATATTAATATTCAACGATACATATCATTTGGCCATTTGGTCATAACCTCAGATTCTTACGGTTACCTCACTATTTCCCACAGTTAACCTAAATCCGTAAATCTTAGAGAAACCTTAGAGCATCATACTAATAACGATATAACACATCCATTTCTACATATTTGCCCAAATCCCTAAAAGTTCAGATTTCCAGATCTACTACTCACTAGTATTCTATGACAGCATCAAGGATTTCTCACACGAATTCCGTATTAATTCTGGTTTCGGATACACAAAACGTCATACAAACAATATTCAACAATAACAGAAAATTTAAGAACAAATCAAGTTACGAAAATTGGATTCGAGGATCCTCAAGAACACATAATTCCTACAAGAGAAAGGACCTCTCACTACCCTATCATGTTAATTCACCCATATTAAAATTCATTCTCCCCCCTTACCTCGATTAATTGCTCAATCGTTGAAGAATCTTGAAGGATTGACAGCCCTAGCCTCCTTGTTCGTCAGTTTCTCTTTTTCTCCCAAAACATTTCTCGGGCAGTTTATCGTGTTCTAATTCTCTTTCCCCAAAAAACTTCGCTATTTCCTTTAATCCCTTATTTCTTATTTTATTATTTAAATTCCATAATAATAATAATAATAATATTATTATTCTCCCACTAATAATAATATTCATACTAATAGTAGTAATATGAATAATAATAATAATATTCCACCAAATAATATTATTAATACGAATAATAATAAAATAATAATAATAATAATAATAATAATAATAATCTCATTAAAATTATTATTAATAATAGTTGGAATAATATTAATCACTATAATGCTCTCGACATCATAATTAACATACTTCTTTATCTAGGTCCATAGTACCCCAACTAAGGTCACCTCTCTCCCTTACTCCTAACCTCATACCCTTAATTAATGACACCATACAACTACACATCACAGAAAATACCAAAGCGACTGAATAATTTAAATGGGGTGTTACAACTCTCCCCCACTTAAAATATTTGCGTCCTCGAAAATGTATCTGATGAGAACAGTTCCGGATACGACTCTGGCATCTTGCTCTCAAGCCAATTCATTCCTAAAATAACATCCAACTCGCGGAGTGGTAAACAAATCAAGTTCACTCCAAAATCCTTATCAAAGATCGACACTGGACAATTCAAACACACACATGACTATAAACATTCTATAGTCAGACTCTACTACAACACTGGCCGGACGGACCAACTTGCTCTGATACCAATTGTAGCACCCCACTTTACCCCGTACGCGTAATATAATAAATATATAGAAACAATTCATGAAATTCATCAGAGTTCTCCAACACAGTGGGATATCACACTAAGTCATTTCATTTCATTAAAATAATCAATATTATTTAGTTTTCAAGTAAGCAGCGGAATACAAATCAATTCTCCAATATAATTCTCCTCGACACGAGGTCATACAACATAAGTCCAATAAATGAAGATACGTAACAATAAACAAATAAAGTAGTTAAATAACAACGTAATCCCATCATCCCATGTTACGTATCAGAGCGACTCCTAAGACTCGATCAAATAGCAACACACTCCAAGCACTACTCAGGTACCTGGTCACCTGTACTCCCAAGAGAGAACAGACACAACAACACAAAAGGGTGAGAACTACATTCAATAAATAAACTGTGAAATACACATGCTAAGGAGTAGTTACACACCACACATTAATTAACCACAATTAACGCACATACACGTGCCACCTCAATCACTTGGCATTCATAGCCCACATTCAATTACAATAATGCAATGTGACTCACTGACTCGACACAATGCATGTGGTACCAACACAATCTCATAGAGTTCACACTAGAACCCGATTCCCGTCGGAATCCGGATAAGTCGTATATACGTTCCTCTGAACTACAACTTATCTCCACAACAACTTCCACAATGAAGTCCGGATGAAACTAGGCACCCATCATAGATTCCCACCTAGCCATCTCCACAAGACACATGATATGAAATGCATGTCAACACAATTATGCAATGTAATACATCATGCATAATTCGCGATCAATCTTGATCCACACGAGCCATCCGCTCACCGTAATCCTCTCGGGAATTACCACAATCGAACAAGATTGTCCATATTCGACCATCTTGGCCCACATCTATCAAAACACCAAGACATCATTGAACCAGAACATGATTCGTTACTAAAACATATACACAATTGACTTCTCAAATATAATTATATATAAAAATATTGGGAAAACAATTCCATTATCTATCCTATGTTATATCTCTGTTCATTAGCTTTTCAACGCTTCGAACAGGGATCAAAACAGACTTACGGATCCAAAGTTACGTCCAAAACAATTTCGACCGAAAACATGAACATCCGTGACGGACAGAAAGACGTTGTTACGCTCCGGAACTGGTTTTGGCTCAATTATTCTTGTGAATTACTTACTCAAAGCACCCCAAAACATCACTAAAATATTCCTAAGGTTATACGGCAATAACGACACAACTTCTATGGTTTATTATGCTCATCTGGCAACATTTGCAACACATAAAACACTATTTCCTGCAATTGCTCTGAGTACTTCAGAGTCACTCACATTTGAATATTCCTATTCCTATAGGGACAACATATCACAATTTTTCCTTCAATTACACCCTACGGCATTTAAGTTACTTACTATCTAATATTTAATCCCTTCAGGGTCAGACATATAACATTGTTAAGGTTATGGTCACGAAAGTCCAATTTCCCATAAGTTTTTCCTATATTAATATTCAACGATACATATCATTTGACCATTTTGTCATAACCTCAGATTCTTACGGTTATCTCCCTATTTCCCACAATTAACCTAAATCCATAAACCTTAGGGAAACCTTAGAGCATCGTACTAATAACGATATAACACATCCATTTCTACATATTTGCCCAAATCCCTAAAAGTTCAGATTTCCAGATCTACTACTCACTAGTATTCTATGACAACATCAAGGATTTCTCACACGAATTCCGTATTAATTCTGGTTTTGGATACACAAAACGTCATACAAACAGTATTCAACAATAACATAAAATTTGAGAACAAATCAAGTTACGAAAATTGGATTCAAGGATCCTCAAGAACACATAATTCCTATGAGAGAAAGGACCTCTCACTACCCTCTCATGTTAATTCACCCATATTGAAATCCATTCTCCGTCCTTACCTCGATTAATTTCTCAATCGTTTAAGAATCTTGAAGGATTGACAGCCCTAGCCTCCTTGTTCGTCAGTTTCTCTTTTTCTCCCAAAACCTTTCTCCAGCAGTTTATCGTGTTATAATTCTCTTTCCCCAAAAAACTTCTCTATTTCCTTTAATCCCTTATTTCTTATTTTATTATTTAAATTCTATAATAATAATAATAATAATAATAATAATAATATTCTCCCACTAATAATAATATTCATACTAATAGTAGTAATATGAATAATAATAATATTCCACCAAATAATATTAATAATAATAATAATAATAATAATAATAATAATAATAATAATAATAATGATAATCTCATTAACATTATTATTAATAATAGTTGGAATAATATTAATCACAATAATGCTCTCCATATCATAATTAACTTACTTCTTTATCTAGGTCCATAGTACCCCAATTAGGTCACCTTTCTCCCTTACTCCTAACCTCATACCCTTAATTAAGGACACCACACAACTACACATCATAGAAAATACCAAAGCGACTGAATAATTTAAATGGGGTGTTACAATAAACGCTTCACATACAAGGTTTATTAAATGTTGACTTGCTTCGCGTACATAGGTCACCGATAAAGCTCTGTGTACAAGGGTTAATTAAACTCTTATAAACGTGTGGACTTGCTTCACATACATAGGTCGCCCATAAACGCTCCGTGTACAAGGTTTTATTAAACTTCTATAAACGTGTTGACTTGCTCTGTGTACATTGGTCACCCATAAACACTACACGTCAAAGGGTTGACTAAATTCCTATAAACGGGTTGACTTACTCCACGTGCACAGGTCTCCAAAAATGCTATGCGTACAAGGGTTGATTAAACTCCTATAAACCTTTTAACTCGCTCTGCGTATATAGGCCGCATATAAACGCTCTGCGTATAAGGGTTGATTAAACTCCTATATACGTGTTGACTTACACCGCGTACTTAGATCGCCCATTAACACTCCGCGTACAAGGGTTAATTAAACTCCTTTAAACGTGTTGACTTACTCCGCGTACGTAGGTCGTCGATAAAGCTCAGCGTACAAGGGCTAATTAAACTCCTATAAACTCGTTGACTTGCTCCACATACATAGGTCTCCCATAAACATTTCACATATCAGGGTTGATTCAACTCTTTTAAACGTGTTGACTTGCTCCACATATATGGTCTCCCATAAACACTCCGCGTACAAGGGTTGATTAAACTCCTATAAACGTGTTGCCTTGCTCTGCGTATATAGGTCGTCGATAAAGCTCTGCGTTCAAGGGTTAATTAAACTCCTATAAATTTGTTGACTTGCTCCGCGTAAATAGGTTTCCCATAAATGTTACGCATACAAGGGTTGATTCAACTCCTATAAACGTGTTGAGTTGCTCCGCGTACATGGTTGCCCATAAAATCTCCACTAACAAGGCTTGATTAAACTCTTATTAACATGTTGACTTGCTACGCATACATAGGTCACCCATAAACGCTATGCATATCAGGGTTGATTCAACTCCTATAAACGTGTTTACTTACTCCACGTACATGGACTCCCAAAAACGCTCCACGTTAAAGAGTTGGTTAAACCCCTATAAATGTGTTGACTTTCTCCGCGTACATAGGTCGTCGATAAAGCCCTACGTACAAGGGTTAGGTAAACTCCTATAAACGTGTTGACTTGCTCCGTGTACATAGGTTACCCATAAACACTACGCATACAACGGTTGATTCGAATCTTATAAACGTGTTAACTTGCTCGGCGTACATTGGTCGCCCATAAATTCTCTGTGTACAAGGGCTAATAAAACTCCTATAAACGTGTTAACTTTCTCCGCTGACATAGGTTGCCCATAAATTCTCTGTCTACAAGGGTTGATTAAACTCCTATAAACGTGTTGACTTGCTCCGTGTACATAGGTCGCCGATAAATGCTCCGCGAACAAGGTTTATTAAACTCCTATAAATGTGTCAACTTGCTCCGCGTAGATAGGTCACCCAAAAACACTCTTCGTACAAGGGTTGATTTAACTCCTATAAACGTGTTGACTTGCTCAGCGTACAAAGGTCGCCCATAAATTCTCTGTATACAAGGGTTGATTAAACTCTTATAAACGTGTTGACTTGCATTATGTACATAGGTCGACCATAAATTCTCCGCGTACAATGTTTATTAGACTCATATAAACGTGTTGACTCGCTCTGCGGAGATAGGTCGATCGTAAATGCTCCTTGTACAAGAGATGATTAAACTCCTATAAACGTGTTGACTTGCTCCACGTACGTAAGCCTACCAAAATTGCTCCACGTACAAGGGTTTATTGAACTCCTATAAACGTGTCGACTTGCTCCGCGTACATAGGTCGCCCATAAATGCTCTTTGTACAAGGGTCGATTAAACACCAATAAACGTTTTGACTTGCTCCGAATACATTGGTCCCCGATAAAAGCTTCGCATACAAGGTTTATTAAATTCCTATAAACGTGTTGACTTGCTCCGCGTGCATAGGTCGCCGATAAAGCTCTGTGTACAAGGGTTAATTAAACTCCTATAAACGTGTCGACTTGCTTCACATACGTAGGTCGCCCATAAACGCTCCGTGTACAAGGTTTTATTAAACTTCTATAAACGTGTTGAGTTGCTCTGTGTACATTGTTCACCCATAAACACTACGCGTCAAAGGGTTGATTAGATTCCTATAAACGGGTTGACTTACTCCGCGTGCATAGGTCTCCAAAAATGTTATGCGTACAAGGGTTGATTAAACCCCTATAAACCTTTTAACTTGCTCTGCATATATAGGCCGCATATAAACGCTCCACGTACAAGGATTTATTAAACTCCTATATACGTGTTGACGTACACCGCGTACTTAGATCGCCCATTAACGCTCCGTGTACAAGGGTTAATTAAACTCCTTTAAACGTGTTGACTTACTCCGCGTACGTAGGTCGTCGATAAAGCTCTGCGTACAAGGGCTAATTAAACTCCTATAAACTCGTTGACTTGCTCCACGTACATAGGTCGCCCATAAACATTTCGCATTGCAGGGTTGATTCAACTTTATTAAACATGTTGACTTGCTCCACATACATGGTCTCCCATAAACACTCCGCGTACAAGGGTTGATTAAACTCCTATAAACGTGTTGACTTGCTCTGCGTACATAGGTCGTCGATAAAGCTCTGCGTACAAGGGTTAATTAAACTCCTATAATTTGTTGAATTGCTCCGCATAAATAGGTTGCCCATAAATGCTACGCATACAAGGGTTGATTCAACTCCTATAAACGTGTTTAGTTGCTCCGCGTACATGGTTGCCCATAAAATCTCCACTAACAAGGCTTGATTAAACTCCTATTAACGTGTTGACTTGCTCCGCATACATAGGTCACCCATAAACGCTATGCATATCAGGGTTGATTCAACTCCTATAAACGTGTTGACTTGCTCCACGTACATGGACTCCCATAAAACCTCCACGTGAAAGGGTTGATTAAACCCCTATAAATGTGTTGACTTGCCCGCGTACATAGTTCCCCGATAAAGCCCTACGTATAAGGGTTAGGTAAACTCCTATAAACGTGTTGACTTGCTCCGTGTACATAGGTCACCCATAAACACTACGCATACAACGGTTGATTCGAATCATATAAACGTGTTAACTTACTCCGCGTACATTGGTCGCCCATAAATTCTCTGTTTACAAGGGCTAATTAAACTCCTATAAACGTATTAACTTGCTCCGCTGACATAGGTTGCCCATAAATTCTCTGTCTACAAGGGTTGATTAAACTCCTATAAACGTGTTGACTTGCTCCGTGTACATAGGTCGCCGATAATTGCTCCGCGAACAAGGTTTATTAAACTCCTATAAATGTGTCAACTTGCTTCGCGTAGATAGGTCGCCCAAAAACACTCTTCGTACAAGGGTTGATTTAACTCTTATAAACGTGTTGACTTGCTCAGCGTACATAGGTCGCCCATAAATTCTCTGTATACAAGGGTTGATTAAATTCCTATAAACGTGTTGACTTGCATTGTGTACATACGTCGACCATAAATTCTCCGCGTACAAGGTTTATTAGACTCATATAAACGTGTTGACTCGCTCCTCGAAAATAGGTCGATCGTAAATGCTCCTTGTACAAGAGATGATTAAACTCCTATAAACGTGTTGACTTGCTCCACGTACGTAAGCCTCCCAAAATTGCTCCACGTACAAGGGTTTATTGAACTCCTATAAACGTGTCGACTTGCTCCGCGTACATAGGTCGCCCATAAATGCTCTTTGTACAAGGGTCGATTAAACACCAATAAACGTTTTTACTTGCTCTGAATACATTGGTCCCCGATAAACGCTTCGCATACAAGGTTTATTAAATTCCTATAAACGTGTTGACTTGCTCCGCGTGCATAGGTCGCCGATAAAGCTCTGTGTACAAGGGTTAATTAAACTCCTATAAACGTGTCGACTTGCTTCACATACGTAGGTCTCCCATAAACACTCCGTGTACAAGGTTTTATTAAACTTCTATAAACGTGTTGAGTTGCTCTGTGCACATTGTTCACCCATAAACACTACGCGTCAAAGGGTTGATTAGATTCCTATAAACGGGTTGACTTACTCCGCGTGCATAGGTCTCCAAAAATGTTATGCGTACAAGGGTTGATTAAACCCCTATAAACCTTTTAACTTGCTCTACATATATAGGCCGCATATAAACGCTCCACGTACAAGGATTGATTAAACTCCTATATACGTGTTGACGTACACCGCGTACTTAGATCGCCCATTAACGCTCCGCGTACAAGGGTTAATTAAACTCCTTTAAACGTGTTGACTTACTCCGCGTACGTAGGTCGTCGATAAAGCTCTGCGTACAAGGGCTAATTAAACTCCTATAAACTCGTTGACTTGCTCCACGTACATAGGTCGCCCATAAACATTTCGCATAGCAGGGTTGATTCAACTTTATTAAACATGTTGACTTGCTCCACATACATGGTCTCCCATAAACACTCCGCGTACAAGGGTTGATTAAACTCCTATAAACGTGTTGACTTGCTCTGCGTACATAGGTCGTCGATAAAGCTCTGCGTACAAGGGTTAATTAAACTCCTATAATTTGTTGAATTGCTCCGCATAAATAGGTTGCCCATAAATGCTACGCATACAAGAGTTGATTCAACTCCTATAAACGTGTTTAGTTGCTCCGCATACATGGTTTCCCATAAACGCTTCGCTTACAAGGCTTGATTAAACTCCTATTAACGTGTTGACTTGCTCCGCATACATAGGTCACCCATAAACGCTATGCATATCAGGGTTGATTCAACTCCTATAAACGTGTTGACTTGCTCCACGTACATGGACTCCCATAAAAGCTCCACGTGAAAGGGTTGATTAAACCCCTATAAATGTGTTGACTTGCTCCGCGTACATAGTTCCCCGATAAAGCCCTACGTACAAGGGTTAGGTAAACTCCTATAAACGTGTTGACTTGCTCCGTGTACATAGGTTACCCATAAACACTACGCATACAACGGTTGATTCGAATCTTATAAACGTGTTAACTTGCTCGGCGTACATTGGTCGCCCATAAATTCTCTGTGTACAAGGGCTAATTAAACTCCTATAAACGTGTTAACTTTCTCCGCTGACATAGGTCGGCCATAAATTCTCTGTCTATAAGGGTTGATTAAACTCCTATAAACGTGTTGACTTGCTCCGTGTACATAGGTCGCCGATAATTGCTCCGCGAACAAGGTTTATTAAACTCCTATAAATGTGTCAACTAGCTCCGCATAGATAGGTCCCCCAAAAACACTCTTCGTACAAGTGTTGATTAAACACCTATAAACGTGTTGACTTGCTCAGCGTACATAGGTCGCCCATAAATTCTCTGTATACAATGGTTGATTAAACTCCTATAAACGTGTTGACTTGCTCCGCGTACGTAGGCCTCCCAAAAATGCTCCACGTACAAGGGTTTATTGAACTCCTATAAACGTGTCGACTTGCTCCGCGTACATAGGTCGCCCATAAATGCTCTATGTACAAGGTTCGATTAAACACCAATAAACGTTTTGACTTGCCCCGAATACATTGGTCCCCGATAAACGCTTCGCATACAAGGGTTGATTAAACTCCTATAAACGTGTTGACCTGCTCTGCGTACATAGGTCGTCGACAAAGCTCTGCGTACAAGGGTTAATTAAACTCCTATAAATTTTTTGACTTGCTCCGCATAAATAGGTCCCCCATAAACGCTCCGTGTACAAGGTTTTATTAAACTTCTATAAACATGTTGAGTTGCTCTGTGTACATTGGTCACCCATAAACACTACGCGTCAAAGGGTTGATTAGATTCCTATAAACGGCTTGACTTACTCCGCGTGCACAAGTCTCCAAAAATGTTATGTGTACAAGGGTTGATTAAACCCCTATAAACCTTCTAACTCGCTCTGTGTATATAAATCGCATATAAACGCTCCGCGTACAAGGATTGATTAAACTCCAATATACGTGTTGACTTACACCGCGTACTTAGATCGCCCATTAACGCTCTGCGTACAAGGGTTAATTAAACTTCTTTAAACGTGTTGACTTACTCCGCGTACGTAGGTCATCGATAAAGCTCTGCATACAAGGGCTAATTAAACTCCTATAAACTTGTTGACTTGCTCCACGTACATAGGTCGCCCATAAACATTACGCATATAAGGGTTGATTCAACTCTTTTAAACGTGTTGACTTGCTCCACATACATGTTCTCCCATAAACACTCCGCGTACAAGGGTTGATTAAACTCGTATAAACGTGTTGACTTGCTCTGCGTACAAGGGATGATTAAACTCCTATAAATTTGTTAACTTGCTTCTCGTAAATAGGTTGCCCATAAATGCTACACATACAAGGGTTGATTAAACTCCTATAAACGTGTTGATATGCTCCGCGTACATGGTTTCCCATAAACTCTCCGCTTACAAGGGTTGATTAAACTCCTATTAACGTGTTGACTTGCTCTGCATACATAGGTCACCCATAAACGCTATGCATATCAGGGTTGTTTCAACTCCTATAAACGTGTTGACTTGCTCCACGTACATGGACTCCCATAAACGCTCCACGTGAAAGGGTTGATTAAACCCCTATAAATGTGTTGACTTGCTCCGCGTACATAGGTCCTCGATAAAGCCCTACGTACAAGGGTTAGGTAAACTCCTATAAACGTGTTGACTTGCCCCATGTACATAGGTAATCCATAAACACACGCATACAACGGTTTATTCGAATCCAATAAACGTGTAAACTTCCTCGGCGTACATTGGTCGCCCATAAATTCTCTGTGCATAAGGGTTAATTAAACTCCTATAAACGTGTTAACTTGCTCCGCTGACATAGGTCGCCCATAAATTCTCTGTCTACAAGGGTTGATTAAACTCCTATAAACATGTTGACTTGCTCCGTGTACATAGGTCGCCGATAAATGCTCCGCGAACAAGGTATATTAAACTCCTAGAAATATGTCAACTTGCTCTGCGTAGATAGGTCGCCCAAAAACACTCTTCGTACAAGGGTAGATTAAACTCCTATAAACGTGTTGACTTGCTCAGCGTACATAGGTCGCCCATAAATTCTCTGTGTAAAAGGGTTGATTAAACTCTTATAAACGTGTTGACTTGCATTGTGTACATAGGACGCCCATAAATTCTCCGCGTACAAGGTTTATTAAACTAATATAAACATGTTGACTCGCACCGCGGGAATAGGTCGATCGTAAATGCTCCTTGTACAAAAGATGATTAAACTCCTATAAACGTGTTGACTTGCTCCGCGTATGTTGGCCTCCCAAAAATGCTCCACGTACAAGGGTTTATTGAACTCCAATAAACGTGTCGACTTGCTCCGCGTACATAGGTCGCCCATAAATGCTCTTTGTACAAGGGTCGATTAAACACCAATAAACGTTTTGACTTGCTCCGAATACATTGGTACCCGATAAACGCTTCGCATACAAGGTTTATTAAACTCCTATAAACGTGTTGACTTGCTCCGCGTACATAGGTTGCCGATAAAGCTCTGTGTACAAGGTTTAATTAAACTCCTATAAACGTGTTAACTTTCTTCACATACATAGGTAGGCCATAAACGCTCCGTGTACAAGGTTTTATTAAACGTCTATAAACGTGCTGAGTTTCTCTGTGTACATTGGTCACCCATAAATACTATGCGTCAAAGGGTTGATTAAATTCCTATAAATGGGTTGACTTACTCCGCGTGCACAGGTCTTCAAAAATGTTATGCGTACAAGGGTTGATTAAACCCCTATAAACCTTTTAACTCGCTCTGCATATATAGGCCACATATAAATGCTCCACGTACAAGGATTGATTAAACTCCTATATACGTGTTAACTTAAACCGCGTACTTAGATCGCCCATTAACGCTCCGCGTACGAGGGTTAATTAAACTCCTTTAAACGTGTTGACTTACTCCGCGTACGTAGGTCATCGATAAAGCTCTGCGTACAAGGGCTAATTAAATTCCTATAAACTCGTTGACTTGCTCCACGTACATAGGTCTCCCATAAACATTACGCATATAAGGGTTGATTCAACTCTTTTAAACGTGTTGACTTGCTCCACATACATGGTCTCCCATAAACACTCCGCGTACAAGGGTTAATTAAACTCCTATAAACGTGTTGACTTGCTCTGCGTACAAGGGTTGATTAAACTCCTATAAATTTGTTGACTTGCTCTGCGTAAATAGGTTGCCCATAAATGCTACGCATACAAGGGTTGATTCAACTCTTATAAACGTGTTGATTTGCTCCGCGTACATGGTTTCCCATAAACGCTCCGCTTACAAGGGATGATTAAACTCCTATTAACGTGTTGACTTGCTCCGCATACATAGGTCACCCATAAACGGTATGCATATCAGGGTTGATTAAACTCCTATAAACGTGTTGACTTGCTCCACGTACATGGACTCCCATAAACGCGCCACGTTAAAGGGTTAATTAAACCCCTATAAATGTGTTGACTTGCTCCGCGTACATAGGTCGCCGATAAAGCCCTACGTACAAGGGTTAGGTAAACTCCTATAAATGTGTTGACTTGCTCTGTGTACATAGGTCACCCATAAACACTATGCATACAATGATTGATTCAAATCCTATAAACGTGTTAACTTGCTCGGCGTACATTGGTCGCCCATAAATTCTCTTTGTACAAGGGCTAATGAAACTCCTATGAACGTGTTAACTTGCTCCGCTGACATAGGTCGCCCATAAGTTCTCTGTCTACAAGGGTTGATTAAACTCCTATAAACGTGTTGACTTGCTCCGTGTACATAGTCCGCTGATAAATGCTCTGTGAACAAGGTTTATTAAACTCCTATAAATGTGTCAACTTGCTCCGCGTAGATAGGTCGCCCAAAAACGCTCTTCATACAAGGGTTGATTAAACTCCTATAAACGTGTTGACTTGCTCAGCGTACATAGGTCGTCCATAAATTCTCTGTGTACAAGGGTTGATTAAATTCTTATAAACGTGTTGACTTGCATTGTGTACATAGGTCGCCTATAAATTCTCCGCGTACAAGGTTTATTAAACTCATATAAACGTGTTGAGTCGCTCCGCGGACATAGGTCGATCGTAAATGCTCCTTGTACAAGAGATGATTAAACTCCTATAAACGTGTTGACTTACTCCGCGTACATAGGCCTCCTAAAAATGCTCCACGTACAAGGGTTTATTGAACCCCTATAAACGTGTCGACTTGCTCCGCGTACATAGGTCGACCATAAATGCTCTTTGCCAAAGGGTTGATTAAATTCCGCGTGTACAGGTCTCCAAAAACGCTCTGCTTACAAGGGCTGATTAAACGCCTATAAAACTTTTGAATCGCTCTGCGTATATAGGCCGCATATAAACGCTCCACGTACAAGGGTTGATTAAACTACTATATATGTGTTGACTTGCTTTGCGTACATAGATCGCCCATTAACGCTCCGCGTACAAGGGTTAATTAAACCCTTTTAAACTTTTTTACTTACTCCGCAAACATAGGTCCTCGATAAAGCTCTATGTACAAGGGTTAATTAAACTCCTATAAACTCGTTGACTTACTCCACGTACAATGGTCGCCCATATACATTTCACATACAAGGGTTGATTCAACTCCTATAAACGTGTTGACTTGCTCTGGATACATAGGTCACTCATAAACGCTCTGCGTACAAGGGCAGATTAAACTCCTATAGACTCGTTGACTTGGTCCGCGCACATGGTCTCCCATAAACGCTCTGTTTACAAGGGTTGATTAAACTCCCATAAACATGTTGACTTGCTCTGCGTACATATGTCGTCGAGAAAGCTCTATGTAAAGGGTTAATTAAACTCCTATAAATTTATTGACTTGCTCCGTGTAAATAGGTTGCCCACAAATTCTACGCATACAAGGGTTGATTCAACTCCTATAAACGTGTTGAGTTGCTCTGCGTACATGGTTTCCCATAAACGCTCCGCTTACAAGGGTTGATTAAACTCCTATTAACGTGTCGCCCATAAATTCTCTGTGTACAAGGGTTGATTAAACTCCTATAAACGTGTTGACTTGCAATGTGTACAGAGGTCGCCAAAAAACACTCTGCATACAAGGTTTATTAAACTCATATAAACGTGTTGACTTGCTCCGCGGACATAGGTCGACCGTAAATTCTCCTTGTACAAGAGATGTTTAAACTGCTATAAACGTGTTGACTTGCTCGGCGTACATAGGCCTCCCAAAAATGCTCCACGTACAAGGGTTTATTGAACTCCTATAAACGTGTCGACTTGCTCCGCGTACATAGGTCTCCCATAAATGCTCCACGTACAAGGTTTATTAAACTCCTATAAACATGTTGACTAGTTCCGCATACATAGGTCGCCGATAAAGTTCTGTGTACAAGGGTTATTAAACTCCTATAAACGTGTTGACTTGCTTCGCATACATAGGTCGCCCATAAATCCTCCGCGAACAAGGTTTTGATAAACTTCTATAAACGTGTTGACTTGCTCCGCGTACATAGGTCACCCATAAACACTACGCATACAACGGTTGATTCGAATCCTATAAATGTGTTAAATTGCTCCGCGTACATTGGTCGCCCATAAATTCTCTGTGTACAAGGGCCAATTAAACTCCTATAAAGGTGTTAACTTGCTTTGCTGACATAGGTCGCCCATAAATTCTCTGTCTACAAGGGTTGATTAAAATCCTATAAACGTGTTGACTTGCTCCGTGTACATAGGTCGCCAATAAATGCTCCGCGAACAAGGTTTATTAAACTCCTATAAATGTGTCAACTTACTCCGTGTAGATAGGTCGCCCAAAAACGCTCCTCGTATAAGGGTTGATTAAACTCCTATAAACGTGTTGGCTTTCTCAGCGTACATAGGTCGCCCATAAGTTTTCTATGTATAAGGGTTGATTAAAATCCTATAAATGTGTTGACTTGCATTGTGTACATAGGTCGCCAAAAAACGCTCCGCGTACAAGGTTTATTAAACTCATATAAATGTATTGACTCGCTCCGCGGACATAGGTCGACCGTAAATGCTCCTTGTACAAGAGATGATTAAACTCCTATAAGCGTGTTGACTTGCTCCGCGTACATAGGCCTCCCAAAAATGCTCCACGTACAAGGGTTTATTGAACTCCAATAAACGTGTTGACTTGCTCCGAGTACATAGTGTTACACCCCAAAATTTGACCAACCTCTTTTCTTAATCTATGGCTTATGTTTCATTATTCTAGCATATTGCATTGCATAGCATTTTGCATTTACAGGGGATCAAGTGTCTGCCTGTGTACCACCCAAGAGGAAAGTCTTTATTGGGTTCGAGCTCAAGCAAAGGCACTGGTACAAACCATCAGAAGACTGTCAAGGGGTCCATAAGGTCTTATCACTAGTGTGAACATCAGGTAGAAGTTTGTTGAATACCTCAGAGGTTTTAGTGAAGTGGAAAGGTTACTTAGTTCATTTGCACAATGCCAAAGCAAAAAGGGTTGGAATTAGGGTTTCAATTTTAATCAGGATAAAATTTTTTTCTTGAAGCAAACTGGTTTCCATGGCCCTCCATATGTCCTAAGGTGTTCGAGGATTAGAGTTGGACCATCAATTTTAATCATGGAAGCTTCATTTGATCAGTTGATTGAAAATAAGAGGTTTGGAGAAAAGTCAATTGTGCAGTGAAAAAAGTCAACTCCTGACTTTTTGAGTTCAAGATCATGATCCTCAATTTCAATATGACCAATTGGTAGAATTTGATCAAGAAAAGCTAAGGAAATCATGAAAAATCAAAAGTTGTTGAAAGTTGCTATTTTGGGATTTAGGGTTTTAGAAACCTTCCATTTTTGGAAAGTTTTATGTTTGGAACAACCATCTTCAAAGACATTTTTCTTCATGATTAAGATTTCAAATGAACGTTTGGACAACATCAAAGTTGTTCCTTGTATCTCAAGCTTTCTTTTGAGTATCAATTCATAGTCATATGATATTTGGAGCTCAAGTTATAATCAATCATAGTTGGGGATTTCAATGATTTCAAAACCGTTAAGTTTGAACAGATTTTTGCACCAATTTGCAAGCCAATTTTCATCACCTTCTTAATGTCAAATGAAACTTTGACCCAAATGAAAGTTGTAGAGTGTGTTCCAAGCTTTCCAAAGAGTACAAGAAGTTCTCCATTGGATTTAAGAAGCTAAAGTTATGATCAATCAAAGTTGGGGAAAAATAAGGCAAAATCCATACTTAGATTTTTTTCTAAGTTATTTGTGTTGTTTATCACCCATGCTTTGGGTACAAGAGTTGATTAAAATCCTATAAATGTGTTGACTTGCTCCACGTACATTGGTCTCCCAAAAACACTTCGCGTAAGAGGGTTGATTAAACTCCTATAAACATGTTTACTTGCTCTCCGTACATTGGTCGCCCATAAATGCTCTGTGTACAAACGTTAATTAAAATCGTATAAACGTGTTGACTTGCTTCGTGTACATAGGTCTCCCATAAACGCTCTGCATACAAGGGTTGATTAAAATCCTATAAACGTGTTAACGTGCTCCGCGTACATAGGTCACCCATAAAAGCTTCGTGTATAAGGGTTGATTAAACTCCTATAAACGTGTTAACTTGCTCCGCGCACATAAGTCACCCATAAACTCTCTGCTTACAAGGTTGATTAAACTCTTATAAACGTGTTGCTTTGCTCCGCGTACATAGGTCGCCCAAAAACATTGTGCGTACAATGGTTGATTAAACTCCTAATAGTGTGTTCAGTTGTTCAGCGTACATAGGTCCCCCATAAAGCTCTGTGTACAAGGGTTAATTAAACTCCTATAAACATGTTGACTTGCTCCACGTACATAGGTCGACCATCAATGCTTCGGGTACAAGGTTTGATTAAACTCCTATAAATGTGTTGACTTGCTCCGCATACATTGGTCTCCTAAAAACGATACCCGTACAAGGGGTTATTAAACTCCTATAAACATGTTTACTTGCTCTCCTTACAATGGTCGCCCATTAATGTGTTAATTAAACTCGTATAAACGTGTTGACTTGCTCCGTGTACATAGGTCTCCCATAAACGTTGTGCATACAAGGGTTGATTAAATTCCTATAAACGTGTTAACTTGCTATGCGTATATAGGTCACCCATAAAATCTCCGCATACAAGGGTTGATTAAACTCCTATATATGTGTTAACTTGCTCCACGTACACAGGTCGCCCAAAAACGTTGTCCGTACAAGGGTTGATTAAACTCCTATAAACGTGTTGACTTGTTTAGCGTACAAGGGTTGATTAAACTCCCATAAAGCTCTGCGTACAAGGGTTAATTAAACGGCTATAAACGTGTTGACTTGCTTCGCGTACATAGGTCGACCACAAACCCTCTGTGTACAAGGTTTGATAAAACTCTTATAAACGTGTCCACTTTCTTTGCGTACATAGGTCGCCCATAAACGTTACACGTTTAAGGATTAATTAAACTCCTATAAACGTGTTGACATGCTCCACATACACAGGTCGACCATAAATGCTTCGGGTACAAGAGTTGATTAAACTCCTATAAATGTGTTGACTTGCTCCGCGTACACTGGTCTTCTAAAAATGCTCAGCGTACAAGGGTTGATTAAACTCCTATAAACATGTTTAGTTTCTCTCCGTACATTGGTCGCCCATAAATGCTCTATATACAAACATTAATTAAAATCGTATAAACATGTTGACTTGCCCCGTGTACATAGGTCTCCCATATACGCTCTGCATACAAAGGTCAATTAAACTCCTATAAACATGTTAACTTGCTCCGCGTACAAGTGTTGATTAAACTCCTATAAACATGTTAACTTGCTCCGCGTACATAGGTCACCGATAAATTGTCTGTGTACAAGGGTTGATTAAACTCCTATAAAGGTGTTGCCTTGCTCCGTGTACACAGGTCGCCCAAAAACATTGTGCATACAAGGGTTGATTAAACTCCTATAAACATGTTGACTTGTTCAGCGTACATAGGTCGCCCATAAAGCTCTGCGTAGAAAGGTTAATTAAACTCCTATAAACGTGTTGACTTGCTTCGTGTACAAAGGTTGACCACAAACGCTCTGCGTACAAGGTTTGATAAAACTCTTATAAACGTGTCCACTTTCTTTGCGTACATAGGTCGCCGATAAACGCTACATGTTGAAGGATTAATTAAACTCCTATAAACGTGTTGACTTGCTCCGGGTACACAGGTCGACCATAAATGCTTCGGGTACAAGAGTTTATTAAACTCCTATAAATGTGTTGACTTGCTCCGCGTACAATTGTCTCCCAAAACCGCTCCGTGTAAGAGGGTTGATTAAACTCCTATAAACATGTTTACTTGCTCTCCGTACATTGGTCGCCCATAAATGCTCTGTGTAAAAACGTTAATTAAACTCGTATAAACGTGTTGAATTGCTCCGTGTACATAGGTCACCCATAAACGCTCTGTGTACGAGGGTTGATTAAACGCCTATAAACGTGTTAACTTGTTCCGCGTACATAGGTCACCCATAAACTCTCTGCTTACAAGGGTTGATTAAACTCTTATAAACGTGTTAACTTGCTCCGTGTACATAGGTCACCCATAAACTCTATGCTTACAAGGGTTGATTAAACTCCTATAAACGTGTTGCCTTGCTCTGCGTACATAGGTCGCCCAAAAACGTTGTGCGTACAAGGGTTGATTAAACTCCTAACAATGTGTTGAGTTGTTCAGCGTACATAGGTCGCCCATAAAGCTCTGCGTACAAGGGTTAATTAAACTCCTATAAATGTGTTGACTTGCTCCACGTACACAGGTCGACCATAAATGCTTCGGGTACAAGTGTTGATTAAACTCCTATAAATGTGTTGACTTGCTCTGCATACATTGGTCTCCCAAAAACGCTATGCGTACAAGGGGTTATTAAACTCCTATAGACATGTTTACTTGCTCTTCATACATTGGTCACCCATAAATGCTCTGTTTACAAAGGTTAATTAAACTCGTATAAACGTGTTGACTTGCTCCGTGTACATAGGTCTCCCATAAACGCTCTGAATACAATGGTTGATTAAACTCCTATAAACGTGTCATCTTGCTCCGCGTACATAGGTCACCCATAAAATCTCTGCGTACAAGGTTTGATTAAACTCCTATAAACGTGTTAACTTGCTCCACGTACATAGGTCACCCATAAACTCTCTGCGTACAAGGGTTGATTAAACTCCTATAAACGTGTTGCCTTGCTCTGCGTACACAGGTCGCCCAAAAATGTTGTGCGTACAAGGGTTGATTAAACTCCTATAAACGTGTTGACTTGTTCTGCATACATATGTCGCCCATAAAGCTCTGCGTACAAGGGTTAATTAAACTCTTATAACCGTGTTGACTTGCTTCGCGTACATAGGTCGACCACAAACGCTCTGCGTACAAGGTTTGATAAAACTCTTATAAACGTGTCCACTATTTTTGCGTACATAGGTCGCCCATAAACGCGACACGTTGAAGGATTAATTAAACTCCTATAAACGTGTTGACTTGCTCCGCGTACACAGGTCGACCATAAATGCTTCGGGTACAAGAGTGGATTAAACTCCTATAAATGTGTTGACTTGCTCCGCGTACACTGGTCTCTCAAAAATGCTCTGCGTACAAGGGTGGATTAAACTGCTATAAACATGTTTACTTGCTCTCCGTACATTGGTAGCCCATAAATGATCGGTGTACAAACATGAGTTAAACTCGTATAAACGTGTTGACTTGCTCTGTGTACATAGGTCTCCCATAAACGCTCTGCAAACAATGGTTGATTAAACTCCTATAAACATGTTAACTTGCTCCGCGTACATAGGTCACCCATAAAATCTCCACGTACAAGGGTTGATTAAACTCCTATAAACATGTTAACTTGATCCGCGTACATAGGTCACCTATAAACTCTCTGCGTACAAGGGTTGATTAAACTCCAATAAACGTCTTGCCTTGCTCCGCGTACATAGGTCACCCATAAAATCTCCGCGTACAAAGGTTGATTAAAAACCTATAAACGTGCTAACTTCCTCCGCGTACATAGGTCACCCATAAACTCTCTGCGTACAAGGGTTGATTAAACTCCTATAAATGTGTTGACTTGTTCTGCGTACATTGGTCTCCCAAAAACGCTTCGGGTACAAGGGTTGATTAAACTCCTAAAAACATGTTTACTTGCTCTCCGTACATTGGTCGCCCATAAATGCTCTGTGTACAAAGGTTAATTAAACTCGTATAAAAGTGTTGACTTGCTCCGTGTATATAGGTCTCCAATAAACGCTCTGCATACAAGGGTTGATTAAACTCCTATAAACGTGTTAACTTGCTCCGCGTACATAGGTCACCCATAAAATCTCCGCGTACAAGGGTTGTTTAAACTCCTACAAACGTGTTAACTTGCTCCACTTACATAGGTCACCCATAAACTCTCTGCGTACAAGGGTTAATTAAACTCCTATAAACCTGATACCTTGCTCCGCGTACATAGGTCGCCTAAAACTGCTGTGCGTACAAGGGTTGATTAAACTCCTATAAACGTGTTGACTTGTTCAACGTACATAGGTTCCCCATAAAGCTCTGCGTACAAGGGTTAATTAAACTCCTATAAACGTGTTGACTTGCTTCGTGTACATAGGTCAACCACAAACGCTCTACGTACAAGGTTTGATAAAACTCTTATAAACGTGTCCACTATTTTTGCGTACATAGGTCGCCCATAAACGCGACACGTTGAAGGATTAATTAAACTCCTATAAACGTGTTGACTTGCTCCGCGTACACAAGTCGACCATAAATGCTTCGGGTACAATAGTGGATAAAACTCCTATAAATGTGTTGACTTGCTCCGCGTACACTGGTCTCTCAAAAATGCTCTGCGTACAAGGGTGGATTAAACTGCTATAAACATGTTTACTTGCTCTCCGTACATTGGTAGCCCATAAATGCTCGGTGTACAAACATTAATTAAACTCGTATAAACGTGTTGACTTGCTCCTTGTACATAGGTCTCCCATAAACGCTCTGCAAACAAGGGTTGATTAAACTCCTATAAACGTGTTAACTTGCTCCGCGTACATAGGTCACCCATAAAATCTCCGCGTACAAGGGTTGATTAAACTCCTATAAACATGTTAACTTGCTCCGCGTACATAGGTCACCTATAAACTCTCCGCGTACAAGGGTTGATTAAACTCCAATAAACGTGTTGCCTTGCTCCGCGTACATAGATCACCCATAAAATCTCCGCGTACAAGGGTTGATTAAACTCCTATAAACGTGCTAACTTGCTCCACGTACATAGGTCACCCATAAACTCTCTGCGTACAAGGGTTGATTAAACTCCTATAAACATGATACCTTGCTCCGCGTACACAGGTCGCCCAAAACTGCTTTGCGTACAAGGGTTGATTAAACTCCTATAAACGTGTTGACTTGTTCAACGTACATAGGTCCCCCATAAAGCTCTGCGTACAAGGGTTAATTAAACTCCTATAAACGTGTTGACTTGCTTCGTGTACATAGGTCTACCACAAATGCTCTGCGTACAAGGTTTGATAAAATTCTTATAAACGTGTCCACTTTCTTTACGTACATAGGTCTCCCATAAACGCTACACGTTGAAGGATTAATTAAACTCCTATAAATATGTTGACTTGGTCCGCGTACACAGGTCGTCCATAAATGATTCGGGTACAAGTGTTGATTAACCTCCTATAAATGTGTTGACTTGCTCCGCGTACATTGGCCTCCCACAAACGCTACGCGTACAAGGGTTGATTAAACTCCTATAAACATGTTTACTTGCTCTCCGTACATTGGTCGCCTATAAATACTCTGTGTACAAACGTTAATTAAACTCGTATGAACGTGTTGACTTGCTCCGTGTTCATAGGTCTCCCATAAACGCTCTGCATACAAGGGTTGATTAAACTCCTATAAACGTGTTAACTTGCTTCGCGTACATAGGTCACCCATAAAATCTCCGCCTTCAAGTGTTGATTAAACTCCTATAAAAGTGTTAACTTGCTCCGTGTACATAGGTCACCCATAAACTCTATGCTTACAAGGGTTGATTAAACTCCTATAAACGTGTTGCCTTGCTCTGCGTACATAGGTCTCCCAAAAACGTTGTGCGTACAAGGGTTGATTAAACTCCTAACAATGTGTTGAGTTGTTCAGCCTACATAGGTCGCCCATAAAGCTCTGCGTACAAGGGTTAATTAAACTCCTATAAATGTGTTGACTTGCTCCACGTACACAGGTCGACTATAAACGCTTCGGGTACAAGGGTTGATTTAACTCTTATAAATGTGTTGACTTGCTCTGCATACATTGGTCTCCCAAAAACGCTACGCGTACAAGGGGTTATTAAACTCCTATAAACATGTTTACTTGCTCTCCGTACATTGGTCGCCCATAAATGCTCTGTGTACAAAGGTTAATTAAACTCGTATAAACGTGTTCACTTGCTCCGTGTACATATGTCTCCCATAAACGCTCTGCATACAAGGGTTGATTAAACTCCTATAAACGTGTCATCTTGCTCCGCGTACATAGGTCACCCATAAAATCTCTGCGTACAAGGGTTGATTAAACTTCTATAAACATGTTAACTTGCCCCACGTACATAGGTCACCCATAAACTCTCTGCGTACAAGGGTTGATTAAACTCCTATAAACGTGTTGCCTTGCTCCGCGTACACAGGTCGCCCAAAAACGTTGTGCGTACAAGGGTTGATTAAACTCCTATAAACGTGTTGACTTGTTCTGCATACATATGTCGCCCATAAAGCTCTGTATACAAGGGTTAATTAAACTCCTATAACCGTGTTGACTTGCTTCGCGTACATAGGTCGACCACAAACGCTCTGTATACAAGGTTTGATAAAACTCTTATAAACGTGTCCACTATTTTTGCGTACATAGGTCGCCCATAAACGCGACACGTTGAAGGATTAATTAAACTCCTATAAACGTGTTGACTTGCTCCGCTGATAACGTGAAATCATATATATATATAATGATGTACTTTTCTACTAATCGGTGACCGTTTTCACTCTGAATTCGGATATTTCCACACTATTTGTCCAGTATTTTGCAGGTATTCGAAGTCCATGCTCAAAAGGAGCAAGATAAAGAAAAGAAGCATTTACAGGTGAAAACCATGTGAAAATCAGGCCAAAAAGCAGCAAAAACGAGTTCTACTGATGTGACGACTGTCACAAGGGTGTGACGACCGTCACAGGTCCATGACGACCGTCATACAGTTAAAATGCAGTTTTCTGCACGTGCTGTCAAGTTATTAAAGTGCCAAAGAGAAGTGGACCACTAGCTCCTATATTTTCTGATATCATTCCCACTTCCCGAAGAAATAAACCGTTGATAATCCCATCTATAAAAGGAGGTAGCTGGTACCAGAAAAAAAGGGCCGCATTGAAGAGACGAAGTGCTGCCAATTTACCTTCAGAGCAATTATTCAGTTTCCAATTTTCTTATCGTTGTTTTATTTCCTTTTTCTTTCCTTCCTTGCAATTGTTGTTTTACTCCCCATTTCTATTCTGTACGAGTAATTGGCATAAAGACTAAATCCTGCCGCCATTTTGGAGGATTTCCCAAAAAGCCAAATCAAATTGTTTACAAGTTTCTATTCTAATCGTAAATTGAATTGTTATTTCCTATTGTAATGCATATTAATATTTTCTGCCATTATTTACGTGTTGTTAATTTATATTCCATGTCTGGCTAAATCTGAAGTAACCGGTATGTAATAAATAATCTGATGGGGTTCAATAATTAACCGGTGTATATCTACCTTTTCAAAAACTTATTTATGGCTTCAGTTTTGAAATCGTTTTTTCTAAATAAACCATCGTCCGACAGCGAGAAATTATTTACAGTAGTTTTGCGACGACAGTGGGAATTTCATAAAGGTATGAACCAACAAGCGACAGCTGAGGTGATGGGCTAAAGACGTGTCTACTTATGCGTCTAGCGGTATCTTACTGCAAGTGCACAGCCTATCGAAGTAATATTTAAGATTATCGATCCACAGGGATTCTATGGTTACTTAGTGCTAGATGAACTTCTAGTTTAGCTAAGGCGAATGGTTGTCACGATATTTTGTTGATTTTTAAGACTATTAAAGGCGGAATTAAATTTAAGTTTTAATAAAGTAATACTAAGGCGGTCGGTATTTAATTATACTAACTTAGGTGGGTCAATCTAACCTAGGCTTATAAAGGTGTTCACTTAATCTATTCGGTAGAGATTACCAGTTTAAATACCCTCAACTCACACTCTCGTGGTCTTATATCAGATCTTATCCCTAAAGCCCTATGCCTGCTCTCGCTAGCCCATAAGTGTTTAGAGGTAATTTTTGGAAACTAAGTAATTCTAATTTATCTTAAAGCGCTTTCGCTGTGTTTAATTTAAATGCCTAACTTTAGCTATCTGGTTAAAATCTCACACTCTCGTGGTCTTGACCTAACCTAATACTCTTTTCTTACTCTCGTAACGAAAAGGTCTATTTCAATTAAAAAGTATCAGCCAGAATGTTAAGTGATTAATTATTTTTAGCCTATGGTTATATTTTACCGGTTAAGTTTGTTATAACTACATACCACCCTAAGGTGTTTAGCTACTCATCGATGTTGAACCAGACAGAGACAGAAAATTTAATAATAACGTACTCATGGCAGAAAAATAAATAAACATTATAATTAAATTAAATTGCAATATAATGAAAAACCTGGTTAACAAATATTCGAGCAGACTCCTTCTTCCACAGACCGGAAAGCTTGGAGTTAACGAAAATTGAAAATAAACGAATGCTGAAGGTTTAGAAACAAATAAATGTATAACAATTTCCTGATGTTGGAAATTGTTACATGGTGGGTTTGGATACAATAAAAAACAAAACAGAAAACTAAAAATAATGCAGGAATAGAAAGGCTGGTTCGTAATACAGTTCGGCAGAGCTTCCGCAGGAATTTGAATAAAAAATGCTTTGTCCCCATTGTTCATAGAACTTGTACTATTTATAGAATCCTTAATGAGCTGGATTTTTGGACCTTTGTTGCATGGGTCTTGCTGAATTTGTGGAAGGAATGCAGGAACGTGGCAACAAAATAGGAGAAATGGTCTTCACGTAATGCCTTGACGTAGTCTGAGTCAAAAACCTAATTTTACCCTTGTCACGGTCGTGACAAGGTCTTCACGTTCGTAACTTGTGGTTTTTAAGTGTCACGGTCGTGACCACTCTCTTACGGTCGTGATGGCTCAAATTGGGGTGTCACGGTCGTGACACCCTTGTGACGGCCGTGACTGCAACAAATTATGCAGTCTTTTGCAGGCTTCTTCATTTCTTCATCTCTTTATGGTTTCTTTTGTTCCTTTTGCTCTTAATTCATGATTTAGCTCCATATAATGATGTACCTGCAAAATGGTAAGAAAAACTCGAGAAATCGAGTGTTAAAACGGTGAATATGCGATAAAACTTTAATGAAACCTAGCAATATAATCGATGCGTTTTCTCGTTATCAAACTTCCCCAAACTTAAACCTTTGCTTGTCCTCAAGCAAATAGTCGGTTGAAAATCGGCGGACAAGATTTTATTCACGCATACTCATAACAAACCGTACGAGGGATCGTTTTGTCGGATAATCCGGTACTTTGATAGAACACTACCGATACGCTAATGACACAAGCAACAAGCTATGTCGTCGACTTCCCGTTAAACGAAACAATCGGTAATTACATTACGATTTCACCTGGAGTTTTTCGATCTTATTTCGCCCGGTTTCATTCTAGCGCAATCACATTAAGCCTTTTGCCTTAGCACGCACGTAGTGGAGTAGCCGGTTAGCGACTTTGATCCTTTTTGAGCACGGGGTCTGGTACACGAGTGTGGTAACCCTACATATTTTATCCGATTTGGAGGTTGTGGGGGATCGAGCCGTAGCACGCCCTACCGAGTTCAGAATCAGTACCTCTGAACCAACTTGCAATGGACTCCTTCTCATATTTCTCGTTTCTTATATGCGACCGTGTACTTTGGTGCAATTTCTTTTCAATTTCTTTTCATTTTGCATCGAGATATGAAGGATCATTATTGATTAGGAATCAAACGCTTATATTCATCGGCTCCCCACGTGGTTTGTGTTCAGACGGTGCTGACTGCTAGTATAAACTACTAGGGGTTACTTTTGAACTGAAACTAAAAGTGTACTCGTAATGGTAATCGGGATGGAATTGCTTAAGTAAGGAGTCAAAGATGTCAAGATTGTATTGGTCTTGTTTAATCGTTCTCGGCTTCCTAATTACGATTCCGTAGGTATGTCGGGTAATGCGAATAATTAAAGATTTTTTCTGGTATAGCTAAATAATCGGGGAAAGTTCGAAATTAAAGAAAATAGCACAAAGATTTGCTCATTTCATTAACTTGCGAAAAGAAATACAACGGAATTTAAAATACAACGAAATGGAAAAGTGCGAAAAAGGGAAAATGCGGAAATGAAAGGTACCTCTCCCACACTATATCAGACATTGTCCCCAATGTTGTGATATAAATGCGGTAAAAGTACAGTACAACGACAAAAACAAAAAACAAACATAAGCAAACTAAAACTATGGCTGCTGAGGACCGCGGGCTCGGCCTCTGGTGCGGGAGCGGCGTCTGGAAGGAGTCGCTTCAGGATCAGAACCAGTGCCGGAGGCAGCAGTGATGTTAATGCGGAGGGCTTCTAGCTCGCTGAAAATTTCTCCAAACTTCTCATTAGTAGCTTCCTGGTTTGCTGCAATAGTGCTGAGTAAAGCATCATACTGCTCCTTCTGCCTTCGCTCCAGTGCGGCGTTCATCTGGTTCTGCTGATGAATCGCACGGAGGACATCCTCAAGTGTGATTTCGGGAGCAGGGGGCTATCGGGTAGATGTCTCTGGTATATCCTGGACAGGCTCAGCTGCATCCATAGCGTCCTGCATCTCATCCGCTGGAGGGTCTGCCTGATCATCATGAATAGGGACGTGATCGGCAGCAACAGGTAAAACAAAGAGCCAGTTGGCTCGGCTGGATGGATCGATGCGGTCGCGGGACGGCAGAATGATATGATGGAAAATGGTGCCATGGACAACAGGGCTATACCTGTCATCCTCTCGCTGCGCAATCAGGTGAGCGGACCTGCAATAACTCTTGGTGAGGAATTCTATGGCTAGGTGAGGCTGATTAACGACCAAGTCACCAAGCCCCAACTGAATGGCGAGGGTGGTGACAATGTCGCCTATGAAGAACGGGGTGGAGCCTCTGTGTGCAATGGCCTGGATATGATAAAGCATGAAAGAGGCAGCGTTGATCGGCTCGTTATTAAGAGCGCAGTGTAAGAATAGAAGCTCCTTGGAGTTGAGCTTATGGTTGCTTTCTCGAGCGAATATGGTGTTGCATATGACACGGTGGAAATAGCGGATTGCCAGGTTGTGAATGTGCGTAGCATTGAGGCTTTGGAAGGCTGATGCACGGGTGTTGGTTAAGTTGTGCCATAGAGTGAAAGCTTGTTCACTAAAATTATCGGGCACGCGACGGTGAGCTTCAGCTCCGTGATCGAAGCCTAACAACTTGGCTATCCTGTCTTGCGGAATGTTGAACTCTTGGCCATGCAATCTGAATTTGACGACACCGGTGAGCTGACTCTGAGAACCGGTACCGGTGATGTAACTGAATGAGCTTAAGAACTCCAGTGTCAGAAGCTCGAATGTGGGCTGAGGTTGACTGCAAAGATCCCACAGACCTACTTTTTGAAGCAGGCTTGTAACACTGGCAAGCATTCCGAGTTCCCTCAAACAGACAGTGTCAATGTAACGTGTAGGTTGCACACCGCGGTTTTGGAATCGGAGAAAACGTTCTCTCTGAGTTTCTCCAGCATCACCTTCTCTATAAGTAATAGAATCCATTGCATGCAAGAGCTTAGAGTGAAGAATGAAGATTTTTGATGTTTTGTGTAAAAATGGTAGAATGAAAGAAATATTGATTTGGGATAAATAATGGAGAGTGAGAATGTGATAGGTTATGATAATGGGGGGTTAATGAGGTTTAAAGTTGGTAATGGGGAGGTTACGGAGGTTATGGAGAAAATGGGTAGTTTTGAGGAAGTTATGGAGGAAGAAGAAGAAGAGGCACGAAGAGAAACAGTTCTGTTTCTCACGATTCCTGAAATAGGGGTTGTCACGGTCGTGACAGGGGTGTGACGGTCGTGACACGCTATTTAAGCACGTCACGATCGTGAGATGGGTATGACGACCGTGAGGGCACGCTTCGTTGAATAATTTCCAGAAAAACATTTTCTCACTTAATTCACATAGTTTATAATAATGTATTTTCTTCACTAACACTCATATTAAATTATAAACACCATATAGTATATAATTTCAACACAGTAATATACTAACTTGCATGGCATGAGAGATTGTATATAATATGAAAAATTGCAAGCATAACAGTACATAGAATGAAAAATATATAAATTGCTAAAAATGGAGAAATTTTGGAATTAAAGGTGCATTGCATAAAGTAATTGAAAATGAAGTTACATAAACGGAAATTACGGTATGAAATTGTTGCGAAAAATAAATCTAACTAGAAACGAAAACAATGAGAAAAATAAACTAAATCACTTATAGCATTTTCAAAAGCGTTTCTTCAAGTCTTCGATGGCGGAGTTCAAGTGATAGAATTGTTCGCAGGTTATGTCAGTCAATCCTATAATATCCAATCGCATGCTCTTAATGTCTTCTTTAAATAAATTAATGTCAGTTTGGTAAGCATTGAGAGTGTTCATGATGTTTTGTAAGTTGTTAGCATAATCTCCTTGATTCACTTCAGGGGTTTCATGTACTTCTTCAGTGTGGTCGATGTCATGGTAACCAGGAGGTGTCTCAAGGTCAGTTTCGACATTGGTCATTATATCATCTTTTATCTTGTGAGACTGAGGTGTTTCAGGAGTAGATGGATAATCAGGTGGGTTTAACTCATAAAGCCAGTTATCCTTATTGTGAACACTTACTCTAGCATGGTTAGGCAATGTGAACAGGGTTACTACTTCATTCCGGATTAGGTACTCAAAAGGTGGATGTCCTAAATTCCTTATGATATGTCTATTGAAGCAGAAATTAAGATTCATAGGGCGGATTGTTCCTAGACGGTGGCACCTGTCGAGTTGGTACCTAAGTCCTATGGCATCAGCAATCATGGTTACAAGACCTCCTACTAATATAGGTAATTCAGGTTCTTCTTGGATACGGGTGAAGGTTTGCATCATGAAAGGTACACCATTAACAGGCTGTCCATTAGTGAAACATGACATAATAAATATTTCATCTTTAGAAACTCCGGTAATGTTTTCTTCTTTTCCAAAGAAGGTGTGGGCAAGGAATTTATGGAAGTAACGGAGAGCAGGATTATGGATCTCATCATTATTCATGTTATTTGGTTCAGGGTGGTAGTTTCCGGTTAAAGTTCCCCAAAAGAAATCTTGCTCAATATCCATCAATTCTACCTGTGTGGTAGTAAAAGCAAATGGTCCACTAGGGAATCCTAACAAGTCAACTAGTTCTTTATGGTTAAAGTCATATTCTATTCCAAATAGGCGGAAACTAATAAATCCTTTCCTAAATCCAAAACCGCGCTCAGGTAGGTAAATTAAGGAGCTAAGGAACTCAAGGGTGAGCTCGCGGTAAGTCACAAACTTATGTTGGATCAATGCATTCTCCCATCCGAGTCGGTTTAACAAGTACATGACACTATCATGTATACCTAGGGTTTCCATAGTCTTATCATCCGGGTACAGGGTCAAATCCATTTGCCTCTGTGATAACTCTTCAAACTTCATTCTTTGGTTCCTACCTCTAAATTTGGTTTCCATATGGTTAATTGGTTGGTTAGCCATGGTCAGTGCAAATATGGGGGAAACAAATCAGGGGAAGAAGGAAAGTGGAAAAGACTTTAGAAAATCTGTAAAAAGTGATTTAAGATAAAAATAAGAAAATGAAATGCATAATGTAATGGCAATAATAGTAATATAAAATAAAACTATAAAATGAAAAAACAATTAAACAAATAGTAAAACGATAAATAACAATATGCTAAAAGAAAAGAATAGTTTAAATAATTAAATAAGTAAATGGGTTGCCTCCCACTAAGCGCTGTTTTTATCGTCAAAAGCCTGACGTAATGCTTAGGTTTAGATTAATCAGGGGAATCAGTGGACAATTCTAAAAGCTTTAGATTATTCGCATAATCTCTATTTTCAACTTTATGATAATGTTTTAAACGTTGTCCGTTTACTATGAATGATTCACTATTCCTACCCTTAATTTCTATTGCTCCACTCGGGAATACTTTAGTTATTTCAAAAGGTCCTGACCATCTAGATTTTAATTTTCCAAGAAAGAGCCTAAGTCTTGAATTAAAGAGGAGTACAACGTCTCCCACACTAAATTCTTTCCTAGATAGGCGTTTATCATGCCATCGCTTAGTTCTTTCTTTATATATCTTAGCATTCTCATATGCATCTAACCTTAATTCTTCTAATTCGTTAATGTCTAGGATTCGCTTTTCTCCTGCAGCATTATAGTTTATATTGAGAGTTCTGATCGCCCAATAAGCTTTGTGTTCTAGTTCTACTGGGAGGTGACAAGATTTTCCATAAACTAGTTTGAAAGGTGTAGTACCTATGGGTGTCTTGTAAGCGGTCCTATAAGCCCATAAAGCTTCATTAAGTTTAGATGACCAATCTTTCCGAGATATGGCGACAGTCTTTTCTAAGATTTGTTTAATTTCTCTGTTTGAGACTTCGACTTGTCCACTTGTTTGTGGGTGATATGGTGTAGCCACACGGTGTCTTACTCCATATTTAGATAGTAATTTGTCAAAGATTTTTGAAATGAAGTGCGAGCCACCGTCACTTATGACGAGTCTAGGCACACCAAATCTGGGAAAGATTATATTTTTGAAAAGCTTTATTACTACTCGTGTATCGTTTGTAGGAGAAGCTATGGCTTCAATCCATTTCGAAACATAATCAACAGCTACGAGTATGTAATTATTACCGAAAGATGATAGGAATGGTCCCATGAAATCTATTCCCCAGACGTCAAAGATTTCTACTTCTAAAATTCCTTTTTGAGGCATTTCATCTCTTCTTGAAATATTGTCAGTGCGTTGACACCGATCGCAATTTATAATAGCGATGTGGACATCCTTCCATAGATTAGGCCAGAATAAACCGGCTTGCAAGATTTTTGCACAAGTCTTGGAAGTGCTTGCATGTCCACCATAAGGAGATGAATGGCATTGAGCAATGACATCTTCTATTTCTTCTTTGGGAATACATCGGCGAAAGATTCCATCTGGTCCTCTTTTGAACAATAATGGTTCATGCTAATAGTAATGTTTCAGATTATGAAAGAATTTATTTTTCTGCTGATAGGTTAGATCGGGTGGAAGAGCTCCTGCGGCTAGGTAGTTGACAATGTCAGCGTACCATGGCAGTCCTACAATTGTCTGGATTGTTTCCACGGATTCTGGTTCATTTATATCTAACTGAGCTAGGTCGCTTCCTATTTGTGCTATCAGCTGTTCATACGGAAAATCATCGTTAATCGGCACTTGTTCGGGTTTAATACCTTCTATTCTAGATAAATGGTTCGCTACGACGTTCTCAGTACCTTTCTTATCTTTTATTTCTAGATCAAACTCTTGTAAGAGTAAAATCCATCTTAAGAGTCTTGGTTTAGCATCTTTCTTAGTTAATAGATATCGGATAGCAGCATGGTCTGTGTAAATGATTATTTTCGCTCCTACTAGGTAAGAACGGAATTTGTCAAGCGCAAAGACGACTGCTAACAATTCTTTTTCGGTAGTAGCGTAGTTCATCTGGGCAGAATCTAAGGTTCTACTGGCATAGTAAATCGCATGAAGTTTCTTTTCCTTTCTCTGGCCTAGAACTGCGCCTACAGCATAGTCACTCGCATCACACATGATTTCAAAAGGTAATCTCCAGTCAGGGGTTGCATGATTGGTGCGGTGATGAGGGCTGTTTTTAGAGTTTCGAATGCTTTAAGACAATCTTCATTGAATATGAACTCAGCGTCTTTCATTAATAAACCAGTAAGAGGTTTAGTAATTTTCGAGAAATCTTTGATGAATCGTCGGTAAAAACCGGCGTGTCCTAAAAAGCTTCGTATTTCTCGAATGGTTTTAGGGGGTTGAAGATCTTTTATTACTTCAATCTTAGCTTTATCAACTTCAATTCCCTTGTCGGATATTACATGACCTAATACTATTCCTTCGTTGACCATAAAATGACATTTCTCCCAGTTAAGCACGAGATTTACTTTTACACACCTTTCTAACACCATTTCTAAGTTCGATAAGCATCCTTCAAAACTTTGCCCGCATACAGAGAAGTCGTCCATGAACACTTCCATGATGTTGTCTATAAAATCTGCGAAGATTGACATCATACATCTTTGAAAAGTTGCAGGAGCGTTGCATAATCCAAAGGGCATTCGCCTATAAGCGAACGTTCCATAAGGACATGTGAATGTAGTCTTCTCTTGATCATCAGGATGAATAGGGATTTGGAAAAATCCTGAGTAACCGTCAAGATAACAGAAGTAAGAATGCTTGGCTAATCGTTCTAACATTTGATCTATGAAAGGTAGTGGGAAATGATCTTTTCGAGTGGCTTTGTTTAGTTTACGATAATCTATGCACACTCTATATCCCGTCACTACTCTTTGCGATATCGATTCACCTTGAGCATTTTTCACAACGGTGATACCTCCTTTCTTTGGCACTACATGTATTGGACTAACCCATTCACTATCAGAGATTGGATATATTATCCCGGCATCTAATAATTTCTTAACTTCTTCTTTTACTACAGTGCTAAGGGTTGGGTTAATTCTTCTTTGAGATTCTCTGGAGGTTCTGCAATCTTCTTCTAGCAGAATACGATGCATACAAACTAAAGGACATATTCCTTTGAGATCAGATATGTTATATCCTAATGCAGTTGGATATTTCTTCAAGACATCTAAAAGTTTCTTTGTTTCTATAGTTCCTAAACTGGAATTTACTATAATTGGTCTTTTACATTCAACGTCTAAGAATTCGTACCTTAGGTTATGAGGTAAAGTTTTTAATCCTAATGTAGGTTTATCTTTACTTGGCATGGGATCCGGTGTAAGTGCTAAACTTTCGGTTAGACTATCATCCTGATACGGTTTTCGCCAATTATCATCTTCGAAAATCGGAGGGATTTGAATTTTCATTATTTCAGAATAAGTGGTCTCTTTCAGTTCCATTTCTCTTACACATTCGTCAATTACGTCCAATAGATAGCATGTATCCTCTATAGCTGGTGATTGTAAGAATTGTGTTAAAATAAATTCAACTTTCTCTTCACCTACTTCAAAGGTTAGCTTTCCTCTTTTTACGTCTATTATAGCTCCGGCGGTAGCTAAGAATGGTCTTCCTAGTATGATAGGTGTAGTGGAGTCTTCAGAGATGTCCATGATTATAAAATCAGTAGGGATGTAGAATTGTCCTATACGTACTGGGACGTTTTCTAGTATGCCTACAGGATATTTAACAGAGCGATCGGCTAGTTGAACAGACATTTTAGTTGGTCTTAGGTCTCCCATGTCTAGCCTTTTGCAAATCGTTAAGGGCATAACACTGATACTGGCTCCTAAATCGCATAGAGCTTTGTCAATGACGAATTTTCCTATTACACAGGGTATAGAGAAACTTCCTGGATCTTTTAGCTTAGGAGGCATTTTATTCTGAATTATGGCGCTACACTCGGCAGTAAGTGTAACTGTTCCGTTATCCTCTATCTTTTTCTTATTGGATAAGATTTCTTTTAAAAACTTAGCATACGAGGGTATTTGGGTAATTGCTTCTGTAAACGGAATAGTAATATTCAACTGTTTCAGAAGTTCGACAAATTTCTTAAATTGACCCTTCGTCTTGGAATTTATTAATCTTTGAGGGTACGGAATTGGTGGTTTATAGGGTGGTGGAGGCACATAAGGTTGTTCTTTCTCCACTACCTCTCGATTGTCATCTTCCTTTTCTTCTGGATCATTCACCACTTCAGTCGGTTTATCCGGTTTTTGGTACATGGTTGGATTGTCATGTCTTGGATCGGTGGGTCCGTAAAGTTCCTTGCCACTTCTTAATATTACAGCGTTAGCATGTCCTTTCGGATTAGGTTGAGGTTGTCCAGGGAATACTCCAGCTGGTGCAGCAGTAGGTGCTTGTTGTTGAGCTACTTGTGAAATCTGAGTTTCAAGCATTTTGTTATGTGTAGCTAATGCATCTACTTTGCTCACTAATTGTTTAATCTGCTCACTAGTGTGAATGTTTTGGTTTAAGAAGTCCTTGTTTGTTTGAGATTGGTTAGATATAAAGTTCTCCATCATCAATTCAAGGTTCGATTTTCTAGGGATATTAGGAGCAGTCTTTTGATATCCTGGTGATGTAGCTGGTGCTTGACCTGGTGCGTAATAAGCATTGTTATTCTTATAGGAGAAGTTCGGATGATTCTTCCAACCTGGGTTGTATGTGTTTGAGTAAGGGTTTCCTTGAGCATAATTCACTTGATCAGTGGGAGTTCCTGCCAATAGTTGACAATCAGAAACTTCGTGTCCTGGGACTCCATATAACTCACAGTTAGGTGTTACTGCAGTCACGGTGGCTGTAGGTGTTATGGCCAAGTTATCGATCTTTTGGCTTAGTTGGTCAAACTTCGCATTGACTTGGTCCATACTACTTACTTCATACATACCTCCCTTTGTTGGTTTCTCAGTTGCGACTCTCTCGCTTCCCCAAAGGTAATGATTTTGAGCCATACTTTCGATAAGTGCATACGCATCATTATATTCTTTGTCCATCAATGCACCACCCGCGGCAGCGTCAATTGTCATTCTTGTATTGTACAAGAGTCCATTATAGAAGGTATGGATGACCATCCATTCTATTAATCCATGATGTGGACAAAGTCTCAGTAGATCCTTATAGCGTTCCCAAGCTTCGAATAATGATTCACTTTCTCTTTGCTTAAATCCGTTGATCTGAGCTCTCAGCATAGTTGTCTTGCTAGGTGGAAAATACCTATTCAAGAAAACTCTCTTAAGTTCTTCCCACGTAGTTACTGAGTTCGAAGGAAGAGATTGAAGCCAAGCTCTTGCTATGTCTCGAAGCGAAAAAGGAAATAAACGTAGTCTAATAGCTTCTTGGGTAACTCCATTGGCTTTTACGGTATCTGCATATTGCACAAAGATCGAAAGATGAAGATTCGGATCCTCGGTAGGATTTCCGGCGAATTGATTTTGTTGCACGGATGATATCAACGAAGGTTTTAGTTCGAAATCATTTCGGTTGATAGTCGGCGCTGCAATGCTTGAATGCGGTTCAGCTTGCGAAGGATTAGCGTAATATTTGAGTGGATGAGTCTGTTCTTCAGCCATCTCTGCGTCCTTTGATTTTACGACTGGTTTAGGCGGATCTAATTGAAGATCTGGAATATTGTAATTATTTTCGAAATCGAATATACGTCTTCTTACGTGTAAGAAGCGTTCCGATTCAGGGATTAGAGGTTGCAAGTCTTCGCTTTTAGAGCGAGTACTTGGCATACACTCGGAGATTAGATTAAATAGTTGATACCTTAGTCTAGACAATGCTACCTAAATGCACTAGTAACTAAATTAAGAAATCCCCGGCAACGACGCCAAAAACTTGATGGGCTAAAGACGTGTCTACTTATGCGTCTAGCGGTATCTTACTGCAAGTGCACAGCCTATCGAAGTAATATTTAAGATTATCGATCCACAGGGATTCTATGGTTACTTAGTGCTAGATGAACTTCTAGTTTAGCTAAGGCGAATGGTTGTCACGATTTTTTGTTGATTTTTAAGACTATTAAAGGCGGAATTAAATTTAAGTTTTAATAAAGTAATACTAAGGCGGTCGGTATGTAATTATACTAACTTAGGTGGGTCAATCTAACCTAGGCTTATAAAGGTGTTCACTTAATCTATTCGGTAGAGATTACCAGTTTAAATACCCTCAACTCACACTCTCGTGGTCTTATATCAGATCTTATCCCTAAAGCCCTATGCCTGCTCTCGCTAGCCCATAAGTGTTTAGAGGTAATTTTTGGAAACTAAGTAATTCTAATTTATCTTAAAGCGCTCTCGCTGTGTTTAATTTAAATGCCTAACTTTAGCTATCTGGTTAAAATCTCACACTCTCGTGGTCTTGACCTAACCTAATACTCTTTTCTTACTCTCGTAACAAAAAGGTCTATTTCAATTAAAAAGTATCAGCCAGAATGTTAAGTGATTAATTATTTTTAGCCTATGGTTATATTTTACCGGTTAAGTTTGTTATAACTACATACCGCCCTAAGGTGTTTAGCTACTCATCGATGTTGAACCAGACAGAGACAGAAAATTTAATAATAACGTACTCATGGTAGAAAAATAAATAAACATTATAATTAAATTAAATTGCAATATAATGAAAAACCTGGTTAACAAATATTCGAGCAGACTCCTTCCACAGACCGGAAAGCTTGGAGTTAGCGGAAATTGAAAATAAACGAATGCTGAAGGTTTAGAAACAAATAAATGTATAACAATTTCCTGATGTTGGAAATTGTTATATGGCGGGTTTGGATACAATAAAAAACGAAACAGAAAACTAAAAATAATGCAGGAATAGAAAGGCTGGTTCGTAATACAGTTCGGCAGAGCTTCCGCAGGAATTTGAATAAAAAATGCTCTGTCCCCATTGTTCATAGAACTTGTACTATTTATAGAATCCTTAATGGGCTGGATTTTTGGACCTTTGTTGCATGGGTCTTGCTGAATTTGTGGAAGGAATGCAGGAACGTGGCAACAAAATAGGAGAAATGGTCTTCACGTAATGCCTTGACGTAGTCTGAGTCAAAAACCTAATTTTACCCTTGTCACGGTCGTGACAAGGTCTTCACGTTCGTAACTTGTGGTTTTTAAGTGTCACGGTCGTGACCACTCTCTTACGGTCGTGATGGCTCAAATTGGGGTGTCACGGTCGTGACACCCTTGTGACGGCCGTGACTGCAACAAATTATGCAGTCTTTTGCAGGCTTCTTCATTTCTTCATCTCTTTATGGTTTCTTTTGTTCCTTTTGCTCTTAATTCATGATTTAGCTCCATATAATGATGTACCTGCAAAATGGTAAGAAAAACTCGAGAAATCGAGTGTTAAAACGGTGAATATGCGATAAAACTTTAATGAAACCTAGCAATATAAGCGATGCGTTTTCTCGTTATCATGAGGCTAAGACCAGATAGTAAAAACTAGGCATTCATTTTAAAAACAGCGACACCGCTTTAAAAGGAATTAGAACTTAATAGTTTTCAAAAAGTAACTTTAACCCTAAACGGGATAGCGACAGCATACGTTCCGCCTTAGAGTTGCGACTAGCGTCAACAACCATCGTGAGACAAAGGTCTTTAAACCATCATTTTCTTCTTAAACTATTTTTGAAAACCTAAAGACACCGGTGACCTATAGAATCCCTGAAGAAATAACATATTACATACCGATTCAAACATTTATACCTTAAGTAAAAGCTTTAGTTCCCTTTAGTTTACACATTTATTTTGTTATTATTCCCCTAAAACATTACCAACCTAGCTAAACGTAGTAACACCCAATAATACTAGTTTGATTACGAGTCCATGTGGGATCAATATCTATTATTACTACACGATAGACTGTGCACTTGCAGTTAATTGAGTTAGACATAGAAAGTCGAGATCAAGTTTTTGGCGCCGTTGTTGGGGACCCGTTTAGTCAATAGTGTAATCTTTTGTTACACAGTATAGACTAGGTTAACAATTCTCTCTCCCTCTACTTGTTCTTCGATTGTATGCCAAGTACTCGCTCACAAGGCGACATCTTACAACCTACAATCGCCGAACTAGAGCGCTTCTTACATTTAAGAAGGCACATCATCGAATATCAACGAAGACACAATGTTCCTGATCTTCTAGCTCATCCTTCTGTTGAAGAAGCAAAGATGGATGAAGGACCTCAGAACAAACCGCTGAAGGACTACGCTACACCCTCTTAGATGGAACCTCGAAGTAGCATTGCTGCCCCAGCTATCAATCAAACCGATTTCGAACTAAAACCGTCATTGCTATAAGTTGTAAAACAAAATCAATTCTCAGGAAATGCAACTGAGGATCCAAACGAACACTTAACGAAGTTTGTGCAATACGCAGACACGGTGAAGGCAAATGGAGTAACTCCAGACGCAAGAAGACTTCGTCTTTTTCCTTTCTCTCTTGGAGATAGAGCTTGGACATGGTTACAATCCTTACCATCCAACTCCATTACGACGTAGGAACAGCTGAAGAACATTTTCTTAGCGAGATACTTTCCGCCAAGCAAAATTTCTATGCTTAGAGCTCAAATCAACGGATTTCGACAAAAAGATACTGAATCTCTCTACGAAGCGTGGGAAAGGTTCAAAGATATGATGAGAGCATGTCCTCACCATGGCCTAGAAGATTGGGTGACGATCCATACTTTCTACAACGGGCTTCTGTATAACACCAGATTAACGGTAGACGCCGCCGCGGGCGGTGCACTTATGGATAAGCCATACAACGAAGCCTATAAACTAATCGAAAACATGTCTCAGAACCACTGCCAATGGGGAGGTGAACGAACTCCAACAGAGAAACCCGCAGCGAAAGGTGGGATGTACGAGATCAGCAGCCTTGAAAAGTTCAACGCTAAAGTAGATGCTCTAGCACAGAAAATCGACAGTCTGACCATCAACCCAACTGCAACCGTAGCTGCTGTAACTCCAAACTGCGAGTTATGCGGAATCGCCACTCATAATGCGTCCGAGTGCCCATTGTTGGCCGGAATCCCACCAGATCAAGTAAACTACGCTCAAGGAAATCCTTACGCGAACACTTACAGCCCATGATGGAGGAACCACCCAAACTTTTCCTACAAGAACGATAATGCCTTGCAAGCACCCGCTGCTCCGCCAGGATATCAAAAACCAGCCGCTGCTGCCCAGACTGCCCCTAGGAAATCAAAACTCGAATTGATGATTGTCGCTACTGCGAAAATTGGCGCCGGCTTGACAGGAGAGTCGCCACCGTGCGTTATTTATCCCAACGGAGGGAAAGGGAACGCTCGAAGTAAACCTCGCAAAGACGGGGAAAGGTATGGTCGTCGCAACCAAAACCTGGATTCGGGAGTCGGTTACACAAGGGGAAGGTATTAGCACCCCTCACGTCCATCGTACTCGATGGGATCCACGCTTGGTGTTTACAAGGAAAAGGGTGTGTTTATCTATCTACGCTAATGGCCAGTCTGAAAAGAAAATAAAAGGGCAGGACTCGACAGAACATACGGTGTTCTGGGCCTACGTACTCCCTCGTGCAATGGGAAAGTCAGAGTCAACTTAGTTCGACTACCTACGACTAAACGGGGGAAAGGTTGCTCGCCAGGACATCGCGTCCTATGCCTACGTACTTCCACACGGCATGGAAGATCAGAGCAAACGTAGTTCGACTGACTACGGCTAAACAGGGGGTTCTCACACAGCAGTGAGAAAATAAACTGGTTCTACGGGTTCGAGAACCTACAACTACGATCTGGTCTTAAGTGCACTCGGGCAAGAGAAAAAGGTAACAATCAGTCGTCAGCGGGAAAGTCTCGATCGCACGGCCGCGAGAGAACGAAGGTTAGTTGTTAGTGTGCTCGCTAGGATATCGCATCCTATGCCTACTTATCCTCGTCTGGTACGAGGATTCAGAGCAGCTGTAGTTCGGCTAACTACGACACAAGCTACTCAAGAAACTCCTACTGAAAGGAAAGGGAAAAGACACCCTACAACTATAGTTGGAAAAGGGGAATCTACCTACTGTTATCATGCCTGGTTGACCATCCTAATGTCTATCATAACGACTCCGCAGCGGAGAAGTCAGAGCTCTTAAGGGATCATGGCAACAGGACTAAACGGCAAACAGGAAATACTGCAAAGTAAAGAAATACTGGAAATATGCATGAATGCAACAACTAAACAATCAAGGCGCGAAGGCCGCAAACCACAGAGGTAAGGGAGCTCAGCTCTACCAAATACCAGCAAGCAAAGCCACTCAATAACAAACAAGCAGAAGGAGGACCACCTCAACTTCTCATGCACACAAAGCCTACTTCTAAGATGCACCTACCTCAGAACTATCTAGATGAATTCCTATGTCTAATGCAGCACAACACCACACAAGTCAAACAACATAAAGATAAGGCAAACCAGCCTGACAAACCCCTATCTACAAAACAAGAAACTACCCCTGAGCAAGACTCCTAAACAAACCTAAAACAAGCTTAATCTATCCCTGAACAAAGCTCTATGCAAAGCCCTAAACAAAACTCTAAACAAAACTCTAATCAAAACCCTAAGCAAGAGGAATCAATCCCAGTCTTCTAGCTTCAGAACAAGCTTACCAAAGAAAGGGAGCTAAGCAGACAAACTCATAGTGCCTCCCTCGGGAAAGTACCAGGAGGTTACCACTCAGGAGTCATATCCTATGCGGCTCGACAACTGTGATCAGTTTACATTCCTCCTCAGGAGAAACTAAACTCACATGAAGGCTCTGGCATCATTGGATATTTAAGAAAGCCTATATGAACTAAGGGAACTAAGTGAGTAGACCCATAGGACCTTCCTCAGGAAAGTACTAGGAGGCTGCCACTTAGGAATCGTATCCTATGTGGCTCAACAGCTGTGATCAGTTTACATTCCTCCTCAGGAGAAACTAAACTCACATGAAGGCTCCGACATCACTGGATACTTAAGAAATCCTAGATGAACTAGAGGAACTAAATGAGCAGACCCATAGGACCTTCCTCAGGAAAGTACTAGGAGACTTCCACTTAGGAATCGTATCCCATGTGGCTCAACAACTGTGATCAGTTTACATTCCTCCTCAGGAGAAATTAAACTCACATTAAGGCTCCGACATCACTGGATACTTAAGAAAGAGGTGAGAAGAAAGAATGAAAGTCATTCATAGTGCCTTCCTCAGGAAAGTACCATAAACTCCCCTCAAACTTCAGGATCTCAAACCTCCCAGACAGGGAATAAGCTCCAAGCTCTGGGTCTCTGAGTCTTGATCTTCAATCCTCTCCTTCATCATGCTCCTTCAACAAGCTCTTCAAAACAAACTAAGCCCCACAACAAATTCCCAACAATAAACCCCAGAGACAGACAAATAACCCCAGAACAGTCAAAACCATCAGCCAACTTCAGAAAATACCTAAAAATACTAAAGCAAGAGGGAAAAATCTAACAATTATTCACAAGGGTCTATAACATCTACCCATAACCTCCCTACATACCCCTGCCCAAAAAACAAATCAAAACTCTCCACGGAAAATGAATTATTTCACCTATGCATCCTTAAACCCTAATTATGGTACCCTAATGCTAACCTAATTAAACTAATCAAATCTTAACCTAAAAAATCAAGAATTAAATCCTATGGGGAACTATGATTCAGTATCTAATCACACCAAAAAGGATGAATTAAAAAGACTAAGGGAAGGTCCTAAAAGAAATTCTACAAAATGGAGTACAAACTAAACCAATTAAAATGCTATTTAAATGGACAATATACTAAAAATATGAAACTAAAAATAAAATGGAATTTTTATTTTTATTAATTTTCTAGACAAAATTATAAACCTATAGAAAAAACAAGAATTGAAAAATACTAATTTTTCTATTTCCTATGAATTTTACAAGGGCAAGAAAATATTAAAAGAAATTAAAAAAACAAAATTGGAATAAAATGGGAGGGGGGTTCAAACAGCATGCGCGCAGGTTGAGATTCTGGCTGGGCTCTGATCCTGGGGTGTGAAAAGCAAGTGGGCGCAAGGCCCAGCCTAATGATCCCCTTCAATCCTCACGCAGGGGGGTGTAATTAGCAAGTTTTCAGTTCATTTTAACTGGGCTCACGCTATGGGGGGGGGCGAATAGCATTCTGGCATAAGGCCCAGTCCAAATCCTATATGCCTCCCACGCAGGAGGGGGTTTAACGAGTAAACCAGGGGGTAATCTTCAGCAAAAAAAACGTTTGGGCCTTAGACCCAATCCCTAACCCTAACCCAACTAACCAGCGAACAAAACCTATCCCCCTCTCAAATCTCTGGTCACTGTTCATCCCCCAAACTAACCCTAGCCGCTCATGACTCTCCTCTCCCTCCTCTCTCTAACCTATCAAGAATCAATCTCACGGATCTTGAACACAACACCATTACCAAACTCAGATCCATTCAACCTTCCTTAAACTCTATCTGAAACAAAACCAATCTTCACGTCCCAAAACAAACCCTAATTCAACTGAACATACGACTATGAGAAGAAGAGAATCCGAACCTGTTTGAAGCAACGACGATGCCGAGATTTTCTGGAGAAAGCTTCTTGAAGACGAGGTTAACGACGAAGTTCTTGAGGCGTATTGAAGACTTTGAAGACGTTCTGGAGAAGAAACGCCGTAGACGAAGATCTTCAAAGATCTTTACAGATCTTGAAGTTGTTGGGAGCTGACGAAGACCTATGAACAACGATGAAGATGTGCTGGGGATTCTCTGGAGATGAGATGAATCTGGGAACGTGGAAGGAGATCTGGAGACTGATGATGATTGTATGAAGTTCTGGAGAAAATATTGATGCAGGTTGAAGGATTCTGGAATTTCCTTGTGAAGAACGATGAATGTTCGAACGTGTTCTGGGAAAATCTTTGAAGGACGATGAATGTTCAAAGGTTTTCTGGAAAATTCTTTGAAGTTTCCGGCGACAGATGACTTTTCCGGCGAGTTAAGGATGAAGGCGGACGGAGGAGGAAGATGAAGAAGGAAATGTTTCTGGGAATTTCTGGGTAGAAAACTAGCTCCGGCGAGCTGTTGCGGTGGCCGGAAGGCGTTAGGGTGGCCGGCGGTGTGGGGGTTCAGGGCGGATGCATGGCCGGCGGTGTGCTTTCTGGCGAAGCTCAGGCGAGGGGCTGGGGATTGGACGCATGGTGAGAGGCGTTGGCTGGGAGGGACACGTGGTGAGAGTGCTGGCAGAGGGAGAGAGTGAGTGGGGCGCGTGTCAGTGAGAGAAGGAGTTCTGAGTGTAAACGTGGCAAGAGGAGGGAGTGAGTGGAAAATGAGGTGGTAGCTCCATGGGTGAACGCGTGGAGCGTTATATACCTGACATGTGGCGTGCAATCCTCTGGACTGAAAAAAAATGGACAAAACAGATTCAACAATAGTTGGGCCTCCAAAAACTGATTCTGGGCCCACACGAAATAATGGACAAAAACCCTAAAAACTGAAAAAGCTGATTAATATGAAAATTGATTAAAAACATGATTAAGTCTAATTAAAGCTAATCAAACCCTAATTAACTAATTAACCTGACTAATTAATTCTACAACTAAACTAATCTAAATTTTAATTAAGTCTAAATGACTCAATTAAAATCTAACTAATACTAGACTCTACTTAAACCAATTAAGTCCTAATTAACTCTAAAAATGATTAAAATCTAATAAAACTCTAATAACCTCTATTAAAATTCTATTAATCATCCTATTTAAAACTAATAAAAGAAAAATCTATTAAAAGATTAAATCTATACTAAAACAAACTCTATTTATTTTTATCTAAAAAACTATTAAATTTCTATTAAATTTCTGAAAAATGATTAAAACTCTTAAACCTAATTAAAATTCTATAAAATTCTAAAAGAAGATTTAAACTATTTAAAAATGTTAAAAAAACTATTTAAATCCTAAAAAATGATTAAAAGCCTATTTAAAATCCACAAAAGTCTATTAAACCCTAAAAAATGCAGACAAATGCAAATGACCACCATAAAAGAGCGCGCGAGACCAGATCGAATCGAACAATAAACCCCTGGTATCAGAATATCCCGAAAATCACCATGCAAGCTGAAAATCACCGAGGAGCGCACAATTTCCCGAAAATAAAACCCTGATGATCTGGACTGGATCTGCCATATCTAGTAAATGAAACCCAAGCTGTAACTCTGATATCCTCTGTCTGTGCACAAATGTCATGCGTCTGATTTGCGAATATGAATTTAAACCACGAGTCAGATAGGAGAACCGGTTGGTCAAATTTTAGGGTGCAACAGCTGCCCCTATTCAAGCGACTTGGACCTGAAGGGTTGAAGAGCACTCAGCCTTCAAACATTAAGAGGTACGAGACGGTTGAATACAAATAAAACCCGAAAATTTGCCAACCGCGAGCATATACTGTAAACTGCTTGGGGAATAAAGTCCAGAAAACCGAGTCCAGTCATTACGGTACCAAACTGATCAATCATCTGATAAGGAACTCCTGATTTTAACGCCAATTACCGGTGATACCGTATATAACAAACCCTAGGGTTGCAACAAAACACCTGATCCTTTCACATTGCCTACTGATAGGCGGGAAGAGAAATATACTCACATCGTCCAAATATGGACGGGAAGACATCCTGATTGAATACTCACCTCGTCTAATGATAGACGGAAAGACAACATTAATCTCCATACTCACATCGTCTAAGGATAGACGAGAAGAAATAATCTGATCGCATACTCACATCGTCTAAGGATAGACGAAAAGATCCTGATTGATACTCACATCGTCTAAGGATAGACGGAATCATCATAGTCTAAGGGTAGGCGGAAAGACATTCATAATCTCCATACTCACATCGTCTATGGATAGACGGGAAGAAAGCATTAATCTCCATACTCACATCGTCTAAGGGTAGACGGAAAGACACCATTAATCTCCATACTCACATCGTCTAAGGATAGACGGGAAGAAAGCATTAATCTCCATACTCACATCGTCTAAGGGTAGACGGAAAGAAAGCATTAATCTCCATACTCACATCGTCTAAGGGTAGACGGAAAGAAAGCATTAATCTCCATACTCACATCGTCTAAGGATAGACGGGAAGACACCATTAATCTCCATACTCACATCGTCTAAGGATAGACGGAAAGATCCTGATTGATGAAACAAATCAATATTCACATCGTCTAAGGATAGACGGGAAGAAAGCATTAATCTCCATACTCACATCGTCTAAGGATAGACGGAAAGAAAGCCAATCGCAATTCAACACCATCCCTCGAATTTCAGAATCCTTCTGTCTACGGGAATTGATGGAAAGATCAATATCCTTGAAGGGGCCACATCGTCAGTATGGACCGACGGGAAGAAAACCACCTTCGAAGAACCATGTCGTCAATAAGAATCGACAATCACGAAAACTGAACATTCTTCGAAGAGCCTCGACATCAATAAGGATTGACAGTCAGAAAAGTCCCTCTTGAAACGTCATCTCATCCAATAAACAGAAAGAAAACCACTATCCGAAATATCGTTTGGAAACCCACCATCCGTATGTACTGCCAATAAGAAACCTGCTGAAAAATCCCCTGCAACTTCACATCGTCTACTGATAGACGGGAAGAAAAGCCACTTGCTAGAGAAACCCCGTCTTGAACCCCACTGAAAATCACCCAAAACTTTACATCGTCTACTGATAGACGGGAAGAAAAGCATATCTTGGGGAAACCCCTTCTGGAAACCCTACTGCAATCACCCGCAACTTCACATCGTCTAAGGATAGACAGAAAGAAAACTACGTCCAAACTCAAGACGTCTAATGATGGACGGAGGAATCCACTCATTGGGGGAACACATCGTCAATATAAATTGACGGGAAGAAAAGTCTGTCGATACCAGATGACTGACTGATCAAAGCATAATTGTTGTATGATCTGGAATACAAATAATCCGCTGAATTTTCTGAACACTGCTGCTGGATAAATGCCCCTGAACTGATCACAGAGTGATTCACGCGCCATGTGAGGCTGGTAGAAAACCTGACTTATGCTTCGTATGCATATGCATATGCTTTAATCTTTCTATGGCGTAATGCTCCATTCAGGATGGAAATGCCACGCATTTTGACAATGACATGCAAGTATGATGCAAATATGATGATGCATGCCATATGCTAATGCAGGCTCGAGCTACCGGAGAAAGCTGGGTACAGAAAACCACTTCAGCAACATAAATGCTGAAGACGAAGCCAACTCCGCTGGGGATAAACCGGATATCACAGGATTATCCTAGCAAAATAAATGCTGGGAGAGTGAAATCAACTCCGCTGGGGAATATAACTCCGCTGTGAAGTAGCAGATGTGCCGAGTATGATTGGACTTCTCTGGGGATAGCTTACCCATAGCAATGAAAAATTGGGCTTTGCTGGAGAAAAATAGATGGAGCCCTCCTGCGTACTGATGAAGCTCGGATCTAGAAACTGATGCGCTAACACGGATGGGCCTCACAGTGATCGCCGACATGGATTTACGCTTTTAGGCTATCTGTGATGGGTCAGGTACAACTGACGCTGGGAAACATTCTGCCTGAATACACAGTCTCCTGTTGGAAGAGTCAAGGGATAGTAACACGACTTCCCGCATTCGTCTCGCTCTCGAAAATTTGCTGAATCTGCTCGAATTACTCTGAATAACCCTGTGGATGCGGAGAAGAACAACCCTTTCGCTCCTGATATGCCCCAGCCTACGGGGCCTCGGTGGGGATAGTCCTCGAAAGAAAACCTGAAAATCTGAGCCCTGATGGTCTGATATGACATGCCCCTGATTATCCGATTCAGAGTAGTGCCCCTAACTACAACATGTTTACCTGAATCTCAACCTGATTGCCCAGGATAACTGACTTTAAAAGGATGACCTGACTGGGGATCACGGTAATAGCTTGCCCCTGCTCTCGGAACATTTGGGCGTTCAACATTCTATCCTGACCGTACCTTCCATTGTAGGAAACTTTCCTGCTGTCAAGCGCTTACTCGCAAGTAAAACAAGTTGTTCTGCGTAAAAGATGTATTAATGCAACACATATGACAGCTTTGACATCCAATCTGTTCACTGGAAAAACAATTTATGGCATATAATGCACAAAACATTTACCAAGAATATCAACATCAGTACCAACATGGTACGAAGAACCCTTTTAGGAGTCAGAACCGACGCGGCCTTTACCAAAGTATGCTTTCGAAACAACCTGCTTCAATTAGGACTTTTGAAGGTTGTAACGTGGTCAGGTTCACGGTTTTGAAGGAAAGGATAAAGGCTCAAAGTTTATTTTAACCCACCCGTTCTCCTTGATGTTCTCCGATCCTATGCTCAGCTAATTCAACCTTAGCAATCACCTCTCAGAGGCCGAAAGATAGGAGTGATAGTTCGAGAAACTTTTGGATTTTGGAGTGACAGCTACGCACCTTTCGTCTTTGACACTTGAGGTTACACGACTCGTATTTCATTTGAGGATTTTTCTTTTGATCCTTTTCATCTTTTTCTTTTCATATCCCTAACTTTTGCCTGGACTGACTCTTTTGAGTTTCTTTTGATTTTTTTAAGTCCAGCGGGATGCCCTCATTTTTGCCTAAGTCATTTGTTTTGAAGTTTTCTTGACTTAGCGGGCTTTTGATTCTTTTTTCTCTTCTTTTTTTTTCGAACAAGTCGTGTGACACTGGTTGTCTGACTCTTTGGGGAATGATGTGACTGCCCCATTCTTGATTAACCCATTGTGGTCTTTTAGGAACGACCTCTAGAGGTGTGATTGACCCTCGAACGGACACTCCTCTTGCAATTTGGACGCTCGGTCAAATTAGCTAACACCTACCCTGCCCCAGGTTAAGATTGAGGGTTTTTCGTTTTCAGAAAGAACTCCTACTACAAGGCTCAAAGGGGTAACAAGGGATTATCTTCCTTATATCTCCGGTGTTTAGGGACTTGAAACAATGCCTGTACATCATCAGCAGGTTTTATTTCAAAAGCATACCATATCGGAAGTTGCATGTCGTTCATTTTCGTCATCCTCCCCAGATTCCTCTTAACCAGGCGTTTTGGACGTTTGTAAAACGATTAGTGAACACGAATGGATTTAATAAAAACATGCATATTTATTTCATTATCATCAATTGAATGAAAACAACAAGTTTTACAAACAAGATTGCATTTTAACCAGGAAAGAAACTACAAATGTAAAGAAATGACAAGATAAAACAAAGAAAAATGCTAGCTTCCGAGAACCGGGCTCTCGCATCTGTCTTGTTGCTGAACCAGCTATCTTTATTAGAGACAATTCGATGCTGTCCTGATCTGCTTTCAACGACTCAACCAAATTATAGAGCCCTTCCTCCTTCATTCAGATGATTTGGGGACTTCCCTGCCCGAAGCTGATTGCTGCACTATCAAGTAGATCCTGCACTTTGTGCTTGAAGGCCAAACAATCTTCAATGTTGTGCCCTTGTGCTCCTGAATGGAAATCACAGCGCTCCTTGATATCATAACCTGCTGGAGGTGTACCTGTCAGCGGGGCTATCTTCCGCTTCTCAACCAACTGCAATCGTAGCAACATCTGAAGAAGTTCGGCATACGGCATCGGAGGCACCTTAAATGCCCTCAATGGCTTCTGATTTTAAGCTCCTCGCTGATTGGGATGCTGCTGCCTTTTCCACTGTTGAGATCGTTGCTGTTGTTGCTGGTATCGGGTTGACTCTTGAACAACCTTTGTAGCAAATACAACATCGGTTTCTTGACTTTCACTGTGCTGATCAAGACACTCTTTATGCTTAGCCATTTTATTTCTCAGATCTTCCCCAGGAATAGGCAACAGTTGTGGGCATGGAGATTCTGACACCATGGAGTCCAGGATACGCTTCTGACCCACTGCAGCTTTAGAAACATCTGTCATCTTAGCATCGACTGAGACAGGAGCAATACGTACAGCTACGCCGCTCGGCGTGAATTCAATATCGTGCGAGTCAATCAGGTCTTGAACATTGTGCTTAAAAGCATGACAACCCTTGATGTCGTGTCCGAGTGCCCCAGAATGAAACTCACATTGCATATTGGCATCGTACCCATGAGGAAGCGCTCTCGTGGGTGGGTCCAACGTTCTCTTCTCAACCAGATTAAACCTCAATAAAGTCTGCAAGAGCTCAGTATATGTTGTAGGCGGCGCCTCAAATATTCTCTTTGGTTTCCCCTCCTGAATCCTCCGTTGAGCCGGATGCACCCTCTGTTGCTGCTGCTCAGGTTCCACAGGCACCGGTGGCACGAGCTTCTTCACTGCGGCTTCGAATAGTTGATCATCCTCTTTCCTAAGCACATTCTTGACTACTTCCATGATCAAGCTCATTTGGGTCTTCAGCTGACTATTTTCCTCCTTGAGGATCTTCTGCTCCAAACGCATCTCTTGCATGTCTCTCATCATCTGCCCCAGCTGGCTTCGGACTTCAATCAATTCAAACTGATTCTGTTCCATATCTATGAAGGAATTCCTGCAACAAACTGTACGACGAGGAAATAAGACCCACGGTTCTGATGTGCCTGTTAAATAATAACGCCATGCAGAAAGCAAACACATATTCATAACGAGACAAAGAGAAACTCAAGCTACAAGCATACAGACGAACATCTCCCACACATGTATAACCAACAAAAACAGCACGTTAGCACAAATGAGTACGAATACAATGACCCCAGCCAACAATCCTGGTGGTGGTCGGCAAACACTAGTGCACAAAAGCTAAACGGATTAAGCAGAGAAGACAAATGCGACCCCTGGCGTAGAAACCTCTAGAAACTTCTCCCATATCCAACTGAACTCTCCGTTTGCCAATCTTCATAACACACACTTCCCTAAGAGTCTTCCATGCCATTAACTGACGAACCCACACAACTGGATGACGGAGAATCGTTAATCTGAACAAAACCCTGAGGCGTGATGCCAATTCGGCTAGAGTCTAACAGATCCTGAACCTGACTTCTAAGCACTTTACAATCATTTGTTGAATGCCCCTGTGCCCCAACATGGTACTCACAGCGGGCGCTGGCACCAAAACCTGGAGGATACGGTGGAATCACCGACTTAGTCTCTTTCGGCACTATCAATCCACTTTTGACCAGATCTGGCAACAACTGATTGTACGACACCGGTAGCTGAGTAAACTTCCTTTCAGGTTTCCTTGGTCTTCGTGGGGCATGCTGACGCGATCGGCGATAGGATGACCGTTGACTTGAAGTGTCTGAAAACCGATCCTGAGAGGCTAGAGATTCTGATATGACGTCATTTCCTTCTTCCCACTCTTCTTGAGAACTGACAACCGACTCGTTCTTGTCAACTGGGACGTAAGGGACATCTCGAAACTTTCCACTCTTGAGTCCTCTCTCAACAAGCTCACCCATTCTCATCAGGCCCACAAAGTTTGTGCAACCGAACAATTTGTCAAAATAATGGCCTTTCAGAGTACCCAAGAAGATGTCAACCATTTCTCTTTCCGGAAGCGGTGGTTGAACACTAGCAGCCAATTCTTTCCATCTTCGCAAATACCCTCTGAATGATTCATTCTTCGCCTGAGATAATTCTTGCAAATGTACGAGACTAGGAGCCAAATCCAGGTTGTAATCGTACTGCTTCATGAAAGCTCTGGCTAAATCCACCCATGATCGAATTTGATTACTCTCTAATTGCACATACCACCTCAAGGATGCCCCAGTCAGGCTATACTGAAAGCAATGGATCATCAATTTGTCATTTCGCACAAACGAAGCCATCCTTCGACAGAACATCATCAAATGCAGCTTCGGACAGCTATCTCCCGTGTACTTTTCGAACTTCGGCACTTTGAACTTGTAAGGCAACACCAGATCAGGAACCAAGCACATGTCTACAGCATCCAGGTTAACAACATCTTTCAATTCCAAGGCTTTCATTCCTTCTTCCAACGCTCGGAGTCTTCTACCATTTTCAAGAGCTCTTGGATCTACCATCCCGGCCATTGGAATATCTCTTCTGTAATTCATCACAGGGAAAGCAACACCTTGATTGTTAACAGGAGGATGACGTTCATTTCGGGCAACAAACTGCTCATGTCGATCTCGGTTCTCAACAGTAGGTTGTACGACTTGGTCTGCCGTCAGGTTGTTCGGGAAGTCTTCCATATAATCATACCGATGGTTGGACGCCATAGTAAACCCTGTCAAGGTGTTAGGAGCCTAGAAGTTGCCTTCAGCCATAGCTACCAATTACCTGTAACTGACTACACTTGCTTGATTCTGCTCAAATCTGCTTCAGCCCCTTGGTCGTCTTCAACACTCCACTCTTGCCTCAAATAATCCCCGGAGAATCCCCCTCTGATGGAAACAAAAGGTTGGATAAGTGCTCTGGCCTGTTAGAGTAATGCTATGCAATATGATTTATGCAGACAGAAATACAAAAAAAAAATGCTAACGTGCATGTGTGCATTGGAGATATTTCCCCTCCAATTCCAGTGTTAGTGGTAGCAAGACGAGATAAACCATAAAGACAATATTTAGAAAAAACCCTCATATATTTATTAGAATAACAGTCTTGTCAAGAGATTACATAACTATGCTCCATACAGCTGATATGATAAAGGAGGATCCCAGCCAACATGCCTGGTGGTGATCTCAACATACAGAATACACGAGAGAAATCAAGGGCGGGTACGGTTGCGGAAATCCTCAACCAGCTTCTTCGTCTCTGCGTGATCCGGTCGATAAATCAAGCCTTCTATCAGCTGATCCTTTTTTCTGACCGTCCCCTGGATATCTCTGACAAAGTCTTCCCAAGCCTTATCCTGGGCACCATCCCCAGGTTTGGGTCTCTTGGCGTCTGCTCTATGCTGAAAATCTTCCAAATTCTTCATGGCATCAATCAGTTTGCGCTCGGCCTCGTATCGGCGGCATGCTTCCTCTTCAAGCTCTTCAGTCTTCACTTTGATCTGTTCTTCTACCTGAGCAACATGTGTCTTTAGCTCTTCTTCCCGTCCTTTGCGTTTGGCCATAGTGAGATCCCAGTGCTCTCTGAACTTAGCTAGCTTCGTGTAGGCCCTTTCCAGCTCCTGCTTCTTAGTAGCCAATACACTGCTAACTGAGTCTACATCTAACTCCAGACGCTTCTTGGTTTCAGTCAACTCCAATAACGTAGTCTTCAGATGTTTCAGAGTTTCGGCCTGTTGCTTGGAAAAATATCCTGTTTCAATCTTTTCATGACGAAGCTGGGCATTCTCTTTCTCTAAAGCCTTTTTAGCCTTTGCTAGCTCTTCTTTCTCCGCCATCAGCTGCTTGTATACCTGTATGTCCACAGTGGTAGGCTCCTCCACCGGAGAAGGACGCAATGGCTGAACCGCTGGATAAGGCATAAGGAATTTCGTAGCTCGCTCACAAATCCATTCCACATACGGGCCAGGAACTCGAGTATCCCCTCTGCTACCTGAAGGCTTCCCTCTCTTGTGCAGGTTCTTCCAGGCTTTCTCAAGCTTGGTCAGCATCTCTTTCCCTATTGCCCCAGTGAGATACAGAGATTCCTGTATCTCCTCGGGCTTCGGCGCTCCCTGAGGTACATACCCAAATTGCCTGATCAATAAGGAAGGGTTGTAATTGACACACCCTTTCCTTCCTATTAACGGAACATTTGGGAATCCTTCGCATTTGAGTATAACCTCAACTCCGAATACCTCTTCGTTAACCCATACGACATCCTCAGAAGTCAACCTCATCAAGCGCTCCGGCCATCCTAAAGACTCAATAGAGGTGACAAAAGGTCCTGACTTAGGCATATGACTGGTGAACCACCTGCACAGGAGAGGTACACAACAAGACACATTCCTTCCTCGCCGCTTTTCATTCAGGTAGTGAGTTGAATGGTGGATATCTCCCAGCAAAGTAGGAACTCGGTTCTTCGCAGCCAAAATATAGAAGGCATCTGAGTCAACAAAATCAGGAATGCTTGGGAACAACACGATGCCATAAACACATACAACAAGGATGACGTCAAAAACACCCCAGCCACCTTCCTTGGCATACTCCCGAGCCTTCTCCACCAAGACATCCAACGAAAATCCCCACACATCTCCTCTTCTGATCATCTTCCCTGACAGCTCAGACTCTCTTAAGTATAGGATGGCAGAAAGCTCAGCCAGATTAGGCTCAGCGTCCGTACGATAGAAAGGCATCTGCTCGCGGATAGGTATATCCAAGAGTGCAGAATACTCCTCCAGGGTAGGAGCCAAAACAAAGTCAGGAAATACGAAACACCTGAGCTCCGCATCATAAAACTGTAACAAGGTATAAATGCCGCTGATCTCGTAGGCCGGTGGCTGATAAACATAGGTCAGAATCCTCCCATATCTCTTTCTGCAGTCACCCATTACCCTCTTCTTAGCAATAGTAATCAACTCTAACAACAGATTGATATCCGGAGACGGAAACTTGTAGGGCAACACTCTCTTCGTGGCTTCCATGTCTTGCTAGGAAACAAACACCAGAACTGGGAGGGAAAATATGTACCTGCAATACACACACGTTAGTTGAATGCAAATGGTAATGCAATGATGCAATATGATAAATAATGCAATCTGTGAACACAGGGGCTATGCTGTAGCCTGAAGAGGAACATCTCTGTGATCAAGAACAGAAAACCACCATAGTCACCAGAACCTCATGACACTAACTATCATCTGATACCCAAAATATCAATCCCCTGGTAAGAAATCCATCTGAACCTCTGTATCTGACGAGAAAACCATCTGATAATAGTATCGACCTCAGACAAGAAACCCATCTGATCCAAACAACACACCTGGAGATGAATCAAGAACACCGTCTGATAAAGGTACTGAATCATGGTTTCTGAAGGCCAGTTTTCCTGCAATAACCCAATCCCCCTCACAGGTATGATGGACCTAATCCACAGACAAAGGTACGGCATCCTATGCGGTCATCAGCGTCACAGACTTTCATGAGTGACGATGCGATTCCCAGAAGGAGTGGCATCATCAAGTCATGAAGAGGCCTCACTTAGCTGACTTCCAAATGATCGGTCCCCAGAGTCGACAATCCTCACGTCTGGACTCCCCTCAGATCCTCAGGATCGGAAAGGAGCACCTCTGCGAGAACCTCGTCTGAGCGTAGATTTCGTAGGGAACTGTGCCTGCTCAGCAGACAGGTTCGTCTACTACTCTCCACAACTATATCTAGGTGCATACTCAAGCCCAGGTCCGGCTTCTCACTCACAGTAACCTCCCTTGCCCACAGCAATAATCACAATAATATAATGCTGGAAAATAAATGCGGAAAGGTAAAGGTACGGAAAAGTAAAGTGCAGAAAGGTAAAACACATATGCACAACACCCAACAAATAAACACCCAAGCGCTAGGATTGACTCGCGTAGGGGATGGGAAAAGGTCCCAGCATAAGGGATGGGAAAAGTCCCTAGATGCTATAAATCCCCAGCAGAGTCGCCAGCTGTCGCTACTGCGAAAATCGGCGCCGGCTTGACAGGAGAGTCGCCACCGTGCGTTATTTATCCCAACGGAGGGAAAGGAAACGCTCGAAGTAAACCTCGCAAAGACGGGGAAAGGTATGGTCGTCGCAACCAAAACCTGGATTCGGGAGTCGGTTACGCAAGGGGAAGGTATTAGCACCCCTCACGTCCATCGTACTCGATGGGATCCACGCTTGGTGTTTACAAGGAAAAGGGTGTGTTTATCTATCTACGCTAATGGCCAGTCTGAAAAGAAAATAAAAGGGCAGGACTCGACAGAACATACGGTGTTCTGGGCCTACGTACTCCCTCGTGCAATGGGAAAGTCAGAGTCAACGTAGTTCGACTACCTACGACTAAACGGGGGAAAGGTTGCTCGCCAGGACATCGCGTCCTGTGCCTACGTACTTCCACACGGCATGGAAGATCAGAGCAAACGTAGTTCGACTGACTACGGCTAAACAAGGGGTTCTCACACAGCAGTGAGAAAATAAACTGGTTCTACGGGTTCGAGAACCTACAACTACGATCTGGTCTTAAGTGCACTCGGGCAAGAGAAAAAGGTAACAATCAGTCGTCAGCGGGAAAGTCTCGATCGCACGGCCGCGAGAGAACGAAGGTTAGTTGTTAGTGTGCTCGCTAGGATATCGCATCATATGCCTACTTATCCTCGTCTGGTACGAGGAATCAGAGCAGCTGTAGTTCGGCTAACTACGACACAAGCTACTCAAGAAACTCCTACTGAAAGGAAAGGGAAAAGACACCCTACAACTATAGCTGGAAAAGGGGAATCTACCTACTGTTATCATGCCTGGTTGACCATCCTAATGTCTATCATAACGACTCCGCAGCGGAGAAGTCAGAGCTCTTAAGGGATCATGGCAACAGGACTAAACCGCAAACAGGAAATACTGCAAAGTAAAGAAATACTGGAAATATGCATGAATGCAACAACTAAACAATCAAGGCGCGAAGGCCACAAACCACAGAGGTAAGGGAGCTCAGCTCTACCAAATACCAGCAAGCAAAGCCACTCAATAACAAACAAGCAGAAGGAGGACCACCTCAACTTCTCATGCACACAAAGCCTACTTCTAAGATGCACCTACCTCAAAACTATCTAGATGAATTCCTATGTCTAATGCAGCACAACACCACACAAGTCAAACAACATAAAGATAAGGCAAACCAGCCTGACAAACCCCTATCTACAAAACAAGAAACTACCCCTGAGCAAGACTCCTAAACAAACCTAAAACAAGCTTAATCTATCCCTGAACAAAGCTCTATGCAAAGCCCTAAACAAAACTCTAAACAAAACTCTAATCAAAACCCTAAGCAAGAGGAATCAATCCCAGTCTTCTAGCTTCAGAACAAGCTTACCAAAGAAAGGGAGCTAAGCAGACCAACTCATAGTGCCTCCCTCGGGAAAGTACCAGGAGGTTACCACTCAGGAGTCATATCCTATGCGGCTCGACAACTGTGATCAGTTTACATTCCTCCTCAGGAGAAACTAAACTCACATGAAGGCTCCGGCATCATTGGATATTTAAGAAAGCCTATATGAACTAAGGGAACTAAGTGAGCAAACCCATAGGACCTTCCTCAGGAAAGTACTAGGAGGCTGCCACTTAGGAATCGTATCCTATGTGGCTCAACAGCTGTGATCAGTTTACATTCCTCCTCAGGAGAAACTAAACTCACATGAAGGCTCCGACATCACTGGATACTTAAGAAATCCTAGATGAACTAGAGGAACTAAATGAGCAGACCCATAGGACCTTCCTCAGGAAAGTACTAGGAGACTTCCACTTAGGAATCGTATCGCATGTGGCTCAACAACTGTGATCAGTTTACATTCCTCCTCAGGAGAAATTAAACTCACATGAAGGCTCCGACATCACTGGATACTTAAGAAAGAGGTGAGAAGAAAGAATGAAAGTCATTCATAGTGCCTTCCTCAGGAAAGTACCATAAACTCCCCTCAAACTTCAGGATCTCAAACCTCCCAGACAGGGAATAAGCTCCAAGCTCTGGGTCTCTGAGTCTTGATCTTCAATCCTCTCCTTCATCATGCTCCTTCAACAAGCTCTTCAAAACAAACTAAGCCCCACAACAAATTCCCAACAATAAACCCCAGAGACAGACAAATAACCCCAGAACAGTCAAAACCATCAGCCAACTTCAGAAAATACCTAAAAATACTAAAGCAAGAGGGAAAAATCTAACAATTATTCACAAGGGTCTATAACATCTACCCATAACCTCCCTACATACCCCTGCCCAAAAAACAAATCAAAACTCTCCACGGAAAATGAATTATTTCACCTATGCATCCTTAAACCCTAATTACGGTACCCTAATGCTAACCTAATTAAACTAATCAAATCTTAACCTAAAAAATCAAGAATTAAATCCTATGGGGAACTATGATTCAGTATCTAATCACACCAAAAAGGATGAATTAAAAAGACTAAGGGAAGGTCCTAAAAGAAATTCTACAAAATGGAGTACAAACTAAACCAATTAAAATGCTATTTAAATGGACAATATACTAAAAATATGAAACTAAAAATAAAATGGAATTTTTATTTTTATTAATTTTCTAGACAAAATTATAAACCTATAGAAAAAACAAGAATTGAAAAATACTAATTTTTCTATTTCCTATGAATTTTACAAGGGCAAGAAAATATTAAAAGAAATTAAAAAAACAAAATTGGAATAAAATGGGAGGGGGGTTCAAACAGCATGCGCCCAGGTTGAGATTCTGGCTGGGCTCTGATCCTGGGGTGTGAAAAGCAAGTGGGCGCAAGGCCCAGCCCAATGATCCCCTTCAATCCTCACGCAGGGGGGTGTAATTAGCATGTTTTCAGTTCATTTTAACTGGGCTCACGCTATGGGGGGGGGGGGGGGCGAATAGCATTCTGGCATAAGGCCCAGTCCAAATCCTATATGCCTTCCACGCAGGAGGGGGTTTAACGAGTAAACCAGGGGGTAATCTTCAGCAAAAAAAACGTTTGGGCCTTAGACCCAATCCCTAACCCTAACCCAACTAACCAGCGAACAAAACCTATCCCCCTCTCAAATCTCTGGTCACTGTTCATCCCCCAAACTAACCCTAGCCGCTCATGACTCTCCTCTCCCTCCTCTCTCTAACCTATCAAGAATCAATCTCACGGATCTTGAACACAACACCATTACCAAACTCAGATCCATTCAACCTTCCTTAAACTCTATCTGAAACAAAACCAATCTTCACGTCCCAAAACAAACCCTAATTCAACTGAACATACGACTATGAGAAGAAGAGAATCCAAACCTGTATGAAGCAACGACGATGCCGAGATTTTCTGGAGAAAGCTTCTTGAAGACGAGGTTAACGACGAAGTTCTTGAGGCGTATTGAAGACTTTGAAGACGTTCTGGAGAAGAAACTCCGTAGACGAAGATCTTCAAAGATCTTTACAGATCTTGAAGTTGTTGGGAGCTGACGAAGACCTATGAACAACGATGAAGATGTGCTGGGGATTCTCTGGAGATGAGATGAATCTGGGAACGTGGAAGGAGATCTGGAGACTGATGATGATTGTATGAAGTTCTGGAGAAAATATTGATGCAGGTTGAAGGATTCTGGAATTTCCTTGTGAAGAACGATGAATGTTCGAACGTGTTCTGGGAAAATCTTTGAAGGACGATGAATGTTCAAAGATTTTCTGGAAAATTCTTTGAAGTTTCCGGCGACAGATGACTTTTCCGGCGAGTTAAGGATGAAGGCGGACGGAGGAGGAAGATGAAGAAGGAAATGTTTCTGGGAATTTCTGGGTAGAAAACTAGCTCCGGCGAGCTGTTGCGGTGGCCGGAAGGCGTTAGGGTGGCCGACGGTGTGGGGGTTCAGGGCGGATGCATGGCCGGCGGTGTGCTTTCTGGCGAAGCTCAGGCGAGGGGCTGGGGATTGGACGCGTGGTGAGAGGCGTTGGCTGGGAGGGACACGTGGTGAGAGTGCTGGCAGAGGGAGAGAGTGAGTGGGGCGCGTGTCAGTGAGAGAGGGAGTTCTGAGTGTAAACGTGGCAAGAGGAGGGAGTGAGTGGAAAATGAGGTGGTAGCTCCATGGGTGAACGCGTGGAGCATTATATACCTGACATGTGGCGTGCAATCCTCTGGACTGAAAAAAAATGGACAAAACGGATTCAACAATAGTTGGGCCTCCAAAAACTGATTCTGGGCCCACACGAAATAATGGACAAAAACCCTAAAAACTGAAAAAGCTGATTAATATGAAAATTGATTAAAAACCTGATTAAGTCTAACTAAAGCTAATCAAACCCTAATTAACTAATTAACCTGACTAATTAATTCTACAACTAAACTAATCTAAATTTTAATTAAGTCTAAATGACTCAATTAAAATCTAACTAATACTAGACTCTACTTAAACCAATTAAGTCCTAATTAACTCTAAAAATGATTAAAATCTAATAAAACTCTAATAACCTCTATTAAAATTCTATTAATCATCCTATTTAAAACTAATAAAAGAAAAATCTATTAAAAGATTAAATCTATACTAAAACAAACTCTATTTATTTTTATCTAAAAAACTATTAAATTTCTATTAAATTTCTGAAAAATGATTAAAACTCTTAAACCTAATTAAAATTATATAAAATTCGAAAAGAAGATTTAAACTATTTAAAAATGTTAAAAAAACTATTTAAATCCTAAAAAATGATTAAAAGCCTATTTAAAATCCACAAAAGTCTATTAAACCCTAAAAAATGCAGACAAATGCAAATGACCACCATAAAAGAGCGCACGAGACCAGATCGAATCGAACAATAAACCCCTGGTATCAAAATATCCCGAAAATCACCATGCAAGCTGAAAATCACCGAGGAGCGCACAATTTCCCGAAAATAAAACCCTGATGATCTGGACTGGATCTGCCATATCTAGTAAATGAAACCCAAGCTGTAACTCTGATATCCTCTGTCTGTGCACAAATGTCATGCGTCTGATTTGCGAATATGAATTTAAACCACGAGTCAGATAGGAGAACCGGTTGGTCAAATTTTAGGGTGCAACAATGATGGAAAAATTCATAGTTACTCAAGCTCAAACAAATAAAGAATTCCTAAATCAAAACATACACACTAGCGAGCAGATTAAACAGCTGACCGAAAAAGAAGACGCTTTAGCCACCCACAATAAAATGCTCGAAATGCAGATATCATAAGTGGCTCAACAACAAGCCTCTGCACCTGCCCTAGCTGGAACATTTCCGGGCCAGCCCGAACATAATCCGAAAGGTCACGCAAACACTGTTATATTGAGAAGTGGAAAAGAATTGGAAGGCCCAACAGATCCTAGGAATGAAGATTTAGTAATGCATCAGAAATCTGATAAACCAACCGAAAAGGAGTCTGAAATAGAAAAGAAGGAATGTGACGAGCAAAAGGCCGCCAAAGATGAAAACTCATATGTGCCTCCAGCGCCATATAAACCACCTATCCCTTATCCTCAAAGATTAATAAACTCCAAAACTTCAGGACAATTTAAGAAATTTGTTGAACTTCTGAAACAACTAAACATCACTATTCCTTTCATAGAAGCGATAACTCAAATGCCGTCATACGCTAAGTTTCTTAAAGAAATCTTGTCTAATAAAAGGAAAATAGAGGATAACGAGACAGTGACACTTACTGCCGAATGTAGCGCAATCATTCAAAACAACATGCCTCCTAAACTAAAAGACCCAGGTAGTTTCTCCATACCCTGCGTCACAGGAAAGTTCGTTATAGACAAAGCTCTATGCGATCTAGGAGCCAGTATAAGTGTAATGCCTTTATATATATGCAAAAAGCTAAATATGGGAGAACTAAGACCAACTAAAGTGTCCGTACAACTGGCTGACCGCTCAGTCAAATATCCCGTCGGTGTACTGGAAAATGTTCCAGTACGCATAGGCCAATTCTATATCCCAACCGACTTCATAATCATGGACATCAAAGAGGACTCTGTTACCCCAATTATCCTAGGAAGACCGTTCCTAGCTACAGCCGGAGCTATCATAGACGTAAAGAAAGGAAGGCTAACATTCGAAGTAGGAGAAGAAAAGATAGAGTTCATCCTTACTAAATTCTTGAAGGCACCAGCTATAGATGACACATGCTATATAGTAGATGTCATTGACGAATGCATACGAGAATTAGAGAAGGAGGAAACTACATATTCTGAAATCACGAAGATCTAGATCCCTGCTATTCATGAAGACGACAACTGGCGTGCACCATACTGTTGCACCCCAAAATTTGACCAACTTTTCTTTACCTAGCTTATGTTTCATTTCATTCTCATTAGCATTACCATTTGCATTTCATTGACATGTGTGCAGGAGATCAAGAGGTATGATTACCAATTAAGAGCTATACAAGACTATGAAGCTAGCTAAGAAGGTTATTCAAGTGTTCAAGGGTTGATATCCTTGTCAGAGAAGTTAAAAGATCCTCAGAGAGAGTGGTTGAAACCAAGTGTGTGGGTCTCCTAACTTGAGAGTTGTGGGAAACCATCAGATGATTCTGAAGCCATGAAGTTGGACTTGAGGTCTTGAGAGAGCTCATGATAAGCGTTAAAGATCACTTTGAGGCCTAGACAGGTCATTGTGCAAGATTAAGAAGACTCAGCCATGAGTGGTGCAATTAGGGTTTGACTGGGTCAACCCTTAGTCAACTGAAGACTTGGAGGAAGTTGAGACCTAATCCAAGAGCCATGTGACCATGGATTGATACATTGAGATGTTACAAGGATGATTCGAAGGTCAACTCATCATGATTGAAGAGTTTGAGAAGTTTCAAGCCAGGGTTTCTAAGGCTTGACAGTGTAAAATCCCCTAGTTTGACCCCTATCTTCAAGGCAATTTAGCTTAAGATGTGATGGTCATCTCATCTTGCCCCCAACATGAATGTTGTAGAGCATGATCTTAGCTTTAATTTGAGTGCTATAAGTCCTTGATAAGATTTGTAGAACTCAAGTTATGACTTTGACAAGTTACAGGTCATCTGAGGCATGTGAATTTGGAGCTTGAAAGTTGTCCAACTTGCATGAAACCTTTGCCCTAGAAGGATGATTCCTATGAACTTTTGGTAAACATGAATGTTGTTCCTTATCCTCTTAGATTTCTATATAGTACTAGAAGTCCTTGATAGGATTTGTAGAACTCAAGTTATGGCTTTTACAAGTCAAGGGTATTTTGGTCATTTGGAGATTATAGGTCATTTCAACCATAAGGCCATAACTCCTAGTTGCAAGCTTCAAATGGGAAAATGTTCAACATCAAACTTGTTCAAAATGATGTTTTAAGGCTAGACAAGAGGTTATGAGAGGTTGGAATTGCTTGTAGCTCAAAATCAAAAAAATGGCTTAAAATGAGGATGATTTTCAAATGAACCAAAGATGGAAATTGGTATTTTTGATCTACATGTCCAAACCAAGGCATGTAATATGTCATTTTGATTCTAAAACACATTTTAAGAACATTAGTATTGCCACAATTTTGACTTGAGGTTTAATTTGTGGACTTGCTTTGAAAAGTAGTTACTTACATCATAAGTAACAATTGCCAAACCAAAATTAAAGGCATAACAAGGTCCCTTTCAATCCAAACACATCCAAAATACCATTAGGAGAGAAATTAGAAGAGAATGAGGGTGAATACAAGCTGCTAGCAGAACTGATGTGTGCATACCATGAGATTGAAATTTCCATGAAGTGAGATATTGAATTTCTCATTAGAAGGATCTAGAGCTTTCTAGATCATCCATACATGTTCTATATATGATGTAGAAGAGGTTCAGATTGAAGGTTGGTGATGATTGAGAGAGGAAATTGAGACTGCACTTTGAAATTTCATATTGCAAATCAAGATCGGTTACAAGGTTTGAAGCCATTTCAATCCAAGATTTCAATCTCAGAAGCTTGCTCTAGCATGTGTGGATGATTCCAGATGGAGAGTTGAGCAAGATTGGTGGAGAATCGTGTGAGAGCCATTGAAGTTTTCATCTGCAACTCAGAATTGGTTTCAAGAATTCAGGGCATCTCAATCCATTTGGTTGCATACAGAAGCTTTGAATTGATTCAGTGAAGGATTCTGCAAGCTCTTGAAGGTTGATTTGAAGATTCAACCCTTCTGTTTGCTCGAGTTTACCAGGTGTCGCTTTCGCGAAAATAAGGTGCCGACAAGACAGAAGAGTCACCACCTTTCGTTATTTATCCCTTGGAACGGGAAAGGAAACGATCGGAAAAACCTGACGGAAAGGGTATAAGACAAGGTCATCGCAACCGTTGTCTGGGTTCGGGAGTCGGTTACGCAAGGGGAAGGTATTAGCACCCCTCACGTCCGTCGTACTCGACGGGATCCACGCTTGTTGTGTTTACTGGACGAGTTGGTTTATCTATCTACCTATCAAGGCTGGCTAAAACAGAAAAGAAAAATGACTCGGCAAAGCGTCACGCTCTATGCCTACGTATTCTCATCAGAGAATGAGAAATCAGAGTCAACGTAGTTCGGCCTACGACGGGTTATGGGGAAGGTAGCTCGCCAATACATCAGTATTATGCCTACATACTCTCAACAGGTATGAGAGATTAGAGCTTACGTAGTTCGGGATAATACGGATTACGGAGATTCAGATTCATCTGTTTTATCGAGTAGGGTTAAACAGCAGTTCCAGCAGTTAGGGACAAAGCCTGTTTGTGGTGGCGCTGAAGTTTAACGACACTCTTTTCTTCAGAAAAGCTTTCCTTTGAATTATGGGCCCACAGGGCAAAAAGGTTTGAAGTTTGTTTTCTGTCTTTTACGAAAGAAGTGTTTTTTATTGTGTTTGCAATTTCAATCGCCCTAAAGACTATGACCTGAGAGTGAATGCGTCGCATGTCACCCAAAGGGTGCCATACTAAACATCCAGACTGTTGAAAAGAAACTCTCCAACAATCCTTTCTCAGATAGCTTAAGGCTCGTAACGTACGAAAGAAATCATTCATGATTACTGTATCTTAAGCTGTTTTGAGATGAGAAGAGAACATGCTCAACTACGGGGAGACTATCAAGTCCTACTGTTGTCATGCCAAGGATTCATCCTATAGTTGAAGTTTGAAACAGGGGACTCCTAGAAGTTATCATGCATAGGTTTCAACCTAAAGTTCTAATAATCACTTCCTTATCAAAGGGAGTGAGAGTCCTAAGGGATCATGTCAATGATAAACAGAAACAGATAAAGCATCAGCTTAAACGGTAAACAGTAAACGACTGTAAAATGCATGCAATGCAAGTGAGGGAGGAAATGTGTGTGGGGCAGCAACCTGCACAAGCTCGTCTCAACCTCAAGCCAGAATGAATAACAGTAATCATACAGAGGAAATAAAATATGCTATCAAGCAGAATATAAGAGACTGTAATCATACAGAGAAAATAAAATAAAATGCTATCAAGCAAGATAAACCACATGGGCAAGGGAGCAGGGCTCTACCGAATACCCGCAAGCAAAGCCATACAGTAAAAATACAAGCAGAGGGAGCAACTCAACCTCTAGTGCAGTCATGCTCCTAGATTAAAGTCAGTCTAATCATGGACTTATTCTAATGCATCAAGCAAGTCAAACAAGGCACATCAGCACAGAAAAGAAAACAGACAAGAAAGCAGATCAACCCCTCTCTTCCAAGCTTCAGCTCTTCTGACAGCAATCCAGTCTTCAGACTTCAGCCACCCTTCAAGGCTACCATCTTCCATGACAAATATCAATTTGCTTCTCCAGGGTTTCAATCCATCCAACATAAGTATCAACTTATTCTTTCTTCTTCAAGCTTCAGCTCCTTAGTCAAATCCACCCTCAGGCTTTGCTCTTAACCACAATTATCAAATTGATTCCTTCAGGCTCTCAATGTATCAATGTAAGTATCAACTTACCTTTTATTCCTCAAGCCTCAGCTCCACACTCAATCTCAATTGAATCTCCTTCACAAGTATCAACTTAGTCTTCAAGCTTCAGCTCTCTTTGCTTTACCAGTATCAACTTGGTCTTCTTCTTCTACAAGCTTCAGCTTCTCAGAGTAGTCTTCAATCACATGGAAGTGTCAGCTTCATCCTTCAATCTTCTTCAAGCAAGGAATTCCTCACTCTTCATTCAATCTCCATTGAATCTTCAAGTATCAACTTGTTCTTCTTGCTCTTCAATCTTCAGCTGCAATGGCAATGCTCAAGGAATCATCCTCTTCCACACTATTCAGTGAAGTCCTCATCTTCAAACTCAAGTCCAACATCTTTCAAGATACTCAAACCAAAAGGCAATTGATTTAACAGGATAAGTGGAAATGATAAACAGCTTACTAACAACCAAAGGAAGCCTGTAAGGGTTCATCATTATGAGAGACTGATTCCCTCAAAGTTCTACTTCCCAGATAAATCCACTCATCCTTCCAAAGGAGGGATGTGAATATCTGAGAAGGACTTTTATTCATTGGGAGGAATGGAAGCACAAGATGCTTTCCATGTTTGTGAAAGAAATCATTCTAACTATAAGGCTCTCCCTATGTCTCCTATCTCCTAAACCTTCATCAGACACCTTCAGGCACAAGCAACTCCCAAAGCTCCAAGCAACTTCAAGCATCCTCACCTTGTCTTCAACTTGTCTTCAATCTCAACCAAAGGCAAACCAAGCAAAAACCCTATTCTAAGGGGACTAAGGAAGTTAAACTAGTTGAATTAGTGCTTTAGGATCACCTAAAACCTAGTACTAAAGTTAGTCCTAACTAAAATACTAAAATCAATTGTAAAATCCTACAAAAATATCTATGGGAACCTAGGTCAATCATGACTCAACCACATTAATTCCAGAGATCAAATCATCAAATAAGACCTAGAAATAAATTCTACATTACAAGGTACTAAACCTAATACCCTAAAAGGAGGCACCTAAATATCAATATAGAAAGCATACCTATTTTCATCACAAAAATGTGATAAAAATACTATGGGATTATACATGTCTAACCTAATCACACGAAAAAAATTAGGCCAAGAATCATCACCAATTAATCACACAAAATTCCACAAAATTATGTATCAAACATAACCATTTTAATATCAATTAAAATGTAAAATTCCCATTAAATCAGAAAATACATGAAATGAAAATATTATTTCTCTAAAAAATACTAGACTCAATCATGAGTAAAATGCAAAAAGAATGGGATTAATTGGATTAATTTTCAATTTATTATGAATTTTTCAAGAACCATGAATAAAATGAAAAAATAAAGAAAATCCAATTAAAAGAATAAACGCACGGTGCAAATAGAAATGAAACTCAGTTCAGATAATGGATTGGGCCTTCAGGGGGTGGGGATATCACTTAGTTCACTAAGCCCAGCACCACAAATAAATGAAACAGTGCGTTTCGTTATCAGAATTCCTTCACAACTTGAAATTAAAACGTGGCCATTGGATCAAGCTTCTAGTCAAAGTCCAACCCCCATCCAATGGTCCCAGAGTCATCTTCAACCTTTTCAAACCTTTGCAACTCGCGCCCAGCTCCGGCCACCATCGGTGGTGCTCCGGTCGTCTTCCCCAACCCTAGTTCTCTCTACAGGCCTCCACTGCAAATGGTCAACACATGAAACTCATCCCAAATCTTGCCACGAGTTCAACCATACCCTTAATTTCCTCTGAAACCTCAAGATTCACCGTATCCCAATCTCAACCAAAAATGGTAATGCGCCTATTTTGTCACTAATTCTCCAATTAATTATCTGAAATCAATCCTACATCATTCTACAATGCTTCTAACACCTTAATTCAACATGATTCTACCTAATTCATGCTAGAGGAAGAAAGTTGCTAACCTGGAAATCTTGGATGAACAGATGCACTAAACCTCCAATTCAAGCTTTCCAATCTTGCAGACACGATCAATGAACCTTCTTCTTGCTTCTGTATACAAAAGAACCGGTTGAAAGCTCCCAAATCTTGAAACCTGATGGTGAGTTACAGGTGGAAAAATTCACTTGCTCATACACTATTCAGCCACGAATTCTGCTTGATAATGATCTGGAATCACTCCTTGACATCCATGGAAGAAAGTTCAATCAAGAAAATGGATGGAAAGTGAAGAATTTGATGAAACCGAATGCACTTGCAAGCTATGAAATCTCAATCTCAATCTATGCTCTCTCCTCCAATCATCACCAACCTTTGCATTGGATCAACTCTAATCAATATATAGATCATGTATGAGTGATCTAGAACCCTCTAGATCCTTCTAATGAGAGTTTCCACTTCTCATGTCATGAGATTTTCAACCATGTATCATGATATGCACAATTCTGTTTTTCAACTTGAAAACCATCCCAATCTCTTTCAATTTCTCTCCTAGTGACATTTTGGAAGAGTTTAGCTTGTAAAGGCCCATGCTCATGCCTTGATTCTATGTTTTGCACATGTTACTTAATATGCAAGCAAGTGCTTTTCAAAGCAAGTCCACAAATTGAATCGCAACTCAAAAATGTGGCTAAACCAATGTTCTTAAAATGTTTTCTAGAGTCAAAATGATATATTACATGCCATGGTTTGGATGTGTAGGTTGAAAATATCAATTTCCAACTCTGGTTTATTTAACTTATGCCCTTATTTTGGGTCATTTTTGCAACTTTGAGCTAAAAGCCTTTCCATCATCTCATGACCTCCTTACTAGCCTTAAAACATCATTTTGAACAAGTTTGATGTTGAAGATTTTTTCATTTGAAGCTTGGAAATAGGAGTTATGGCTTTATGGTTGAAATGACCTGTAATCTCCAAATGACCAAAATGCCCTTGACTTGTCAAAGCCATAACTTGAGTTCTACAAATCCTATCAAGGACGTCTAGTACTCTCCAGAAAGCTAAGAGAATAAGGAACAACATTCATTTTGACCAAAAGTTAATAGGAGTCATCCTTCTATGGCAAAAGTTTGATGCAAGTTGGGTAACTTTCAAGGCCCCAGATTCACATACCTCAGATGACCTGTAACTTGTCAAAGTCATAACTTGAGCTCTACAAATCCTATCAAGGACTTATAGTACTCAAATTAAAGCTAAGAACAAGCTCTACAACATTCATGTTAGGGGTAAGATGATATGACAATCGCATCTTGAGCTAAACTTCCTTGAAGATAGGGGTCAAACTAGGGGATTTTACACTGTCAAGCCTTAGAAAACCTAGCTTGAAACTTCTCAAACTCTTCAATCATGATGAGTTAACCTTGGAATCATCCTTATAACATCTCAATGTGTCAATCCATGATCACATGGCCCTTGAATTAGGTCTCAACCTTGTTCAAATCATCAGTTGACCTAGGGTTGACCCAGTCAAACCCTAATTACACCACTCATGGCTGAGGCTTCTTAATCTTGCACAATGACCTGTCTAGGCTTCATGATGGTTTTCAAGACATCTCATAAGCTCTCTCAAGGCTTCAAGTCCACATTCTTGGCTTCAGAATCATCTGAGGACTTCCCACAATTCTCAAGTTAGGAGGCACACACTCTTGGTTTCAACCACTCTCTCTGAGGATCTTTTGATTTCTCTGACAAAGATATCAACCCTTGAACACTTGAACATCCTTCTTTGATAGCTTCATAGTCTTGTATAGCTCTTGATTGGTGATCACACCTCTTGATCTCCTACATACATGTTAATGAAATCCAAATGATAATGCTAATGTGAATGAAATGAAGCATAAGCAAGGTAAAGAAATGTTGGTCAAATTTTGGGGTGCAACGGCTGCCCCTATTCAAACGGCTTGAACCTGACTGGGTGAGAAGCGAACGACTCTCAACCAATCAAGGTGCGAGACGGTTGAATACCGACAAACCCGGAAATTTGCCAACTGCACAAGTACACGGTACTCTGATGGGAACAGATCTTCGAAAACTGAAATATTAGCTGCACGGCAACTAGCTGGAGAACTGGTCACACGGTAACCAGTAATACATGGTCGATCATGCCGTCAGGCATCAAGATTCCTCAGGACTCATCAGGTCAACAATCAAGTCAATCATGCCATCGGGCATTCAAAGAAATCTTTGGGCATCAGCTGGACTTCATCAGTAAGTCGGGAATAGAGTTCTCGGTCAATCATGACCCAATTGGGGATATCCAACTTCTACCATCAGGCACTCTGCATCAGCTGAGAGAACTTCTTCATCAATACGGTTGGACTTCAATCATCAAGTCTTCGAGGGAAGTTTCAACTTCGTTGTTCAGAAACCTGCTGGGGATGACACATCTCCGCTGGGGATTCTGGGGAACTATCAAGTAACTCTGCTTCGGGGATCCAGAAATCATTCTGGGTGAATCAACTCTGCTGAGGACATCAAGAGTCATCTTGAACAAATAACTTCGGGGGGACTTCAAGAATCATCCTGGACCAATAACTCTGCTGGAGATGTCAGGAATCATCCTGAGCAAACACTCTGCCGGGGATTTCAAGCATCAACTTGAGCAACCCACTCGGGCGACTTCAATGGGGATTTTAAGAATCATCTTAAACGAACGCCTTCGCTGGAGAATCCAAGAATCATCTTGGGCAAACGACTTTGCTGGGGAATTCAAGAATCATCTTGAGCAAGCGACTCTGCGGAGGAACACCTGCAAAACAAGAACGGTAACGACCTAGATCATGTTTAGTATGCATATGCTTTGGCAATGGCGCAATGTTCCACACGGTGGAAATGCTATGCAATTATGCAAAATGCTACGACCCCATCAGCAAAATAAATGTTGGGGGAGGATCCTCCTGTCAAGAAGAAAGAGACACTCTGGTGGAGGGGAGGAATCGTCCTGCCGAGGAGAAAGAACCACACCAATCTCAATTGGACTCCTCACGGGGAAGCACACTTCACCCGACTGCTGCAGGGGAACGAAGCTCTACGAGAACCTGGCCCTGCTGCGGAAAGCGATGTCAATCACGGAAACAAACTGCACGGCATTCGCAGCTAGAGCTTTCCTGGAGGTAACGACTCCGGCGGGAAAATGCGGCATCAACTATTCAACACCCTACTAGGGACAACCAATCATGGCCCGAACTGCTTTCCAAGGACTCGCCTCTCTTAGGGAACTGCAAACTCGGCTGGGGAAGAAGAAATCATCCTGCTTCCTAGGGAGAGTACGACTCTGTGGGGAATTTCAATTCCATCGGAGACTTCAGTCTGGAACTTCCACTTGCTGCACACTTCAGTGTATAACTCAGCTGGGGAGACGACATTCCTTCAGGATGCATCTGATTGGGGAGAGAATCTTCTCTGCCTGGGGAGACATATCAACGCTTACGATCTCACGTTCCGACTCTGCGGGGAGAGACTGCTGAACTTTGCTGGAGAAGGAGGAATCATCCTGCTTGGGACGCGTACGGCGTACTGCCTGGAATATGCTACACCTGTAACAACACAAACAAACAGACAAGATACCCTTCTCAAAGGGACCTATCAAGGTTATCATCTTGTGACAATGTTTAAGTAATTCATTGTTTCAACAATCGGTGGCCTAGGCCAGTAAGTTTATGTATGCGCATTTTGTCAAAAACATCGGCGTTCTCTTTCGCAAACAAAATAGATAAATGCTAAACAGACAGACAAAATTGCTGAATAGTGTACATTTTATTGATAACGAACCCCTGAATGGGTAAAAATGTTTTACAACAGATGAAAGCTCCTGGAATGAGGAAGCCGCGCAAAAATAAAACATAAATATACATCAGTATATACAAATGTCGGCAACGAGGCGTAGACGAACACCATGATTTGATCCCTCTATGACCCACTCGACTTCGATACTTCTCCGACGCTTCAGCTTCAGAAGAGATTGATTCAGATAAACGGCCCTCAGGTCTTCCAAACCACTAAACAATGAAAGTCCACACGCGGAATGCAGTCATTTGCTTTTTCAAATCCCTAACTTTTGCATGAATCGCCCTTCCGGGTTTTCGATTCACCGGGATACCCTTTTTTGCCAAAGTCGCCCATCCGGGTTTTCGACTTTGCGGGTGTTCATTTTTCAATTTATATCCCTAATTTTTGCCCGAACCTTTTTCCTTTTTTATGGTTCGCCAGGATGCCCCATTTTTGCCTGGATATTCTTTTTCTTTCCAGCGGGTCGTTCTTTAAGCAAAGTATTTTTTAACTGCGTCCGCGTTCACCGGGGATGCAAAATCTTCACCATCCATCGTGGATAACAACAAAGCTCCTCCCAAGAAGACCTTGTTGACGACGTACGGACCTTCGTAATTGGGAGTCCACTTGCCCTGGTGATCGGAGTGTGGAGGAAGAATCTTCTTCAGGACGAGATCACCCGTCTGAAAGCTTCTAGGACGCACCTTCTTATCATAAGCTTTCTTCATTCGGCTTTGGTACAGACGACCATGTGCAATCGATGCTAACCTCTTCTCGTCCATCAGGCTGAGTTGGTTTAGTCGGTTCTTAATCCATTATGCCTCGTCGAGTTTCACATCAACCAAAACTCGTAAAGAAGGGATCTCCACTTCTAACGGTAGGACAACTTCCATACCGTACACTAAGGAGAAAGGAGTTGCCCTGGTTGATGTACGTACCGTTGTACGATAACCGTGCAGTGCGAATGGAAACATCTCGTGCCAATCTTTATAGGTCACAACCATCTTCTGAACAATCTTCTTTATGTTCTTATTGGCCGCTTCAACGGCGCCATTCATCTTCGGCCGGTAAGGAGATGAGTTATGGTGTTCAATCTTGAAACTCTGGCACAACTCCTTCATCATCTTGTTATTCAAATTCGAACCATTATCAGTAATGATCCGCTCGGGAATTCCGTAACGACAGATGGTATCCCTCTTTATGAATTTAGCCACCACCTGCTTGGTCACATTAGCGTATGAGGCGGCCTCCACCCACTTGGTGAAGTAGTCGATAGCTACTAGAATGAAGCGATGACCGTTAGATGCAGTGGGCTCGATCTTGCCTATCATGTCGATGCCCCACATGGAGAACGACCATGGGGAGGACATGACATTCAACGGGCACGGCGGCACATGAACTTTATCAGCATAAATCTGGCATTTATGACACCTCTTCGCGAATTTAAAGCAATCCGATTCCATCGTCAGCCAGTAGTATCCTGCTCTCAGGATATTTCTCATCATAGCATGCCCGCCGGCGTGCCTACCAAATGTGCCTTCATGGACTTCTTCCATGAGCATACTCGCCTCTTTCTCATCTACACATCTAAGTAGCACGAGATCGTGGTTTCTTTTATATAATACTCCATCAGGATTGAGATAAAAATTTCCAGACAGCCTCCTCAGAGTCTTCTTATCCTGGGTTGACGCTCCCGCGGGATACTCCTTAGTCATAAGGAAAGTCTGGATGTCATGGAACCATGGCTTGCCGTCGGCGGCTTCCTCGATCGCAAATACAAATGCAGGTCTATCAAGACGAGAAAGGACAATTCTTGGAGCTTCATTCCAAAAATTGACTTTATACATCGAAGCCAACGTGGCTAAGGCATCAGCCATCTGATTCTCGGCCCTGGGCACATGATGGAGTTCCACTCGATCAAAGAACGGAAGCAGCCTTCTGGCATAATTCATGTACGACACCAAATTCGATTGGCGAGTCTCCCACTCCCCTTTAATCTGGTTGATCACAAGCGCCGAGTCACCATATACATCTAGGTTCTTGATTCACAAATCAATTGCCTCTTCTAGACCCATGATGCATGCTTCTTACTCCGCTTCATTATTGGTGACTGGAAACGTCAGTCTCGCAGTGAACGGGATGTGGGATCTGTGGGGAGTCGTGATGATCGCCCCAATGCCACTTCCATAAGAGTTAATCGCCCCGTTAAATATCAATTTCCACTAGGATTTCCTATCTGGCCCCTCGTCGGACAATGGTTCATCGCAATCTTTCGCTTTGAGAAACATGATATCTTCATCAGGGAATTCAAATTTCATCGGCTGGTAATCCTCGATCAGCTGTTCGGCAAGGTAATCAGACAATACGCTTCCCTTGATGGCCTTCTGGGAAACATACTGAATGTCATATTCCGTCAACACCATTTGCCATCTGGCAATCCTGCCCGAAAGCGCCTGCTTCTCGAAGACGTACTTGATCGGATCCATCTTCGAAATTAGCATGGTTGTGTGATTAAGCATGTACTATCGTAAACGTTTGGCAGCCCAGACTAGTGCACAACACGTCTTCTCCAGCATTGAGTAACGAGATTCACAGTCTGTGAACTTTTTACTCAAATAGTAAATGGCATGCTCCTTTCTGCCCGTCTCGTCGTGCTGACCGAGAACACACCCCATACTATTCTCAAGAACTGTCAAGTACATGATTAGAGGCCGTCCAGCCACTGGGGGTATCAAGATTGGAGGTTCCTGCAGATACTGTTTTATCTTATCGAATGCCTTCTGGAAATCCTCATTCCAGATAATCGCCTGATCTTTCTTTAGTAGTTTGAACATCGGTTCACATGTGGCCGTGAGCTGAGAAATAAACCTTGCAATGTAGTTTATTCTGCCCAGGAAACCACGAACTTCTTTTTCTGTTTTTGGCACTGGCATTTCTTGTATCGCTTTTATTTTCGCAGGATCAACCTCGATGCCTCTTTCGCTCACAATAAACCCCAGTAACTTTTCGGACCGTACTCCGAAAGTACACTTGTTAGGATTCAGCCTCAACCTGAACTTCCTAAGCCTCTCAAAAAGCTTCAGCAAATTGACCAGATGTCCCTCCTCTGTTTGGGACTTCGCGATCATGTCATCAACATAGACTTCAATCTCATGATGAATCATGTCGTGAAACAAAGTAACCATTGCTCGTTGGTAAGTGGCCCCTGCGTTCTTCAGACCGAAAGGCATTACCTTGTAGCAAAATGTTCCCCAGGGAGTGATAAACGTAGTTTTCTCCATGTACTCCGGCGCCATCTTGATCTGATTGTAGCCGGAGAAGCCATCCATGAACGAAAACACGGAAAACTGAGCTGTATTGTCGACCAACACATCAATATGAGGCAGCGGGAAATCATCTTTAGGGCTCGCCCTATTCAAGTCCCGATAATCGACGCACATTCGTACCTTACCATCCTTCTTCGGTACAGGCACTATGTTGGCGACCCACGGAGGGTAAGTAGTGGCCGCTAAGAAGCCAGCATCAAGCTGTTTCTGCACTTCTTCTTTGATCTTAACGGCCATATCTGGTCGTGTCCTCCTAAGCTTCTGCTTAACGGGAGGACAATCTTCTCGCAGCGGCAAGTGATGGACCACAATGTCAGTGTCAAGTCCGGGCATATCTTCGTATGACCAAGCAAAGACGTCACTATACTCTCTCAGCATCTCGACTAATCTCTGCTTGACATCACTCTGCAATGCAGCCCCTATCCTGACGTTCCTGACAAGTTCTTCAGAACCCAGATTCACGATCTCAATTTCTTCTTCATGAGGCAGAATAACTTTCTCTTCTTGTTTCAACAAGCGGGCGAACTCTTCAGGAAGGTCTTCGTCTTCATCAATCTCTTTTTCGGCTTGATAGATCGGGCAATCGAAGTCGAAGTGAGTCGTAGAAGGTCCAGAGACGATGTCATCTGTTATGTGGATCCTGCAATAACAAGGGTTAAGCTTAAAACAAGGATATGTCAGTTAGCACAAACCCCATTGCCATTTTATTGTTTTTCAAAACAAATATAAAACAGGAATAACAGAGATCACAATATTTGAATACGAAGAAAAACGCCTTTTGATTTATTGATAAAATGCATGTACATAATCAAATAAGGCCCTGACGATAAAACCTCTATGCCCCGGGTAGGACATAGGGTTGTACAATGATTGGAAAAAGTAAATCATTACTCTTCGCTTGTCATCTGGATGATATCCTTGACGAACCAGTTGGTAAGGCCCTCGCCTGGCTTGCTTGGCTGGATCCAAGAGTCTAGGTCACAGTCGCTATCTCCGCTATCTTCAGACACTGCATTGACGCTTTCAAATATCACCCTGCCACTGGTAAACTGGATCAGCCCTTTACCTCGCGACGCACTGCTAGAAGAGGAAGCTTCAGCTCCATGAGAATATCCCAACCCAAACTTGTCTTGCTTGTTAGGTATCTCAAAAATTCGCCCCCCGCCTGGGGTAAATCCGGCTTGTACAACGGCCTGGGCTTCCTTGAAGGAAGAGAGAGTCATCTATGGCTTCTCAGTGACTACAGGAGCTACGTCCTTGACTTTAACAGCTTCGAACGCTTGGCATAGGGTTTCATGGATTTCCCCATCCATCTCAACATACTTGAAGGACAACAAATGGCTCACCATTATGTCTTCCTCGCCGCAAACGGTCATGATGCTACCTCCGACAGCATACTTGAGTTTCTGGTGCAACGTGGAGGTCACGGCTCCAGCAGCATGGATCCACGGCCGGCCCAAGAGACAGCTATAGGCAGGCATGATGTCCATAATGTAAAAGATCGCGTCGAACGTTTCCGGCCCGACTTGGATTGGCAGGGTCACCTCCCCGAAAACATGACGTTTGGTTCCATCGAATGCCTTCACCACCAGATCACTGGGTGTGCAAATCACTCTGCGAGTATCTAACTTCATTAATGCCTTCTTCGGAAGAACATTGAGTGACGACCCCGTGTCCACCAACACGTGAGACATAATCGTTCCCCTACACTATATCGAGATGTGCAGGGCGCTATTGTGATTCCTCCCTTTCGGCGTCAGCTCTAGGTCAGTGAACCCTAACCCATTTCCAGCATTCACGTGGGCTACGACCTCTTCTAGCTGGTTTACCGATATTTCCTGTGGTACATATGCGGCGTTCAACACCTTCAGCAGCGCGTTGCGGTGTGCTTCAGAACACAGCAACAAATTCAAGATGGAAATTTTCGAGGGCGTTTGATGGAGGTGATCCACAATCTTGTAGTCGCTCTTTTTAATCAACCTCATAAATTCCTCGGCGTCTTTAACTAGTAAGTCTTTTTCTACCCCACGAGGGATCTCTTCAACGACTTTACCTTTACCTTTATCGGTTGCATCAACTCTGTCCGCTTTGTCCGCCACGACCTTAGGTGGTGCAAACACTCTCCCGCTGCGAGTAATTCCACTAATGCCCGCCAGGTTCTCCATAGACGACCCAAACGGTTCTAGTTCCAACTTCTGTCCGTTGCAGTAGACCTCTGCCCCATAATGCCATGGGACAACATTAGTGCTTTCGAACGGTATCGACCCAGCTTTGGTGATGGTGATCGTGGGCGGTCTGGGTGCAGAAATAGTTATCGTCTGGTGAGGGATGGTGATGGTGGCGACCTTATCATCTTGCTTCAGCACTACCTCTCCTGATCCACTTTTGGCCCTCCGGCTAAACTGCAGGATTCCTTCGGTCATCAGACTTTGGATTCCCTCTATCAACTGTTCACATCCGTCAGGACTGGTCGCACAACCCATACACAGCTCTCCGCAACCTGGAAAGAAACCTCTTTTCATCAGCTTAGCCTTAACGAAGCTAAGCGGCGTCTTCAGATCTCTAACGTCAGTCAACACATCCAAGTTCTCGTCTTTAATAATGGTGTTTACTCCACCTCCCCTATGATTCGGCATAGGGTTCTTTGTGACATTTGGCACATTATCCGAGAAGTTGATGATCTTAGCGTCCACCATATCCTGCACCTTATGCTAGAAGGCTTTGCAATTCCCAATTGTGTGGCCTGGTACCCCTGAGTGAAACTCACAAGTTGCGTTCGCGTCATAACCTGGCGGAGGTGCCCCTGTCAAGGGAGCTAAGGTTCTCTTCTGGATCAACTGTAGCTGAAGTAGAGTCTGCAATAGTTGAGCGTACGACATGGGCGGTGTCTCGAGGTGACGGCTCGACAGAGGTGCCCTGTTCTGATACTTTCTGTACCCTTGTTGATTCGACTGATGCTGCTGCTGCTGCTGCTGTGGCTGTTGAACTGCCGGGATAGTTACACTGGCCACCTGCTGGTGAGGGCCTTTACCCTTCCGTCGAGCGTTGGTCACAGCGCTCGTTTCTCCTTCCCGTCTTTTGCCACCATAAGGTTTCATACCTCCTCCAGCTGAGGATGAATCAGCTTGAATTTTCCCGAGTTTGATCCCATTTTCGATGTGCTCACCTGTGATAATGAGATCTGAGAAGGTTCCAGACATACCACTGACTAATTTCTCATAGTAAACCCCTGGGAGGGTGGCCACGAACATCTGCACAAGCTCACGTTCAACCATCGGCGACTGAACCCTGGCTGCCAACTCACGCCACCGCTGGGCGTATTCCTTAAACCCTTCGTTATTCCTTTGCGACAAATTCTGCAGTTGGACTCGGTTCGGGGCCAAGTCGCTATTGTATTGGTAGTGGTGCACAAATGCTTCAGCAAGGTCCTTCCACGTGCGCACACTAGTAGGTTCCAGACTCATGTACCATTCAAGGGAGGGTCCGGACAGACTGTCCTGAAAGAAATGCATCAGCAATTTCTCGTCCTCAGAATGAGCTGACATTTTCCTGTAATACGATCTCAGGTGGACGCGAGGGCAAATGGTGCCCTTATACTTTTCAAAGTCAGGTACCTTAAACTTGGGAGGCACCTTGAAATCAGCAATCAGTCCCAACTTGGACATATCAACACCCAGGGTGTTCTGGTTCTCGATATTTCTCATCTTATCCTCGAGTGCCTTGAACCTTAGCCGTGCTTCAGCAGTCAGCTCCCCTTCAGCACCTCTCTGAGAGAACACATCGTCTTGACGGTCTTCTAACCACGGCTGAGGCCCAAACAGATTCCCAACACCTTCATTGCCATTGCCCAGCCCGACATTGACGTTAGCTTCAAAATTTCCATTACCGACGCCCGTCGTATTACCACTGAGTCCCATGTTAGCTATCACATTTCCGTTGGCACTGCCATTCCCCCCGGTCACGGGGACGCCATTCTGAGGAGTTTCAAAAGGTGGAGGAGTAGGCACGGTCCCGCCATGGAGTACGCCATTGCTATCGACCCTTGAAATCAGAGGCTGAACCAAGGTTCTGAGCTTATCCTGGCCATTGGCGACCGCTTGCATGAGCTCCATGAAGCGATCCATTCTTTCGCGGAGTTCCTGAACATCAGTTTGCACTTGCTCCATGATTCTGGTTTGTTTGGCTCTGGTCGGATAGCGGTGAATAGGTATCTGATCAATCCTGGAACAACCTGAAATAACCTGAAAACACAAAAGGGTTAGGAAAAAACGACAAAGTGCTCGTTATGCGAATGCTTCATGCAAATGCAAACGTGTGTCTGTGCGTTAGGGAGATCTCCACTGATCCTAGTGCCTGAGTGCCAGTGCTGATAATAAGAAGTCCGAGTCCAGTCATGGAAATAACAATCTCATATATAAAGAAAGCCCATCAAGGCAATATACGACATCAGTGAGTACAAGCAGAATCAATAGCATGACCTCGATCAACAAGCCTGGTGATGGTCAGCATACAACAATGATCAAACAAAAGGAATACAAATATAGTCAAGTACGGCCACGGGCGTGAAACTCTTCTAACAACCCCTCCGTTTCTGGATGATCAGGCCGAGTGAGCAACCCTTCGACGAGTAACTCCCTCTGCATAATGCTATATTCAAGACCTTCGACCAAATCTTCCCATGCTCCTTCGCCGAAACAATCTTCTAACTTCCGCTTCTTGGATTCAAACGTCAGTTTGCGCTCCTTCAGGTTAGCGAGAACTTTGTTGAGCTGGCCTTCAGCGGCATATCTGCGAGCGGTTTCTTCATCAAACCTCTTCTCACTAGCCTTCACCTAGGCTTTCAGCTTGGAGATCTGTTGCATCAGCTTATCCTCCCGCTCTTTCCTGTTGGCTAGGGAGGCCTTCCAGTGCTGGTTGAACTTGGATATCCTCCGATACGCTTCATCCAAGTGCTGCTTCTTCGTGGCCAGTACATCGTTGACAGCTTTGAAGTCTCGACCCATGCGTTCATGCTCGGCTATCTGCTTAGTCAAATATGTCCCCAGCTGGTTCACCAGCTCTGTTTGCCTCTTGAAGGAATGAACGACTTCGTTTCTCTCGCTTCTGAGATGAGCCAATTCTTTCTCCAATTCTTCATTTTCCCTCTTCAATTCATCTCTCTCAGCTAACACCTGATTATGCTGCTGAATGGGCACGGTAGTAGGCTCTTCAATCACTGGAGAGCTTTCTGGCTTTGCAGGAGGAAACGACATCCCTATAGCATCTGCTCTGGCTCTGATCCACGTCACATACGGAGCGTAGGCCTGACTATTACTTCTCCCCAGCAATGGTTTTCCCTTCTTACTAATGCCATTCCCAGCGCGCTGAAGCTTAGATAACAGATCCCCCTCTAGAAGACCAGTGAGGTACAGAGATTCCTGTACCTCTTCATCCTTCGGTGGAGCTCTCAAAGCATAAGCAAACTGTCGGACCAGCAAAGACGGATTATAGTTTATACAGCCCTTCCTGCCTATCAAAGGCACGTTCGGAAACCCACTGCAGCTGAAGATAATCTCGGTACCCAACCTATCTCTGTCAAACCAGTCAATATCCTCCGCTGATAGACTCATCAAACACTCGGACCACTCAGTTGTGGCTGTACACGAAACAAAGGGACCCTTCTTGGGCAGATGACTATCAAGCCATTTATAAGGCATGGGCACACAGCATGAGACATTCTTGCCCCTTCTGTTCTCGTTTTTGTAGTGGACGAAATGGTAGACATCTCCTATCAAGGTAGGGACTGGATTCCCTGAAGCGAAGATGCGAAATGCGTCGAAGTCTACAAAGTCGGGCATATTGGGGAACAGAATAATGCCATATATGCACAGGGCGAGAATGGCATTGAACATGACCCAACATCCGTCTTTGGCACACTGCTGAGCCTTTCCCACTAAGAACTGCAAGGAGAAACCGGGAACCTTGTTCCAACTAGACAATACCAACTCGGAGGCATACAGATGAAGTGACGGAGCTAGACCAGCCAGATTAGGCTCAGCATCCATATGAACAAAAGGCATCTGCCTCTTGATAGGCACACCTAACAAATCAGCATATTCCTCTAGCGTGGGTGCGAGAACAAAATCCTGGAAAGTAAAGCATCTCAACGGGGGATCGTAGAACTGCAGCAGAGCGTGCAACCCATTCAACTCAAACGCAGAAGGTTTACGAACCAAACTGAGCAATTTGCCGTGAGATTTTCTAAACTCATCTCTCACAGAATCATCTGCTAAAGCAATCAAACCAGTCAGCTGAACTACATCAGGGGAAGGGAGCTTGTAAGCCACGGTCTTCCTCAGAGAACCCATAACAATACAGTAGGAGGCAAGAAAACTTGGATCGGGGAAAACGGTACCTGCAACACAGACACACGTTAATGAAATGCAAATGAGTATGCAAAACAATGTAAAATACAATCATGCAGCAGGAGATCAAGGCAACTGTGCTGCGGAGATTCTATATCAACAAAACCATAACCCTGCTCTATCAAGAACAACCACTATATCTGTTAAGAAGAAAACCCTGGTATCGGACCACAAATCTGCTCTGTCAAGAACACACACACATAGGACCATAAATCTGCTCTGTCAAGAACAACCGACTGATAATAAGGACCTCTGGTACAGGACCAAAACTCTGCTCTGTCAAGAACAACCATTTGATAATAAGGACCTCTGATACAAGACCAAAACTCTGCTCTGTCAAGAACAATCATACATCTGCTGATGAGATCCTCAGACCCCAATCATAAACCTGCTCTGTCAAGAACAAATACACATCTCTGAATACAAGGTCCTTTGATACAGGACCAAAGCTCTGCTCTGTCAAGAACAATCATATATCTGATGATGAGAACCTCCGGTACCAACAAAACTGATTCACTATCAAGAAAACCAGGTAGTCTGAAGGTCAAAGTTTCCTGTAATAAACCCAACCCTGCTCACAGGTATGGACCTAAACTGACTCAAGTTCGGAATCCTATGCGGTCATCAGCGTCACAGACATTCAATAGGGGTGATACGATACCCAGAAGGTGTGGCATCACCAGCTCATGAAGCGGCCTCACTCGGCTGAATCACAAATGATCGGTCCCTAGAGTCGACAATCCTCCAAACCAACAACCCCCTCAACCCAAAGGGTTGAAAAAGAAGCCAATCAGGAGAACCTCGTCTGAGCGTGGATTTCATGAGACACTAGTGCCTGCCAAGCAAGCACGCGCCCACTAATTTCCACAACTAATGCTATGTTTACTCAAGCCTGGGTCTAGCTTCTCACTCATCAGAATGCCCCTCCCACAACAGCACAGATAATCATATCATACTGAAAATAAAGTGCGGGAAATAAAATGCGACAAATAAACACAACCTAACAAGTAACCATACAAGCGCTAGGATTGACTCTCGCAGGGGACGTCGGATCCCCAAACTGACTTGCATACGGGACGTTGAATCCCAGGAAACTATCAAGTCCCCAGCAGAGTCGCCAGCTGTCGCTTTCGCGAAAATAAGGTGCCGGCAAGACAGAAGAGTCGCCACCTTTCGTTATTTATCCCTTGGAACGGGAAAGGAAACGATCGGAAAAACCTGACGAACAGGGTATAAGACAAGGTCATCGCAACCATTGTCTGGGTTCGGGAGTCGGTTACGCAAGGGGAAGGTATTAGCACCCCTCACGTCCGCCGTACTCGACGGGATCCATGCTTGTTGTGTTTACTGGACGAGTTGGTTTATCTATCTACCTATCAAGGCTGGCTTAAACAGAAAAGAAAAATGACTCGGCAAAGCGTCGCACTCTACGCCTACGTATTTTCATTAGAGAATGAGAAATCAGAGTCAACGTAGTTCGGCCTACGACGGGTTATGGGGAAGGTAGCTCGCCAATACATCAGTATTGTGCCTACGTACTCTCAACAGGTATGAGAGATCAGAGCTTACGTAGTTCAGGATAATACGGATTACAGAGATTCAGATTCATCTGTTTTATCGAGTAGGGTTAAACAGCAGTTCCAGCAGTTAGGGACAAAGCCTGTTTGCAGTGGCGCGAAAGTTTAACGACATTCTTTTCTTTAGAAAATCTTTCCTTTGAATTATGGGCCCACGGGGCAAAAAGGTTTGAAGTTTTTTTTCTGTCTTTTACGAAAGAAGTGTTTTTTATTGTGTTTGCAATTTCAATTGCACTAAAGACTATGACCTGAGAGTGAATGCGTCGCATGTCACCCAAAGGGTGCCATACTAAACATCCAGACTGTTGAAAAGAAACTCTCCAACAATCCTTTCTCAGATAGCTTAAGGCTCGTAACGTACGAAAAAAATCATTCATGATTACTGTATCTTAAGCTGTTTTGAGATGAGAAGAGAACAGGCTCAACTACGGGGAGACTATCAAGTCCTACTGTTGTCATGCCAAGGATTCATCCTATAGTTGAAGTTTGAAACAAGGGACTCCTAGAAGTTATCATGCATAGGTTTCAACCTAAAGTTCTAATCATCACTTCCTTATCAAAGGGAGTGAGAGTCCTAAGGGATCATGTCAATGTTAAACAGAAACAGATAAAGCATCAGCTTAAACGGTAAACAGTAAACGACTGTAAAATGCATGCAATACAAGTGAGGGAGGAAATGTGTGTGGGGCAGCAGCCTCCACAAGCTCGTCTCAACCTCAAGCCAGAATGAATAACAATAATCATACAGAGGAAATAAAATATGCTATCAAGCAAAATATAAGAGACTGTAATCATACAGAGAAAATAAAATAAAATGCTATCAAGCAAGATAAACCACATGGGCAAGGGAGCAGGGCTCTACCGAATACCCGCAAGCAAAGCCATACAGTAAAAATACAAGCAGAGGGAGCAACTCAACCTCTAGTGCAGTCATGCTCCTAGATTAAAGTCAGTCTAATCATGGACTTATTCTAATGCATCAAGCAAGTCAAACAAGGCACATCAGCACAGAAAAGAAAACAAACAAGAAAGCAGATCAACCCCTCTCTTCCAAGCTTCAGCTCTTCTGACAGCAATCCAGTCTTCAGACTTCAGCCACCCTTCAAGGCTACCATCTTCCATGACAAATATCAATTTGCTTCTCCAGGGTTTCAATCCATCCAACATAAGTATCAACTTATTCTCTCTTCTTCAAGCTTCAGCTCCTTAGTCAAATCCACCCTCAGGCTTTGCTCTTAACCACAATTATCAAATTGATTCCTTCAGGCTCTCAATGTATCAATGTAAGTATCAACTTACCTTTTATTCCTCAATCCTCAGCTCCACACTCAATCTCAATTGAACCTCCTTCACAAGTATCAACTTAGTCTTCAAGCTTCAGCTCTCTTTGCTTTACCAGTATCAACTTGGTCTTCTTCTCCTACAAGCTTCAACTTCTCAGAGTAGTCTTCAATCACATGGAAGTGTCAGCTTCATCCTTCAATCTTCTTCAAGCAAGGAACTCCTGACTCTTTATTCAATCTCCATTGAATCTTCAAGTATCAACTTGTTCTTCTTGCTCTTCAATCTTCAGCTGCAATGGCAATGCTCAAGGAATCATCCTCTTCCACACTCTTCAGTGAAGTCCTCATCTTCAAACTCAAGTCCAACATCTTTCAAGATACTCAAACCAGAAGGCAATTTATTTAACAGGATAAGTGGAAATGATAAACAGCTTACTGACAACCAAAGGAAGCCTGTAAGGGTTTATCATTATGAGAGACTGATTCCCTCAAAGTTCTACTTCCCAGATAAAGCCACTCATCCTTCCAAAGGAGGTATGTGAATATCTGAGAAGGACTTTTAGTCATTGGGAGGAATGGAAGCACAAGATGCTTTCCATGTTTGTGAAAGAAATCATTCTAACTATAAGGCTCTCCCTATGTCTCCTATCTCCGAAACCTTCATCAGACACCTTCAGGCACAAGCAACTCCCAAAGCTCCAAGCAACTTCCAGCATCCTCACCTTGTCTTCAACTTGTCTTCAATCTCAACCAAAGGCAAACCAAGCAAAAACCCTAATCTAAGGGGACTAAGGAAGTTAAACTAGTTGAATTAGTGCTTTAGGATCACCTAAAACCTAGTACTAAAGTTAGTCCTAACTAAAATACTAAAATCAATTGTAAAATCCTACAAAAATATTTATGGGAACCTAGGTCAATCATGACTCTACCACATTAATTCTAGAGATCAAATCATCAAATAAGACCTAGAAATAAATTCTACATTACAAGGTACTAAACCTAATACCCTAAAAGGAGGCACCTAAATATCAATCTAGAAAGCACACCTATTTTCATCACAAAAATGTGAGAAAAATACTATGGGATCATACATGTCTAGCCTAATCACACACAAAAAATTCGGCCAAGAATCATCACCAATTAATCACACAAAATTCCACAAAATTATGTATCAAACATAACCATTTTAATATCAATTAAAATGTAAAATTCCCATTAAATCAGAAAATACATGAAATGAAAATATTTCTTCTCTACAAAATACTAGACTCAATCATGAGTAAAATGCAAAAAGAATGAGATTAATTGGATTAATTTTCAATTTATTATTAATTTTTCAAGAACCATGAATAAAATGAAAAAATAAAGAAAATCCAATTAAAAGAATAAACGCACGGTGCAAATAGAAATGAAACTCAGTTCAGATGATGGATTGGGCCTTCAGGGGGGTGGGGATATCACTTAGTTCACTAAGCCCAGCACAACAAATAAATGAAATGGTGCGTTTCGTTATCAGAATTCCTTCACAACTTGAAATTAAAACGTGGCCATTGGATCAAGCTTATAGTCAAAGTCCAACCCCCATCCAATGGTCCCAGAGTCATCTTCAACCTTTTCAAACCTCAACAACTCGAGCCCAGCTCCGACCACCACCGGTGGTGCTCCGGTCGTCTTCCCCAACCCTAGTTCTCTCTACAGGCCTCCATTGCAAATGGTCAACACATGAAACTCATCCCAAATCTTGCCACGAGTTCAACCATACCCTTAATTTCCTCTGAAACCTCAAGATTCACCATATCCCAATCTCAACCAAAAATGGTAATGCGCCTATTTTGTCACTAATTCTCCAATTAACTATCTGAAATCAATCCTACACCATTCTACAATGCTTCTAACACCTTAATTCAACATGATTCTACCTAATTCATGTTAGAGGAAGAAAGTTGATAACCTGAAAATCTTGGATGAACAGATGCACCAAACCTCCAATTCAAGCTCTCCAATCTTGCAGACACGATCAATGAACCTTCTTCTTGCTTCTGTATGCAAAAGAACCGGTTGAAAGCTCCTAAATCTTGAAACCCGATGGTGAGTTGCATGTGGAAAAATTCACTTGCTCATACACTATTCAGCCACGAATTCTTCTTGATAATGATCTGGAATCACTCCTTGACATCCATGGAAGAAAGTTCAATCAAGAAAATGGATGGAAAGTGAAGAATTTGATGAAACCGAATGCACTTTCACGCTATGAAATCTCAATCTCAATCTATGCTCTCTCCTTCAATCATCACCAACCTTTGCATTGGATCAACTCTAATCAATATATAGATGATGTATGAGTGATCTAGAACCCTCTAGATCCTTCTAATGAGAGTTTCCACTTCTCATGTCATGAGATTTTCAACCATGTATCATGATATGCACAATTCTGTTTTGCAACTTGAAAACCATCCCAATCTCTTTCAATTTCTCCCCTAGTGACATTTTGGAAGAGTTTAGCTTACAAAGGCCCTTGCTCATGCCTTGATTCTATGTTTTGCACATGTTACTTAATATGCAAGCAAGTGCTTTTCAAAGCAAGTCCACAAATTGAATCTCAACTCAAAAATGTGGCTAAACCAATGTTCTTAAAATGTTTTCTAGAGTCAAAATGATACATTACATGCCATGGTTTGGATGTGTAGGTTGAAAATATCAATTTCCAACTTTGCCCCGTTGAAAATAACAATCCATGACAAGTCAAGGGTATTTTGGTCATTTGGAGATTATAGGTCATTTCAACCATAAGGCCATAACTCCTAGTTGCAAGCTTCAAATGGGAAAATGTTCAACATAAAACTTGTTCAAAATGATATTTTAAGGCTAGCCAAGTGGTAATGAGAGGTTGGAATTGCTTGTAGCTTAAAATCACAAAAATGGCTTAAAATGAGGATGATTTTCAAATGAACCAAAGATGGAAATTGGTATTTTTGATCTACATGTCCAAACCATGGCATGTAATGTGTCATTTTGATTCTAAAACACATTTTAAGAACATTGGTATTGCCACAATTTTGACTTGAGGTTTAATTTGTGGACTTGCTTTGAAAAGTAGTTACTTACATCATAAGTAACAATTGCCAAACCAAAATTCAAGGCATAACCAAGGTCCCTTTCAATTCAAACACATCCAAAATACCATTAGGAGAGAAATTGGAAGAGAATGAGGGTGAATACAAGCTGCTAGCAGAACTGATGTGTGCATACCATGAGATTGAAATTTCCATGAAGTGAGATATTGAATTTCTCATTAGAAGGATCTAGAGCTTTCTAGATCATCCATATATGTTCTATATATGATGTAGAAGAGGTTCAGATTGAATGTTGGTGATGATTGAGAGAGGAAATTGAGATTGCACTTTGAAATTTCATATTGCAAATCAAGATCGGTTACAAGGTTTGAAGCCATTTCAATCCAAGATTTCAGTCTCAGAAGCTTGCTCTAGCATGTGTGGATGATTCCAGATGGAGACTTGAGCAAGATTGGTGGAGAATCGTGTGAGAGCCATTGAAGTTTTCATCTGCAACTCAGAATTGGTTTCAAGAATTCAGGGCATCTCAATCCATTTGGTTGCATACAGAAGCTTTGAATTGATTCGGTGAAGGATTCTGCAAGCTCTTGAAGGTTGATTTGAAGATTCAACCCTTCTGTTTGCTCGAGTTTACCAGGTATGCAGTTCTTATCCCATGGCTTGTTTTAGGAAGAATCAAGAGGAATTAGGATGTTAGATACTTAGTAGAATGGTGTAGGAAGGTTTATGGATCATTAATTTGAGAGTTAGTGACCAATTAGGGTTGTTACCATTTTCGGGTGAGATGTTGTTCTTGCGAATCTTGAGGTTTTAGGTTGAATTAAGGGCATGAGTGGACTCCTTGTGAGATTTGGGGCAAGTTTCATCAAGGAATCGTGGCCAATGGTGGATTCTATGGCAAGTTAGGGTTGTGAGATGATGATCAGAAAATGTCACCGACGGTGACTATGACGCGCAGGTGACCTGAGTTGCAGAGATTCAAATTGGGGAAGATGATCCCAGAACCCTTGGATCAAGGTAGGACCTTTGACCAGATGAAGATCCAATGGCCACACGCACAGGAAAATTTGGGAATGATTTCTGAACTAGAATGAAACGCAGCGTTTCATTAATCTGATGGTTTTTGGATTTATGCAATAGTTGATACCTGCACCCCCCTTATGGCCCAATTGCTAAAATAAACTGAATGGCCTTGCTATCTGTACCACGCGCATGTTTATTTTCCTTTGATTTTCATTATTTTTTCATTTTATTCATGGTTATTGATTAATTCATAAAAAATGGAAATATAACTCAATTAATCCCATTCTTTTTGCATTGGATTCATGATTGAATATAGTATTATTATTTCATGCATTTTATGATTTTATGGGATTTTTTACATTTTAATTGATATTAAAATAATCATGTTTGATGCTTGATATTGGTGAATTTGGTTTGATCATGTGACGATGATTTTGGCCTTGATTTTTTGTGAGTAGTTAGCATAGATATGCATGCTCCCCATAGTTTTTTCTCACATTTTTGTGATGAATGTAGGTGGTAGTTCTAGGTTGAAACTTTAGGTGCTCCATTTTTTAGGGTCTTTGGTTGATCCCTTGTGGTTTAGATTTTATTTTTAGAACTTGGTGGATGATTCAACCTATGATTTTTGTATGGTAGATTCATGATTGAATTAGGGTCCCTTAGGAATTTTTGTAGGAATTTTCAAGGTAGTTTTCTATTTTTGTTTGATTTTAGTTTAGATACTAACTTTAGATGATTCTAGGGCACTAATTCAATTAGAATGACTTCTTTAGTTCCCTTAGATTAGGGTTTTGCCTCTCTTGCTCTTGGATGATGTTGAAGACAAGCTTGGGCTACCATGGAATGCTTGAAGAAGCTTGGATGTGAAGATCTTCCCTTCTTTTGGTGTAGTTTTGATTAGGTGTTAAGATTAGGGTTTTGTAGGCAGAGCTTCTAGATAGATTCTCTTCCTTCATAAACATGGAAGATGTTGATCACTTCCATTCTTCCCTATGATGTATGGTCCCCTTGTAAAGGCCTCATCCCTCCTTTTATAGGATGTGTGGCTCTTTGCAAGTTGGTAGAACCTTTGAGGGTCCCTTTCTCTGATGATAGGATGCTTAGTGGTGACCTTTGGTCTTCACTCTGCTATCAACCATCCATACTTTTCTCTTGATAGATGCATCTTTCTCCCTTGTTAGAGGATGGAGTTCCTTGCTTGAAGAAGATTGAAGGATGAAGTTGATACTTCTTTGAAGATTACTCTGAGAAGCTGAAGCTTGTAGATGAAGAGGAGCAAGTTGATACTTGTAAAGAGGAGAGAGCTGAAGCTTGAGGACCAAGAAGAACAAGTTGACAGTTGTGAAGAAGATCAAATTGAGATTTAGTGAAGAGCTGAGGCTTGAGGAATAAAAGATGAGTTGATACTTATGTTGAGACATTGAGAGCCTGAAGGAGTCAAGTTGATACTTGATATTAGGGTTGAAGCCTGAAAGTGGAATTTACTGGAGAGCTGAAGCTTGAAGAAGAAAGAATAATTTGATACTTATGTGGATGTATTAGAAGAAAGTTAATACTTGCTATTGAGGATGATAGCCTTGAAGGGTGGTTGAGGTCTGAAGACTGGACTGCTGTCAGAAGGTTGCTTTGCTGTGAAGCTGTGGAGGCTGTTGGTCTGCTTTCTTTCTTGTCTGTTTGCTTGCTATGCAACTGTATTGATGTGACTTGTTTGATTTGCTTGATGCATTAGAATAAGTCCATATCTAGACTGATGTAAGCTAGGAGCATGATTGCACTAGAGGTTGAGTTGCTCCCTCTGCTTGTATTGGTACTGTATGGCTTTGCTTGCGGGTATTCGGTAGAGCCCAGCTCCCTTGCCTATGTGGCTTGTTATTTGCTTGATGGCATTTTATTTCATTTTCTCTGTATGATTGCAGTTATTCATATCTGGCTTGAGGTTGAGATGAGCTTGTGGAGGTTGACGCCCCGCTAAAGAAAGATCAGGCGATTATCTGGAACGAGGATTTCCAGAAGGCATTTGATAAGATAAAACAGTATCTACAGGAACCTCCGATCTTGATACCCCCAGTGGCCGGAAGACCCTTAATCATGTACTTTACAGTTCTTGAGAATAGTATGGAGTGTGTTATCGGTCAGCACGACGAGACGGGCAGAAAGGAGCATGCCATCTACTACTTGAGTAAAAAGTTCATAGACTGTGAATCTCGTTACTCGATGCTGGAGAAAACGTGTTGTGCACTAGCCTGGGCTGCCAAACGTTTACGACAGTACATGCTCAATCACACAACCATGCTAATTTCGAAGATGGATCCGATCAAGTACGTCTTCAAGAAGCAAGCGCTTTCGGGCAGGATTTCCAGATGGCAAATGGTGTTGACGGAATATGACATTCAGTACGTTTCCCAGAAGGCCATCAAGGGAAGCGTATTGTTTGAATACCTTGTCGAACAGCCAATCGAGGATTATCAGCCGATGAAATTTGAATTCCCTGATGAGGATATCATGTTTCTCAAGGTGAAGGATTGCGATGAACTGTTGCCCGACGAGGGGCCAGATAGGAAATCCCAATGGAAATTGATATTTGACGGGGCGGTTAATTCTTATGGAAGTGGCATTGGAGCGATCATCACGACTCCCCACGGATCCCATATCCCGTTCACTGCGAGACTGAAATTTCCAGTCACCAATTACGAAGCGGAGTACGAAGCATGCATCATGGGTCTAGAAGAGGCAATTGATTTGAGGATCAAGAACCTATATGTATATGGTGACTCGGCACTTGTGATCAACCAGATTAAAGGGGAGTGGGAGACTCGCCAATTGAATTTGGTGTCGTACATGAACTATGCCAGAAGGTTGCTTCCGTTCTTTGATCGAGTAGAACTCCATCATGTGCCCATTGCTGAAAACCAGATGGCTGATGCCTTAGCCACGTTGGCTTCGATGTATAAAGTCAATTTCTTGAATGAAGCTCCAAGAATTGTCCTTTCTCGTCTTGATACACCTGCATTCGTCTTCGCGATCGAGGAAGCCTCCGACGGCAAGCCGCGGTTCCATGACACCCAGAATTTCCTTACGACTAAGGAGTATCCTGCGGGAGCGTCAACCCAGGATAAGAAGACTCTGAGGAGGCTGTCTGGAAATTTTTATCTCAATCCTGATGGAGTTTTGTATAAAAGAAACCACGATCTCGTGCTACTCAGATGTGTAGATGAGAAAGAAGCGAGTATGCTCATGGAAGAAGTCCATGAAGGCACATTTGGTACGCACGCCGGCGGGCATGCCATGACAAGAAAGATCCTGAGAGCAGGATACTACTGGCTGACGATGGAGTCGGATTGCTTCAAATTTACGAAGAGATGTCATAAATGCCAGATTTATGCTGATAAGATTCATGTACCGCGTGCCCATTAAATGTCATGTCCTCCCCGTGGCCGTTCTCCATGTGGGGCATCGACATGATAGGCAAGATCGAGCCCACTGCATCTAACGGTCATCGCTTCATTCTAGTAGCTATCGACTACTTCACCAAGTGGGTGGAGGCAGCCTCATATGCTAATGTGACCAAGCAGGTGGTGGCTAAATTCATAAAGAGGGACATCATCTGTCGTTACGGAATTCCCGAGCGGATCATTACTGATAATGGTTCGAATCTGAATAACAAGATGATGAAGGAGCTGTGCCAAAGTTTCAAGATTGAACACCACAACTCATCTCCTTACCGGCCGAAGATGAATGGCGCCGTTGAAGCGGCCAATAAGAATATCAAGAAGATTGTACAGAAGATGATTGTCACCTACAAAGATTGGCACGAGATGTTGCCATTTGTACTGCACGGTTATCGTACAACGGTACGTACATCAACCGGGGCAACTCCTTTCTCCTTAGTGTACGGTATGGAAGTCGTCCTACCGTTAGAAGTGGAGATCCCTTCTTTGCGAGTTTTGGTTGACGTGAAACTCGATGAAGCAGAATGGATTAAGAACCGACTAAACCAACTCAGCTTGATGGACGAGAAGAAGTTAGCATCGATTGCGCATGGTTGTCTGTACCAAAGCCGAATGAAGAAAGCTTATGATAAGAAGGTGCGTCCTAGAAGCTTTCAGACGGGTGATCTCGTCCTAAAGAAGATTCTTCCTCCACACTCCGATCACCGGGGCAAGTGGAATCCTAATTACGAAGGTCCGTACGTTGTCAGCAAGGTCTTCTCGGGAGGAGCCTTGTTGTTATCCACGATGGATGGTGAAGATTTTGCATCCCTGGTGAACGCGGACGCAGTTAAAAAATACTTTGCTTAAAAATGACCCGCTGGAAAGAAAATGAATATCCAGGCAAAATGGGGCATCCTGGCGAACCATAAAAAAGGAAAAAGATTCGGGCAAAAATTAGGGATATAAATTGAAAAGATGTACACCCGCAAAGTCGAAAACCCGGAAGGGCGACTTTGGCAAAAAAGGGTATCCCGGTGAATCGAAAACCCGGAAGGGCGATTCAGGCAAAAGTTAGGGATTTGAAAAAGCAAATGACTGCGTTCCGCGTATGGACTTTCATTGTTTAGTGGTTTGGAAGACCTGAGGGCCGTTTATCTGAATCAATCTCTTCTGAAGCTGAAGCGTCGGAGAAGTATCGAAGCCGAGTGGGTCATAGAAGGGTCAACTCATGGTGTTCGTCTACGCCTCATTGCCGACATTTGTGTATATACTGATGTATATTTATGTTTTTGCGCGGCTTCCTCATTCCAGGAGCTTGCATCTGTTGTAAAACATTTTTACCCATTCAGGGGATCGTTATCAATAAAATGTATACTATTCAGCAATTCTGTTTGCTTGTTTAGCATTTATCTGTTTTGTTTGCAAAAAAGAACGCCGATGTTTTTGATAAAATGCGCATACATAAAATTACTGGCCCAGGCCACTGATTGTTGAAACAATGAATTACTTGAACATTGTCACAAGATGATAACCTTGATAGGTCCCTTTGAGAAGGGTATCTCGTCTGTTTGTTTGTGTTGTTACAGGTATAGCATATTTTAGACAGTACGCCGTATGCATCCCCAAGCAGGATGATTCCTTCTTCTCCAGCAAGTTCAGTAGCATCTCCCCGTGGAGTTTGAACATGAGACCAAGAGCATCGACATATTTCCCCAAGCAGAGAAGATTCTCTCCCCAATCAGATGTATCCTGAAGGATCATCGTCTCCCCAGCCGAGTCTGCAGTTCCCCAAGAGAGCCGAGTCCTTGGAGAGCTCTAGGGCCATGATTGGTTTTCCCCCAGTAGAGTGTTGAATAGCTGATGCTGTATTTCCCCGCCGGAGTCGTTATCTCCAGGAAGGTTTAGTCGCGAAGGCCGTGCAGTTTATTTCTGCGATTGACATCGTTTTCCTTAGCAGTTGTGGTTTGAATACCCAGATGAGCAGGTTCAGGTTCTCGTGGAGCTTTATCCTCCTGCAGCAGTCAACTGAAGTTCATTTCCCTAGGCGGAGTCCAATTGAGATTGGCGTGACTTCTTTCTCCTTGACAGGAAGATTCTCCCTTCAGCATTTATTTTGTTGATGGGGTCGTAACATTTTGCATGATTGCATAACATTTACCCTAAACGTGTAGCATTTCCACCGTGTGGAGCATTACGCCATTGTCAAAGCATATGCATACGAAACATGAGCCAGGTCGTTACCGTTCTTGTTTTGCAGGTGTTCCTACGCAGATTGGTTTGCTCAAGATGATTCTTGCATTCCCCCAGCAAAGTCGTTTGCTCAAGATGAATCTTGAATTCCACAGCAAAGTTGATTGTTTAAGATGATTCTTAAAATCCCCAGTGAAGTCGCAAGAGTTGGTCGCTCAAGTTGATGCTTAGAGTTCCTGGCAGAGTGTTTGCTCAGGATGATTCCTGAAATCTCCAGCAGAATTATTGGTTCAGGACGATTCTCGAAGTCTCCGGCGGAGTTATTTGTCCAAGATGATTCTTGAAGTCCTCAGCAGAGTTGATTTACCCAGAATGATTTTTGGATCCCCGAAGCAGAGTTACTTGATAGTTCTCCAGAATCCCCAGCGGAGATGCGTCATCCCTAGCAGGTTTCCGAACAGCGAAGTTGAAACTTCCCTTGAAGACTTGATGATTGAAGTCTAACTGTATTGACGAAGCAGTTCTCTCAGCTGATGCGGAGTGCCTGATGGCAGAAGTTTCGATATCCCCAATTGGTTCATGATTGACCAAGAATTCTATTCCCGACTTACTGACGATGTCCGACGGCATAAATAGCTTGATTGTTAAAAAGTTCCTAATGACCTGATGAGTCCCGAGGAATCCTTCTGCCGCAGTGTCGCAGAATGCCTGATGGCAATACTGGCTATGTATCAACGGTTACCGTGTGACCAGTGATCCCTTTATGACTTGAGGACAAAGATCTACAGTGAAATCAGATGATCATCCTGACGAAGATTTGGGATTAGACCTTTCACCGGTTACCGTGTGACCAATTCCCCCAGCAGAGTTGTCGTGCAACTGGCATGCTCAGTTTTGAAGATGTTCCTACCAATCAAAGTATCGTTTACCTTGGCGGTGGAAGATCGCCAGTTACCGTGTAACCAGTGATCCCTCGATGATTTGAGGACGCAATGATATCAGATAAATCAGAGAATCATCCTGACGGAGGTTCAGATCATTAATTCCCTAGCTAGTTGCCGTGCAGCTAATATTTCAGTTTTCGAAGATTTGTTCCCATCAGAGTACCGTGTACATGTGCAGTTGGCAAATTTCTGGGTTTTTTGGTATTCAACCGTCTCGCACCTTGATTGTTTGAGAGTCGTTTGCTTCTCACCCAGTCAGGTCCAAGCCGTTTGAATAGGGGAAGCTGTTGCACCCCAAAATTTGACCAACAATTTCTTTACCTAACTTATGTTTCATTTCATGCCCATTAGCATTATCATTTGCATTTCATTGACATGTATGCAGGAGATCAAGAGGTATGATTTCCAATAAAGGGATACACAAGACTTTGAAGCTAGCTAAGAAGGATGTCCAAGTGTTCAAGGGTTGATATCCTTGTCAGAGAAGTTAAAAGATCCTCAGAGAGAGTGATTGAAGCCAAGAGGGTATGTCTCCTAACTTGAGAGTTGTGGGAAGTCATCAGATGATTCTGAAGCCATGAAGTTAGACTTGAGAGAGCTCATGAGAAGTGTTGAAGATTACTTTGAGGCCTAGACAGGTCATTGGGCAAGAATAAGAAGCCTCAGCCATGATTGGTACAGCTAGGGTTGACTGGGTCAACCCCAGGTCAACTGATGATTTGAACAAGGTTGAGACCTAATTCAAGAGCCATGTGATCATGGATTGATACATTGAGGTGTTTTAAGGATGATTCCAAGGTCAAATCATCATGATTGAAGAGTTTGAGAAGTTTCAAGCTAGGGTTTCTAAGGCTTGACAGTGTAAAATCCCCTAGTTTGACCCCTATCTTCAAGGCAGTTTAGCTCAAGATGTGATTGTCATCTCATCTCACCCCCAACATGAATGTTGTAGAGCATGATCTCTTAGCTTTAATTTGAGTGCTATAAGTCCTTGATAGGGTTTGTAGAACTCAAGTTATGACTTTGGCAAGTTACAGGTCATCTGAGGTATGTGAATTTGGAGCTTGAAAGTTGTCCAACTTGCATGAAACCTTTACCCTAGAAGGATCATTCCTATGAACTTTTGGTCAACATGAATGTTGTTCCTTATCCTCTTAGATTTCTAGAGAGTACTAGAAGTCCTTGATAGGATTTGTAGAACTCAAGTTATGGCTTTGACAAGTCAACGGCATTTTGGTCATTTGGAGATTATAGGTCATTTCAACCATAAGGCCATAACTCCTATTTCCAAGCTTCAAATTGGAAAATGTTCAACATCAAAATTGTTCAAAATGATGTTTTAAGGCTATCCAAGAGGTCGTGAGAGGTTGGAATTGCTTGTAGCTCAAAGTTGCAAAAATGGCTTAAAATAAGGGTGATTTTCAAATGAACCAAAGATGGAAATTGGTATTTTTGATCTACATGTCCAAAACAAGGCATGTAATATGTCATTTTGATTCTAAAACACATTTTAAGAACATTGGTTTTGCCACAATTTTGAATTGAAGTTTAATTTGTGGACTTGCTTTGAAAAGTAGTTACTTACATCATAAGCAACACTTACCAAACCAAAATTCAAGGCATGACCAAGGCTTCTTTCAATCCAAACACATCCAAAATACCACTAGGAGAGAAATTGGAAGGGAATGAGGGTGAGTACAAGCTGCTAGCAGAATTGTGCATACCATGGCATGAGATTGAAATCTTCATGACATGAGAAATTGAATTTCTCATTAGAAGGATCTAGAGCTTCCTAGATCATACCTACATGTCCTATATATTGAATAGAGATGATCCAAGGCCAAGGTTGGTGATAATTGATGGAGAGAATAGAGATTGAGTATGAAAAATTCTTGTTTGCAACTGAATTCGGTTACACCATTTTCTTCACTTTCCATCCATTTTCTTGATTGCAATCACTTTCATGGATGCTAGGGAATGATTCCAGATCATAATCAAGGCAAATTCATGGCTGAGTAGTGCTCTTGATCTCAGATTTCACCATCTGCAACTCAGAGTTGGTTCCAAGAATTTAGAGCATTTCCATCCATTTCATTGCATACAGAAGCTTGGAATTGATTCAGTGAAGGATCCTGCAAGCTCTTGGAGGTTGATTTGAAGATTCAACCCTTCTGTTTGCTCGAGTTTACCAGGTATGCAGTTCTTATCCCATGGCTTGTTTTAGGAAGAATCAAGAGGAACTAGGGTGTTAGATGCATTGTGGATTGATGTAGGGAGGTTTCCAGATCATTAATTTGAGAGTTAGTGACCAATTAGGGTTGTTACCATTTTCGGGTGAGATTGTGTTCTTGCGAATCTTGAGGTTTTAGAGAGAATTAATGGTATGATTGAGTTCCTTGTGAAATTTGGGACAAGTTTCATCAAGGAATCATGGCCAATGGTGGATTCTATGGCAAGTTACGGTTGTGAGATGACGACCGGAGAATGTCACTGGCGGTGACTTTGGGCGCGCAGGTGGCCTGAGTTTCAGAGGTTTGAATTAGGGAAGATGATCCCAGAGCCCTTGGATCATGGTTTGACTTGGACTAAAGACCTCATCCAACGGCCACAAGTGCTTCTAATTTTGTGAAGGATTTCTGAATTATAATGAAACGATGCGTTTCATTAATCAGTTGTTTTTGGGCTCAATGCATTAGTTGATACCTGCACCCCCCTTATGGCCCAATCCTAAAAATGAGCTGATTTCTTTTACTACATGCACCGCGTGTTTGTTATTTTATGTTGATTTTCATATCATTTTTCATTTTATTCATGGTTAGTGATTAATTCATAAAAAATGGAAAAATAACTCAATTGACCCCATTCTCTTTGCATTGGATTCATGATTGAATCTAGTATTTTTTAGATAATAAATATTATTATTTCATGCATTTTCTGATTTTATGGGATTTTTTACATTTTAATTCATATTAAAATAATCATGTTTGATGCTTGATATTGTTGAATTTGGTTTGATCATGTGATGATGATTTTGGCCTTGATTTTTTGTGTGTAGATAGCATAGATATGCATGCTCCCCATAGATTTTTCTCATATTTTTGTGATGAATATAGGTGGTAGTTCTAGGTTGAAACTTTAAGAGCTCCATTTTTAGGGGGTTATGGTTGATACCTTGTGATTTAGATTTTATTCTTGTAACTAGGTGGATGATTTAACCTCTGATTTTGGTAGGGTAGATTCATGATTGAATTAGGGTCCCTTAGGAATTTTTGTAGGAATTTTCAAGGTAGTTTTCTATTTTTGTTTGATTTTAGTTTAAGTGCTAGTTTTAGATGATTCTGAGGCACTAATTCAACTAGATTGATTCCTTTAGTTCCCTTAGATTAGGGTGTTGATTTGCTTGTTCTTGGATGATGTTGAAGACAAGTTGAAGATGCATTGGATTGCTGGAAGAGGCTTGGACGTGAGGATCTTCCCTTCTTTTGGTGTAGTTTTGTTTAGGTGTTAAGATTAGGGTTTTGTAGGCAGAGCTTCTAGATAGATTCTCTTCCTTCATAAACATGGATGATGTTGATTACTTCCATTCTTCCCTATGATGTAAGGTCCCCTTGTAAAGGCCTCATCCCTCCTTTGGTAGGATGTGTGGCTCTTTAAAAGTTGGTAGAACCTTTGAGGGTCCCTTTCTCTGATGATAGGATGCTTAGTGGTGACCTTTGGTCTTCACTCTGCTACCAATCACCCAAATTTTGCTCATGTCAAATGAATCTTTCTCCCTTATTAGAGGATGGAGTTCCTTGCTTGAAGAAGATTTAAGGATGAAGTTGATACTTCTTTGTGTTTGAAGATTACCCTTAGAAGCTGAAGCTTGTAGATGAAGAGGAACAAGTTGATACTTATAAAGAAGAGAGAACTGAAGCTTGAAGACCAAGTTGACACTTGTGAAGAAGATCCAATTGAGATTGAAGGAAAAGCTGAGACTTGAGGAATAAAGGATAAGTTGATACTTATGTTGATACACTGAGACCCTGAAAGAACAAGTTGATACTTGCAGTTAGGAGTGAAGCCTGAAGGTGTAATTGACTGAAGAGCTGAAGCTTGAAGAAGAAAGAATAAGTTGATACTTTTGATGCATTGAAAGATTGGAGAAGCAATTTGATACTTGATATTGAAGATAATAGCTTTGAAGAGCAGTTGTAGGCTGAAGACTGAATAGCTGTCAGAGGAGAGCTTAGCTGAAGGAGTGGTTGATCTGCTTTCTTTTTCCTGTCTGTTTGCTTGTTGGGCAACTGTATTGATGTGACTTGTTTGATTTGCTTGATGCATTAGAATAAGTCCATATTTAGACTGACTTAAGCTAGGAGCATGATTGCACTAGAGGTTGAGTTTCTCCCTCTGCTTGTATTTTTACTGTATGGCTTTGCTTGCAGGTATTTGGTAGAGCCCAGCTCCCTTGCCTATGTGGTTTGTGTTTTGCTTGATGGCATTTCATTTCTTCTGTATGATTGCAGTGGCTCATTATATCTTGCTTGATAGCATGTTATGCTTCCTGTATGATTGCAGTTATTCATATCTGGCTTGAGGTTGAGATGAGCTTGTGGAGGCTGATGCCCCACACACATTTCCTCCCTCACTTGCATTGCATGCATTTTACAGTTGTTTCCTGTACTGTTTACTGTTTACTGTTTAAGCTGATGCTTTATCTGTTTCTGTTTATCATTGACATGATCCCCTAGGAATCTCACTTTCTTTGATAAGGAAGTGATGATTAGAACTTTAGGTTGAAACCTATGCATGATAACACCTAGGAGTTCCCTGTTTCAAACTTCAACCATAGGATGAATCCTTGGCATGACAACATTAGGACTTGATAGTCTCCCTTTAGTTGAACCTGTTCGTTCTCTCTTCTCATCTCAAAACAATTTAAAATACAGTAATAAAGGTTAACTGACGTCGTACGTTACGAGCCTTAAGCTATCTGAGACAGGATTGTTGGAGAGTTTCTTTTCAACAGTCTGGATGTTTAGTATGGCACCCTTTGGGTGACATGCGACACATTCACTCTCAGGTCATAGTCTCTAGTACGATATTGGTTGCAAACATCCATAAAAAACAATTATTCCGTAAAAGACAGAAAACAAACTTCAAACTATTTGCCCCGTGGGCCCATAATTCAAAGGAAGCTTTTCTGAAGAAAAGAGTGTCGTTAACTCCCAGTTCTACCGCAAACGGTAACGCCTAAGTCTCTAAGGGTCGAGCTGCGTACATCCAACTGACGGAACTGTTTGTTAACCCTACTCGATAAAACAGATGAATCTGAATTCCCGTAATCCGTATTATCCCGAACTACGTAAGCTCTGATCTCTCATACCTGTTGAGAGTATGTAGGCACAATACTAACGTATTGGCGAGCCACCTTCCCCGTAACCCGTAGTTAGCCGAACTATGTTGACTCTGATTTCTCATTCTCTGATGAGAATACGTAGGCATAAAGCGCGACGCTTTGCCGAGTCATTTTGTTTTCTTTTCAAACCAGCCTTGATAGGTAGATAGATAAAACCAACCTGTCAGATAAACACAACAAGCATGGATCCCATCGAGTACGATGGACGTGAGGGGTGCTAATACCTCCCCTTGCGTAACCGACTCCCGAACCCAGACAATGGTTGCGATGACCTTGTCTTATACCTTTTCGTCAGGTTTTTTCCGATCGTTTCATTTCCCGCTCTGAGGGATAAATAACGAAAGGTTGCGACTCTTCTGTTTTGCCGGCACCTTATTTTCGCGGTAGCGACACTTGACTATTTGTAATCCTTTTGTTTTGATCGTTGTTGTATGCTGACCATCACCAGGCATGTTGGTTGAGGTCATGCTATTGATTCATCTTGTACCCAGTGACGTTCTGTACCGCCTTGATGGGATTTCTTTATATATGAGATGTTATTTCCATGACTGGACTCAGACTTCTTATTATCAGTACTGACACTCAGGCACTAGGATCGGGGGATACCTCCCCGACGCACAGACACACGTTTGCATTTGCATGACGAGCACTTTGTTGTTTTTCCTAACCCCTTGGTGTATGCAGGTTGTTTCAGGTTGTTCCAGGATTGATCAGAGACCTATCCACCGCTATCCGACCAGAGCAAATCAAACCAGAGTTATGGAGCAAATGCAAACTGATGTTCAAGAACTCCGAGAAAGGATGGACCGCTTCATGGAGCTCATGCAAGCGGTTGCCAACGGCCAGGATCAGCTCAGAACCTTGGTTCAGCCCCTGATTTCAAGAGTCGACAGCAATGGTATACTCCATGGTGGGACGGTGCCAACCCCTCCACCTGTTGAAACTCCTCAGAATGGCGTCTGTGTGACCGGGGGGAATGGCAGTGCCAACAACAATGTGATAGCTAATATGGGACTCAATGGTAATATGACTGGCGTCGGTAATGGAAGTTTTGAAGCCAACGTCAATGTTGGGCTGGGTAACGGCAATGCGGGTGTTGGAAATCTGTTCGGGCCTCAACCGTGGTTAGAAGACCGTCAAGACGATGTGTTCTCTCAGAGAGGTGCTGAAGGGGAGCTGACTGCTGAAGCACGGCTAAGGTTTAAGGCATTCGAGGACAAGATGAGGAACTTCGAGAACCAGAACACCATGGGTGTTGACATGTCCATGTTGGGACTGATCGCTGATTTCAAGGTGCCTCCCAAGTTCAAGGTACCTGACTTTGAAAAGTACAAGGGCACCACCTGCCCTCGCGTACATCTGAGATTATCTTACCGGAAAATGTCCGCTCATTCTGAGGACGAGAAGTTGCTGATGCACTTCTTTCAGGACAGTCTATCCGGGCCCTCCCTGGAATGGTACATGAGTCTGGAACCTACCAGTGTGCGCACGTGGAAGGAACTGGCTGAAGCATTCGTGCACCACTACCAATATAACAGTGACTTGGCTCCGAACCGGGTCCAACTGCAGAATCTGTCACAAAGGAATAATGAAGAGTTCAAGGAGTACGCCCAGCGGTGGCGTGAATTGGCAGCCAGGGTTCAGCCGCCGATGGTTGAACGCGAGCTTGTGGAAATGTTCGTAGCCACCCTCCTAGGGGTTTACTACGAGAAATTGGTCAGCAGTATGTCTGGAAGCTTCTCAGATCTTATTATCACGAGTGAGCACGTTGAAAATGGGATCAAACTGGGGAAAATTCAAGGTGATCTGTCCTCGTCTGGAGGAGGAAAGAAACCGTATGGTGGCAAAAGACGGGAAGGAGAGACGAGCGTCGTGTCCAACGCTCGAAGGAAGGGTAAAGGCCCTCACCAGCAGGTGGCCAGTATAACTATCCTACCTGTCCAACAACCCCAGCCACAGCAGCAACAGCCGAATCAACAAGGGTATAGAAAGTATCAGAACAGGGCACCTCTGTCGAGCCGTCACCTCGAGACACCGCCCATGTCCTATGCTCAGCTATTACAGACTCTGCTCCAGTTATAGCTGATCCAGAAGAGAACCTTGGCACCCTTGACAGGGGCACCTCCGCTAGGTTATGATGCGAATGCGACTTACGAATTTCACGCAGGGGCACCAGGCCACACGATAGAAAATTGCAAAGCCTTCAAGCATAAGGTGCAGGACATGGTGGAAGCCAAGATCATCAACTTCTCAGATAATGTGCCAAATTTCACGAAGAACCCTATGCCGAATCATAGGGGAGGTGGAGTAAATGCCATTATTGAAGACGAGAGCTTGGATTTTTTGACTGATGTCAAGGATCTAAAGACACCGCTTAGCTTCGTTAAAGCTAAGCTGATGAAAAGAGGTTACTTCCCGGGTTGTGGAGAGCTGTGTATGGGCTGTGCGACAACTCCTGATGGATGTGAACAGTTGATAGAGGGGATTCAAAGTCTGATGACCGAAGGAATCCTGCAGTTTAGCCGAAGAGCCGAAAGCGGATCGGGAAAGGTAATGCTGAAGCAAGATGATGAGGTTTCCACCATCACCATCCCTCGTCGGACGATAACTATTTCTGCACCTAGACCGCCCACGATTACCATCACCAAAGCCGGGCCGATACCCTTCAAAAGCACCAATGTTGTCCCGTGGCACTATGGGGCAGAGGTTTACTGCAACTGACAGAAGTTGGATTTCGAACCCTCAGGGTCACGTGTGGATAACCTAGCGGGCATTGGCGGAATCACTCGCAGCGGAGGAGTATTTGCTCCACCTGAGATCGTGGCGGACAAGGTGGACAAAGCTGATGCAACTGACAAAGGGAAGAGTAAAGTCGTTGAAGAGACCCCTCGTGGGGTAGAAAAAGACTTACTTGTTAAAGACGCTGAGGAACTTATGAGGTTGATTAAAAAGAGTGACTACAAGATCGAGGATCATCTCCATCAAACGCCTTCGAAAATTTCCATCCTGAATTTGTTGCTGTGTTCTGAGGCACATCGCAACGCGCTGTTAAAGGTTTTGAATGCCACGTATGTACCGTAGGAAATATTGGTCAACCAGTTGGAAGGGGTCGAGGCCCACGTGAATGCTGGAAACGGGTTAGGGTTCACTGACCTGGAGTTGACGCCGAAGGGGAGGAATTACAACAGTGCCCTGCACATCTCGATAGAGTGTAGGGGAACGATCATGTCTCATGTGTTGGTGGACACGGGGTCATCACTCAATGTTCTTCCGAAGAAAGCATTGATGAAGTTAGATACTCGCAGAGTGATTTGCACACCCAGTGATCTAGTTGTGAAGGCGTTCGATGGAACCAAACGGCATGTTTTCGGGGAAGTGACGTTGCCAATCCAAGTGGGGCCGGAAACGTTCGACGCAATTTTCTACATTATGGACATCATGCCTGCCTACAGCTGCCTCCTAGGCCGGCTGTGGATCCATTCGGCTGGCACCGTGACCTCCACGTTGCACCAGAAGCTCAAATATGCTATCGGAGGTAGCATCGTGACCGTATGTGGTGAGGAAGATATAATGGTGAGCCATTTGTCGTCCTTCAAGTATGTTGAGATGGATGGGTAAATCCACGAAACCCTATGTCAAGCGTTCAAAGCTGTTAACGTCAAGAGCATAGCTCCTGTAATGACTGAGAAGCCAGAGATGACTCTCTCTTCCTTCAAGGAAACCCGGGCCGTTGTTCAAGCCGGATCTACCCCAGGCTGGAGGCGAATTCTGGAGATACCTAACAAGCAAGACAAGTTTGGGTTAGGATACTCTCCTACGGCTGAAGCCTCCTTTTCTCGCAGTACGTCACGAGGTAAAGGGCCAACCCATTTTACTAGTGGCGGGGTGATATTTGAAAGCGTCAACGCAGTGTCTAAAGACGGCGAAGACAGCGACTGCGATCTGGACTCTTGGATCCAACCAAGCAAACCAGGCGAGAGCCTCAACAACTGGTCCGTCAGGGCTATCATCCAAGTGGCAGGAAAAGAGTAATGATTTACTTTTTCCAATCATTGTACAACCCTATGTCCTACCCGGGGCATAGAGGTTTTATTGTCAGGGCCTTGTTTGATTATGTACATGCATTTTACCAATAAATCAAAAGGCGTTTTTCTTCGTATTCAAATGTTGTGATCTCTGTTATTCCTGTTTTATATTTGTTTTGAAAAACAACAAAATGGCAATGGGGTTTGTGCTGACCTGCATATCCTTGTTTTAAGCTTAACCCTTGTTATTGCAGGATCCACATAGCAGGTGACATCGACTCTGGACCTTCTACGATTCACTTCGACTTTGATTGCCCGATCTATCAAGCCCAAGAAGAGATTGATGAAGACGAAGGCCTTCCCGAAGAGTTGGCCCGCTTGTTGAAACAAGAAGAGAAAGTGATTCTGCCTCACGAAGAAGAAATTGAGATTGTGAATCTGGGTTCTGAAGAACTTGTCAGGAACATCAGGATAGGGGATGCATTGCAGAGTGATGTCAAGCAGAGATTGGTCGAGATGCTAAGAGGGTATAGTGACGTCTTTGCTTGGTCATACGAAGATATGCCTGGGCTTGATACTGACATCGTGGTCCACCACTTGCCGCTGCGAGAAGACTGTCCTCCCGTTAAGCAGAAGCTTAGGAGGACACGACCAGATATGGCCGTTAAGATCAAAGAAGAAGTGCAAAAGCAGCTTGATGCTGGCTTCTTAGCGGTCACCACTTACCCTTCGTGGGTCGCCAACATAGTGCCTGTACCCAAGAAGGACGGTAAGGTGCGAATGTGCGTCGATTATCGGGATTTGAATAGGGCGAGCCCTAAAGATGATTTCTCGCTGCCTCATATCGATGTGTTGGTCGACAATACAGCTCAGTTCTCCGTATTTTCGTTCATGGATGGCTTCTCCGGCTACAATCAGATCAAGATGGCGCCGGAGGACATGGAGAAAACTACGTTTATTACACCTTGGGGAACGTTTTGCTACAAGGTAATGCTTTTCGGTCTGAAGAACGCAGGGACCACTTACCAACGAGCAATGGTAACTTTGTTTGATGATATGATTCATCATGAAATTGAAGTCTATGTTGATGACATGATTGCGAAGTCCCAAACGGAGGAGGGGCATCTGGTCAATTTGCTGAAGCTTTTTGAGAGGCTTAGGAAGTTCAGGTTGAGGCTGAATGCTAACAATTGTACTTTCGGAGTACGGTCTGGAAAACTACTGGGGTTTATCGTGAGTGAAAGAGGCATTGAGGTTGATCCTGCAAAGATAAAAGCGATACAAGAGATGCCACCGCCAAAAACAGAAAAAGAAGTTCGTGGTTTCCTGGGCAGAATAAACTACATTGCATGGTTTATTTCTCAGCTCACGGCCACGTGTGAACCGATGTTCAAACTGCTAAAGAAAGATCAGGCGATTATCTAGAACGAGGATTGCCAAAAGGCATTTGATAAGATAAAATAGTATCTACAGGAACCTCCAATCTTGATACCCCCAGTGGTCGGAAGACCCTTAATCATGTACTTGACAATTCTTGAGGGTAGTATGGGATGTGTTCTCGGTCAGCACGAGGAGACGGGCAGAAAGGAGCATGCCATTTACTACTTGAGTAAAAAGTTCACAGATTGTGAATCTTGTTACTCAATGCTGGAGAAAACGTGTTGTGCACTAGCCTGGGCTGCCAAACGTTTACGACAGTACATGCTCAATCACACCACCATGCTAATTTAGAAGATGGATCCGATTAAGTACGTCTTCGAGAAGCAAGCGCTTACGGGAAGGATTGCCAGATGGCAAATGGTGTTGACAGAATATGAGATTCAGTACGTTTCCCAGAAGGCCATCAAGGGAAGCATATTGTCTGAATACCTTGCCGAACAGCCGATCGAGGATTATCCGCCGATGAAATTTAAATTCCCTAATGAGGATATTATGTTTCTCAAAGCGAAAGATTGTGACGAACCGTTGCCCGACGAGGGTCCAGATAGGAAATCCTAGTGGAAATTGATATTTGACGGGGCGGTTAATTCTTATGGAAGTGGCATTGGGGCGATCATCACGACTCCCCACGGATCCCATATCACGTTGACTGCGAGACTGACGTTTCCGGTCACCAATAATGAAGAGGAGTACGAAGCATGCATCATGGGTCTAGAAGAGGCAATTGATTTGAGAATCAAGGACATAGATGTATATGGTGACTCGGCGCTCGTGATCAACCAAATTAAAGGGGAGTGGGAGACTCGTCAATCAAATTTGGTGTCGTACATGAACTATGCCAGAAGGCTGCTTCCGTTCTTTGATCAGGTGGAACTCCATCATGTGCCCAGAGCTGAAAACCAGATGGCTGATTCCATAGCCACGTTGGCTTCGATGTATAAAGTCAATTTTTGGAATGAAGCTCCAAGAATTGTCCTTTCTCGTCTTGATAGACCTGCATTCGTCTTTGTGATCGAGGAAGCCTCCGATGGGAAGCCATGGTTCCATGATATCCAGACCTTCCTTATGACTAAGGAGTATCCCGCGAGAGCGTCAGCCCAGGATAAGAAGACTCTGAGGAGGTTATCTGGGAATTTTTATCTCAATCCTGATGGAGTTTTGTATAAAAGAAACCACGATCTCATGCTACTCAAATGTGTAGATGAGAAAGAAGCGAGTATGCTCATGGAAGAAGTCCATGAAGGCACATTTGGTATGCACGCCGGCGGGCATGCTATGACAAGGAAGATCCTGAGAGCAGGATACTACTGGCTGATGATGGAATCAGATTGCTTCAAATTCGCGAAGAGATGTCATAAATGCCAGATTTATGCTGACAAGATTCATGTGCCGCCGTGCCCGTTAAATGTCATGTCCTCCCCATGGTCGTTCTCCATGTGGGGCATCGACATGATAGGCAAGATCGAACCCACTGCGTCTAACGGTCATTGCTTCATTATGGTAGCTATCGACTACTTCACCAAGTGGGTGGAGGCAGCCTCGTACGCTAATGTGACCAAGCAGGTGGTGGCTAAATTCATAAAGAGAGACATCATCTGTCGTTACGGAATTCCCGAGCGGATCATTACTGATAATGGTTCGAATCTGAATAACAAGATGATGAAGGAGCTGTGCCAGAGTTTCAAGATTGAACACCACAACTCATCTCCTTACCGGCCGAAGATGAATGGCGCCATTGAAGAGGCCAATAAGAATATCAAGAAGATTGTACAGAAGATGGTTGTGACCTATAAGGATTGGCACGAGATGTTGCCATTTGCATTACACGGTTATCGCGCCACGGTACGTACATCGACCGGGGAAACGCTTTTCTCACTGGTGTACGGTATGGAAGTTGTCCTACCGTTAGAAGTTGAGATTCCTTCTTTACGAGTTTTGGTTGACGTGAAACTCGATGAGGCATAATGGATTAAGAACCGACTAAACCAACTCAGCCTGACGGATGAGAAGAGGTTGGCATCGATTGCATATGGTCGTCTGTACCAGAGCCGAATGAAGAAAGCTTATGATAAGAAGGTGCGGCCTAGAAGCTTTCAGACGGGTGATCTCGTCCTGAAGAAGATTCTTCCTCCACACTCCGATCACCGGGGCAAGTGGACTCCCAATTACGAAGGTCCGTATGTCGTCAGCAAGGTCTTTTCGGGAGGAGCCTTGTTGTTATCCACGATGGATGGTGAAGATTTTGCATCCCCGGTGAACGCGGACGCAGTTAAAAAATACTTTGCTTAAAAAATGACCCGCTGGAAAGAAAAAGAATATCCAGGCAAGAATGGGGCATCCCGACGAACCATAGAAAGGGAAAAAGGTTCGGGAAAAAATTAGGGATATAAAGAAAAGAATGTACACCCGCAAAGTCGAAAACCCGGAAGGGCGACTTTGACAAAAAAGGGTATCCCGGTGAATCAAAAACCCGGAAGGGCAATTCAGGCAAAAGTTAGGGATTTGAAAAAGCAAATGACTGCGTTACGCGTGTGGACTTTCATTGTTTAGTGGTTTGGAAAACCTGAGGGCCGTTTATCTGAATCAATCTCTTCTGAAGTCGAAGCGTCGGAGAAGTATCAAAGTCGAGTGGGTCATAGAGGGATCAACTCATGGTGTTCGTCTACGCCTCATTGCCGACATTTGTGTATATACTGATGTATATTTATGTTTTTATTTGCGCGACTTCCTCATTCCAGGAGCTTGCATCTGTTGTAAAACATTTTTGCCCATTCAGGGGTTCGTTATCAATAAAATGTATACTATTTAGCAATTATGTTTATCTGCTTAGCATTTATCTGTTTTGTTTGCGAAAAAGAAGGCTGATGTTTTTGATAAAATGCGCATACATAAACTTACTGGCCAAGGACATTGATTGTTGAAACAATGAATTACTTGAACATTGTCACAAGATGATAACCTTGATAGGTCCCTTTGAGAAGGGTATCTTGTCTGTTTGTTTGTGTTGTTGCAGGCGTAGCATACTCCAGGAAGTAAGTTGTATGCGTCCCCAAGAAGGATGATTCCTTCTTCTCCAGCGAGTTCAGTAGTGCCTCCCCGTGGAGTTTGAACATGAGATTGTAGGCATTGATATGTCTCCCATGGCAGAGAAGATTCTCTCCCTAATCAGATGTGTCCTGAAGGAACGTCATATCCCCAACTGAATCATATACTGAAGTATGCGGCTTTCAAAAGTCCAGACTGAAGTTTCCAGGAGAGTTGAGGTTCCCCACAGAGTTGTATTCTCCCCAATAAACAGGACGGTTCCTTCTTCCCCAGCCGAGTTTGCAAACCCCCAAGAGAGCCGAGTCCTTGGAAGCCGTTTGGGCCATGATTGGTTTTCTCCAGTAGAGTGTTGAATAGCTGATGTTGTATTCCCCCACCGGAGTCGTTATCTCCAAGAAAGTTTAGTCGCGAAGGCCGCGCAGTTTATTTCTGTGATGGATATCGTTTCCTCAGTAGTTCGTGGTTTGAGTACCCAGATGAGCAGGTTCAGGTTCTCGTAGAGCTTTGTTCCCCTGCAGTAGTCGAATGAAGTTCGTTTCCCCAGGCGGAGTCCAATTGAGATTGGCGTGAATTCTTCTCCTTGGCTGGATGAGTCCTTCCTCCACCAGAGTGGTCCTTTCTCCTTGACAGGAGGATTCTCCCTTCAGCATTTATTTTGCTGATGGGATCGTAGCATTGTGCATGATTGCGTAGCATTTACCCTAAACGCGTAGCATTTCCACTGTGTGGAACATTGTGCCATTGTCAAACATATGCATATGAAACATGAGCTAGGGCGTTACTGTTCTTGTTTTGCAGGTGTTCCTCCGCAGAATGGTTTGCTCAAGATGATTCTTGAATTCCCCAGCGAAGTGTTTGCTTAAGATGATTCTTCAAATCCCCTATGAAGTCGCTAGAGCGGGTTGCTTAAGTTGATGCTTAGAGTCCCCGGCAGAGTGTTTGCTCAGGACGATTCCTGAAATCTTCAGCAGAGTTATTGGTTCAGGATGATTCTTGAATTCTCCGGCGGAGTTATTTGTCCAAGATGATTCTTGATGTCCTCAGCAGAGTTGATTCACCCAGAATGATTTCTGGATCCCCGAAGCAGAGTTACTTGATAGTTCTATAGAATCCCCAGCGGAGATGCGTCATCCCCAGCAGGTTTTAAACAGAAAAGTTGAAATTTTCCTTGAAGACTTGATGATTGAAGTCCGGCAGCGATGCCGATACCCCAGACTTACTGATGAAGTCTAACTGCAATGTCAAAGTAGTTCTCTCCGCTGATGCGGAGTGCCTGATGTCAGAAGTTTAGATATCCCTATTTGGTTAATGATTGACCAAGAATTCTGTTTCCGACTTACTGAAGAATTCCGGCTGACGCCCAAGAGCTTATTTGAATGCCCGATGGCATGATTAACTTGATTGTTAAAAGTTCCTAATGACCTGACGGGTCCCGAGGAATTCTTCCGCTGCAATGCCGCAGAATTCCTGAAGGCAATACCAGCTGTGTATCACCAGTTACCGAGTGACCAGTGATCCCTTGATGACTTGAGGACGAAGATCTACAGCAAAATCTGATAATCATCACGACGGAGATTTGAGATTAGACCGTTCATCGGTTACCGTGTGACCAATTCCCCAACAGAGTTGTTGTGCAACTGTCATGCTCAGTTTTTGAAGATGTGCCTACCAATCAAAGTATCGTTTACCTTGGCGGTGGCAGATCGCCTGTTACCGTGTAACCAGTGATCCCTCGATGATTTGAGGATGCAATGATATCAGATAAATCAGAGAACCATCTTGGCGGAGGTTCAGATCATTATTTCTCCAGCTAGTTGTCGTGCAGCCATCATTTCAGTTTCCGAAGAGATTTGTTCCCGTCAGAGTACCGTGTACTTGTGCAGTTGGCAAATTTCCGGGTTTGTTGGTATTCAAACGTCTTTTACCTTGATTGTTTGAGAGTCGTTCGCTTCTCACCCAGTCAGGTCCAAGCCGTTTGAATAGGGGCAACTGTTGCACCCCAAAATTTGACCAACTTTTCTTTACCTATCTTATATTTCATTTCATTCTCATTAGCATTATCATTTGCATTTTATTGACATGTGTGCAGGATATCAAGAGGTATGATTACCAATTAAGATCTATACAAGACTATGAAGCTAGCTAAGAAGGTTATTCAAGTGTTCAAGGGTTGATATCCTTGTCAGAGAAGTTAAAAGATCCTCAGAGAGAGTGGTTGAAACCAAGTGTGTGGGTCTCCTAACTTGAGAGTTGTGGGAAACCATCAGATGATTCTGAAGCCATGAAGTTGGACTTGAGGTCTTGAGAGAGCTCATGATAAGTGTTAAATATCACTTTGAGGCCTAGACAGGTCATTGTGCAAGATTAAGAAGACTCAGCCATGAGTGGTGCAATTAGGGTTTGACTGGGTCAACCCTAAGTCAACTGAAGACTTGGAGGAAGTTGAGACCTAATCCAAGAGCCATGTGATCATGGATTGATACATTGAGATGTTACAAGGATGATTCCAAGGTCAACTCATCATGATTGAAGAGTTTGAGAAGTTTCAAGCTAGGGTTTCTAAGGCTTGACAGTGTAAAATCCCCTAGTTTGACCCCTATCTTCAAGGCAATTTAGCTCAATATGTGATGGTCATCTCATCTTGCCCCCAACATGAATGTTGTAGAGCATTATCCTATCTTTAATTTGAGTGCTAGAAGTCCTTGATAGGATTTGTAGAACTCAAGTTATGACTTTGACAAGTTACAGGTCATCTGAGGCATGTGAATTTGGAGCTTGAAAGTTGTCCAACTTGCATGAAACCTTTGCCCTAGAAGGATGATTCCTATGAACTTTTGGTCAAAATGAATGTTGCTCCTTATCCTTATAGCTTTCTAGAGAGTACTAGAAGTCCTTGATAGGTTTTGTAGAACTCAAGTTATGGCTTTGACAAGTCAAGGGTATTTTGGTCATTTGGAGATTATAGGTCATTTCAACCATAAGGCCATAACTCCTAGTTGCAAGCTTCAAAATGATGTTCAAAATGATGCTTGATATTGGTGAATTTGGTTTGATCATGTGATGATGATTTTGGCCTTGATTTTTTGTGAGTAGTTAGCATAGATATGCATGCTCCCCATAGATTTTTCTTACATTTTTGTGATGAATGTAGGTGGTAGTTATAGGTTGAAACTTTAGGTGCTCCATTTTTTAGGGTTTATGGTTGATCCCTTGTGGTTTAGATTTTATTTTTAGAACTTGGTGGATGATTCAACCTCTGATTTTTGTATGGTAGATTCATGATTGAATTAGGGTCCCTTAGGAATTTTTGTAGGAATTTTCGAGGTAGTTTTCTGTTTTTGTTTGATTTTAGTTTAGATACTAAATTTAGATGATTCTAGGGCACTAATTCAATTAGAATGACTTCTTTAGTTCCCTTAGATTAGGGTTTTGCCTCTCTTGCTCTTGGATGATGTTGAAGACAAGCTTGGGCTACCATGGAATGCTTGAAGAAGCTTGGATGTGAAGATCTTCCCTTCTTTTGGTGTAGTTTTGATTAGGTGTTAAGATTAGGGTTTTGTAGGCAGAGCTTCTAGATAGATTCTCTTCCTTCATAAACATGGAAGATGTTGATCACTTCCATTCTTCCCTATGATGTAAAGTCCCCTTGTAAAGGTCTCATCCCTCCTTTGGTAGGATGTGTGGCTCTTTGCAAGTTGGTAGAACCTTTGAGGGTCCCTTTATCTGATGATAGGATGCTTAGTGGTGACCTTTGGTCTTCACTCTGCTACCAACCATCCAAACTTTGCTCTTGATAGATGCATCTTTCCCTCCGTTTTCCATTTAAATGACAGCCACACGATTAGATCTTCAGTCAAGGTCAAATAACAAATCCGACGGTTGTCCATCATCGTCCCCAAGTGTCCTCTAGGGTTTCTGAAAAAACAGTCCCATGCACGCATCTTCCATCTCCTTGTTCTCTCTCCATTCTCCATGAATTCACTCGATACAAAGAGCAAAGTTGCTCTAAATCCTCCCCTCTACACAGCCATGCCCATAGTTCTCCCTAAAACTCAAGCAACAATGGAACCCGATACACATAACAGTTGGAATCCACCATTTTCACCTGGTATCAAATCTTCTAAACCTTGTTCAATTATATCCTAACATTATCTATGTCTTATGCTGATCACAACAAGCTAATGAACTAAGATTTTCGTGCAATGTTCCAAGAGATACAAACCCTAACAGTTCTTGCACTCCATGATCAAGCTTCATGAAAACTCTCCAAACTCACCAAACTCAGTCATCTATCCTATCTTAACCTTTCTATGCTAACAAAACCTAATAATTCTCACCTAAACATGCAATTCGAAGGATAAACATACCTGGTGCAATTGATGAAAACAGGTACCAAATCCTCTTGATCTAAGGCTGGAGATGATTGAAAACTGATCAATGAACTTAATGATGATTTCTGTATGCAACAAATGATGCTCCAAGGCTTTGAATCTCCCAATTCCAAAATTCTTGCACTTTGAATGGTGAACTTGCAAAGCTCGAATCCTCCTTCAATTTACCAAATGATTGTGTGAATTATGATCTATGGATGATGATGATGAAGATCAGATCAAGAATTGTGAGAATTGATGGAGATTTGGGAGAGTTTGAGTTGATTTTGCAAATTGGAAAAAGTGTGTGAAACTTGGTGTTAACAATATGAAGCACCAACCATGGCATGAACCCTCTCAATTCAATATATACATGACATTAGAACCTCCTAGAACTTTGGAGAAGCTTCCCATGCACACCTTCCTTACATTTTGGATTATGTAACTTTCATTACAAGTAACCTTGAATAACTTTCAAAACTTGAACCAAGCTCAAAATTCTACTTCAGCCAATGTTCTCAAAATGATTTTTCCATTCAAAATGACCTATAATTTCACCTCATTTGGCCAAAATATGAAAAATCTCATTTTTAAGTCCTTTTTTATTCATTAAATCCACCAATTTTGAAACCTTGTGCTATGAACCTTTCCAATATCTCATGGTCACCTTTCTAGACTCAAAATGTCATTTGGAACAAGTTTGATGTTGTAAAGTTTTCCATTTGAAGCTTCCTTGTATGAGTTTTGGGCATAGGCTTGAAATGACCTGTAATTCTCAGATGACCAAAATACCCTTTGCTTGACAAGACCATAAGTAGAGTTACACAAATCATATGAAGGCATACTATACCATTATATAAAGCTAATACAATGAGGGACAACTCTTATGTTGACCAGAAATTCATTTGAAATCTCCTTGAGGGGTAAAAATAGCTTGGAAGTCAAGTCACTTTCACAGACAAAATTTCAGATACCTCAGATAACCTGTAACTTGCAAGGACCATAACTTGAGTTCTATAAATCTCCTTAGTGTCTTACACCACTCAAATTAAAGTTCTTGAGATCCTCTACAAGTTTCATGTTGGCCAAGGATCCATTTGAAGCTTGCATTTTGACTTATCTTGCTTGGAAATTTGACCTAAACTAGGGGATTTTACATAGAAACCCTAATTTAGAAACTCCTCTTCTCCTTGATTCCTCTTGATTTCTTCTTAGCATAACAACATATACTTCTTTACATGTCAAATGATGAACCCCACATCTTTACAGTAGCCCTTAATGCCTTTCAATCAGTCAATTGACCTAGAGTTGACCCCAGATGAAACCCTAGTTGGCTGCCTTCAACTGTAATTCTTGTGATCACACCAATGACCTGTCTCCTTCTCCCAATGACTTTATAAGTCTTCCATGAGGTCCACATACTCTCCATGACCTCCATTTACAGCTCACAACTTCTTTGGTGATCTTCTAATACACTCAGATAGGAGATAGATGCGCTGCTTGATCCAATGACTTCTTATCTTTCAAATTCTTTCTGATGACTTGAATGGGATTGAATTAGAATAATAACCTCTTGATAGGCTCATAGAGATGAGAATAATGATTGGTCCCCTGTTGTATGACTTGCTATGCTTATGCTCTGCAGATGGTTAGGCTATGTACATGACTCTATATGCAAATGCTAATAATATTGAAACATAAACCAAGTGAATAAGGTTGAGCAAATTTTAGGGTGCAACAGCTGCCCCTATTCAAGCGACTTGGACCCGATTGGGTGAAGAGCCCGGAGCCTTCAGACATTCGCGGTACGAGACGGTTGAATACTAAGAACCCATAAATTTGCCAACCGCAGAAATGAACTACACCACTGCTTGGGGATTATTTCGTCAGCCCGAAAAGCTTCTATCATTGCAAGAATAAAACTTTGCTTGTCCACGTTAGGACGCCTGTGTCGTCAAAACAAAGAAATCTCAACCAAACTTGTCCACGTTAGGAAAAATCTCGACAGCTTCACTGGGGATGGCTCGTCTGCCTCTCATCAGAAATAAATCGTCCACGTTAGGACTAAACTCTTCCACGTTAGGAATAATATCTTTCCACGTTAGGAATACCTCTGCTTTCCACGTTAGAAATGCGTCTTTCCACGTCAGGAATCATCATCTTTCCACATAAGGAAACCATCTCTTCTTCCCACGTAAGGAATACAACTCCGTCCATGTAAGGACCCACCTTTCCACGTCAGGAACACAATCTCTTTTCCACGTAAGGAATCATTTTTCTTCCACGTAAGGAATACATCGTTCTTCCACGTAAGGAATCAATATTTCCACGTCAGGAATGCTATCTTTCCACGTAAGGAATCAAATTTTGATTCGTCCACGTAAGGACTCCAACTTGCTCCATGTAAGGAATCACATCTTTCCACGTTAGGAAACAAACTTCTTTTCTGAATCTGTCCACGTCAGGACTAAACTTTCCACGTCAGGAATAAAATCTTTCCACGTTAGGCATACATCTTCTTTTCCACGTAAGGAAACCAACTTCTCTTCTAAGTCTGTCCACGTCAGGACTAAACTTTCCACGTAAGGAATACATCGCTCTTCCACGTAAGGAATCAATCTTTCCGATTTGTCCACGTAAGGACTCCCTTCTTGATATGCCCACGTAAGGACTCAATCTTTCCGATTTGTCCACGTAAGGACTCCCTTCTTGATATGCCCACGTAAGGACTCAATCTTTCCACGTAAGGAAACCAGTTTTCTTCCATGTAAGGAATAAGATGTTTGATCTGTCCACGTAAGGACTCCAATCTTTCCACGTAAGGAAAGCAATCTTTCCACGTCAGGAATACATCGTCCACGTCAGGACTACATCGTCCACGTTAGGACCCACTTTTCCACGTTAGGAAAAAATAACCTTCTTGATTGGTCCACGTAAGGACTCCCATTTTTCCACGTAAGGAATACTTCTTCATCTGTCCACGTAAGGACTCCAGTCTGATACGTCTGCGTAAGGACTCAACATTCACCTTGCTTTGTCCACGTAAGGACTCCCTTCTTTCCACGTAAGGAAACCGTGTCGTCTTGATTTGTCCCCGTCAGGACTCACCTCTTGACTCGCTGAGGAAATAAAACCTTGTCCACGTCAGGACTCATGCACCTTCGACCCACTGGGGGAAGTGAGACTTGTCCACGTCAGGACTCACATCTCAACCTACTGAAGTAATAGAACCTGTCCACGTCAGGACTCGCGCGTCTTCGACTTGCTGGGGAAATAAGACTTGTCCATGTTAGGACACACCCTTCGCCAACAACACGAAGAAGGATAAATTTGTCCGCGTCAGGACTCTAGTATCTTGTCATCACAAAGAACTACAAACTTGTCCACGTCAGGACACACATTTCACCATTACGAATAAAGACATCTGCTGGCAATAAACGGTCCACATCAGGACACCAACACGAAGAGTAACTAACTTTGTCCACGTCAGGACTCCACCTTTGATCAATACCAAGAAATCAAATCCATCCACGTTAGGACTAACACATACCGTCAAACTGGAAGAAATGTCCACGTTAGGACTCCACATTCCAACAATTCTGAAAAATCGAACCTGTCCACGTTAGGACTAGCACCTCTTATCAACCATGAGGAAATAAATCTGTCCCCGTTAGGACCCCACTTTTCTAGCACGAAGAAAACCTGTCAATAAAATTTTCCTCGTCAGGACTCATCCTTCCGTTGGTCCCAAACCACAAACTTCTTAGTACTGACGTGGCAGCAACGTTGAAGCGGACTCTACTGGGGATATCTGAAAACCGAACTACCGGACGCCTGTTCTGATAACCGGCGGTGGCCTCTGAAATTCTGATTCCTGAAACCCGTTGATGACAAACAACTCTGCTTGGGAATGAGGAGAAATTTTGCCTACTCACTCTGGCGGGGAAAACACGAGAAATTCACAAATAACTCTGCTCGGAGACAAAGAGAACTTCATCATGATAATTCTGTGGGGTATAATGTCGAAGCTGACACTTCATGGGATGTCTCACGCCGAGACCTCGGATGTTTATTGATTTATTGGAGCAAGAACTCCTCCCACCTGCAAGAGAAACAATACTTGAAACCAACGGTTAGCCAACCTAGTTTATGTTTCAAAAGATATGCATAGGTTAGCCAACCTAGTTCAAGAGAAACAATACTTGATTTTTTGTGAGTAGTTAGCATAGATATGCATGCTCCCCATAGATTTTTCTTACATTTTTGTGATGAATGTAGGTGGTAGTTATAGGTTGAAACTTTAGGTGCTCCATTTTTTAGGGTTTATGGTTGATCCCTTGTGGTTTAGATTTTATTTTTAGAACTTGGTGGATGATTCAACCTCTGATTTTTGTATGGTAGATTCATGATTGAATTAGGGTCCCTTAGGAATTTTTGTAGGAATTTTCGAGGTAGTTTTCTGTTTTTGTTTGATTTTAGTTTAGATACTAAATTTAGATGATTCTAGGGCACTAATTCAATTAGAATGACTTCTTTAGTTCCCTTAGATTAGGGTTTTGCCTCTCTTGCTCTTGGATGATGTTGAAGACAAGCTTGGGCTACCATGGAATGCTTGAAGAAGCTTGGATGTGAAGATCTTCCCTTCTTTTGGTGTAGTTTTGATTAGGTGTTAAGATTAGGGTTTTGTAGGCAGAGCTTCTAGATAGATTCTCTTCCTTCATAAACATGGAAGATGTTGATCACTTCCATTCTTCCCTATGATGTAAAGTCCCCTTGTAAAGGTCTCATCCCTCCTTTGGTAGGATGTGTGGCTCTTTGCAAGTTGGTAGAACCTTTGAGGGTCCCTTTATCTGATGATAGGATGCTTAGTGGTGACCTTTGGTCTTCACTCTGCTACCAACCATCCAAACTTTGCTCTTGATAGATGCATCTTTCCCTCCGTTTTCCATTTAAATGACAGCCACACGATTAGATCTTCAGTCAAGGTCAAATAACAAATCCGACGGTTGTCCATCATCGTCCCCAAGTGTCCTCTAGGGTTTCTGAAAAAACAGTCCCATGCACGCATCTTCCATCTCCTTGTTCTCTCTCCATTCTCCATGAATTCACTCGATACAAAGAGCAAAGTTGCTCTAAATCCTCCCCTCTACACAGCCATGCCCATAGTTCTCCCTAAAACTCAAGCAACAATGGAACCCGATACACATAACAGTTGGAATCCACCATTTTCACCTGGTATCAAATCTTCTAAACCTTGTTCAATTATATCCTAACATTATCTATGTCTTATGCTGATCACAACAAGCTAATGAACTAAGATTTTCGTGCAATGTTCCAAGAGATACAAACCCTAACAGTTCTTGCACTCCATGATCAAGCTTCATGAAAACTCTCCAAACTCACCAAACTCAGTCATCTATCCTATCTTAACCTTTCTATGCTAACAAAACCTAATAATTCTCACCTAAACATGCAATTCGAAGGATAAACATACCTGGCGCAATTGATGAAAACAGGTACCAAATCCTCTTGATCTAAGGCTGGAGATGATTGAAAACTGATCAATGAACTTAATGATGATTTCTGTATGCAACAAATGATGCTCCAAGGCTTTGAATCTCCCAATTCCAAAATTCTTGCACTTTGAATGGTGAACTTGCAAAGCTCGAATCCTCCTTCAATTTACCAAATGATTGTGTGAATTATGATCTATGGATGATGATGATGAAGATCAGATCAAGAATTGTGAGAATTGATGGAGATTTGGGAGAGTTTGAGTTGATTTTGCAAATTGGAAAAAGTGTGTGAAACTTGGTGTTAACAATATGAAGCACCAACCATGGCATGAACCCTCTCAATTCAATATATACATGACATTAGAACCTCCTAGAACTTTGGAGAAGCTTCCCATGCACACCTTCCTTACATTTTGGATTATGTAACTTTCATTACAAGTAACCTTGAATAACTTTCAAAACTTGAACCAAGCTCAAAATTCTACTTCAGCCAATGTTCTCAAAATGATTTTTCCATTCAAAATGACCTATAATTTCACCTCATTTGGCCAAAATATGAAAAATCTCATTTTTAAGTCCTTTTTTATTCATTAAATCCACCAATTTTGAAACCTTGTGCTATGAACCTTTCCAATATCTCATGGTCACCTTTCTAGACTCAAAATGTCATTTGGAACAAGTTTGATGTTGTAAAGTTTTCCATTTGAAGCTTCCTTGTATGAGTTTTGGGCATAGGCTTGAAATGACCTGTAATTCTCAGATGACCAAAATACCCTTTGCTTGCCAAGACCATAAGTAGAGTTACACAAATCATATGAAGGCATACTATACCATTATATAAAGCTAATACAATGAGGGACAACTCTTATGTTGACCAGAAATTCATTTGAAATCTCCTTGAGGGGTAAAAATAGCTTGGAAGTCAAGTCACTTTCACAGACAAAATTTCAGATACCTCAGATAACCTGTAACTTGCAAGGACCATAACTTGAGTTCTATAAATCTCCTTAGTGTCTTACACCACTCAAATTAAAGTTCTTGAGATCCTCTACAAGTTTCATGTTGGCCAAGGATCCATTTGAAGCTTGCATTTTGACTTATCTTGCTTGGAAATTTGACCTAAACTAGGGGATTTTACATAGAAACCCTAATTTAGAAACTCCTCTTCTCCTTGATTCCTCTTGATTTCTTCTTAGCATAACAACATATACTTCTTTACATGTCAAATGATGAACCCCACATCTTTACAGTAGCCCTTAATGCCTTTCAATCAGTCAATTGACCTAGAGTTGACCCCAGATGAAACCCTAGTTGGCTGCCTTCAACTGTAATTCTTGTGATCACACCAATGACCTGTCTCCTTCTCCCAATGACTTTATAAGTCTTCCATGAGGTCCACATACTCTCCATGACCTCCATTTACAGCTCACAACTTCTTTGGTGATCTTCTAATACACTCAGATAGGAGATAGATGCGCTGCTTGATCCAATGACTTCTTATCTTTCAAATTCTTTCTGATGACTTGAATGGGATTGAATTAGAATAATAACCTCTTGATAGGCTCATAGAGATGAGAATAATGATTGGTCCCCTGTTGTATGACTTGCTATGCTTATGCTCTGCAGATGGTTAGGCTATGTACATGACTCTATATGCAAATGCTAATAATATTGAAACATAAACCAAGTGAATAAGGTTGAGCAAATTTTAGGGTGCAACAGCTGCCCCTATTCAAGCGACTTGGACCCGATTGGGTGAAGAGCCCGGAGCCTTCAGACATTCGCGGTACGAGACGGTTGAATACTAAGAACCCATAAATTTGCCAACCGCAGAAATGAACTACACCACTGCTTGGGGATTATTTCGTCAGCCCGAAAAGCTTCTATCATTGCAAGAATAAAACTTTGCTTGTCCACGTTAGGACGCCTGTGTCGTCAAAACAAAGAAATCTCAACCAAACTTGTCCACGTTAGGAAAAATCTCGACAGCTTCACTGGGGATGGCTCGTCTGCCTCTCATCAGAAATAAATCGTCCACGTTAGGACTAAACTCTTCCACGTTAGGAATAATATCTTTCCACGTTAGGAATACCTCTGCTTTCCACGTTAGAAATGCGTCTTTCCACGTCAGGAATCATCATCTTTCCACATAAGGAAACCATCTCTTCTTCCCACGTAAGGAATACAACTCCGTCCATGTAAGGACCCACCTTTCCACGTCAGGAACACAATCTCTTTTCCACGTAAGGAATCATTTTTCTTCCACGTAAGGAATACATCGTTCTTCCACGTAAGGAATCAATATTTCCACGTCAGGAATGCTATCTTTCCACGTAAGGAATCAAATTTTGATTCGTCCACGTAAGGACTCCAACTTGCTCCATGTAAGGAATCACATCTTTCCACGTTAGGAAACAAACTTCTTTTCTGAATCTGTCCACGTCAGGACTAAACTTTCCACGTCAGGAATAAAATCTTTCCACGTTAGGCATACATCTTCTTTTCCACGTAAGGAAACCAACTTCTCTTCTAAGTCTGTCCACGTCAGGACTAAACTTTCCACGTAAGGAATACATCGCTCTTCCACGTAAGGAATCAATCTTTCCGATTTGTCCACGTAAGGACTCCCTTCTTGATATGCCCACGTAAGGACTCAATCTTTCCGATTTGTCCACGTAAGGACTCCCTTCTTGATATGCCCACGTAAGGACTCAATCTTTCCACGTAAGGAAACCAGTTTTCTTCCATGTAAGGAATAAGATGTTTGATCTGTCCACGTAAGGACTCCAATCTTTCCACGTAAGGAAAGCAATCTTTCCACGTCAGGAATACATCGTCCACGTCAGGACTACATCGTCCACGTTAGGACCCACTTTTCCACGTTAGGAAAAAATAACCTTCTTGATTGGTCCACGTAAGGACTCCCATTTTTCCACGTAAGGAATACTTCTTCATCTGTCCACGTAAGGACTCCAGTCTGATACGTCTGCGTAAGGACTCAACATTCACCTTGCTTTGTCCACGTAAGGACTCCCTTCTTTCCACGTAAGGAAACCGTGTCGTCTTGATTTGTCCCCGTCAGGACTCACCTCTTGACTCGCTGAGGAAATAAAACCTTGTCCACGTCAGGACTCATGCACCTTCGACCCACTGGGGGAAGTGAGACTTGTCCACGTCAGGACTCACATCTCAACCTACTGAAGTAATAGAACCTGTCCACGTCAGGACTCGCGCGTCTTCGACTTGCTGGGGAAATAAGACTTGTCCATGTTAGGACACACCCTTCGCCAACAACACGAAGAAGGATAAATTTGTCCGCGTCAGGACTCTAGTATCTTGTCATCACAAAGAACTACAAACTTGTCCACGTCAGGACACACATTTCACCATTACGAATAAAGACATCTGCTGGCAATAAACGGTCCACATCAGGACACCAACACGAAGAGTAACTAACTTTGTCCACGTCAGGACTCCACCTTTGATCAATACCAAGAAATCAAATCCATCCACGTTAGGACTAACACATACCGTCAAACTGGAAGAAATGTCCACGTTAGGACTCCACATTCCAACAATTCTGAAAAATCGAACCTGTCCACGTTAGGACTAGCACCTCTTATCAACCATGAGGAAATAAATCTGTCCCCGTTAGGACCCCACTTTTCTAGCACGAAGAAAACCTGTCAATAAAATTTTCCTCGTCAGGACTCATCCTTCCGTTGGTCCCAAACCACAAACTTCTTAGTACTGACGTGGCAGCAACGTTGAAGCGGACTCTACTGGGGATATCTGAAAACCGAACTACCGGACGCCTGTTCTGATAACCGGCGGTGGCCTCTGAAATTCTGATTCCTGAAACCCGTTGATGACAAACAACTCTGCTTGGGAATGAGGAGAAATTTTGCCTACTCACTCTGGCGGGGAAAACACGAGAAATTCACAAATAACTCTGCTCGGAGACAAAGAGAACTTCATCATGATAATTCTGTGGGGTATAATGTCGAAGCTGACACTTCATGGGATGTCTCACGCCGAGACCTCGGATGTTTATTGATTTATTGGAGCAAGAACTCCTCCCACCTGCAAGAGAAACAATACTTGAAACCAACGACGATGCAATGCTCCATTCGACATGGGAATGCTACGCTTTTATTTGGTGGATGCAAGTATGACACTATATGCCGATGCAAATATGACACTATATGTCGATGCAAATGCAGACTCGAATTGCTGGGATGCAGAAACTGCTTCAGCAAAATAAATGCTGAAGACAATGCCGACTCCGCTGGGAATAGCCAGGTGCTACAGGATTATTCCAGCAAAATAAATGCTGGGAGAGTGAAGTCGACTCAGTTGGGAAATTGGGAACTTAAACCAAGCACCTCATTGAAGTAACACCCTGCTGGGGAATATAGCTCTGCTGGAGAATAGCAGACGCGCCTGGTATGATCGAACTTCTGCTGGAGAGTGAACTGATATCACACGGTATTTCAGCAAAATAAATGCCAGGACTCACACCAACTCTGTCGGGGAGAGTCTCAATCTTCGAGTTCCACTGGAAGGAATGAAAACACTTGCAAAGATAATTCCGCTGGGGACGGGATGATTCTCTTGGGGAAAATCAACTGCCTTCGCTGGGAGAGAGTAAACTGACCCTGCGGGAAAAGGTGAACTCGTCTGGATACAGCTCACAAATATTAATCTTCTGAGGCTAAACCCACTCTGCTTGAGATACACTGTCTGAATACAGCCTTATAATCTTGGAATCGCCAAACTCTGCTGAGGATAAACGACTTTGCTGGAGCATGTCCTTTGGATAAGCTACGACTAGCTGGGGAGTTTGATCCTTCTTCAAGAAGAACGTGCATGACCTGCGTGGGGGTCGAGTCTTTCGTTGTTGCAATCTTTTGATCGTCTTCCTCGTACGGCTATGAAACCTGCAACAACACAAACAAGACAAGACAAGCCTATGCAACCAAATCGATTCAGGTCAGTGACGTCATTTTCAGTTTATTCAAAGCTTTAGCAATTGTTGGCAAGGGCCAGTGATGTTATACACATGCTAGTTTCAGTGAACTTAGGCGCTTTATCATGCACAAAACAGTAAAGAACCAGCATCAAGTACTGAATAACATATTTTATTAATTGGGCCCCTGAATGGGCGGAGTTTTGTACACGGGATGTAACTCCTGAAAAGAGGAAGCTACGCACAACAAATACACAAGTATGCACAAGAAGCATAAATATATTGACAAATTAAATTTGTACACATGTCGGCAACGGGATGCAGATGAACACCACGAACTGATCCTCCCATGACTCGCCCGACTCTAATGCTTTCCCGGTATCCATACTTCCGAAGAGGTTGTATCCGATAATCGACTCCTCAGGTATATTCTCCCGCACCAATGCTCAATGCAGTATCAAATTCGGACCGCAGTCATTTTCTTTTCAAATCCCTAACTTTTGTGTGAACCGCCCTTTACGGGTTTTCAGTTCACCGGGATACCCTTTTTTGCCGAAGCCGCCCAGTGTAGGTTTTCAACTTCGCGGATGTACATTTTTTCAATTTATCCCTAACTTTTGCCCGAATCTTTCATTCTGTTTTTGGTTCGCCAGAATGCCCCATTTTTGCCTGGACTCTCTTTTTCTGTCCAGCGGGTATATTTTAAGCAAAGTATTTTTTAACTGCGTCCGAATTCACAGGCGACGTAAAGTCTTCACCGTCCATAGTGGACAACAATAAAGCTCCTCCTGAAAAGACTTTCCTGACAACGTATGGCCCTTCGTAGTTGGGGGGCCACTTGCCCCTGTGATCTGCCTGCGGCGGGAGAATCCTTTTCAGCACAAGGTCGCCCGTCTGAAAGCTTCGCGGATGTATCTTCTTATCATATGCTTTCTTCATTCGGCTCTGGTACAAACGACCGTATGCTAGAGAAGCTAGCCTCTTCTCATCCATCAAACTCAATTGGTTCAACCTGTCTTTCACCCATTCTGCCTCGTCTAGCTGAACGTCTCGCAATACCCTCAGAGAAGGGATCTCAACTTCCAATGGTAATACCGCTTCCATTCCGTATACTAACGAGAACGGGGTTGCCCCGGTTGATGTGCGTACCGTCGTACGATAACCGTGCAAAGAGAAAGGTAGCATCTCATGCCAATCCTTATAGGTCACCACCATCTTTTGAACGATCTTCTTGATATTCTTATTGGCCGCTTCGACAGCGCCATTCATCTTGGATCGGTAAGGGGAGGAGTTGTGATGTTCGATCTTGAAATTCTGACAGAGCTCCTTCATCATTTTGTTGTTCAGGTTTGATCCGTTGTCCGTGATTATCCGCTCGGGGATCCCATATCGGCAAATGATATCTCTCTTGATGAATCTGGCCACCACTTGCTTAGTTACATTTGCGTAAGACGCCGCTTCTACCCACTTGGTGAAATAATCGATTGCTACCAGAATGAAGCGGTGCCCATTAGAAGCCGTCGGCTCGATCTTTCCAATCATATCGATTCCCCACATCGAGAATGGCCATGGCGATGACATCAAATTTAGAGGACTCGGAGGCACATGGATCTTATCAGCATAGATTTGGAACTTGTGGCACTTCCTTGCGAACTTGAAACAGTCAGTTTCCATAGTCAGCCAAAAATAACCTGCCCGTAGCAGCTTTCTCGTCATAGCATGCCCACCAAATGCGTACCAAAGGTACCTTCGTGTATTTCCTCCATGAGTAGCTTTGCCTCTCTTTCGTCTACGCACCGCAGCAGCACCAAATCGTGGTTTCTTCTATACAAGACACCATCTGGATTCAAATAGAAATTACCCGCTAATCTCTTGAGAGTCTTCTGATCTTGACTGGATGCCCCAGCCGGATACTCTTTATTCTTCAGAAAATTAAGGATATCAAAATACCACGGTTTGTCGTCGGATGCTTCATCAATAGCAAATACGAAAGCTGGTCTGTCAAGCCGAGAGATAATGATTCGGGGAGCCTCGTTCCAGAAGTTGACCTTGTACATGGAAGACAAAGTGGCCAGGGCGTCAGCCATTTGATTTTCTGCTCTCGGTACGTGATGCAATTCAACCTTGTCGAAGAAAGGCAACAACCTCCTTGCATAATTCATGTAATGTATCAAGTTGGGCTGACGTGTCTCCCATTCCCCTTTTATCTGATTCACCACCAGAGCTGAATCTCCGTATACGTCCAGATTTTTGATTCGCAAATCAATGGCTTCTTCAAGCCCCATGATACAAGCTTCGTATTCGGCTTCGTTATTCGTAACTGCAAAGGTCAATCGGGCAGTAAACGGGATGTGCGACCCGTGTGGCGTAGTGATGATTGCCCCTATTCCGCTACCGTAAGCGTTCACAGCTCCGTCAAATATCATCTTCCACTTGGAACCCAACTCTGGTCCTTCGTCTGGCAACGGCTCTTCACAATCTTTCATCTTTAGGTACATGATATCCTCGTCAGGAAAATCAAACCTCATCGATTGGTAATCTTCAATAGGCTGCTCTGCCAGGTACTCAGATAGTACACTCCCTTTTATAGCCTTTTGCGAGACGTATTGAATGTCATATTCAGTCAAGACCATCTGCCAACGGGCAATTCTCCCTGACAACGCCTGCTTTTCGAATACATATTTGATAGGATCCATCTTCGAGATGAGCATGGTTGTATGATTCAGCATGTATTGCCTCAAACGCTTGGCGGCCCAGGCTAGCGCGCAACAAGTTTTCTCAAGCATTGAGTATCGAGATTCACAATCTGTAAATTTCTTACTCAAGTAATAGATCGCATGCTCTTTTCTTCCTGTCTCGTCGTGTTGACCGAGAACACAACCCATACTCCCCTCAAGAACCGTCAAATACATAATCAAGGGTCTCCCTACCACTGGGGGTATCAAAATAGGAGGCTCCTGCAAATACTGCTTTATCTTATCGAACGCCTTTTGACAATTTTCGTTCCACGTTACAGCTTGATCTTTCTTCAACAGCTTGAATAATGGTTCACACGTGGCCGTTAGATGAGATATGAACCGAGCGATGTAGTTCAACCTCCCTAAAAACCCGCGCACCTCTTTCTCTGTTTTAGGCGTCGGCATTTCTTGTATCGCTTTTATTTTAGTAGGATCGACCTCTATTCCTCTTTCGCTTACGATAAACCCCAGCAGTTTACCCGATCTCACCCCGAAGGTGCACTTGTTAGGGTTCAGTCTCAGCCTGAACTTCCTAAGCCTTTTAAATAACTTCAGCAGATTCACCAGATGCTCTTCCTCCGTCTGGGATTTGGCAATCATATCGTCAACATAAACTTTGATCTCTTTATGCATCATATCATGTAAAAGAGTCGTCATCGCACGCTGATACGTTGCCCCAGCATTCTTCAAACCAAAGGGCATCACTTTGTAGCAAAATGTTCCCCAAGGCGTTATGAAAGTAGTCTTCTCCATGTCCTCTGGCGCCATTTTAATCTGATTATAGCCTGAAAAGCCATCCATGAAGGAGAATACGGAGTATTGAGCAGTATTATCAACTAGCACATCGATATGAGGAAGTGGAAAATCGTCTTTCGGGCTCGCTTTGTTTAAGTCACGGTAATCCATGCACATTCGAACCTTGCCATCTTTCTTTGGCACTGGTACGATGTTAGCAACCCATGAGGGATATTTTGTCACAGCCAGAAAACCAGCATCCCACTGTTTTTGAACTTCCTCTTTGATCTTCACTGCCATATCTGGTCTAGTTCTGCGAAGCTTTTGTTTGACCGGTGGGCACTCTTCTTTCAATGGCAGACGGTGCACAACCATATCTGTATCGAGCCCTGGCATATCTTCATACGACCAAGCGAATACATCACTATACTCTCGGAGCATTTCAACCAGTCTTCGCTTGATATCGCTCTGCAGTGCGGCTCCGATACGAATATTCTTCTCAGCCCCTTCCGACCCCAAGTTGATAATTTCGATGACCTCTTCGTGAGGCAGAATAACTCTTTCCTCTTGTTTCACCAACCAAGACTGTTCTTCAGGAACGTCGCTATCTTCGAAAACCTCTTCTTCGGCCTGAAATACCGGGTGCTCAAAGTCGGGATGAGTCATAGGTGGTTCAAGGATGTCATCTGAAAATGTTATCCTGCAAAAGAATGGTTAAATGCTTCAAAATGCGTATAAAGCGAATAACCACGTTGCCATTTTATTGAAAAAATACAAAACAAGAAAAACAGGGATCACAATATTTGCACATGAAAAACGCCTTTTATTTAATGATTAACACGCAATGTTCATAACAGCACAACCCTAAGCAAATCATGATGCCCCAGGCAAGACATCAGATTGTTCAACAATTAATAAAACAAAGCATTACTGTTTAAGAGTCACAGGAACAAGCTCCTGAATAGACCAGTTGCACAGTCCCTGTCCTGGCGTGCTTGGCTGAATCCAGGCATCCATATCACAGTCGCTGTCTCCTTCGTCAGACTCCGAAGCAGCATTGATGGTTTCATGACATACTCAACTGGCAGAGATGGTTATTGGCCCTCTGAAACGGGGTGCCCCCACAGCAGGTGTTGATGACGACGGTTGGTACCCCAACCCGAATTGGTCCATCTTTACAGGAATATCCAGCACTTTGCCCCAGCCCTTGGCTTCTCCTGCCTCCACCAGAGCTTGAGCTTCTTTATATGACGAAACGACTATCTCCGACACTTTGCTCGGCCCGGGACCTTTGTCCTTGATACGCAACCCCTCAAATGCCTGGCAGGGTGTTTCGTGGATCTCTCCATCGACCTCCACATATTTAAATGACGACAGATGGCTGACCAGGATGTCTTCTTCTCCGCATACGGTGACTACGCTGTCTCCGACCATATATTTTAACTTCTGATGCAGGGTAGACGTGACTGCCCCAGCCCCATGAATCCAGGGTCTTCCGAGCAGGCAACTATATGCAGGCATTATATCCATGATATAGAATTCAGTCGCAAACACCTCCGGCCCCACCTGTAGAGGCAATGTTATCGATCCAAAGATTGTTCTTCGCGTGCCATCAAACGCTCTAACTACCAAGTCACTGGGCGTGCACAAGATTCCTCTGACATCCAGCTTCATCATCGCTTTCTTGGGCATCACATTTAAGGATGATCCGGTATCGACCAATACATGCGACATTACTGATCCTCTACACTCAACAGATATGTGCAGCGCCATATTATGATCTCTCCCCTTCGGGGTCAAATCGAAGTCGGTAAAGCCCAAGCTGTGGCCTGCATTCACATGTGCCAACACTCCTTCCAGCTGATTCACGGAGACGTCTTGGGGTACGAAGGAAGTATCCAGGACTTTCAACAAAGCATTTCTGTGAGCTTCAGAACACAAGAGCAACGACAAGATGTATATTTTGGACGGCGTCTGTTGCAGATGCTCCACAATCTTATAATCACTTTTTCGAATCAAGCGCATGAACTCTTCTACATCTTTCGATGCCGATGCTTTTTCGCTTGCCTGCACTGGGACATTTTCAACCACTTTTCCTTTCCCCTTTGCCAGTCTTTCGGCCTCCACCTCAGGCGACATGAAGATCCTACCACTCCTTGTCATACCTCCTGAACCAACAACGTTGTCCACAGTCTCGGCTGGCTGCTTGTTAACATCAATCTTTATTCCGTCACAATACACTTCCAACCCATATGACCATGGGACTGCTTTTGTGCTCTCGTACGGGATTGGTTCGGCCTTAGTTATGGTGATCGGCGATCGCTGAGCCGATGCTGTTATAGTGATTGTCTTCCGAGGAATCGTTACAGTGGCCACATCACTCTGATTATCTGCTACTGCCCCTGCAGGCTCTTCCATTGCTGCTCGGTCAAACTGCAATGTGCCGTCATCAATTAAAGCCTGGATGCCTTTCTTCAAATCATCACACCCCCCAGCTAGGGTCCAGCATTCTAAGCAATACTCGTCACATCCTGGATAAACACCCCTTGCAACAATCTGCTTTTTATCTCGCTTAGCGGCGTCTTTAAATCGTCGACATTCATAATCAGAGTCAACCCTTCCTTAGTTAGAATGGCGTTTGCCCCATGATTAGGCATGGGCTTCTGCACTATATTCGGCCCTGCTGTTCCGAAATTGATAGCTTTGTTGTCCAAGAGATCCTGCACAACATGCTTAAAAGCATGGCAACCCTCTACATCGTGGCCCGGGGCCCCAGAATGAAACTCACAGTGCCTGCTTGCATCATAACCATACGGAGGAGTTCCCGTTATCGGTGCCAGAGTTCTCTTCTCTACCAAATTCAGACCCAACAGCGTCTGTAACAAATCTGCATAGGTTGAGGGAGGCTTCTCAAACACTCTTCTTGGTTTACCACCCTGGAATCTTCGCTGAGCAGGCTGTGCCCCCTGCTGTGGCTGCTGCTGCTGCTGCTGTTGTTGTTGCATTGGCTGTTGCTGAAACAGTTGTTGGTGTTGAAATGGTTGTTGCTGATATGGGATAGTGACGCTCGCCACCTGCTGCGGCTGATGATATTGGTTCCGACCTCTGCCTCGGCCTCGGCCTCGGCCCCCAAACACTGCGCTTGCCTCGCCCTGACGGCGCCCACCAAAAGCCTTCCTATTACTGCTAGATGCAGTCGATTCCTCAGCCTGGAACCTGCCTTGTTTAATGTTGTTTTCAATCTTTTCTGCCATCAGAATTAAGTCTGAGAAACTAGCCAAAGATGTGTGAAACAACTTGTCATAAAACATGCCTGTGAACGTCCCGATAAACATGTCGTTCATTTCCTTGTCTTCTAAAGGAGGACGGACCCTAGCAGCCATATCGCGCCATCTTTGCGCATACTCCTTAAAGCTCTCACCCTTCTTCTGGGATAGCCCTGTCAATTGGACCCGATTGGGTGCCAAGTCGCTGTTATATTTGTAGTGAGCTACAAATGCCTCTGCCAGTTGCTTCCATGTCTTTATATTAGTTGGCTCCAACCCCATGTACCACTCTAAGGAAGGACCTGACAAGCTATCTTGAAAGAAATGCATTAGCATTCTCTCATCAGTTAAGTACGCAGACATCTTTCTGTAATAAGCCCGCACGTGCACTTTCGGACAGGTGTCCCCTTTATACTTATCAAACGTAGGAGCTTTGAATTTGATTGGCACCCTCAAGCTAGGTACCAGACCCATTGTTGCCATGTCTAAGCCCACAGCACTTTGGTTCAGGACTCCCCTCATCTGCTCTTCTAGCATTCTGATCTTCTGGGAGTCATCCATCGGCCCTTCGAAACCTCCACCGGAGAAAGCTTCCTCCTGCTGATCTTCTTGCCACATACCATTCCCAGCTCCATACCCATCATATCCATTATTACGGCCAGCTCTGATCTGATTCATCACCGGGCCTCGCCCTCTGTTGCCGTACCCCTGAGCAACTCCAGAAGGTCCAAAAGTCATTAACCCAACGCCGTTTCCATTTCCGAAACCTCCGTAACCCTGATTGGCCACACCATAACCATCTTGCCCAAAGCCTTGAGCATTGAAACCATATTTCCCAGTGTTATCGAATCCCTAATCGTTGAACCCGAATCCAGCATTGCCGAAGCCGTTGCCTCCCATATTATCACCCAAGTTGACATCACCAAGCCCAACGTTATGGACAGCAGTCTCATTCCCAACTCCGACGTTACCATTCCCAGCAGCGGTAGCGTTGTTGACATTAGCAGCAGGTATATTGACTACAGGTGGAGCCACTGGCGTGGGAGTGCCATCTCTATGAACAGTGTCGACTCGCACAGACTGATGATCCTCATTACCGTGACCGGCGTTTCTGACCAACAGAGGTTGTACCATGGCTTGCAAATTCTCCTGACCTTTTGCAATAGCTTCCATGGTCTGCATAAAGAGAGCTAGCTTCTCGCGCACATCTTGCATCTCGTTCTGCATTTGATCCATGATTCTTCGACAGTTGCTGCGAGTGGAATATCTGTGCGGGCGCTGATCTGCAATCCTGAAAATACCTGGTACAGAGCAGGAAATAAGATACCATCCAATGATTACCTGTAATGCGATATGAATATGAATGCAATGCAATGTGTGTGTCTGTGCATTAGGGAAATTCATTCCCCGATTCTAGTGTGAAGGTGCCAATGCAGTGCCAGTGCTAGTGATATAAGGATCGGAGCTGATTCACAGAAAGCCTCATGTATTGCAGAGAAAACCAATAAGCCAAGAATACAATATCACTGAGTATAATGAAAGGCATGACCTCAACCAACAATCCTGGTGATGGTCAGCACTATGCAAATAAAGCATACAAGTTAATACATGAAGTGATCAAGTACTCCCATAAGCCTGGTACTCTTCTAGCAACTTCTTGGTCTCTGGATGACCTGGTCGGGTAAGCAGCCCTTCAACAAGCTGGTTTCTTCTCTTGAGAACACGGCGCACATCACCCGCAGTTTCTTCCCATGCCCCTTCTCCGAAGCGATCCTCTAGTTTACGCTTCTGAGACACAGCTTCATCTCTGCCTTTGATGGCCTTGTTCAGTGCATTCTCGAGACTATACCGGGTCATCACTTCTTCTTCACACTTCTTGATGCTGGACTTCAACTGCTCTTCGAGGTCGGAAATTTGCTGCTTCAACTTATCCTCCCTCTTCTTATTGTTGGTCAGCGTAGCATTCCAAGTCTTATTGCAAGAAGAGATCTCTCGGTGAGCGATGTCAAGTGCTTTCTTTTTGGATTCAAGCATGTTGTGGGAGCTTCTGAACTCTTGCCCCAGACGTTCGCGCTTCTTCCTCTCTTCAGTCAACTCAGCCCCTAGTCTGTTCAATAGCTCAACCTGCTGTTGGAAAGCATGCACGACCTTGTTTTTCTCGCTGCGTATCTGGGCTAACTCTTGCTCTAACCCTTCATTGATCTTCATCAAGGCTTCTTTTTCTTTCACAACTTGCTCGTAGGCCTCCCTAGAAACAGTAGTTGGCTTTGCCACCGTAATAGGAACAAGGACTGGTGCATCTGGAAATGGCATCCGCAACTGGCTTGCTCTCTCCTGGATACAAACTCTGTAAGGTGCGTAAGCCTGACAGTCATTCTTCCCTAACAACGGCTTCCCCCTTCGGTTAATACGCGTCCAGGCATGCTGCAACTTGGCTAATAACTCCCCCTTCAAATCACCGGTGAAGTACAGAGATTCCTGTACTTCTTCTTCCTTTGGTGGGTTCTTCAGCGCATATCCGAACTGACGGACCAACAGGGATGGGTTGTAATTGATACACCCTTTTCTTCCTATTAGCAGGACATTAGGGTACCCAGAACAACTGAATATAAGCTCAGCCCCTAGCAGGTCTCGATCAAACCACTCAACGTCTTCGGAGGATAGCCTCATCAGGCGCTCTGACTAGCTAGCTGTGGTTGCACTCTCCACAAAAGATCCCTTCAGGGGAAGGTGGCTCTTAAACCACATATTCAACAAAGGAGCACAGCAGTAAACCACCTTTCCCCTTCTGTTTTCATTCTTGTAGTGCAAGGAGTGGTAGAAGTCTCCGATCAACGTTGGCACTGGATTGCCGGCAGCAAATAGATGGAAAGCGTCCAAGTCTACGAAATTGGGCAAGTTAGGGAACAACACAATTCCATAAATGCATAGAGCCAAAATAGCATTGAAAACCACCCAACATCCGTTCTTGGCATACTCCTGAGCTTTGCCAACCAAGAAATCAAGAGAAAAACCTGAAACCCCAAGCCAAGAAGTCACTAACAGTTCTGCAGCGTCCATATGCAAGGCTTTAGCTAAGTCCTCCAACTTGGGCTCAGCAGCAGAGTGAATGAAGGGAACCTTGTTCTGCACTGGTAGCTCAGTAAACTCCACATACTACTCAATGGTAGGCCCTAGAATGAAGTCAGCAAACGTAAAACATCTCAATGCAGGATCGTAGAATTGCATCAAGGTGTACAGCCCATTCATCTCATCAGCAGTGGGCTTGCAGACTAATCTCAGTAATCTCCCATGACTCATTCTGAAGCTTCTCCTAACTTCCTCATCAGCAAGAGATATCAGACCAAGCAAAGGAGTAATATCAGGTATGGGCAGCTTATACGCAACTGTTTTCCTCAATCCTGCCATGATCAATACTCAGAAGTCTGGGCACTAGAATCGGAGGATATGCAAATGCACCTGCAGCACAGACACACGTTAATGGGATGCAATGATAATGAGTATGCAAACAATGCAATGCAAGTAACATGCAACAGGGACCAACTGCCGTAGCTGAATAGCCTGAACCATATCAGGAGGTCTCAAACAGACTCTTTAGAAGTCCTCAAACCCTGGTCTCAGATAGACCTAAAACAAAGCTCCAACAACGGTCTCTGACAGACCCACAGCATAACTCTAACTGGTCTCTGGCAGACCTCATATCCCATCTCCAACTGGTCTCTGACAGACCTCTGGACTCTCCAACTGGTCTCTGACAGACCTCAGAACTCTTCATAAATACCCAGGATCTCTGATCAAGAAATAAACCGGTAGTCTGAAAGTCTAGTTACCTGCATAACCTCAAACCCATCTCACAGGTGGATGTCCTAGTAACTGACAAAGGTATGGCATCCTATGCGGTCGGCGGCGTCACAGACTTTCAGGGTTGATGATATGATTCCCAGAAGGAGTGGCATCATCAAATCCTGAAGAGGCCTCACTTAGCCAACTTCCAAATGATCGGTTCCCGGAGTCGACAATTCAGCTGACCAACAACCCATTCGACCCAAAGGGTAGAAAAAGAAGCCAACCAGAAAAACTCGTCCGAGTGTAGATTTCATGAGACACTAATGCAAGCAAAGCCGGCACGTGCCCACTACTTTCTACTCTAATTCTAGGTGCACTCAAGCCCAGGTCCGGCTTATCTCTCAATCAAAGAGCACCCGTCACACCCCACAATACAGCAATAATAACCAATATATAATGTTGAAAATAAAGGTCAGAAATATAAATCCATACAAAATCCTCGACGGGAAAACAAGCGTTAGGATTGACTCGCTTAAGGGACGTTGGATCCCAAATGCATAAGAACTATTGCCGTCCTTAGCAGCCAGGGGACGTTGGATCCCCAGCAGAGTCGCCAGCTGTCGCTACTGCGAAAATCGGCGCCGGCTGAACAGAAGAGTCGCCACCGTGCGTTATTTATCCCACTGGAGGGAAAGGAAACGCTCAGAGTAAACCTCGCACAACACGGGAAAGGAATGGTCATCGCAACCAAAACCTAGATTCGGGAGTCGGTTACGCAAGGGGAAGGTATTAGCACCCCTCACGTCCGTCGTACTCGACGGGATCCACGCTTGTTTTCGGGTATGGATTGTTATTCTATCTATTCTACAGGTCAGGGGTTAAAAGAAAAGAAAATGACTCGGCAAAGTATCGCACTTTATGCCTACGTATTCCCGTCTGGAACGAGAAATCAGAGTCAACGTAGTTCGCCTACCTACGGGAAAGGAGGGGAAGGTTGCTCGCTAGGATATCGCATCCTATGCCTACGTACTTTCATACCGCATGAAAGATCAGAGCAAACATAGTTCGGGCCACGTACGACACAAGTCTGTCTTGGTTGTCTTTATTCCTTCTGAAAAAGGGTTTTCTGATTAGCAGTCCAAACAGACAAAAATGACGTTTTGATAAGTTCACATTCTTTTACGAAAGAAGTGTCTTTTATTGTGTTTGAAATCTTATTGTATTTTTCTGTTTGTTTTGAGGAAGAAAGAGACAGAACTCTAACCTACGGTTGCGGAGGGAATCAAACTACCCTAATGTTATCATGCATGGGTTAAGTCCTAGTGTCTATCATGTTCCTCTCTTGCGCAGAGAGAAACAGAGATCCTAAGGGATAAACGGAAACAGAAACAATAGCCAATATACGATAAAGCAGTAAAATGCAGGGATGCAACAATACAAGCGAGGCAAGGGAGTCCCGCTCAACCTCAAACCTAGAAAACAATAGGAAAAAGTGAACAGGATTCACTTTTAACCCAACAGGTTAACCAGCAAACAATACAGTCCAGAAAACCAATCAATACATCAGAAATAAAATACAGCAGAAAAATAAACAGCCACAGCAGCTCTGCATCAACATCTGTCTTCAAGTCATCTCCAATCAGCTACAAGCTTCAGTAAGCATCAATCTCCATCTCCACAGCCTTCAAGCAAGGTCTCTGATTATCAGTCTTCCATCTGCAGTGGCTTTTCTTCAAGTCTCAAACTCCCCAGGAGGAATATCAGTCAATCAGATGAAGTGAATGAATGTTAGACAGTCAATTACCTACCAAGGGTGGTTCATTAACTGTTAACATTATATAGACAATTTTCTCTCAAAAGTTCTATCTTTCAAATACATTCACTGATCCTTCCAAAGGAAGGAGGTGGGTATTTGAAAGAGACTTTGAATCATAGAGAAAGGATGGATGCAGACAAGGCATTCCATGTTTGGGAAACAAGCTTTCTAATCTAGAGCTCTGCCTAGCTCCTAAACCCTAGTCTCCTCAACAGCTGCTAGCAAAACTCTCCTCCTCAACTCTGGAAGTTGGTCTTCAAACTCTTGATCTCCAATGGCTTCATCATCATAAATCTTCAACTCTCCCAATCCCCAAGCAATCCCAATACCCACATAGACAAATTATAATCCCCAGAGAGGGCACACCACACCAGTCAAGCAAATACAGATAGTACACTAATAGCAGCAGGGGAATCCTAATATTTGCTAAGGGATCTAATAACTACCCTTAACACCTATAGTCCCATACCCCAAATATTCAATCTCTAACTCCTAAGGGAAATGAACTAATTCACCTATATTATCACCAAAACCCTAGTTTTGTTCATGTTGTTCACACCTACACAAGTCTCCTAAAATTAATTTTTAAAATTGTGAATTAAATCTTATATACAAGTTAAAGCTCTAAACTAAACAACCTAAAAAGAATGAATTAAAAATACTAAAGCATCTATTAAAACTAAAATCATCAAATTTAAGTACCAAACTAAACTTAACAAAATGCTATTTACAAGAAAAATGCATAAAAAATATCAAAACAAAATAAAATGTCAATTTTATTATTTGGTATTTTCCTAGACAGAATTATGGACCTATAGCAAAAAGAACCAATTAAAACTAAGCTATTTTCAATTTTATATAATTTTTTAAAGGCATCAAAAATATTAAAGGAATTAAAACCACAAAATATGAAATAAAAGGGAGAGGGGGTGTCAGAAGTAAGCTCGCCCAGTTCAAATCTCAGATGGGCCATGGAAGTGGGGTGCGAATAACAAAAGTACTAGGCCCAGCGCGCTTCAGAAATTGAATTAAAAAAACCAAAGAAAAAGGTTAAATCCTCGGTGTGAATAGCAACATAATCAAGTGTAATTCATTGGCCTTATCAAGCAGGGGGTGGGGATAGAAATGTTGGACCCAGCCCAGACGCGCGTTTAAGTGAAACGCTGCGTTTCACTTTGGTCTCTCCCTCCGTTTTCCATTTAAATGACAGCCACACGATTAGATCTTCAGTCAAGGTCAAATAACAAATCCGACGGTTGTCCATCATCGTCCCCAAGTGTCCTCTAGGGTTTTTGAAAAAACAGTCCCATGCACGCATCTTCCATCTCCTTGTTCTCTCTCCATTCTCCATGAATTCACTCGATACAAAGAGCAAAGTTGCTCTAAATCCTCCCCTCTACACAGCCATGCCCATAGTTCTCCCTAAAACTCAAGCAACAATGGAACCCGATACACATAACAGTTGGAATCCACCATTTTCACCTGGTATCAAATCTTCTAAACCTTGTTCAATTATATCCTAACATTATCTATGTCTTATGCTGATCACAACAAGCTAATGAACTAAGATTTTCGTGCAATGTTCCAAGAGATACAAACCCTAACAGTTCTTGCACTCCATGATCAAGCTTCATGAAAACTCTCCAAACTCACCAAACTCAGTCATCTATCCTATCTTAACCTTTCTATGCTAACAAAACCTAATAATTCTCACCTAAACATGCAATTCGAAGGATAAACATACCTGGTGCAATTGATGAAAACAGGTACCAAATCCTCTTGATCTAAGGCTGGAGATGATTGAAAACTGATCAATGAACTTAATGATGATTTCTGTATGCAACAAATGATGCTCCAAGGCTTTGAATCTCCCAATTCCAAAATTCTTGCACTTTGAATGGTGAACTTGCATAGCTCGAATCCTCCTTCAATTTACCAAATGATTGTGTGAATTATGATCTATGGATGATGATGATGAAGATCAGATCAAGAATTGTGAGAATTGATGGAGATTTGGGAGAGTTTGAGTTGATTTTGCAAATTGGAAAAAGTGTGTGAAACTTGGTGTTATGAACAATATGAAGCACCAACCATGGCATGAACCCTCTCAATTCAATATATACATGACATTAGAACCTCCTAGAACTTTGGAGAAGCTTCCCATGCACACCTTCCTTACATTTTGGATTATGTAACTTTCATTACAAGTAACCTTGAATAACTTTCAAAACTTGAACCAAGCTCAAAATTCTACTTCAGCCAATGTTCTCAAAATGATTTTTCCATTCAAAATGACCTATAATTTCACCTCATTTGGCCAAAATATGAAAAATCTCATTTTTAAGTCCTTTTTTATTCATTAAATCCACCAATTTTGAAACCTTGTGCTATGAACCTTTACAATCTCTCATGGTCACCTTTCTAGACTCAAAATGTCATTTGGAACAAGTTTGATGTTGTAAAGTTTTCCATTTGAAGCTTCCTTGTATGAGTTTTGGGCATAGGCTTGAAATGACCTGTAATATTCAGATGACCAAAATACCCTTTGCTTGCCAAGACCATAAGTAGAGTTCCACAAATCATATGAAGGCATACTATACCATTCTAGAAAGATAAGACAATGAGGGACAACTCTTATGTTTATCAGAAATTCATTTGAAATATCCTTGAGGGGTAAAATTAGCTTGGAAGTCAAGTCACTTTCACAGACAAAATTTCAGATACCTCAGATAACCTGTAACTTGCAAGGACCATAACTTGAGTTCTATAAATCTCCTTAGTGTCTTCCACCACTCAAATTAAAGTTCTTGAGATCCTCTACAAGTTTCAGGTTGGCCAAGGATCCATTTGAAGCTTTCATTTTGACTTATCTTGCTTGGAAATTTGACCTAAACTAGGGGATTTTACATAGAAACCCTAATTTAGAAACTCCTCTTCTCCTTGATTCCTCTTGATTTCTTATTAGCATAACAACATATCCTTCTTTACATGTCAAATGATTAACCCCACATCTTTCCAATAGCCCTTAATGCCTTTCAATCAGTCAATTGACCTAGAGTTGACCTAGAGTTGACCCCAGATGAAACCCTAGTTGGCTGCCTTCAACTGTAATTCTTGTGATCACACCAATGACATGTATCCTTCTCCCAATGACTTTATAAGTCTTCCATGAGGTCCACATACTCTCCATGACCTCCATTTACAGCTCACAACTTCTTTGGTGATCTTCTAATACACTGAGATAGGAGATAGATGCGCTGCTTGATCCAATGACTTCTTATCTTTCAAATTCTTTCTGATGACTTGAATGGGATTGAATTAGAATAATAACCTCTTGATAGGCTCATAGAGATGAGAATAATGATTGGTCCCCTGTTGGATGACTTGCTATGCTTATGCTATGCAGATGGTTAGGCTATGTACATGACTCTATATGCAAATGCTAATAATATTGAAACATAAACCAAGTGAATAAGGTTGAGCAAATTTTAGGGTGCAACAGGAGTCAAGTTGATACTTGATATTAGGGTTGAAGCCTGAAAGTGGAATTTACTAGAGAGCTGAAGCTTGAAGAAGAAAGAATAATTTGATACTTATGTGGATGTATTAGAAGCAAGTTGATACTTGCTATTGAGGATGATAGCCTTGAAGGGTGGTTGAGGTCTGAAGACTAGACTGCTGTCAGAAGGTTGCTTTGCTGTGAAACTGTGGAGGCTGTTGGTCTGCTTTCTTTCTTGTTTGTTTGCTTGCTGTGCAACTGTATTGATGTGACTTGTTTGATTTGCTTGATGCATTAGAATAAGTCCAAATCTAGACTGATGTAAGCTAGGAGCATGATTGCACTAGAGGTTGAGTTGCTCCCTCTGCTTGTATTGTTACTGTATGGCTTTGCTTGCGGGTATTCGGTAGAGCCCAGCTCCCTTGCCTGTGTGGCTTGTTATTTGCTTGATGGCATTTTATTTCATTTTCTCTGTATGATTGCAGTTATTCATATCTGGCTTGAGGTTGAGATAAGCTTGTGGAGGTTGATGCCCCACACACATTTCCTCCCTCACTTGCATTGCATGCATTTTACAGTCGTTTACTGTTTACTGTTTAAGCTGATGCTTTATCTGTTTCTGTTTATCATTGACATGATCCCCTGGGAATCTCATTTCCTTTGACAAGGAAGTGATGATTAGAACTTTAGGTTGAAACCTATGCATGATAACTTCTAGGAGTTCCCTGTTTCAAACTTCAACCATAGGATGAATCCTTGGCATGACAACAGTAGGACTTGATAGTCTCCACTTAGTTGAGCCCGTTCTCTCTTCTCATCTCGAAACAAATTAAAATACAGTAATAAAGGTTAACTGAATTCGTACGTTACGAGCCTTAAGCTATCTGAGAAAGGATTGTTGGAGAGTTTCTTTTCAACAGTCTGGATGTTTAGTATTGTACCCTTTGGGTGACATGCGACGCTATCACTCTCAGGTCATAGTCTCTAGTGCGATATTAGTTGCAAACATCCATAAAAAACGATTCTTCCGTAAAAGACAGAAAACAAACTTCAAACCTTTTTGCCCCGTGGGCCCATAATTCAAAGGAAGCTTTTCTGAAGAAAAGAGTGTCGTTAACTCCCAGTTCTACCACAAACGGTAACGCCTGAGTCTACAAAGGTCGAGCTGTGTACACCAAACTGCTGGAACTGTTTGTTAACCCTACTCGATAAAACAGATGAATCTGAATTCCCGTAAGCCGTATTAACCCGAACTACGTAAGCTCTGATCTCTCATATCTGTTGAGAGTACGTAGGCACAATACTGATGTATTGGCAAGCCACCTTCCCCCATCCCCCGTAGTTAGTTGAACTACGTTGACTCTGATTTCTCATTCTCTGATGAGAATACGTAGGCATAAAGTGCGACGCTTTGCCGAGTCATTTTCTTTTCTTTTCAGACCAGCCTTGATAGGTAGATAGATAAAACAACCCGTCCAGTAAACACAACAAGCGTGGATCCCGTCGAGTACGACAGACGTGAGGGGTGCTAATACCTTCCCCTTGCGTAACCGACTCCCGAACCCAGACAATGGTTGCGATGACCTTGTCTTATACCCTTTTCGTCAGGTTTTTCCGATCATTTCCTTTCCCGCTCCGAGGGATAAATAACGAAAGGTGACGACTCTTCTGTTTTGCCGGCACCTTATTTTCGCGGTAGCGACACATACAAAGATGATAGTCTGAGCGAGATCTTAGCACTCACTCCAAATCACATGCCAGGTCCGAAAAACCCAGCTTTAGAACTTAAAGAGCTACCTAAAACCCTCAGGTACAAATTCCTAGATACAGAATTCAAAAGACCAGTAATAGTAAATGCTAATTTAGGACAATCAGAAACTGAGCAATTATTAGAAGTCCTAAGGAGATACCCAACTGCGTTAGGCTATAATATAAGCGATCTAAAAGGCATAAGTCCCTCCATCTGTATGCACCGTATCATGCTGGAGGAAGACTGCAAAACTTCATGAGAACATCAGAGAAGGATAAACCCGATCGTAAGCATTGTAGTCAAGGACGAGGTGAAAAAGTTACTAGACGCAGGAATCATATACCCGATCTCCGACAGCCAATGGGTCAACCCAGTAGACATAGTACCCAAGAAACAAGGCGTTACTATAGTTAAGAATGCAAAAGGTGAATCGATAACCCAAAGAGTTGTGACCGGAAACAGGATGTGTATCGATTACAGAAAACTGAACAAGGAAACTCGGAAAGATCATTTCCCTTTACCTTTCATAGACCAAATGTTGGAAAGACTAGCGAAACATTCGTACTTCTGCTATCTAGATGGTTATTCGGGATTCTTTCAAATTCCTATTCATCCCGATGACCAGGAAAAGACAACATTCACCTGTCCCTATGGTACTTTTGCTTATCGCCGAATGTCGTTCGGACTGTGCAATGCTCCAGCAACCTTTCGGAGATGCATGATGGCAATCTTTGCAGATTACATAGACGACATCATGAAAGTGTTCATGGATGACTTCTCTGTATGCGGAAAAAGTTTTGAAAGCTGTCTGTCGAATTTAGAGATGGTACTCAAAAGATGCACTAAAGTGAACCTTGTCCTTAATTGGGAAAAATGCCATTTCATGGTCCGACAAGGCATCATTTTAGGACACGTCATATCTGAAAAGGGGATCGAAGTTGACAAAGCCAAAATAGAGATCATAAAGGATCTCCAACCTCCGAAAATCGTACGAGAAATACGAAGCTTCTTAGGACACGCTGGATTCTACCGAAGATTCATAAAGGATTTCTCGAAAATCACAAAACCTCTTACAGGTTTATTAATGAAAGATGTCGAGTTCATCTTCGACAAAGAATGCTTAGAGGAATTTTAAACTCTAAAGTCAGCACTTATCACCGCACCAATCATGCAACCCCCAGACTGGCGACTACCATCCGAAATCATGTGCGATGCGAGTGATTACGCTGTAAGCGCAGTTCTAGGATAAAGGAAAGACAAGAAGCTTCACGCTATCTACTACGCCAGTAGAACTTTAGACCCTGCCCAAATGAACTACGCCACAACGGAAAAGGAACTTCTAGCAGTCGTGTTTGCTCTTGACAAATTCTGTTCCTACTTGGTAGGAGCCAAAATAATCATATACACAGATCACGCTGCCATTAGGTACCTAATAAGCAAAAAGGACGCAAAACCCAGATTATTGAGATGAATCCTATTATTACAAGAGTTCGACTTAGAAATTAAAGATAAGAAGGGGACCGAGAACGTAGTTGTAGATCACTTATCCCGTATAAAGGGCATTAAACAAGAACCAGTGCCTATCAATGATGATTTTCCCTACGAACGTCTGCTAGCCAAATTGGAAAGTGATATGTCCAACTCAACTTCGGAAGAACCGGAACTGGAAAAAGTCGTGGAAGTTGTCTATGCCCAAGCCACTCTGTCGTGGTTTGCTGACATCGTAAATTACTTGGCCGCAGGCGTGCTTCCACCGGACCTGACTTATCAACAAAAGAAGAAATTCTTCCACGACTTAAAGCATTACTACTGGGACGAACCTCTACTCTTCAAACGAGGCAAAGACAACTTATACCGTCGTTGTGTCCCAGAGGAAGAAATAGAAGACATCATCTCCCAATGCCATTCAGCACCTTTTGGTGGTAATGCTAGCACCTCAAAGACGTGTTCTAAGATTCTACAATTTGGCCTATTCTGGCCCAGTCTCTGGAAGGATGTCCATATCGCTGTACTAAAATACGACCGGTGCCAACACACTGGCAACATCTCACGACGCGACGAAATGCCACAGAGAGGAATTTTAGAAGTAGAAATCTTTGACGTCTGGGGAATCGACTTCATGGGACCTTTCCCATCTTCTTTTGGAAATAAATATATACTCGTCGCTGTCGACTATGTATCTAAATGGATAGAGGCAGTTGCCGCTCCAACAAATGACACGCGAGTAGTCGTTAAACTCTTTAAAAACACAATCTTTCCTAGATTCGGTGTGCCCAGACTCGTCATTAGTGACGGTGGTTCGCACTTCATATCGCGAATCTTTGACAAACTCCTCTCCAAATACGGAGTTAAACACCGCGTAGCCACACCGTATCATCCATAAACTAGTGGACAAGTGGAGGTTTCGAACAGAGAAATAAAGCAAATTTTAGAAAAGACTGTCGCAACCTCCAGGAAAGATTGGTCCTCAAAGCTGAACGAAGCTTTATGGGCTTATAGGACCGCCTTTAAGACACCAATAGGCACCACACCATTTAAACTAGTTTACGGAAAATCATGTCACCTGCCGGTAGAATTAGAGCATAAAGCCTTCTGGGCTATTAAGACGCTAAACTTCAACTACACTGCGGCAGGAGAGAAACGAATCTTGAACCTTCATGAATTGGAAGAGCTCAGATTAGACGCGTACGAGAATGCACGCATCTACAAAGAAAGAACCAAGAAATGGCATGATAAACGTTCGATCCGGAAACAATTCAGTGTGGGAGACATCATGCTCCTATTCAACCCCAGATTAAAACTCTTCCCTGGAAAATTGAAATCTAGATGGTCTGGACATTTTGAGGTCACCAAAGTCCTTAAGAGTGGAGCTGTTGAAATCAAAAATCAAATCGACGCACCGTTTATAGTAAACGGACAGCGTTTGAAACATTATATCAAAATGAACACAGCGACCACGTGAGCAATATGAAATTGCTCGAGCTTCCTGAATAGCTTACATACAAGCTATCGTCAGGATTCTGACATTAAAGACAGCGCTGATTGGGAGGCAACCCAATTTTCCCCATTTTCCCTTCTAAATTTATTAAAACTATGTTTTTCTTTTAACTTATAATTTCTATAAATCTCTATTTTCTTATTTTCTAATATTTATTTTATTTTTCTTTTATCACCCTTTACTTCTTAAAAATATGATCTGAGTGAATGTGATTTTTCCAGGATTTTAAAGTCGTTCTACTTTTCCCCCGTTTTTATCCGACTAACGAGTATGGCCGACATCGACGTTACGACTGTTGTGTTTAGAGGACTAGCTCATAAGGCCAAATTTGAGGCACTGACTCAGAGAAGCTTTGCTTCGACTCTGTACTACAATAGACCCACCATGGACAAGCTAGGAATCCAGGATAGCATTCAGTATTTATTTAACCAATTAGGCTGGGAGCAAACTGCTCTAAAGACCCGATTTGCTACCTTCCGTGAACTAACGTTCGAATTCCTTAGCTCCTTAAGTTACTTACGTGAACATGGCTATGGATCCACTAAAAAGCTGATAACCTTTAGAATGTTTGGAATGGACCAAACACACAACTGTACCACGTTAGCTAACATCCTAGGCTTCCCTAGCGGACCTTTTGTGTTTACCACCACTGAAGAGGATATTGATCTCGAATTAGACCAATTCTGGGGTTCCATCACCGGTAACTATCACCCAGAACCGAATGACATGCACAACAACGAGATACACAATCCAGCCTTCCGCTATTTCCATAGGATTTTAGCCCATACCCTCTTTGGGAAGGAGGAAAACATTACAACAGTCTCAAAGGACGAGTTGTTCATCCTTCACTGTGCTTCACAAGGCCGCCCTGTAAATGTTGTCCCTTTTATGATGAGGGCATTTACACGCCTAAATCACGAACCGCACTCACCCATTTTAATAGGAGGCATAGTCACCATGATCGCCCACGAAATTGGCCTAAGGTATTACCTGAACAAAGCCGTTCGTTTCGGCAACCTCAGATCAATGGACATCCAGTTCTGCTTCAACAGACGTATCTTAGGTACCTTAGGACCAAGAGCCTACGAATACCTCATAGCTGATCAACCTTTCCACCTTTTCACATTGCCCAACCATGAGCTAACCAGTATCCATAACAGAGATAATTGGCTTTATGAATTGGACGAGCCTATGGGACCCCCATCACCTCACTCCACACCCCAGGCTTACATGTATGACAGTGATCAAATCTCAGAATCACATGACTATTTGTACTACCAAGATTATGAGTCCGAAGTGGAGATAGACCCTGAGACCCTTCCTAACTACCATAACTTTCCTGACCCCACGCCAGAACAAAACACAGACAAGTTGGACACTTTTCTAAGAACTGTAGACGACCTCAAGCTGGAAATAACCACTATCAAAGATGAATTAACGCAGCTTCACATGGATTTCATTACTTACATGGACGTAGTTAGCGACCAATTTAATGACGTTATTTAGCAGGTAAACAACTTGAAGAAACCAAAGGAGTGATATTTTAGTTTTCTCTTTAATTTTAGTTTACTGCATTTCACATTGTTTCGCATTATTTCATTTTGCAATTGTTTCTTTTTTGGATATTATATTACTTTAATCTCATTTTGATTCAATGTTATTTTCATTTCATTCCAGTATCACCCTTAATTATGTTTCCTATTATTTCTTATTTTGTAATCAGTCTATCATAATGCAAAAATCATATTTTCCACTGTTAAAACGCCCCACAAGCGAAATTCTGCATTTATGCAGAATTTGCTGTTGTGACGGTCATCACACGTGTTACGACCGTCACACATCCCTGACGGTCGTCACACAGATAAAACCCCAATTCTGTTCAATCAGAGGTCACGCACCTCTCCACTTCCTCTCCCCTAATTCCCCATTATCCCACATTTAAAACCCACTAAAAACCCTCCGAATCCCCCATTAAACCTCCACCATTTTCAACTTCCAATTCACCCTTATATATTACCCTCTGCATTCCCATACCTCACCATCATCAGAAACCTCCTATTCTCAAACCTCTGCACTTCTCTCACCAAAATGGCCAGACAAAACCGTGCAAACCCCGATTTGAGCACTATCACTTTCCGAGAAGGTGAGGCCAGCGAACTGTAGTAGACCAACTTCTTAGCATTCCATCAACGGTCGCTTCAGCCGACCCGGTATGCTCACCTGGATTCTCTGACGGAACTCGGGATTCTGGATGGCGTAACTTAGATGTTACAGAGTGCCGGCATCGGGCATCTCTGCACCAATCCCCAACCCACCTACGAGCAACTCACACTGGAGTTTCTCAGCTCCTTCGCATACGTAACATCACCCGGCGATACCAACCAACTCACCGGCGCCGCCTGCTTTCGTCTGTTTGGCACTGAATATCAAGTCCCACAGGACCGCATCGTCGTCATTCTACAGTTATCTCACAGTGACGATGCTCACCGCCGCATATCCGATCAGTTCTACCAAGAAGCTTTCCCTCTTTGGAACAATCTGACCGGAACCACTCTAGAAAGTTGGGACACTCTGAACGCCACTCATATCCACAACCCAACTATCCGCTACTTCCACCGCGTGTTGAGCAACATAATATTCGCTCGTGACAGTAACCACAAGGTCAACTTGAAGGAGCTATTTTTCCTCCGTTGCGTGTTCGCATCGGAACCGGTTAACGCTGCCCCGTTCCTCTTGGCTCACATTCAAGCCAATTGTAATCGCGGCTCAAAACCTTTCTATTTCGGTGGCATCATCACATCCATTGCCATAGGCCTCGGCCTTGGCGACCGCCTCCAGACACTCCGCCAGATGCCCCCTGTCTTCCTGGACACAGACCACTGCCGCGCCTTCCACCTCATCAAGGCCCGCCGAGATGGGAGATATCATCTGGTAGTGCGAGGCCGCACTATCCAGAGCATCATCATGCCTTCACGCACCCGAATGCATCCGGAGGATAGAGCCAACTGGATCTTCGATACCACTGCCCCTACTGCCCCAACACAGGACAATATCCAAGAGCCTAGGGACGAAGTTCAAGAGGAGCTAGACAGAGCCGACCAGCCTGAGCCATCACAAGCACCTACTGCTGAAGGCCCTTCCGCGCGCCGCCGTCCCCGTCCTGCCACTGATGACACATGCGAGGCCCTCCTCCGTTGCATCGAACAGCAGAACCAGATGATGCTTATGATGGAATAGCAGAACCGAAGGCCTGTAGAATTCGAAGCATGGCAGAGAGAAAACTGGTCAAATTCAGAAATCTTTGCAGATGATGCACGATGTCTATTCCGGCATGGCCGATGAGATGGCACACTTCACTGTGCGAGTCGAAGGCCTCCGTGATTACATCTTCCACACCGGAGCTCTGAACCTCGCCGCACGCGGCGCCCCAGCCAGAGGTCGAGGTAGAGATCGCGGATGAGGAAGGGACTAGTAGTATTTTTCATTTTTGTCATTTTGTTTTCTTTATTTATTTCCTTTGTATTCCTCCCTTCCACATTCTTTCAAATCAGTGAGGACACTGATTGAGATAGTGTGGGAGCGGACCGTTATTTCCCTTTTCATTTCCCTTTTCCCTGTTATTTCCCATTTCCTATTGTACTTTTTTTCAAATTTTCAATTTAAAGTAATTTTAATTTTCGGCAAATAAGTTCTTATATATATATATATATATATCTTCGTTACGTGAACTCCCCGCGCTTCATCTGACATATACAAAGAAACTTTTATCCTCTCCGAAGTATCACGCGTTACGCCTAAACTTTACCAAGTTGGAATTTCCGAGAAGAAAATTTTAACAAAGCTTCTACGCCCTGACACCTTAGACCTTTGGTTTATGCGAGTCAGTCTCACTACTTACTCGTATCAAAGCCTCAAGTCTCGACTCGAACGGAGCCCCCAGTAGTTTATACGAGCAGTCAGCACCACCCTAAACACTTCTAAGCAAGAAGCCGATGCAAATAAGTGTATGATCTCTAGTAAGAATTCAATAATCTTGAAAGAAAAGAAAAGCCATATTGCATGAATATAAAGATATGTCCCTTATAAGTTAGGTGCTCCTCACCCGAGCATTTAGCCCAACGGTACAAAACTCTTGCGGATTTATAGCAGAATAGCATATGTGCAAAGAAAAAAAAAGAATCAAACTAGCAGAGAGATCAAAATCACCAACAGGTTTTCTTGCCATGAACATGTATGGATAACGGGCTTAATGTGACTGCGCCAGAACGAAGCCGGGTAAAATTTGTTGCGAGAGACTTGAAGCCGAGCTGCAGTAACATGATTAAGACTGGCTTGCATAATAAAGAGGCCTTCGAAGACTTACAATCAAGTGTCTTTGCTGTATACGCTTTGTTTCCATTGGATCCCCGACTCTTCTTAACTTGGCGTCCGAGAAATCTTATCAAAGGAAGAGCGTGCCGCATGCTTGCCGAACTTTAAATTTTTCCTACCTTTACTTGAGGACAAGCAAAGATTCAAGTTTAGAGGAGTTTGATAACGCGAAATCATATATATATAATGATGTACTTTTCTACTAATTGGCGACCGTTTTCACTCCGAATTCGGATATTTCCACACTATTTGCCGAGTATTTTGCAGGTATTCTAAGTTCATGCTCAAAAGGAGCAAGATAAAGAAAAGAAGCATTTACAGGTGAAAACCAGGTGAAAATCAGGCCAAAAAGCAGCAAAAACGAGTTCTGCTGATGTGACGACCGTCACAAGGGTGTGATGACCGTCATGCGTGTGACGACCGTCACAGGTCCATGACGACCGTCATGCAGTTAAAATGCAGTTTTCTGCACGTGCTGTCAAGTTATGAAAGTGCCAAAGAGAAGTGGACCACTAGCTCCTATATTTTCTGATATCATTCCCACTTCCCAAAGAAATAAACCGTTGAATATCCCATCTATAAAAGGAGGTAGCTGGTACCAGAAAAAAGGGCCGCATTGAAGAGACGAAGTGCTGCCAATTTACCTTCAGAGCAATTATTCAGTTTCCAATTTTCTTATTGTTGTTTTATTTCCTTTTTCTTTCCTTCCTTGCAATTGTTGTTTTACTCCCCATTTCTATTCTGTACGAGCAATTGGCATAAAGACTAAATCCTGTCGCCATTTTGGAGGATTTCCCAAAAAGCCAAATCAAATTGTTTACAGGTTTCTATTCTAATCGTTAATTGAATTTTTATTTCCTATTGTAATGCATAATAATATTTTCTTCCATTATTTACGTGTTGTTAATTTATATTCCATGTCTGGCTAAATCTGAAGTAATCAATATGTAATAAAAAATCTGATGGGATTCAATAATTAACCGGTGTATATCTACCTTTTCAAAAACTTATTTATGGCTTCAGTTTTTAAATCGATTTTTCTAAATAAACCTTCGTCGCGACAGCGAGAAATTATTTACAGTAGTTTTGCCACGACAGTGGGAAATTCATAAAGGCACGAACCAACAAGCGACAACTGAGGCTAAGACCAGATAGTAAAAACTAGGCATTCATTTTAAAAACAGCGACAACGCTTTAAAAGGAATTAGAACTTAATAGTTTTCAAAAAGTAACTTTAACCCCGAACGGGATAGCGACAGCATACGTTCTGCCTTAGAGTTGCGACTAGCGTCAAAAACCATCGTGAGACAAAGGTCTTTAAACCATCATTTTCTTCTTAAACTATTTTTGAAAACCTAAAGACACCGGTGACCTATAGAATCCCTGAAGAAATAACATATTACATACCAATTCAAATATTTATATATTAAGTAAAAGCTTTAGTTCCCTTTAGTTTACGCATTTATTTTGTTATTATTCCCCTAAAACATTACCAACCTAGCTAAACGTAGTAACACCCGATAATACTAGTTTGATTACGAGTCCCTGTGGGATCGATATCTATCATTACTACGCGATAGATTGTGCACTCGCAATTAATTGAGTTAGACATAGAAAGTTGCGATCAAGTTTTTGGTCCGCGTACACAGGTCGACCATAAATGCTTCGGGTACAAGAGTTGATTAAACTCCTATAAATGTGTTGACTTGCTCTGCGTACACTGGTCTCTCAAAAATGCTCCGCGTACGAGGGTGGATTAAACTCCTATAAACATGTTTACTTGCTCTCCGTACATTGGTCGCCCATAAATGCTCTGTGTACAAACATTAATTAAACTCGTATAAACGTGTTAACTTGCTCCGTGTACATAGGTCTCCCATAAACGCTCTGCATACAAGGGTTGATTAAACTCCTATAAACGTGTTAACTTGCTCCGCGTACATAGGTCACCCATAAAATCTCCACGTACAAGGGTTGATTAAACTCCTATAAACATGTTAACTTGCTCCGCGTACATAGGTCACCCATAAACTCTCTACGTACAAGGGTTGATTAAACTCCAATAAATGTGTTGCCTTGCTACGCGTACATAGGTCACCCATAAAATCTTCGAGTACAAGGGTTGATTAAACTCCTATAAACATGCTAACTTTCTCCGCGTACATAGGTCACCCATAAACTCTCTACGTACAAGGGTTGATTAAACTCATATAAATGTGTTGACTTGTTCTGCGTACATTGGTCTCCCAAAAACACTCCGCGTACAAGGGTTGATTAAACTCCTATAAACATGTTTACTTGCTCTCCGTACATTGGTCGCCCATAAATGCTCTGTGTACAAAGGTTAATTAAACTCGTATAAAAGTGTTGACTTGCTCCGTGTATATAGGTCTCCCATAAACGCTCTGCATACAAGGGTTGATTAAACTCCTATAAACGTGTTAACTTGCTCCGCGTACATAGGTCACCCATAAAATCTCCGCATACAAGGGTTGTTTTAACTCCTACAGACGTGTTAACTTGCTCCACGTACATAGGTCACCCATAAACTCTCTGCGTACAAGGGTTGATTAAACTCCTATAAACGTGTTGCCTTGCTCCGCGTACACAGGTCGCCCAAAACCGTTGTGCGTACTAGGGTTGATTAAACTCCTATAAATGTGTTGACTTGTTCAGCATACATAGGTCGCCCATAAAGCTCTGCGTACAAGGGTTAATTAAACTCCTATAAACATGTTGACTTGCTTCGTGTACATAGGTCGACCACAAATGCTCTGCGTACAAGGTTTGAAAAAACTCTTATAAACGTGTCCACTTTCTTTGCGTACATTGGTCGCCCATAAACGCTACACGTTGAAGGATTAATTAAACTCCTATAAATGTGTTGACTTGCTCCGCGTACACAGGTCGTCCATAAATGCTTCGGCTACAAGAGTTGATTAAACTCCTATAAATGTGTTGACTTGCTCTGCGTACATTGGTCTCACAAAAACGCTACGCGTACAAGGGTTGATTAAACTCCTATAAACATGTTTACTTGCTCTTCGTACATTGCTCGCCCATAAATGCTCTGTGTACAAACGTTAATTCAACTCGTATAAACGTGTTGACTTGCTCTGCGTACATAGGTCTCCCATAAACACTCTGCATACAAGGGTTGATTAAACTCCTATAAACGTGTTAACTTGCTCCGCGTACATAGGTCACCCGAAAAATCTCTGCGTACAAGGGTTGATTAAACTCCTATAAACTTGTTAACTTGCTCCGTGTACATAGGTCACCCATAAACTCTATGCTTACAATGGTTGATTAAACTCCAATAAACGTGTTGCCTTCCTCTGCGTACATAGGTTACCCAAAAACATTGTTCGTGCAAGGGTTGATTAAACTCCTATAAATATGTTGACTTGCTCCAACTACACAGGTCGACCATAAATGCTTCGGGTACAATGGTTGATTAAACTCCTATAAATGTGTTGACTTACTCTGCATACATTGGTATGCGTACAAGGGGTTATTAAACTCCTATAAACATATTTACTTGCTCTGCGTACATTGGTCGCCCATAAATGCTCTGTGTACAAAGGTTAATTAAACTCGTATAAACGTGTTGACTTGCTCCGTGTACATAGGTCTCACATAAACGCTCTACATACAAGGGTTGATTAAACTGCTATAAACGTGTTAACTTGCTCCGCGTACGTAGGTCACCCATAAAATTTCCGCGTTCAAGTCTTGATTAAACTCTTATAAACGTGTCAACTGGCTCCACGTACATAGGTCACCCATAAACTCTCTGCGTACAAGGGTTGATTAAACTCCTATAAACGTGTTGCCTTGCTCCGCGTACACAGGTCGCCCAAAAACAGTGTGCGTACAAGGGTTGATTAAACTCCTATAAACGTGTTGACTTGTTCAGCGTACATAGTTTGCCCATAAAGCTCTGCGTTCAAGGGTTAATTAAACTCCTATAAACGTGTTGACTTGCTTCGCGTACATAGGACGACCACAAACGCTCTGCGTACAAGGTTTGATAAAACTCTTATAAACGTGTCCACTTTCTTTGCGTATATCGGTCGCCCATAAACGCTACACGTTTAAGGATTAATTAAACTCCTATAAACGTGTTGACTTGCTCCGCGTACACAGGTCTGCCATAAATGCTTCGAGTACAAGAGTTGATTAAACTCTTATAAAAGTGTTGACTTCCTCCGCGTACATTGGTCTACCAAAAATGCTTCGGGTACAAGGGTTGATTAAACTCCTATAAACATGTTTACTTGCTCTCCGTACATTGGTCGCCCATAAATGCTCTATGTACAAACGTTAGTTAAACTCGTATAAACGTGTTGACTTGCTCCGTGTACATAGGTATCCCATAAACGCTCTGCATACAAGGGTTGATTAAACTCCTATAAACGTGTTAACTTACTCCGCGCACATAGGTCACCCATAAAATATCTGCGTACAAGGGTTGATTAAAATCCTATAAACGTGTTAACTAGTTCCACGTACATAGGTCACCCATAAATTCTCTGCGTACAAGAGTTGATTAAACTCCTATAAACGTGTTGCCTTGCTCCGTGTACACAGGTCGACCGAAAACAGTGTGCGTACAAGGGTTAATTAAACTCCTATAAACGTGTTGAGTTGCTTCGCGTACATAGGTCGACGACAAACGCTCTGCGTACAAGGTTTGATAAAACTCTTATAAACGTGTCCACTTTCTTTTCGTACATAGGTCGCCCATAAACGTTACACCTTGAAGGATTAATTAGACACCTATAAACGTGTTGACTTGCTCCATGTCCACAGGTCGTCCATAAATGTTTCGGGTATAAGAGTTGATTAAACTCCAATAAATGTGTTGACTTGCTCCGCGTACACTAGTCTCCCAAAAATGCTCCGCGTACAAGGGTTGATTAAACTCTTATAAACATGTTTTCTCGTTCTTCGTACATTGGTCGCCAGTAAATGCTTTGTGTCCAAACGTTAATTAAACTCTTATAAACGTGTCCACTTTCTTTGCATATATAGGTCGCCCATAAACGCTACACGTTGAAGGATTAATTAAACTCCTATAAACGTGTTGACTTGCTCCGCGTACACAGGTTGACCATAAATGCTTCGGGTACAAGAGTTGATTAAACTCCTATAAATGTGTTGACTTGCTCCGCGTACACTGGTCTGCCAAAAATGCTCAGCCTACAAGGGTTGATTAAAATCCTATAAATATGTTTACTTGCTCTCCGTACATAGGTCGCCCATAAATGCTCTGTGTACAAACGTTAATTAAACTCGTATAAACGTGTTGACTTGCTCCATGTACATAGGTCTCCCATAAACTCTCTACATACAAGGGTTGATTAAACTCCTATAAACGTGTTAAATTGCTCCACGTACATAGGTCACCCATAAAATCTCCGCGTACAAGGGTTGATTAAACTCTTATAAACGTGTCAACTTGCTCCACGTACATAGGTCACCCATAAACTCTCTGTGTACAAGGGTTGATTAAACTCCTACAAACGTGTTTCCTTGCTCCGCGTACACAGGTCGCCCAAAAATAGTGTGCGTACAAGGGTTGATTAAACTCCTATAAACGTACTGTATTGTTCAGCGTACATAGTTTGCCCATAAAGCTCTGCGTACAAGGGTTAATTAAACTACTCAGTAAACGTGCTGGCTTGCTTCGCATACATAGGTCGACCAAAAATGCTCTGCGTACAAGGTTTGATAAAACTCTTATAAACATGTCCACTTTCTTTGCGTATATCGGTCGACCATAAACGCTACACGTTTAAGGATTAATTCAACTCCTATAAACGTGTTGACTTGCTCCACGTACACAGGTCGACCATAAATGCTTCGGGTACAAGAGTTGATTAAACTCCTATAAATGTGTTGACTTGCTCCGCGTACGCTGGTCTCCCAAAAATGCTACGGGTACAAGGGTTGATTAAACTCCTATAAACATGTTTACTTGCTCTCCGTACAATGGTCGCCCATAAATGCCCTGTGTACACATGTTAATTAAACTCGTATAAACGTGTTGACTTGCTCCGTGTACATAGGTCTCCCAGAAATGCTCTGCATACAAGGGTTGATTAAACTCTTATAAACGTGTTAACTTACTCCGAGTACATAGGTCACCTATAAAATATCTGCGTACAAGGGTTGATTAAACTCCTATAAACGTGTTAACTTGCTCCACGTACAAAGGTCACCCATAAACTCTCTGCATACAAGGGTTGATTAAACTCCTATAAACGTGTTGCCTTGCTCCGCGTACATAGGTCGCCCGAAAACATTGTGCGTACAAGGGTTGATTAAACTCCTATAAACGTGTTGACTTGTTCAGCGTACATAGGTGGCCCATAAACCTCTGCTTACAAGGGTTAATTAAACTCCTATAAACGTGTGGACTTGCTTCACGTACATAGGTCGACCACAAATGCTCTGTGTACAAGGTTTGATAAAAGTCTTATAAACGTGTCCACTTTCTTTGCGTACATAGGTCGCCCATAAACGCTACATGTTGAAGGATTAATTAAACACTTATAAACGTGTTGACTTGCTCCGCGTACACAGGTCTGCCATAAATGCTTCGGGTACAAGAGTTGATTAAACTCCTATAAATGTGTTGACTTGCTCCGCGTACACTGGTCTCCCAAAAATGCTCAGCGTACAAGGGTTGATTAAACTCCTATAAACATTTTTACTTGCTCTTCGTACATTGCTCGCCCATAAATGCTCTGTGTACAAACGTTAATTAAACTCGTATAAACGTGTTGACTTGCTCCGCGTACATAGGTCTCCCATAAACGCTCTGCATACAAGGGTTGATTAAACTCCTATAAACATGTTAGCTTGCTCTGCGTACATAGGTCACCCATAAAATCTCCGCGTACAAGGGTTGATTAAACTCTTATAAACGTGTTAACTTGCTCCACGTACATAGGTCACCCATAAACTCTCTGCGTACAAGGGTTGATTAAAATCCTATAAACGTGTTGACTTGCTCCGTGTACACAGGTCGCCAAAAAACATTATGCGTACAAGGGTTAATTAAACTCCTATAAACGTGTTGACTTGCTTCGCGTACATAGGTCGACCACAAACGCTCTGCGTACAAGGTTTGATAAAACTCTTATAAACGTGTCCACCTTCTTTGCGTACATAGGTCGCCCATTAATGTTACACGTTGAAGGATTAATTAGACACCTATAAACGTGTTGACTTGCTCCGTGTCCACAGGTCGACCATAAATGCTTTGGGTATAAGAGTTGATTAAACTCGTATAAATGTGTTGACTTGCTCCGCGTACACTAGTCTCCCAAAAATGCTCCGCGTAAAAGGGTTGATTAAACTCCTATAAACATGTTTACTTGTTCTTCATACATTGGTGGCCAGTAAATGCTTTGTGTCCAAACATTAATTAAACTCTTATAAACATGTCCACTTTCTTTGCGTATATAGGTCGCCCATAAACGCTACACGTTGAAGGATTAATTAAACTCCTATAAACGTGTTGACTTGCTCCGTGTACACAGGTTGACCATAAATGCTTCGGGTACAAGAGTTGATTAAACTCCTATAAATGTGTTGACTTGCTCCACGTACACTGGTCTCCCAAAAATGCTCAGCGTACAAGGTTTGATTAAACTCCTATAAACATGTTTACTTGCTCTCCGTACATTGGTCGCCCATAAATGCTCTGTGTACAAACGTTAATTAAACTCGTATAAACGTGTTCACTTGCTCCATGTACATAGGTGTCCCATAAACGCTCTGCATACAAGGGTTGATTAAACTCCTATAAACGTGTTGCCTTGCTCCGCGTACACAGGTCGCCCGAAAACGTTGTACGTATAAGGGTTGATTAAACTCCTATAAACGTGTTGACTTGTTCAGCGTACATAGGTGGCCCATAAAGCTCTCCGTACAAGGGTTAATTAAACTCCTATAAACGTGTTGACTTGCTTCGCGTACATAGGTCGACCACAAATGCTCTGTGTACAAGGTTTGATAATACTCTTATAAACTTGTCCACTTTCTTTGCGTATATAGGTCGGCCATAAACGCTACACATTTAAGGATTAATTCAACTCCTATAAACGTGTTGACTTGCTCCACGTACACAGGTCGACCATAAATGCTTCGGGTACAAGAGTTGATTAAACTCCTATAAATGTGTTGACTTGCTCCGCGTACACTGGTCTCCCAAAAATGCTCCGGGTACAAGGGTTGATTAAACTCCTATAAACATGTTTACTTGCTCTCTGTACATTGGTCGCCCATAAATGCTCTGTGTACACATGTTAATTAAACTCGTATAAACGTGTTGACTTGCTCCGTGTACATAGGTCTCCCAGAAATGCTTTGCATACAAGGGTTGATTAAACTCCTATAAACGTGTTAACTTACTCCGAGTACATAGGTCACCTATAAAATATCTGCGTACAAGGGTTGATTAAACTCCTATAAACGTGTTAACTTGCTCCACGTACAAAGGTCACCCATAAACTCTCTGCATACAAGGGTTGATTAAACTCCTATAAACGTGTTTCCTTGCTCCGCGTACATAGGTCGCCCGAAAACGTTGTGCGTACAAGGGTTGATTAAACTCCTATAAACGTGTTGACTTGTTCAGCGTACATAGGTGGCCCATAAAGCTCTGCTTACAAGGGTTAATTAAACTCCTATAAACGTGTGGACTTTCTTCACGTACATAGGTCGACCACAAACGCTCTATGTACAAGGTTTGATAAAAATCTTATAAACGTGTCCACTTTCTTTGCGTACATAGGTCGCCCATAAACGCTACATGTTGAAGGATTAATTAAACACTTATAAACGTGTTGACTTGCTCCGCGTACACAGGTCTGCCATAAATGCTTCGGGTACCAGAGTTGATTAAACTCCTATAAATGTGTTGACTTGCTCTGCGTACACTGGTCTCCCAAAAATGCTCAGCGTACAAGGGTTGATTAAACTCCTATAAACATGTTTACTTGCTCTTCGTACATTGCTCGCCCATAAATGCTCTGTGTACAAACGTTAATTAAACTCGTATAAACGTGTTGACTTGCTCCGCGTACATAGGTCTCCCATAAACGCTCTGCATAAAAGGGTTGATTAAACTCCTATAAACATGTTAGCTTGCTCTGCGTACATAGGTCACCCATAAAATCTCCGCGTACAAGGGTTGATTAAACTCTTATAAACGTGTTAACTTGCTCCACGTACATAGGTCACCCATAAACTCTCAGCGTACAAGGGTTGATAAAAATCCTATAAACGTGTTGACTTGCTCCGTGTACACAGGTCGCCAAAAAACATTATGCGTACAAGGGTTAATTAAACTCCTATAAACGTGTTGACTTGCTTCGCGTACATAGGTCGACCACAAACGCTCTGCGTACAAGGTTTGATAAAACTCTTATAAACGTGTCCACCTTCTTTGCGTACATAGGTCGCCCATTAATGTTACACGTTGAAGGATTAATTAGACACCTATAAACGTGTTGACTTGCTCCGTGTCCACAGGTCGACCATAAATGCTTTGGGTATAAGAGTTGATTAAACTCGTATAAATGTGTTGACTTGCTCCGCGTACACTGGTCTCCCAAAAATGCTCCGCGTACAAGGGTTGATTAAACTCCTATAAACATGTTTACTTGTTCTTCATACATTGGTGGCCAGTAAATGCTTTGTGTCCAAACATTAATTAAACTCTTATAAACGTGTCCACTTTCTTTGCGTATATAGGTCGCCCATAAACGCTACACGTTGAAGGATTAATTAAACTCCTATAAACGTGTTGACTTGCTCCGTGTACACAGGTTGACCATAAATGCTTCGGGTACAAGAGTTGATTAAACTCCTATAAATGTGTTGACTTGCTCCACGTACACTGGTCTCCCAAAAATGCTCAGCGTACAAGGGTTGATTAAACTCCTATAAACATGTTTACTTGCTCTCCGTACATTGGTCGCCCATAAATGCTCTGTGTACAAACGTTAATTAAACTCGTATAAACGTGTTCACTTGCTCCATGTACATAGGTCTCCCATAAACGCTCTGCATACAAGGGTTGATTAAACTCCTATAAACGTGTTGCCTTGCTCCGCGTACACAGGTCGCCCGAAAACGTTGTGCGTATAAGGGTTGATTAAACTCCTATAAACGTGTTGACTTGTTCAGCATACATAGGTGGCCCATAAAGCTCTCCGTACAAGGGTTAATTAAACTCCTATAAACGTGTTGACTTGCTTCGCGTACATAGGTCGACCACAAATGCTCTGTGTACAAGGTTTGATAATACTCTTATAAACTTGTCCACTTTCTTTGCGTATATAGGTCGGCCATAAACGCTACACATTTAAGGATTAATTCAACTCCTATAAACGTGTTGACTTGCTCCACGTACACAGGTCGACCATAAATGCTTCGGGTACAAGAGTTGATTAAACTCCTATAAATGTGTTGACTTGCTCCGCGTACACTGGTCTCCCAAAAATGCTCCGGGTACAAGGGTTGATTAAACTCCTATAAACATGTTTACTTGCTCTCCGTACATTGGTCGCCCATAAATGCTCTGTGTACACATGTTAATTAAACTCGTATAAACGTGTTGACTTGCTCCGTGTACATAGGTCTCCCAGAAATGCTCTGCATACAAGGGTTGATTAAACTCCTATAAACGTGTTAACTTACTCCGAGTACATAGGTCACCTATAAAATATCTGCGTACAAGGGTTGATTAAACTCCTATAAATGTGTTAACTTGCTCCACGTACAAAGGTCACCCATAAACTCTCTGCATACAAGGGTTGATTAAACTCCTATAAACGTGTTTCCTTGCTCCGCGTACATAGGTCGCCCGAAAACGTTGTGCGTACAAGGGTTGATTAAACTCCTATAAACGTGTTGACTTGTTCAGCGTACATAGGTGGCCCATAAAGCTCTGCTTACAAGGGTTAATTAAACTCCTATAAACGTGTGGACTTTCTTCACGTACATAGGTCGACCACAAACGCTCTATGTACAAGGTTTGATAAAAATCTTATAAACGTGTCCACTTTCTTTGCGTACATAGGTCGCCCATAAACGCTACATGTTGAAGGATTAGTTAAACACTTATAAACGTGTTGACTTGCTCCGCGTACACAGGTCTGCCATAAATGCTTCGGGTACCAGAGTTGATTAAACTCCTATAAATGTGTTGACTTGCTCTGCGTACACTGGTCTCCCAAAAATGCTCAGCGTACAAGGGTTGATTAAACTCCTATAAACATGTTTACTTGCTCTTCGTACATTGCTCGCCCATAAATGCTCTGTGTACAAACGTTAATTAAACTCGTATAAACGTGTTGACTTGCTCCGCGTACATAGGTCTCCCATAAACGCTCTGCATACAAGGGTTGATTAAACTCCTATAAACATGTTAGCTTGCTCTGCGTACATAGGTCACCCATAAAATCTCCGCGTACAAGGGTTGATTAAACTCTTATAAACGTGTTAACTTGCTCCACGTACATAGGTCACCCATAAACTCTCAGCGTACAAGGGTTGATAAAAATCCTATAAACGTGTTGACTTGCTCCGTGTACACAGGTCGCCAAAAAACATTATGCGTACAAGGGTTAATTAAACTCCTATAAACGTGTTGACTTGCTTCGCATACATAGGTCGACCACAAACGCTCTGCGTACAAGGTTTGATAAAACTCTTATAAACGTGTCCACCTTCTTTGCATACATAGGTCGCCCATTAATGTTACACGTTGAAGGATTAATTAGACACCTATAAACGTGTTGACTTGCTCCGTGTCCACAGGTCGACCATAAATGCTTTGGGTATAAGAGTTGATTAAACTCGTATAAATGTGTTGACTTGCTCCGCGTACACTGGTCTCCCAAAAATGCTCCGCGTACAAGGGTTGATTAAACTCCTATAAACATGTTTACTTGTTCTTCATACATTGGTGGCCAGTAAATGCTTTGTGTCCAAACATTAATTAAACTCTTATAAACGTGTCCACTTTCTTTGCGTATATAGGTCGCCCATAAACGCTACACGTTGAAGGATTAATTAAACTCCTATAAACGTGTTGACTTGCTCCGTGTACACAAGTTGACCATAAATGCTTCGGGTACAAGAGTTGATTAAACTCCTATAAATGTGTTGACTTGCTCCACGTACACTGGTCTCCCAAAAATGCTCAGCGTACAAGGGTTGATTAAACTCCTATAAACATGTTTACTTGCTCTCCGTACATTGGTCGCCCATAAATGCTCTGTGTACAAACGTTAATTAAACTCGTATAAACGTGTTCACTTGCTCCATGTACATAGGTCTCCCATAAACGCTCTGCATACAAGGGTTGATTAAACTCCTATAAACGTGTTGCCTTGCTCCGCGTACACAGGTCGCCCGAAAACGTTGTGCGTATAAGGGTTGATTAAACTCCTATAAACGTGTTGACTTGTTCAGCATACATAGGTGGCCCATAAAGCTCTCCGTACAAGGGTTAATTAAACTCCTATAAACGTGTTGACTTGCTTCGCGTACATAGGTCGACCACAAATGCTCTGTGTACAAGGTTTGATAATACTCTTATAAACTTGTCCACTTTCTTTGCGTATATAGGTCGGCCATAAACGCTACACATTTAAGGATTAATTCAACTCCTATAAACGTGTTGACTTGCTCCACGTACACAGGTCGACCATAAATGCTTCGGGTACAAGAGTTGATTAAACTCCTATAAATGTGTTGACTTGCTCCGCGTACACTGGTCTCCCAAAAATGCCCCGGGTACAAGGGTTGATTAAACTCCTATAAACATGTTTACTTGCTCTCCGTACATTGGTCGCCCATAAATGCTCTGTGTACACATGTTAATTAAACTCGTATAAACGTGTTGACTTGCTCCGTGTACATAGGTCTCCCAGAAATGCTCTGCATACAAGGGTTGATTAAACTCCTATAAACGTGTTAACTTACTCCGAGTACATAGGTCACCTATAAAATATCTGCGTACAAGGGTTGATTAAACTCCTATAAACGTGTTAACTTGCTCCACGTACAAAGGTCACCCATAAACTTTCTGCATACAAGGGTTGATTAAACTCCTATAAACGTGTTTCCTTGCTCCGCGTACATAGGTCGCCCGAAAACGTTGTGCGTACAAGGGTTGATTAAACTCCTATAAACGTGTTGACTTGTTCAGCGTACATAGGTGGCCCATAAAGCTCTGCTTACAAGGGTTAATTAAACTCCTATAAACGTGTGGACTTTCTTCACGTACATATGTCGACCACAAACGCTCTATGTACAAGGTTTGATAAAAATCTTATAAACGTGTCCACTTTCTTTGCGTACATAGGTCGCCTATAAACGCTACATGTTGAAGGATTAATTAAACACTTATAAACGTGTTGACTTGCTCCGCGTACACAGGTCTGCCATAAATGCTTCGGGTACAAGAGTTGATTAAATTCCTATAAATGTGTTGACTTGCTGTGCGTACACTGGTCTCCCAAAAATGCTCAGCGTACAAGGGTTGATTAAACTCCTATAAACATGTTTACTTGCTCTTCGTACATTGCTCGCCCATAAATGCTCTGTGTACAAACGTTAATTCAACTCGTATAAACGTGTTGACTTGCTCTGCGTACATAGGTCTCCCATAAACACTCTGCATACAAGGGTTGATTAAACTCCTATAAACATGTTAGCTTGCTCTGCGTACATAGGTCACCCATAAAATCTCCGCGTACAAGGGTTGATTAAACTCTTATAAACGTGTTAACTTGCTCCACGTACATAGGTCACCCATAAACTCTCTGCGTACAAGGGTTGATTAAACTCCTATAAACGTGTTGACTTGCTCCGTGTACACAGGTCGCCAGAAAATAGTATGCGTACAAGGGTTAATTAAACTCCTATAAACGTGTTGACTTGCTTCGCGTACATAGGTCGACCACAAACGCTCTGCGTACAAGGTTTGATAAAACTCTTATAAACGTGTCCACTTTCTTTGCGTACATAGGTCACCCATAAACGTTACACGTTGAAGGATTAATTAGACACCTAAAAACGTGTTGACTTGCTCCGTGTCCACAGGTCGACCATAAATGCTTTGGGTATAAGAGTTGCTTAAACTCGTATAAATGTGTTGACTTGCTCCGTGTACACTGGTCTCCCAAAAATGCTCCGCGTACAAGGGATGATTAAACTCCTATAAATATGTTTACTTGTTCTTCGTACATTGGTGGCCAGTAAATGCTTTGTGTCCAAACGTTAATTAAACTCTTATAAACGCGTCCACTTTCTTTGCGTATATAGGTCGCCCATAAACGCTACACGTTGAAGGATTAATTAAACTCCTATAAACGTGTTGACGTGCTCCGTGTACACAGGTTGACCATATATGCTTCGGGTACAAGAGTTGATTAAACTCCTATAAATGTGTTGACTTGCTCCACGTACACTGGTCTCCCAAAAATGCTCAGCGTACAAGGGTTGATTAAACTCCTATAAACATGTTTACTTGCTCTCCGTACAATGGTCGCCCATAAATTCTCTATGTACAAACGTTAATTAAACTCGTATAAACGTGTTGACTAGCTCCATGTACATAGGTCTCCCATAAACGCTCTGCATACAAAGGTTGATTAAACTCCTATAAACGTGTTAACTTGCTCCAAGTACATAGGTCACTCATAAAATCTTAGCGTACAAGGGTTGATTAAACTCCTATAAACGTGTTAACTTGCTCCACGTACATAGGTCACCCATAAACTCTCTGCGTACAAGGGTTGATTAAACTCTTATAAACGTGTTGCCTAGCTCCGCGTACACAGGTCGCCAAAAAACATTATGTGTACAAGGGTTAATTAAACTCCTATAAACGTGTTGACTTGCTTCGCGTACATAGGTCGACCACAAACGCTCTGCGTACAAGGTTTGAAAAAACTCTTATAAACGTGTCCACTTTCTTTGCGTACATAGGTCGCCCATAAACGTTATACGTTGAAGGATTAACTAGACACCTATAAACGTGTTGACTTGCTCCGTGTCCACAGGTCGACCATAAATGCTTTGGGTATAAGAGTTGATTAAACTCATATAAATGTGTTGCCTTGCTTCGCGTACAAGGGTTGATTAAACTCCTATAAACATGTTTACTTGTTCTTCATACATTGGTGGCCAATAAATGCTTTGTGTCCAAACGTTAATTAAACTCTTATAAACGTGTCCACTTTCTTTGCGTATATAGGTCGCCCATAAATGCTACACGTTGAAGGATTAATTAAACTCCTATAGACGTGTTGACTTGCTCTGTGTACACAGGTTGACCATAAATGCTTCGGGTACAAGAGTTGCTTAAACTCCTATAAATGTGTTGACTTGCTCCGCGTACACTGGTCTCCCAAAAATGCTCAGCGTACAAGGGTTGATTAAACTCCTATAAACATGTTTACTTGCTCTCCGTACATTGGTCGCCCATAAATGCTCTGTGTACAAACGTTAATTCAACTCGTATAAACGTGTTGACTTGCTCCATGTACATAGGTCTCCCATAAACACTCTGCATACAAGGGTTGATTAAACTCCTATAAACGTGTTAACTTTCTCCGCGTACATAGGTGACCCATAAAATCTCCGCGTACAAGGGTTGATTAAACTCTTATAGCCGTGTCAACTTGCTCCACGTACATAGGTCACCCATAAACTCTCTGCGTACAAGGGTTGATTAAACTCCTATAAACGTGTTGCCTTGCTCTGCGTACACAGGTCGCCCGAAAACGTTGTGCGTACAAGGGTTGATTAAACTCCTATAAACGTGTTGACTTATTCAGCGTACATAGGTGGCCCATAAAGCTCTCCGTACAAGGGTTAATTAAACTCCTATAAACGTGTTGACTTGCTTCGCGTGCATAGGTCGACCACAAATGCTCTGTGTACAAGGTTTGATAAAACTCTTATAAACGTGTCCACTTTCTTTGCATATATAGGTCGCCCATAAACGCTACACGTTTAAGGATTAATTAAACTCCTATAAACGTGTTGATTTGCTCCGCGTACACAGGTCGACCATAAATGCTTTGGGTACAAGAGTTGATTAAACTCCTATAAATGTGTTGAATTGCTCCATGTACACTGGTCTCCAAAAAATGCTCCGGGTAAAAGGGTTGATTAAACTCCTATAAACATGTTTACTTGCTCTCTGTACATTGGTCGCCCATAAATGCTCTATGTACAAACGTTAATTAAACTCGTATAAACATGTTGACTTGCTCCGTGTACATAGGTCTCCCATAAACGCTCTGCATACAAGGGTTGATTAAACTCCTATATACGTGTTAACTTGCTCTGCGTACATAGGTCACCCATAAAATCTCCACGTACAAGGGTTGATTAAACTCTTATAAACGTGTCAACTTGCTCCACGTACATAGGTCACCCATAAACTCTCTGCGTACAAGGGTTGATTAAACTCCTATAAACGTGTTCCCTTGCTCCGCGTACACAGGTCACCCAAAAACAGTGAGCGTACAAGGGTTGATTAAACTCCTATAAACGTGTTGACTTATTCAGCGTACATAGTTGTCGCTACTGCGAAAATCGGTGCTGGCTATGACAGGAGAGTCGCCACCGTGCGTTATTTATCCCAACAGAAGGAAAGGAAACGCTCAGAGTAAACCTAACACAAAACGGGAAAGGAATGGTCATCGTAACCAAATTCCTAGACTCGGGAGTCGATTACGCAAGGGGAAGGTATTAGCACCCCTCACGTCTGCCGTACTCAACTTGATCCACGCTTGTTTTCTAGTACGGATTGTTATTCAATCTACTCTATAGGTCTGGGTTTAAAAGAAAAGAAAATGACTCGGCAAAGTATCACACTTTATGCCTACGTATCCCCGTCTGGAACGATAAATCAAAGTCAACATAGTTCGCCTAACTCCGGGTTAAGGGGGGAAGGTTGCTCGCTAGGATACGGCATCCTATGCCTACGTACTTTCATACAGCATGAAAGATCAGAGCAAACGTAGTTCGGGCTACGGAAGACACAAGTTTGTCTGACTGTTTTTTTATTACCTTATGAAAGGGTTTTTCTTGATTAAGAGTCCAAGCGGACAAAAATGACACTTTGATGTTTGTTTGAATCTTTTACAAAAGAAATGTTTTTTAGTTGGTTTGCAATCTCCGACGCACTAGAGACTATGATCTGAGAGTGACTACGTCGCGTGTCACCCAAAGGGTACCACACTAAGCAGCCAGGCTACTGGAAAGAAGCTCTCCAGCAACCCTTTCTCGAATAGCTTATGGCTCGTAACGTACGACATCGATTAACCTTATTACTGTATTTTTGAGTGGTTTTGAGATAAGAAGAGAAAGAAGCTCTAAAAAGCCTAGGGTTGAAAAGGGAATAAAAACTAACCTAATGTTGTCATGCATGGATAAGAATCCTAATGTCTGTCATAATTCCCTCCTGCACAGAGGAAATCAGAGATCCTAAGGGATAAACGGAAAAGAAAGCAAGCAAATACAGTAAAATGCATGCAATGCAGCAATACAAGCGAGGCAAGGGAGTCCCACTCAACCTTGAACCTGGGAAAACAATAGGCAAAGTGAAGAAACATTCACTTCAAACCTAGGGGGCAAGCTACACAAGCCAACAAACAATACAGAAAACAAAAACCCAAAGCAGAGGAGGCAGCCCAAGCAGCAACACCAAACTCCTATAGCAAATAGCAACTCTGACAACAACAAGTTGATTAAACAGCAAAAGTTGACAGCAACAACCTTCATCTTTATGAATCTTCAATATTCAAGTTTCAACAAACTTTCAATCTTCAACAAGCAACCAGCTTAAACCAGCAAACTTCAACCAGTAAACAACTTCAACAAGCTCCTAACTTCATCTTCAACAAGCAGCAAAACCCTAGCTTCAACAAGCAGCCAGCTTCAACAAGCGCAAACCTCATCTTCAACAAGCTTCAACAAGCACTAACCTTTCTCTTTACCAAGCTTCAACAAGCACCTCCAAGGGAGAATCAATCAACAAGATCAAGTTGAAGTGTTAAGGAATTCAGTGACAACCAAGGGAAGCCACTGAGAACTTAACACTGCAGTAGAAAAGTACCCTCAAAGTTCTACTCCTAAAGCATGCCACTCATCCCTCCAAAGGAGAGATGTGACTTATTTAAGAGGACTTTATGTCATTGGATTGAATGGAGATGACCAATATGTTCCATGTTTGAAGAAAGAAACAAAGCTAATCTACTGCTCTTCCTAAAACCCTAGTTCCCTAAGCTCCTGACAAGCACTCCAACAGATGAGAAAATCTTCACATCCAAGCTCCTTCAAGCTCTCCCAAGCATCTTCAATTGGTCTTCATCTTCATCCAAGCACAAGAGCACCACCACCCTAATCTAAGGGGAACTATTGAATCAAACTAGTCAAGTTAGTTCACTAGAAACACCTAGAAGTTAGTCCTAAAACTAATTCTAATTAAAATACCAAAATTGATTGTAAAATCCTACAAAAAATTCTAAGGGTTCCTAAACCTCTTAATAACATCTCCAAACAAAAACCAGGGGGTTAACCATTCATTTGGACCTAAAACTATGCCCTAAACCTAAGGGTACTATCTTAAAACCCTAATTCTAAACCACCTAATGTTCAATGCTCAACATAACTTAAAACTCTATCACAATATTATGAGAAAATTAATATGGGGACATGCATATCTAAGCTATCTATCCCAAAAAGAATCAACTCAAAATCATACACCAATCATCCATAATAATATCAACAAAATCATGTATCAACCATATTAAAAATAAAACCAATTAAAGTACCAAAAATGCAAATAAATTCCAAAATTCATGATTTAATTATTTTTCAATCCTATTAAATTCTACACTTTCTAAGGAATCAAGGGGAAAAAACCTAGATTAAAAAGACTAATTTTTTGATTTATTGTGAATTATTTCCTAACTATATGCAAAATATGAAATTAAAAGAAAATAATGAAAATTGATAAAAGAGCGTTGCAAATAGCAATTAAAACATGTTGTAAACCAAACCTGGGCCCAACAGGGGGTGCGTATATCAAATTTACTTAAGCCCAACCCACACTAAAACGAAATCAGGAAAAGAAATGGAAAATGAAAAATGCTTGTGGCAAATAGCATTCAGAACTAGTGAATTTCTTCATCTGGGCCTAAACTGGGGTGTGGAAAGCAAACAAGTCACTAAGCCCACCCAAAATCAATTAATGAAACGCAGAGTTTTGAGTGAAACTCAAACTCTCTTCAGAATTCATCATGCAATCGTGGCCATTGGATTTTGTTTGAGTCAAAGGTCAAAGCATCATCTGATGGCCCTCAGTCATCTTCTCCAAAACATTCAAACTTGGGAGGGAAAGCTCAGACGGTGGCCTGAGCTCTGCGCCACCGTCTTCTCCGGCGAGGGCATCCCAAAACCTCATCAATTCTTGCAACTAACCACCCTGTCCCACTCGAAATTCTCCCCTGATCATGAATATGACCTCCAAATCCATTGATTCATCCTCTAAAACCAAACCCGATCCAAGTTGCAGAGATTCATCCAATTCTTGATCACTCCAAAACTTAAAATTAATAAGCCTAAACTCATGTACATGCTTCCCTGATAAATTCTCACCATTCAGCCATGCTTGAAACCTCAAGAATCATGAGATATTCCTCTCAACAGAATTCTGATCACAACCTAAAGTATCTCTAATCATCCCAAATTTGTGCCTAAATCCAACCTAACAACATCTATATCCTAACCACATATCAAATGCTAATCAATTTCCCCTAATCGAAGCTAAAAAATGAAAGCTACAAACCTGGAAAAACTGGATGAACAGAAGGTGCAAATGCTCGATTCAACCTCCAATCTTTTGCAGAATCACTCAAGAACCACTTCTAAAGCTTCTCCAATCACCAATTTTCCTTGAATCCCCTTCAATCTCCAAAACCGATTCTGAGATGCAGTTGAGAAAATTCAGTTGCTCTCTCTGATTCCTTGCTCAATCCTTGACAAAAAAACTATCTGAATCAGTTGCAATGCTTATATAGAATGTGATGGAAACCTCTAGAACTTTCTGTAACAACCACAATGAGATTTTGAATTTCTCATATCCCTTGAAAATCTCATATGTGGAAATCATGCCTTTCTCTGTTCTAGCTCTCACACTCACTTGAGTTTCTCTCCTCCTGACATTTTGAATTGAAAGGGAATGATATCTTCCTTGCTTTTGATCCAAAGGTATGTAATTCAAATGTTGCTTCCATCTTAAGTAACAAAAGGGAACCATGTGAAATTGGCCTCAAATCCAAAAAGTAATATTTCCATCCTTTCCAAAATATGTTTTCTGATCAATTTGGTATATAACATTGTTTGGTTTGGCCATAAATCAAGAATTCCACAATTTTGGCCTTTTAATCACTTTAATTTCTTCATTTCAAAGCCATTTCAAACCAACTTCTCCTATGAGCCAATTAAAAGCCTATTTGATGCATGGTCAAGGTTAAAAACATATTTTGAGCAACTTTCTAGTTGAACAATTTTCCATTTGAGGCCTCTAAGTTTGAGATTTTGACCCATGCTTGAGAATGACCTATAATCACCAATACCCAAAATACCCCTGGATTGCAAAGACCATAACTTGAGTTCTACAAATACTCTTGAGGACTTCTAGTACCCTATGGAAAGCTAATATAAAGATATACAACTCTTATGTTGGCCAAGAATCCATTTGAAACCTCATTGAAGGGCAAAAATTGCTTGGAAGTCAAGTGACTTTCACAGATAAATTTCAGTGTCCTCTGATGACCGGTAAGTTGTAAGGACCATAACTTGAGTTATATAAATCCCCTTGAGGACTTCTAGTACTCAAATTAAAGGTATTTATATTCTCTACAAGTTTCATGTTGTCCAGGAATCCATTTGAAACTTGTATTTTGACTTATGTGGCTTTGAAATTAGGCACTAAATAGGGGATTTTACACTGAAACCCTAACTTAGCAACTTCCCACATTCTTGATCCTTCTTTGCTTAATCTTGGCACAACACCACACATGTATCAACATACCAATCCATGAACCCCATGACCTCAAGGTAGGCTTTGATGCTCTCCAACTACTCAATTGAATTAGGGTTGACCCAGATGAAACCCTAGTTGACTGCACCTCAACTGTGGCTCTCATACTTGAATCAATGACTCGTCTCAGCTTCAATATGGCCCTCTAGGCATCCCATGAGATCCATACACACCCCAAATTCACATTCTATGTTTCCCATCCCATTGATGATCCTCAATATTCCTCAGGATAAGAGCGAAACCAACATGTAGGCACTCAAACTTCTCAAGACTTCAAATCCTTTCTTGATGGCTTGGATGATTTCTCAATCTTGTATAACACCCCTTGCTGGGCTCTTCTGATAAGAATCACACTTGATCCCTTGTTGGAGGCATGCTATGCTATGATATGCCAATGATTGAACTATGTACATGATGTAACTATGCAAATGAAATGCAATGAAACATAGATCAGGCAAGAAAAGGTTGAGCAAATTTTGGGGTGCAACAATAGTTTTCCCATAAAGCTCTGCGTACAAGGGTTAATTAAACTCCTCTAAACGTGTTGACTTGCTTCGCGTACATAGGTCGACCACAAACGCTCTGCGTACAAGGTTTGATATAACTCTTATAAACGTGTCCACTTTCTTTGCGTATATAGGTCGCCCATAAACGCTACACATTTAAGGATTAATTAAACTCCTATAAACGTGTTGACTTGCTCCGCGTGCACAGGTCGACCATTAATGCTTCGGGTACAAGAGTTGATTAAACTCCTATAAATGTGTTGACTTGCTCCGCGTACACTGGTTTCTCGAAAATGCTCCGGGTACAAGGGTTGATTAAACTCCTATAAACATGTTTACTTGCTCTCCCTACATTGGTCGCCCATAAATGCTCTGTGTAAAAACGTTAATTAAACTCGTATAAACGTGTTGACTTGCTCTGTGTACATAGTTCTCCGATAAACACTCTGCATACGAGGGTTGATTAAACTCCTATATACGTGTTAACTTACTCCGCGTACATAGGTCACCCATAAAATATCTGCGTACAAGGGTTTATTAAACTCCTATAAACGTGTTAACTTGCTCCACGTTCATAGGTCACCCATAAAATCTCTGCGTACAAGGGTTGATTAAACTCCTATAAACGTGTTTCCTTGCTCCGCGTATATAGGTCGCCCAAAAACGTTGTGCGTACAAGGGTTGATTAAACTCCTATAAACGTGTTGACTTGTTCAACGTACATAGGTGGCCCACAAAGCTCTCCGTACAAGGGTTAATTAAACTCCTATAAACGTGTTGACTTGCTTCGCGTACATAGGTCGACCACAAACACTCTGTGTACAAGGTTTGATAAACTCTTATAAACGTGTCCACTTTCTTTGCGTACATAGGTCGCCCATAAACACTACACGTTGAAGGATTAATTAAACACTTATAAACGTGTTGACTTGCTCCGCGTACACAGGTCTTCCATAAATGCTTCGGGTACAAGAGTTGATTAAACTCCTATAAATGTGTTGACTTGCTCCGCGTACATTGGTCTCCTAAAAACGCTATGCGTACAAGGGTTGACTAAACTCCTATAAACATGTTTACTTGCTCTCCGTAAATAGGTCTTCAATAAACGCTCTGCATACAAGGGTTGATTAAACTCCTATAAACGTGTTAACTTGCTCCGCGTACATACCCATAAAATCTCCGTGTACAAGGGTTGATTAAACTCTTATAATCGTGTTAACTTGCTCCACGTACATAGGTCACCCATAAACTCTCTGCGTACAAGGGTTGATTAAACTCATATAAACGTGTTGCCTTGCTTCTCATACACAGGTCGCCCAAAAATGTTGTGCGTACAAGAGTTGATTAAACTCCTATAAACGTGTTGACTTGTTCGTCGTACATAGGTTGCCCATAAAGCTCTCTGTACATGGGTCAATTAAACTCCTATAAACGTGTTAACTTGCTTCGCGTACATAGGTTAACCACAAACACTCTGCATACAAGGTTTAATAAAACTCTTATAAACGTGTCCACTTTCTTTGCGTACATAGGTCGCCCATAAACGCTACACATTGAAGGATTAATTAAACTCCTATAAACGTGTTGAATTGATCCGCGTACACAGGTCGACCATAAATGCTTCGGGTACAAGAGTTGATTAAACTCCTATAAATGTGTTGACTTGCTCCGCGTACATTGGTCTCTCAAAAATGCTCCGCGTAAAAGGTTGGATTAAACTCCTATAAACATGTTTACTTACTCTCCGTACATTGGTCGCCCATAAATGCTCTGTGTACAAACGTTAATTAAACTCGTATAAACGTGTTGACTTGCTCAGTGTCCATAGGTCTCCCATAAACGCTCTACATACAAGGGTTGATTAAACTCCTATATACGTGTTATCTTGCTCTGCGTACATAGGTTGCCCGAAAATGTTGTGCGTACAAGGGTTGATTAAACTCCAAACAACGTGTTGAGTTGTTCAGTGTACATAGGTCGACCATAAAGCTCTGCGTACAAGGGTTAATTAAACTCCTATAAACGTGTTGACTTACTCCACGTACACAGGTTGACCATGAATGCTTTGGGTACAAGGGTTGATTAAACTCCTATAAATGTGTTGACTTGCTCCGTGTATATTGGTCTCCCAAAAATGCTATGCGTACAAGGGGTTGATTAAACTGCTATAAACATGTTTACATGCTCTCCGTACATTGGTCGCCCATAAATGCTCTGTGTACAAAGGTTAATTAAACTCGTATAAACGTGTTGACTTGCTCCGTGTACATAGGTCTCAAATAAACGCTCTACATACAAGGGTTTATTAAACTCCTATAAACGTGTTAACTTGCTCCGCGTACATAGGTCACCCATAAAATCTCCGCGTACAAGGGTTGATTAAACTCATATAAATGTGTTAACTTGCTCCACGTGCATAGGTCGCCCAAAAACGTTGTGCGTACAAGGGTTGATTAAACTCCTATAAACACGTTGACTTGCTTCGCGTACATAGGTCGACCATAAATGCTCTGCGTACAAGGTTTGATAAAACTCTTATAAACGTGTCCACTTTCTTTGTGTACATAGGTCGCCCATAAACGCTACACGTTGAAGGATTAATTAAACTCCTATTAACGTGTTGACTTGCTCCGCGTACACAGGTCGACCACAAATGTTTCGGGTACAAGAGTTGATTAAACTTCTTTAAATGTGTTGACTTTCTCGGTGTACATTGGTCTCCCTAAAACGCTCTGTATAATAGGGTTGATTAAACTCCTATAAACATGTTTACTTGCTCTCCGTACATTGGTCGCCCATAAATGCTCTGTGTACAAACGTTAATTAAACTCGTATAAACGTGTTGACTTGCTCTGTGTACATAGATCTCCCATAAACGCTCTGCATACAAGGGTTGATTAAACTCCTATAAACGTGTTAAATTGCTCCGCGTACATAGGTCACCCATAAAATCTCCGTGTACAAGGGTTGATTAAACTCCTATAAACTTGTTAACTTGCTCCGCGTACATAGGTCACCCAAAAACTCTCCGCGTACAAGGGTTGATTAAACTCCTATAAATGTGTTGCCTTGCTCCGCGTACATAGGTCGCCCAAAAACGTTGTGCGTAGAAGGGTTGATTAAACTCCTATAAACGTGTTAAATTGCTCCGCATACATAGGTCATCCATTAAATCTTCGCTTACAAGGGTTGATTAAACTCCTATAAACGTGTTAACTTGCTCCACGTTCATAGGTCACCCATAAACTCTCTGCGTACAAGGGTTGATTAAACTCCTATAAACGTGTTGCCTTGCTCCGCGTACATAGGTCGCCAAAAAATGTTGTGCGTACAAGGGTTGATTAAACTCCTAACAACGTGTTGAGTTGTTCAGTGTACATAGGTCGCCCATAAAGCTCTGTGTACAAGGGTTAATTAAACTCCTACAAACGTTTTGACTTGCTCCACGTACACAGGTCGACCATAAATGCTTCGGGTACAAGGGTTGATTAAACTCCTATAAATGTGTTGATTTGCTCCACGTACATTGGTCTCCCAAAAACGCTTTGCGTACAAGGGGTTGATTAAACTCCTATAGACATGTTTACTTGCTCTCCGTAGATTGGTCACCCATAAATGCTCTGTGTACAAAGGTTAATTAAACTCGTATAAACGTGTTGACTTGCTCCGTGTACATAGGTCTCGCATAAATGCTCTGCATACAAGGGTTGATCAAACTCCTATAAACGTGTTAAGTTGCTCCGCGTACATAGGTCACCCATAAAACTCTGCGTACAAGGGTTGATAAAACTCCTAACAACGTGTTAACATGCTCCGCGTACATAGGTCACTCATAAACGCTCTGCGTACAAGAGTTAATTAAGCTCCTATAAACGGGTTGACTTGCTTCGCGTACATAGGTAGACCACAAACGCTTATCGTACAAGGTTTGCTAAAACTCTTATAAACGTGTCCACTTTCTTTGCGTACATAGGTCGCCCATATACGATACACGTTGAGGGATTAACTAAACTCCTATAAATGTGTTGACCTGCTCCGTGTACACAGGTCGACCATAAATGCTTCGGGTACAAGAGTTGATTAAACTCCTATAAATGTGTTAACTTATTCTGCGTACACCGGTCTCACAAAAATGCTCCGCGTACGAAAGTTGATTAAACTCCTAGAAACATGTTTACTTGCTCTCCGTACATTGGTCACCCATAAATGCTCTGTGTACAAAAGTTAATTAAAATCATATAAACATGTTGACTTGCTCCGTGTACATAGGTCTCCCATAAACGCTCTGCATACAAGAGTTGATTAAACTCCTATAAACATGTTAATTTGCTCCGCGTACATAGGTCACCCATAAAATTTCCGTGTAAAAGGGTTGATTAAACACCTATAAACGTGTTAACTTGCTTCACGTACATAGGTCACCCATAAACTCTCTGCGTACAAGGGTTGATTAAACTCCTATAAACGTGTTGCCTTGCTCCGCGTACATAGGTCGCCCGAAAACACTGTGCGTAGAAGGGTTGATTAAACTCCTATAAACGTGTTGACTCGTTCAGCGTACATAGGTGGCCCATAAAGCTCTTCGTACAAGGGTTAATTAAACTCCTATAAACGTGTTGACTTGCTTCGCATACATAGGTCGACCACGAACGCTCTGCGTACAAGGTTTGATAAAACTCTTATAAACGTGTCCACTTTCTTTGCGTAAATAGGTCGCCCATAAACACTATACGTTGAAGGATTAATTAAACACCTATAAACGTGTTAACTTGCTCCACGTACATAGGTCCACCATAAATGCTTCGGGTACAAGAGTTGATTAAACTCCTATAAATGTGTTGACTTTCTCCGCGTACATTGGTCTCCCAAAAACGCTTTGCGTACAAGGGTTGATTAAACTCCTATAAACATGTTTATTTGCTCTCCGTATATTGGTCGCCCATAAATGCTCTGTGTGCAAAGGTTAATTAAACTCATACAAAAGTGTTGACTTGCTCCGTGTACATAGGTCTCCCATAAACGCTATGCATACAAGGGTTGATTAAACTCCTATAAACGTGTTAACTTGCTCCGCGTACATAGGTCACCCATAAAATCTCCGCGTACAAGGGTTGATTAAACTCCAATAAACGTGTTAACTTGCTCCACATACATAGGTCACCCATAAACTCTCTGCGTTCAAGGGTTGATTAAACTCTTATAAACGTGTTGCCTTGCTCCGCATACACAGGTCGCCCAAAAATGCTTTGCGTACCAGGGTTGATTAAACTCCTATAAACGTGTTGACCTGTTCATCGTACATAGGTCGCCCATAAAGATCGCCGTACAAGGGTTAATTAAACTCCTATCAACGTGTTGCCTTGCTTCGCGTACATAGGTCGACCACAAACGCTCTGCATACAAGGTGTAATAAAACTCTTACAAATGTGTCCACTTTCTTTGCGTATATAGGTCACCCATAAACCCTACACATTGAAGTATTAATTAAACTCCTATAAACGTGTTGACTTGCTCTGCGTACACAGATTAACCATATATGCTTTGGGTAAAAGAGTTGATTAAACTCCTATAAATGTGTTAACTTGCTTCGGGTACATTGGTCTCCAAAGAACGCTCTGCGTAAAAGGGTGGATTAAACTCCTACAAACATGTTTACTTACTCTCCGTACATTGGTCGCCCATAAATGCTCTGTGTACAAACGTTAATTAAACCCGTATAAACGTGTTGACTTGCTCCGTGTACATAGGTCTCCCATAAACGCTCTGCATACAAGGGTTGATTAAACTCCTATAAATGTGTTAACTTGCTCCGCGTACATAGGTCACCCATAAAATCTCCGCGTACAAAGGTTGATTAAACTCCTATAAACGTGTTAACTTGCTCCGCGTACATAGGTCACCCATAAACTCTCTGGGTACAAGGGTTGAGTAAACTCCTATAAACGTGTTGGCTTGTACCGCGTACATAGGTCGCCCAAAAATGTTGTGCGTACAAGGGTTGATTAAACTCCAAACAACGTGTTGAGTTGTTCAGTGTGCATAGGTCGCCCATAAAGCTCTGCGTACAAAGGTTAATTAAACTCCGATAAACGTGTTGACTTGCTCCACGTACACAGTTCGACCATAAATGCTTTAGGTACAAGGGTTTATTAAACTCCTATAAATGTGTTGACTTGCTCCGTGTACACTGGTCTCCCAAAAACGCTATGCGTACAAGGGGTTGATTAAACTCCTATAAACATGTTTACTTGCTCTCCGTACATTGGTCTCCTATAAATGCTCTGTGTATAAAGATTAATTAAACTCGTATAAACGCGTTGACTTGCATCGTGTACATAGGTCTCCCATAAACGCTCTACATACAAGGGTTATTTAAACTCCTATAAACGTGTTAACTTGCTCCGCGTACATAGGTCACCCATAAAATCTCCGCGTACAAGGGTTGATTAAACTCCTATAAACGTGTTAACTTGCTCCACATACATAGGTCACCCATAAACCCTCTGCGTACAAGGCTTGATTAAACTCCTATAAATGTGTTGCCTTTCTCCGCATACACAGGTCGCCCAAAAACATTGTGCGTACAAGGGTTGATTAAAATCCTATAAACATGTTGACTTGCTTCGCGTACATAGGTCGACCACAAACGCTCTGCGTACAAGGTTTGATAATACTCTTATAAACGTGTCCACTTTCTTTGTGTACATAGTTCGCCCATAAACGCTACACGTTGAAGGCTTAATTAAACTCCTATAAACGTGTTGACTTGCTCCGCATGCACAGGTCGACTATAAATGCTTCGGGTACAAGAGTTGATTAAACTCCTTTAAATGTTTTGAATTTCTCCGCGTATATTGGTCTCCGAAAAACGCTCCATGTAAAAGGGTTGATTAAACTCCTAAAAACATGTTTACTTGCTCTCCGTACATTGGTCGCCCATAAATGCACTGTGTACAAACGTTAATTAAACTCGTATAAACGTGTTGACTTGCTCCGTGTACATAGGTCTCCCATAAACGCTCTGCATACAAGGGTTGATTGAACTCCTATAAATGTGTTAACTTGCTCCGCGTACATAGGTCACCCATAAAATCTCCGCGTACACGGGTTGATTAAACTCCTATAAACATGTTAGTTTTCTCCGCGTACATAGGTCACCCATAAACTCTCTGCGTACAAGAGTTGATTAAACTCTTATAAACGTATTGCCTTGCTCCGCATACATAGGTCGCCTAAAAACGTTGTGCGTACAAGGGTTGATTAAACTCCTAACAAAGTGATGAGTTGTTCAGTGTACATAGGTCGCCCAAAAAGCTTTGTGTACAAGGGTTAATTAAACTCCTATAAACGTGTTGACTTGCTCCACGTACACAGGTCGACTATAAATGCTTTGGGTACAAGGGTTGATTAAACTCCTTTAAATGTGTTGACTTGCTCCGCGTACATTGGTCTCCCAAAAACGCTATGCGTATAAGCGGATCATTAAACTTCTATAAACATGTTTACTTGCTCTCCGTACATTGGTCGTCCATAAATTCTCTATGTACAATGGGTTAATAAAACTCATATAAACGTGTTGACTTGCTCTGTGTACATAGGTCTCCCATAAACGCTCTTCATACAAAGGTTAATTAAACTCCTATAAACGTGTTAACTTGCTACGTGTACATAGGTCACCCATAAAATCTCAGCGTACAAGGGTTGATGAAACTCCTATAAACGTGTTAACTTGCTCCACGTACATAGGTCACCCATAAACTCTCTGCGAACAAGGATTAATTAAACTCCTATAAACGTGTTGACTTGTTCAGCATACATAGGTCGCCCATAAAGTTCTGCGTACAAGGGTTAATTAAACACCTATAAATGTGTTGACTTGCTCCGCGTACACAGGTCGACCATAAATGCTTCGGGTACAAGAGTTGATTAAACTCCTATAAATGTCTTGACTTGCTCCGCGTACATTGGTCTCCCAAAAACGCTCTGCGTAAAAGGGTTGATTAAACTCCTATAAACATGTTTACTTGCTCTCCGTACATTGGTCGCCCATAAATGCTCTGTGTACAAACGTTAATTAAACTCGTATAAATGTGTTGACTTGCTCCGTGTACATAGGTCTCCTATAAACGCTCTGCATACAAGGGTAATTATACTCGTATAAACTTGTTAACTTGCTCTACGTACATAGGTCACCCATAAAATCTCTGCGTACAAGGGTTGATTAAACTTCTATAAATGTGTTAACTTGCTCCGCGTACATAGGTCACCTATAAACTCTCTGCGTACAAGGGTTGATTAAACTCCTATAAACGTGTTGCCTTGCTACGCGTCCATAGGTCGCCCAAAAACGTTTTGCGTACAAGGGTTGATTAAACTCCTAACAACATGTTGAGTTGTTCAGTGTACATAGGTCACCCATAAAGCTCTGCGTACAAGGGTTAATTAAATTCCTATAAACGTGTTGACTTGCTCCGCGTACATTGGTCTCCCAAATACGCTCCGCGTACAAGGGTTGATTTAACAATTATAAACATGTTTACTTGCTCTTCGTACATTGGTCGCCCATAAATTCTATGTGTACAAAGGTTAACTAAACTCGTATAAACGTGTTGACTTGCTTCGTGTATATAGGTCTCCCATAAACGCTCGGCATACAAGGGTTAATTAAACTCCTATAAACGTGTTAACTTCCTCCAAGACATAGGTCACCCATAAAATCTCTGCATACAAAGGTTGATTAAACTCCTATAAATGTGTTAACTTGCTCCACGTACATAGGTCACCCATAAACTCTCTGCGTACAAAGGTTGATTAAACTGCTATAAACGTGTTGCCTTGCTTCGCGTACACAGGTCGCCCAAAAATGTTGTGCGTATAAGGGTTAATTAAACTCCTATAAATGTGTTGACTTGCTTCGCATACATAGGTCGACCACAGACGCTCTGCGTACAAGGTTTCATAAAACTCTTATAAACATGTCCACTTTCTTTGCGTACATAGGTCGCCCATAAACGCTACACATTGAAGGATTAGTTAAACTCCTATAAACGTGTTGACTTGCTCCGCGTACACAGGTCGAAAATAATTGCTTCGGGTACAAGAGTTGATTAAACTCCTTTAAATGTGTTGACTTGCTCCGGGTACATTGGTCTCCAAAAACGCTTCGCGTAAAAGGGTTGATTAAACTCCTATAAACATGTTTACTTGCTCTCCGTAAATTGGTCGCCTATAAATGCTCTGTGTACAAATGTTAATTAAACTCGTATAAACGTGTTGACTTGCTCCGTGTACATAGGTCTTGTTGCACCCCAAAATTTGACCAACATTTCTTTACCTAGCTTGTGTTTCATTTCATTCACATTAGCATTATCTTTTGCATTTCATTGACATGCATGCAGGAGATCAATAGGTATGATTACCAACCAAGGGCTACACAAGACTTTGAAGCTAGCTAAGAAGGTTATTCAAGTGTTCAAGGGTTTATATCCTTGTCAGAGAAGTTAAAAGATCCTCAGAGAGAGTGATTGAAACCAAGTATGTGTGTCTCCTAACTTGAAAGTTGTGGAAAGCCATCAGATGATTCTGAAGCCATGAAGTTGGACTTGAGGTCTTGAGAGAGCTCATGATAAGTGTTGAAGATCACTTTGAGGCCTAGAAAGGTCATTGTGCAAGATTAAGAAGGTTCAGCCATGAGTGGTGCAGCTAGGGTTTGGCTGTGTCAACCCTAAGTCAATTGAGGACTTGAAAGAGGTTGAGACCTAATCCAAGAGCCATGTGATCATGGATTGATACATTGAGATGTTATAAGGATGATTCCAAGGTAAACTCATCATGATTGAAGAGTTTGAGAAGTTCCAAGCTAGGGTTTCTAAGACTTGACAGTGTAAAATCCCCTAGTTTGACCCCTATCTTCAAGGCAATTTAGCTTAAGATGTGATTGTCATCTCATCTTGCCCCCAACATGAATGTTGTAGAGCATAATTTTAGCTTTAATTTAAGTTCCATAAGTCCTTTATAGGATTTGTAGAACTCAAGTTATGACTTTGACAAGTTACAGGTCATCTGAGGTATGTGAATTTGGAGCTTGAAAGTTGTCCAACTTGCATGAAACTTTTGCCCTAGAAGGATGATTCCTATGTACTTTTGGTCAACATGAATGTTGTTCCTTATTCTCTTAGCTTTCTAGAGAGTACTAGAAGTCCTTGATAGGATTTGTAGAACTCAAGTTATGGCTTTGACAAGTCAAGGGCATTTTGGTCATTTGGAGATTATAGGTGATTTCAAGCATAAGGCCATAACTCCTATTTCCAAGCTTCAAATGGGAAAATGTTCAACATCAAACTTGTTCAAAATGATGTTTTAAGGCTATCCAAGTGATCATGAGAGGTTGGAATTGCTTGTAGCTCAAAATCACAAAAATGGCTTAAAATGAGGATGATTTGCAAATGAACCAAAGATGGAAATTGGTATTTTTGATCTACATGTCCAAACCAAGTCATGTAATATGTCATTTTGATTCTAAAACACATTTTAAGAACATTGGTATTACCAAAATTTTGACTTGAGGTTTAATTTGTGGACTTGCTTTGAAAAGTAGCTACTTACATCATAAGTAACAATTGCCAAACCAAAATTCAAGGCATGACCAAGGTCCCTTTCAATCCAAACACATCCAAAATACCATTAGGAGAGAAATTGGAAGAGAACGAGGGTGAATACAAGCTGCTAGCAGAACTGATGTGTGCATACCATCAAGAGAGAAATTCCATGACATGAGAAATTGAATTGCTCATTAGAAGGATCTAGAGCTTTCTAGATCATCCATACATGGCCTATATATTGAATAGAGTTGGTTCAGATTGAAGGTTGGTGATAGTTGAAGGAGAGAATAGAGATTGAGTGTGAAAAATTCTTGTTTGCAACTGAATTAGGTTACACCATTTTCTTCACTTTCCATCCATTTTCTTGATTGCAATCTCTTCCATGGATGCTAGGGAATGATTCCAGATCATAATCAAGGCAAATTCGTGGCTGAGTAGTGTTCTTGATCTCAGATTTCTTCATCTGCAACTCAGAGTGGGTTCCAAGAATTCAGAGCATTTCCATCCATTTCATTGCATACAGAAGCTTGGAATTGATTCAGGGAAGGATTCTGCAAGCTCTTGAAGGTTGATTTGAAGATTCAACCCTTCTGTTTGCTTGAGTTTACCAGGTATGCAGTTCTTATCCCATGGCTTGTTTTAGGAAGAATCAAGAGGAATTAGGGTGTTAGATGCATAGTAGAATGGTGTTGGAAGGTTTATGGATCATTAATTTGAGAGTTAGTGACCAATTAGGGTTGTTACCATTTTCGGGTGAGATGGTGTTCTTGCGAATCTTGAGGATTTAGATTGAATTAAGGGCATGAGTGGATTCCTTGTGAAAATTGGGGTAAGATTCATGTAGAGACCTCTTGGAATGGAGGCCTGTGGAGAGAGTTAGGGTTGAGGGTGACGACCGGAGCACCACCAGCGACGGCCATGGCTGTGCGCGAGTTTCAGAGGTTCAAAATGAGGAAGATGACTTGATAGCCATCAGATTATGGTTGGACTTTGACTGAAGGCAAGATCCAATGGCCATGGATTGGTTTCAATTTGTGAAGGATTTCTGAACTAAAATGAAACGCAACGTTTCATTAATCAGCTGGTTTTAGGCTTTATGCAATAGTTGATACCTGCACCCCCCTTATGGACCAATTGCTCAAATAAACTGAATGGCCTTGCTATCTGCACCACGCACATGTTTATTTTCCTTTGATTTTCATTATATTTTTCATTTTATTCATGGTTAGTGATTAATTCATAAAAAATGGAAAAATGACTCAATTGATCCCATTCTTTTTGCATTGGATTCATGATGGCATCTAGTATTTTTTAGATAAAAAATATTATTATTTCATGCATTTTCTGATTTTATGGGATTTTTTACATTTTAATTGATATTGAAATAATCATGTTTGATGATTGATTTTGTTGAATTTGGTTTGATCACGTGATGATGATTTTGGCCTTAATTTTTGGTGAGTAGTTAGCATAGATATGCATGCTCCCCATAGATTTTTATCACATTTTTGTGATGAATGTAGGTGGTAGTTCTAGGTTGAAACTTTAGGTGCTCCATTTTTAGGGTTTATGGTTGATACCCTATGGTTTAGATTTTATTTCTAGAGCTTGATGGATGATTCAACCTCTGATTTTTGTAGGAAAGATTCATGATTGAATTAGGATCCTTTAGGAATTTTTGTAGGAATTTTCAATGTAGTTTTCTCTTTTAGTTTGATTTTAGTTTAGATACTAACTTTAGATGATTCTAATGCACTAATTCAACTAGATTGACTTCTTTAGTTCCCTTAGATTAGGGTTTTGCTTGGCTTGTTGTTGGATGATGTTGAAGACAAGTTGAAGATGCAATGGAGTGCTTGAAGAGGCTTGGATGTGAGGATCTTCCCTTCTTTTGGTGTAGTGTTGATTAGGTGTTAAGATTAGGGTTTGTAGGCAGAGCTTCTAGATAGATTCTCTTCCTTCATAAACATGGATGATGTTGATCAATTCCATTCTTCCCTATGATGTAAGGTCCCCTTGTAAAGGCCTCATCCTTCCTTTGGTAGGATGTGTGGCTCCTTGCAAGTTGGTAGAACCTTTGAGGGTCCCTTTCTCTGATGATAGGATGCTTAGTGGTGACCTTTGGTCTTCACTCTGCTACCAATCATCCCAACTTTGCTCTTGATAGATAAGTCTTTCTCCCTTTCTAGAGGATGGAGTTCCTTGCTTGAGAAGATTGAAGGCTAGAAGTTGATACTTCTTTGTATTTGAAGACTGCCATTGAAGCTGAAGTTTGAAGATCAGGAAGAGCAAGTTGATACTTGCAAGGAGGAGAGAGCTGAGGCTTGAAGGTCCAGAAGACCAAGTTGACACTTGTGAGGAAGATCTAATTGAGGCTGAGTGTAGAGCTGAGGCTTGAGGAATAAAGGATGAGTTGATACTTATGTTGGTACACTGAGAGCCTGAGGGAGCCAAGTTGATACTTGGTATTAGGGTTGAAGCCTGAAGGTGGAATTTACTAAAGAACTGAGGCCTGGAGAAGAGGGAATAAGTTGATACTTATGTTTGATGTGTTAGAAGCTTGTAGAAGCAAGTTGATACTTGCTATTGAAGATGATAGCCTTGAAGGGTAGTTGAAGAATGAGGACTGAACTGCTGTCAAAGGAGGGCTTAGCTGTGGAAGCTGTTGATTTGCTTGTCTGTCTGTTTGCTTGATGTGCAACTGTATTGATGTGACTTGTTTGATTTGCTTGATGCATTAGAATAAGTTCATATTTAGATTGATTTAAGATAGGAGCATGATTGCACTAGAGGTTGAGTTGCTCCCTCTGCTTATATTTTTACTGTATTGCTTTGCTTGCGGGTATTTGGTAGAGCCCAGCTCCCTTGCCTATGTGGTTTATGTTTTGCTTGATGGCATTTCATTTCCTCGGTATGATTGCAGTTGCTCATTATATCTTGCTTGATAGCATGTTATGTTTCCTGTATGATTGCATTTATTCATATCTGGCTTGAGGTTGAGATGAGCTTGTGGAGGCTGATGCCCCACACACATTTCCTCCCTCACTTGCATTGCATGCATTTTACAGTTGTTTACTGTTTGCTGTTTTAGCTGATGTTTTATCTGTTTCTGTTTATCATTGACATGATCCCTTAGGAATCTCACTTCCTGTGATAAGGAAGTGATGATTAGAACTTTAGGTTGAAACCTATGCATGATAACTTCTAGGAGCTCCTTGTTTCAAACCTCAACCATAGGATGAATCCTTGGCATGACAACATTAGGACTTGATAGTCTCCCTGTAGTTGAGCATGTTCTCTTCTCATCTCAAAACAAATCAAAATACAGTAGTAAAGGTTAACTGACGTCGTACGTTATGAGCCTTAAGCTATCTGAGAAAGGATTGTTGAAGAGTTTCTTTTCAACAGTCTGGATGTTTAGTATGGCACCCTTTGGGTGACATGTGACACATTCACTCTCAGGTCATAGTCTCTAGTGCGATATTGGTTGCAAACATCCATAAAAAACAGTTCTTCCGTAAAAGACAGAAAACAAACCTCAAACCTTTTTGCCCCGTGGGCCCATAATTCAAAGGAATCTTTTCTGAAGAAAAGAGTGTCGTTAACTCCCAGTTCTACCGCAAACGGTAACGCATAAGTCTCCAAGGGTCGAGCTGCATACACCAAACTGCTGGAACTGTTTGTAAACGCTACTCAAAAAATAGATGAATCTGAATCCCCGTAATCCGTACTATCCCGAACTACGTAAGCTCTGATCTCTCAAGCCTGTTGAGAGTACGTAGGCACAATACTGACGTATTGGCAAGCCACCTTCCCCGTAACCCGTAGTTAGTCGAACTACGTTGACTCTGATTTCTCATTCTCTGATTAGAATACGTAGGCATAAAGCGCGACGCTTTGCCGAGTCATTTTCTTTTCTTTTCATACCAGCCTTGATAGGTTGATAGTAAACAAACCCGTCAGATAAACCCAACAAGCATGGATCCCATCGAGTACGATGGACGTGAGGGGTGCTAATACCTTCCCATTGCGTAGCCGACTCCCGAACCCAAACAACGGTTGCGATGACCTTGTCTTATACCTCTTTCGTCAGGTTTTTCCGATCGTTTCCTTTCCCGCTCTGAGGGATAAATAACGAAAGGTGGCGACTCTTCTGTTTTGCCGACACCTTATTTTCGCGGTAGCGACAGCTGGCGACTCTGCTGGGGACTTGATAGTTTCTTCGGATCCAACGTCCCGTATGCGAGTCAGTTTGGGGATCCAACGTCCCCTGAGAGAGTCAATCCTAGCGCTTGTATGATTACTTGTTGGGTTGTGTTTATTTATCTCATTTTACTTCCCGCAGTTTATTTTCAGTATGATATGATTATCTGTGTTGTTGTGGGAGGGGCATTCTGATGAGTGAGAAGCCAGACCCAAGCTTGAGTGTACTTAGCTTTAGTTGTGGAAATTAGTGGGCGCGTGCTTGCTTTGCAGGCACTTGTGTCTCATGAAATCCACGCTCAGACGAGGTTCTCCCGGTTGACTTCTTTTTCAACCCTTTGGGTTGAGGGGGTTGTTGGTTTGGAGGATTGTCGACTCTCGGGACCGATCATTTGGAATTCAGCCGAGTGAGGCCACTTCAGGAGATGGTGATGCCACACCTTCTGGGTATCGTATCACCCCTCTTGAATGTCTGTGACGCTGATGACTGCATAGGATGCCGAACTTGTGTCAGTTTAGGTCCATACCTGTGAGCAGGGTTGGGTTTGTTGCAGGAAACCTTGACCTTCAGACTACCTGGTTTTCTTGATAGTGAATCAGTTTTGTTGGTATCAAAGGTTCTCATCATCAGATATATTTGTTCTTGACAGAGCAGATTTATGGTCCTGTGTCAGAGGTCCTTATTATCAGATGTGTGTTTGTTCATGACAGAGCAGAGTTATGGTCCTGTATCAGAGGTCCTTATTATCATATGCGTGTTTGTTCTTGACAGAGCAGAGTTATGGTCTTGTGACGGAGGTCCTTATTATCAGATGTGTGTTTGTTCTTGACAGAGCAGAGTTATGGTCTTGTGACGGAGGTCCTTATTATCAGATGTGTGTTTGTTCTTGACAGAGCAGATTTATGGTCCGATATCTGGGTTTTCTTCTCATCAGATATATGGTTGTTCTTGACAGAGCAGTATTGTGGTTTTGTTGATACAGAACCTTCATATCTTCAACAGCACAGTCGTCCTGATCTCCTGCTGCATGATTGCATTTTACATTGCTTTGCATACTCATTTGCATTTCATTAACGTGTGTCTGTGTTGCAGGTACCTTTTCCCCCGATTCAGGTTTTCTTGCCTTCTATTGTACTACTATGGGTTCTCTGAGGAAGACCGTGGCATACAAACTCCCCATTCCTAATGTTGTTCAGCTGACTGGTTTGATTGCTTTAGCAGATGATTCTGTGAGAGATGAATTCAGAAAGTCTTACGGTAAACTGCTCAGTTTGGTTCGTAAACCTTCTGTGTTTGAGTTGAATGGGTTGCACGCCTTGCTGCAGTTCTACGATCCTCCGTTGTGATGCTTTACTTTCTAGGATTTTGTTCTCGCGCCCACACTAGAGGAGTATGTTGATTTGTTAGGTGTGCCTATCAAGAGTCAGATGCCCTTTGTTCATATGGATGCTGAGCCTAATCTGGCCAATCTAGCTCCTTCACTCCACCTAGATGCCTCCGAGTTGGTCTTATCTAGTTGGAACAAGGTTCCCGGGTTCTCCTTACAGTTCTTAGTGGGAAAGGCTCAGCAGTGCGCCAAAGACAGATGTTGGGTCGTGTTCAACGCCATCCTCGCTCTGTGCATATATGGCATCATTTTGTTCCCCAATATGCCTAACTTTGTGGACTTCGACGCCTTTCACATCTTTGCATCAGGGAATCCAGTCCCTACCTTGATAGGAGATGTCTATCATTCCATCCACTACAAGAACGAGAACAGAAGGGGTAAGAATGTATCATGCTGTGCACCCCTACTCTATAGATGGCTTGATAGTCATCTACCCAAGAGGGGTCCCTTTGCTTCGTCTGCATCCACAACTGAGTGGCCTGAGCATTTGATGAGTCTGTCAACGGAGGATATTGCCTGGTTTGATAGAGATAGGTTGGGTACCGAGATCATCTTCAGCTGCAGTGGGTTTCCGAACGTGCCTTTGATAGGTAGGAAGGGCTGTATAAACTGTAATCCATCTCTGCTGGTCCGACAGTTCGCTTATGCTTTGAGAGCTCCGCCGAAGGATGAAGAGGTGCAGGAATCTCTGTACCTCACTGGTCTTCTAGAGGGGGATATGTTATCTAGGCTTCAACACGCTTGGAATGGTATCAGTAAGCGGGGAAAACCATTGATGGGAAAGAGTAATAGCCAGGCCTACGCTCTATATGTGACTTGGATCAGAGCCAGAGCAGATGCTATAGGGATGCCGTTTTCATCAGCCAAGCCAAGAAGCCTTCCAGTGATTGAAGAGCCTACCACCATGCCTATTCAGCAGCATAATCATGTGTTAGCAGAAAGAGATGAGCTGAAGAAGGCAAATGAAGAACTGGAGAAAGAATTAGCTTAGCTCATAAGCGAGAGAAGCGAAGCCGTTCATTCCTTCAAGAGACAAACAGAGCTAGTGAACCAGTTGGGGACAGATTTGACTAAGCAGATAGTTGAGCATGAGCGTTTGGGTCGAGACTTCAAAGCTGCCAATGACGTATTGGCCACTAAGAAGCAGCACTTGGATGAAGCGTACCGGAGAATATCCAAGTTTAATCAGCATTGGAAGGCCACCCTAGCCAACGGCAAGGAACGGGAGGATAAGCTGAAGAAGCAGATCTCCAAGTTGAAAGCCCAGGTGAAGGCTAGTGAGAAAAGTTTTGATGAAGAAACCACTCGCAGATATGTCGCTGAAGGCCAGCTCAACAAGGCTCTTGTTAACCTGAAGGAGCGCAAACTGACGTTTGAATCCAAGAAGCGGAAGTTAGAAGAGTGTTTCGGCGAAGGAGCATGGGAAGAATCCGTGGAAGGTCTTCAATACACCATTATGCAGAGAGAGTTACTTGTCGAAGGGTTGCTCACTCGGCCTGATCATCCAGAAACGAAGGGGTTGTTAGAAGTGTTTCACGCCCGTGGTCGTGCTTGACTATTTGTAATCCTTTTGTTTTGATCGTTGTTGTATGTTGACCATCACCAGGCTTGTTGGTTGAGGTCATGCTATTGATTCAGCTTGTACCCAGTGATGTTGTGTACCGCCTTGATGGGCTTTCTTTATATATGAGATGTTATTTGCATGATTGGACTCGGACTTCTTATTATCAGCACTGGCACTCAGGCACTAGGATCGGGGGGAAATCTCCCTAACGCACAGACACGCGTTTGCATTTGCATGAAGCATTTGCATAACGAGCACTTTGTCGTTTTTCCTAACCCTTTTATCTATGCAGGTTGTTTCAGGTTGTTCCAGGATTGATCAGAGACATATCCACCGCTATCCGACCAGAGAAAATCAAGCCAGAGTTATGGAGCAAATGCAAATTGGCTTTCAAGAACTCCGAGAAAGGATGGACCGCTTCATGGAGCTCATGCAAGCGGTCGCCAACGGCCAGGATCAGCTCAGAACCTTGGTTCAGCCTCTAATTTCAAGGGTTGATAGCAATGGTATACTCCATGGGGAGACTGTGCCAACCCCTCCACCTGTCGAAACTCCTCAGAATGGCGTCCCCGTGATCGGGGGGAATGGCAGTGCCAACGGCAATGTAATCGCTAACATGGGACTCAACGGTAATACGACTGGCGTCGGTAATGGAAATTTTGAAGCTAACAACGGCAATGCGGGTGTCGGAAATCTGTTTGGGCCTCAGCCGTGGTTAGAAGACCGTGAAGATGATGTGTTCTCTCAGAGAGGTGCTGAAGGGGAGCTGACTGCTGAAGCACGGTTAAGGTTTAAGGCACTCGAGGACAAGATGAGGAACTTCGAGAACCAGAACACCATGGGTGTTGACATGTCCAAATTGGGGTTGATTGCTGATTTCAAGGTGCCTCCCAAGTTCAAGGTACCCGACTTTGAAAAGTACAAAGGCACCACTAGCCCTCGCGTCCACTTGAGATCATACTACCGGAAGATGTCCGCTCACTCTGAAGACGAGAAGCTGTTGATGCACTTATTTCAGGATAGCTTGTCCGGGCCATCCTTGGAATGGTACATGAGTTTAGAACCTACCAGTGTGCGCACGTGGAAGGAACTTGCTGAAGCATTCGTGCACCATTACCAATATAACAGTGACTTGGCTCCGAACGGAGTCCAACTGCAGAATCTGTCACAAAGGAACCACGAAGGGTTCAAGGAATACGCCCAGCGGTGGCGTGAACTGGCAGCCAGGGTTCAGCCACCGATGGTTGAACGCGAGCTTTTGGAAATGTTCGTAGCTACCCTCCCAGGGGTTTATTATGAGAAATTGGTCAGCAGTATGTCTGGAAGCTTCTCAGATCTCATTATCACGGGTGAGCACGTCGAAAATGGGATCAAACTGGGGAAAATTCAAGGTGATCTGTCCTCAGTTTTAGGAGGAAAGAAACCTTATGGTGGCAAAAGACGGGAAGGAGAGACGAGCGTTGTGTTCAACGCTCGAGGGAAGGGTAAAGGCCCTCACCAGCAGGTGGCCAGCATAACTATCCCGGCGGTCCAACAGCCATAGCAGCAGCAACAACAGCAACCGAATCAACAAGGGTACAGAAAGTATCAGAACAGGGCACCTCTGTCAAGTCGTCACCTCGAGACGCTGCCCATGTCTTATGCTCAGCTGTTACAGACTCTGCTCCAGTTACAGCTGATCCAGAAGAGAACCCTGGCTCCCTTGACAGGGGCACCTCCGCCAGGTTATGATGCGAATGCGACTTGTGAATTTCACTCAGGGGCACCGGGCCACACGATAGAAAATTTCAAAGCCTTCAAGCACAAGGTGCAGGACATGGTAGACGCCAAGATCATCAACTTCTCAGATAATGTGCCAAATGTCACAAAGAACCCTATGCCAAATCATAGGGGAGGTGGAGTAAATGCCATTATTGAAGACGAGAGCTTGGATTTATTGACTGACGTCAGAGATCTGAAGACACCGCTTATCTTCGTCAAAGCTAAGCTGATGAAAATGGGTTTCTTTCCAGGTTGTGGAGAGCTGTGTATGGGCTGTGCGACTAGTCCTGATGGATGTGAACAGTTGATAGAAGGGATCCAAAGTCTGATGACCGAGGGAATCTTACAGTTTAGCCGAAGGGCCAAATGTGGATCTGGAGAGGTAATGCTGAAGCAAGATGATGAGGTTGCCACCATCACCATCCCTCGCCGAACGATAACTATTTTTGCACCAAGACCGCCCACGATCACCATCACCAAAGCTGGGCCGATACCTTTCAAAAGCACCAATGCTGTACCATGGCATTACGGGGCAGAGGTCTACTGCAACGGACAGAAGTTGGAACTAGAACCCTCAGGGTCATGTGCGGAGAACCTAGTCGGCATTAGCGGAATTACTCGTAGCGGGAGAGTGTTTGCTCCACCTGAGATCGTGGCGGACAGAGCGGACAAGGCTGATGCAATTGATAAAGGGAAGAGTAAAGTCCTTGAAGAGACCCCTCGTGGGGTAGAAAAAGACTTATTTGTTAAAGACGCCGAAGAATTTATGAGGTTGATTAAAAAGAGTGACTACAAGATCGTGGATCATCTCCATCAAACACCCTAAAAAATTTCCATCCTGAATCTGTTGTTGTGTTCTGAGGCACATCGCAATGCACTGCTGAAGGTGTTGAATGCCACGTATGTACCGCAGGAAATATCGGTCAATCAGTTGGAAGGAGTCGTAGCCCACGTGAATGCTGGAAATGGGTTAGGATTTACTGACCTGGAGCTGACGCCGAAGGGGAGGAACCACAACAGTGCCCTGCACATCCCGATAGAGTGTAGGGGAACGATTATGTCTCATGTGTTGGTGGACACAGGGTCATCGCTCAATGTTCTTCCGAAGAAAGCATTGATGAGGTTAGATACTCGCGGAGTGATTTGCACACCCAGTGATCTGGTTGTGAAGGCGTTCGATGGAACCAAACGTCATGTTTTCTGGGAAGTGACGTTGCCAATCCAAGTCAGGCCGGAAACGTTCGACGAGGTCTTTTACATTATGGACATCATGCCTGCCTACAACTGTCTCTTGGGCCGACCATGGATCCATTCTGCGGGCGCCGTGACCTCCACGTTGCACCAGAAGCTCAAGTATGCTGTCGGAGGAAGCATCGTGACTGTATGTGGCGAGGAAGATATAATGGTGAGCCATTTGTCGTCCTTCAAGTATGTCGAGATGGATGGGGAAATCCACGAAACCCTATGTCAGGCGTTCGAAGCTGTTAAAGTCAAGAACGTAGCTCCTGTAATCACTGAGAAGCCAGAGGTGACTCTCTCCTCCTTCAAGGAAGCCCGGGCCGTTGTTCAAGCCGGATCTACCCCAGGCTGGGGGCTAATTCTGGAGATACCTAACAAGCAAGACAAGTTTGGGTTAGGATACTCTCCTACGGCTGAAGCCTCCTCTTCTAGCAGTGCGTCGCGAGGTAAAGGGCCGATCCAGTTTACCAGTGGCGGGGTGATATTCGAAAGTGTCAACGCAGTGTCTGAAGATGGTGAAGACAGCGACTGCGATCTGGACTCTTGGATCCAGCCAAGCAAACCAGGCGAGAGCCTCAACAACTGGTTCGTCACGGATATCGTCCAAATGACAAGCAAAGAGTAATGATTTACTTTTTTCCAATCATTGTACAACCCTACGTCCTACCCGGGGCATAGAGGTTTTATTGTCAGGGCCTTGTTTGATTATGTACATGCATTTTGTCAATAAATCAAAAGGCGTTTTTCTTCGTATTCAAATATTGTGATCTCTGTTATTCCTGTTTTATATTTGTTTTGAAAAACAGCAAAATGGCCATGGGGTTTGTGCTAACCTGCATATCCTTGTTTTAAGCTTAACCCTTGTTATTGCAGGATCCACATAGCAGATGACATCGACTCTGGACCTTCTACAACTCACTTCGACTTTGATTGCCCGATCTATCAAGCCGAAGAAGAGATTGATGAAGACGAAGACCTTCCCAAAGAGTTGGCCCGCTTGTTGAAGCAAGAAGAGAAAGTTATTCTGCTTCACGAAGAAGAGATCGAGATTGTGAATCTGGGTTCTGAAGAACTGGTCAGGAATGTCAGGATAGGGGCTGCATTGCAGAGTGATGTCAAGCACAGATTGGTCTAGATGCTAAGAGAGTATAGTGACATCTTTGCTTAGTCATACGAAGATATGCCCGGACTTGACACTGACATCGTGGTCCATCACTTGCAGCTGCGAGAAGATTGCCCTCCCGTTAAGCAGAAGCTTAGGAGGACGCGACCAGATATGGCTGTTAAGATCAAAGAAGAAGTGCAAAGGCAACTTGATGTTGGCTTCTTGGCTGTCACTACTTACCCTCCGTGGGTCGCCAACATAGTGCCTGTATCGAAGAAGGACGGTAAGGTACGAATGTGCGTCGATTATCGGGATTTGAATAGGGCGAGCCCTAAAGATGATTTCCCGCTCCCTCATATTGATGTGTTGGTCGACAATACAACTCAGTTCTCCGTATTTTCGTTCATGGATGGCTTCTCCGGCTACAATCAGATCAAGATGGCGCCAGAGGACATGGAGAAAACTACGTTTATTACACCTTGGGGAACATTTTGCTACAAGGTAATGCCTTTCGGTCTGAAGAACGTAGGGGCCACTTACCAACGAGCAATGGTAACTTTGTTTCATGATATGATTCATCATGAGATTGAAGTCTATGTTGATGACATGATTGCGAAGTCCCAAACGAAGGAGGGGCATCTGGTCAATTTGCTGAAGCTTTTTGAGAGGCTTAGGAAGTTCAGGTTGAGGCTGAATCCTAACAAGTGTACTTTTGGAGTACGGTCTGGAAAACTACTGGGGTTTATCGTGAGTGAAAGAGGCATTGAGGTTGATCCTGCGAAGATAAAAGCAATACAAGAGATGCCAGCGCCAAAAACAGAAAAAGAAGTTCGTGGTTTCCTGGGCAGAATAAACTACATTGCAAGGTTTATTTCTCAGCTCACAGCCACGTGTGAACCAATGTTCAAACTGCTAAAGAAAAATCAGGCGATTATTTGGAACGAGGATTGCCAGAAGGCATTTGATAAGATAAAACAGTATCTACAGGAACCTCCAATCATGATACCCCCAGTGGCCGGAAGACCTCTAATTATGTACTTGACAGTTCTTGAGAATAGTATGGGGTGTGTTCTCGGTCAGCACGACGAGACGGGCAGAAAGGAGCATGCCATTTACTATTTGAGTAAAAATTTCACAGATTGTGAATCTCGTTACTCAATGCTGGAGAAAACATGTTGTGCACTAGCCTGGGCTGCCAAACGTTTACGACAGTACATGCTCAATCACATCACTATGCTAATTTCGAAGACGGATCCGATCAAGTACGTCTTCGAGAAGCAAGCACTTTCGGGCAGGATTGCCAGATGGAAAATGGTGTTGACAGAATATGACATTCAGTACGTTTCCCAGAAGGCCATCAAGGGAAGCGTATTGTCTGAGTACCTTGCAGAACAGTCAATCGAGGATTATCAGCCGATGAAATTTGAATTCCCTGATGAGGATATCATGTTTCTCAAAGCGAAAGATTGTGATGAACCATTGCCCGACGAGGGTCCAGATAGGAAATCCCAGTGGAAATTGATATTTGACGGGGCAGTTAATTCTTATGGAAGTGGCATCGGAGCGATCATCACGACTCCCCAGGGATCCCACATCCTGTTTACCGCGAGACTGACGTTTCCAGTCACCAATAATGAAGCGGAGTACGAAGCATGCATCATGGGTCTAGAAGAGGCAATTGATTTGAGAATCAAGAACCTAGATGTATATGGTGACTCGGCACTTGTGATCAACCAGATTAAAGGGGAGTGGGAGACTCGTCAATCGAATTTGGTGCCGTACATGAACTATGCCAGAAGGCTACTTCCGTTCTTTGATCGAGTGGAACTCCATCATGTGCCCAGGGTTGAGAATCAGATGGCTGATGCCTTAGCCACGTTGGCTTCGATGTATAAAGTCAATTTTTGGAATGAAGCTCCAAGGATTGTCCTTTCTCGTCTTGATAGACCTGCATTCGTCTTTGCAATCGAGGAAGCCTCCGACGGAAAACCATGGTTCCATGATATCCATACTTTCCTTATGACTAAGGAGTATGCTGCGGGAGCATCAACTCAGGATAAGAAGACTCTGAGGAGGTTGTCTGGAAATTTTTATCTCAATCCTGATGGAGTTTTGTATAAAAGAAACCATGATCTCGTGCTACTCAGATGTGTAGATGAGAAGGAAGCGAGTATGCTCATGGAAGAAGTCCATGAAGGCACATTTGGTACGCACGCCGGCGGGCATGCTATGACAAGGAAGATCCTGAGAGCAGGATACTACTGGCTGACGATGGAATCAAATTGCTTTAAATTCGCGAAGAGATGTCATAAATGCCAAATTTATGCTGATAAGATTCATGTACCGCCATGCCCGTTGAATGTCATGTCCTCCCCGTGGCCGTTTTCCATGTGGGGCATCGACATGATAGGCAAGATCGAGCCCACTGCATCTAATGGTCATCGCTTTATTCTAGTAGCTATCGACTACTTTACCAAGTGGGTGGAGGCGGCCTCGTATGCTAATGTGACCAAGCAGGTGGTGGCTAAATTCATAAAGAGGGACATCATCTGTCGTTACGGAATTCCCGAGCGGATCATTACTGATAATGGTTCGAATCTGAATAACAAGATGATGAAGGAGATGTGCCAGAATTTCAAGATTGAACATCACAACTCATCTCCTTATCGGCTAAAGATGAATGGCGCCGTTGAAGCGGCCAATAAGAACATTAAGAAGATTGTACAGAAGATGGTTGTGACCTACAAGGATTGGCACGAGATGTTGCCCTTCGCATTGCACGGTTATCGTACAACGGTACGTACATCAACCGGGGCAACTCCTTTCTCATTGGTGTACGGTATGGAAGCTGTCTTGCCGTTAGAAGTGGAGATCCCTTCCTTACGAGTTTTGGTTGATGTGAAACTCAACGAGGCAGAATGGATTAAGAACCGACTAAACCAACTCATGCTGATGGACGAGAAGAGGTTAGCATCGAATGCACATGGTCGTCTGTACCAAAGCCGAATGAAGAAAGCTTATGATAAGAAGGTGCGTCCCAGAAGCTTTCAGACGGGTGATCTCGTCTTGAAGAAGATTCTTCCTCCACACTTCGATCACCGGGGCAAGTGGACTCCCAATTATGAAGGTCCGTACATCGTCAGCAAGGTCTTCTCGGGAGGAGCCTTGTTGTTATCCATGATGGATGGCGAGGATTTTGCATCCCCGGTGAACGCGGACGCAGTTAAAAAATACTTTGCTTAAAAAAAATGACCCGCTGGAAAGAAAAAGAATATCTAGACAAAAATGGGGCATCCCGGCGAACCATAAAAAAGGACAAAAGGTTCGGGCAAAAATTAGGGATATCAAAGAAAAGAATGTACACCCGCAAAGTCGAAAACCTGGAAGGGCGACTTTGGCAAAAAAGGGTATCCCGGTGAATCGAAAACCCGAAAGGGCGATTCAGGCAAAAGTTAGGGATTTGAAAAAGCAAATGATTACGTTCCGCGTGTGGACTTTCATTGTTTAGTGGTTTGGAAGACCTGAGCTCCGTTTATCTAAATCAATCTCTTATGAAGCCGAAGCGTCGGAGAAGTATCGAAGTCGAGTGGGTCATAGAGGGATTAACTCATGGTGTTCGTCTACGCCTCATTGCCAACATTTGATGTATATTTGTGTTTTTATATTTGCGCAGCTGCCTCATTCCAGGAGCTTGCATATGTTGTAAAACATTTTCACCCATTCAGGGGTTCGTTATCAATAAAATGTATACTATTCAGCAATTATGTTTGTCTATTTAGCATTTATCTGTTTTGTTTACAAAAAAGAACGCCGATGTTTTTGATAAAATGCGCATACAATAAACTTACTGGCCTAGGCCACTGATTGTTGAAACAATGAATTACTTGAACATTGTCACAAGATGATAACCTTGATAGGTCCCTTTGAGAAGGGTATCTTGTCTGTTTGTTTGTGTTGTTACAGGTAGCACATTCCAGACAGTACGCTGTATGTTTCCCAAGCAGAGAAGATTCTCTCCCCAATCAGATGTATCCTGAAGGATCATCGTCTCCCCAGCTGAGTCATATGCTGAAGCGTGCAGCACCCGATAGTACAGACTGAAGTCTCCAGGAGAATTGAGATCCCCCGCAGAGTTGTATTCTCCCCAGTAAGCAGGATGATTTCTTCTTCCCCAGCCAAGTAGGCAAACCCCAAGAGAGCCGAGTCCTTGGAGAGCGTTCGGGCCATGATTGGTTTTCCCCATTAGAGTGTTGAATAATTGATGTTGTATTTCCCCACCCGAGTCGTTATCTCCAGGAAAGTTTTGCCGCGAAGGCAGTGCAGTTTATTTCTACGACTGACATCGTTTTCCTCAGCAGCTTGTGGTTTGAATACCTAGATGAGCAGGTTCATGTTCTCGTAGATCTTTATTCCCCTGCAGCAGTCGACTGAAGTTCGTTTCCTCAGGCGGAATCCAATTGAGATTAGTGTGACTTCCTCTCCTTGGCCGGATGATTCCTCCTCTCCACCAGAGTGGTCCTTTCTCCTTGACAGGAGGATTCTCCCGTCAGCATTTATGTTTGCTGATGGGGTCGTAGCATTGTGCATGATTGCATAACATTTACACTAAACGCGTAGCATTTCCACCGTGTGGAGCATTACGCCATTGTCAAAGCATATGCATATGAAACATGAGCTAGGGCATTACTGTTCTTGCTTTGCAGGTGTTCCTCCACAGAATGGATTGCTTAAGATGATTCTTGAATTCCCCAGCGAAGTGTTTGCTTAAGGTGATTCTTAAAATCCCCTGTGAAGTCGCCAGAGAGGGTTGCTCAAGTTGATGCTTAGAGTCCCCGGCAGAGTGTTTGCTCAGGACCATTCCTGAAATCTCCAGCAGATTTATTGGTTCAAGATGATTCTTGAAGTCTCCGGCGGAGTTATTTGTCCAAGATGATTCTTGAAGTCCTCAGCAGAGTTGATTCACCCCGAATGATTTCTGGATCCCCGAAGCAGAGTTACTTGATAGTTCTCTAGAATCCCCAGCAGAGATGCGTCATCCCCAGCAGGTTTTAAACAGAAAAGTTGAAATTTTCCTTGAAGACTTGATGATTGAAGTCCGGCAGCGATGTCGAAACCCCAGACTTACTGATTAAGTCTAACTGCGATGTTAAAGTAGTTCTCTCCGCTGATGCGGAGTGCCTGATGTCAGAAGTTTAGATATCCCTATTTGGTTCATGATTGACCGAGAATTTTGTTTCCGACTTACTGACGAGGTCCGGCTGATGCCCGAGAGCTTCTTTGAATGCCCGATGGCATGATTAACTTGATTGTTAAAAGTTCCTAATGACCTGACGGGTCCCGAGGAATTCTTCCGCTGCAATACCGCAGAATGCCTGAAGGCAATACCAGCTGTGTATCACCATTTATCGAGTGACCAGTGATCCCTTGATGACTTGAGGACGAAGATCTACAGCAAAAATCTGATAATCGTCCCGACGGAGATTTGAGATTAGACATTTCACCGGTTACCGTGTGACCAATTCCCTAGCAGAGTTGTCGTGCAACTGGCATGCTCAGTTGAAGATGTGCCTACTAATCAAAGTATCGTTTACCTTGGCGGTGGAAAACCACCAGTTACCGTGTAGCCAGTGATCCCTCGATGATTTGAGGATGCAATGATATCAGATAAATCAGAGAATCATCCTGACGGAGGTTCAGATCATTATTTCTCCAGCAAGTTGTCGTGCAACTAATATTTCAGTTTTCGAAGATTTGTTCCCATCAGAGTACCGTGTACTTGTGCAGTTAGCAAATTTCCGGGTTTGTTAGTATTCAATTGTCTTTTACCTTGATTGTTTGAGAATCGTTCGCTTCTCACCCAGTCAGGTCCAAGCCGTTTGAATAGGGGCAGCTGTTGCACCCCAAAATTTGACCAACATTTCTTTACCTAGCTTGTGTTTCATTTCATTCACATTAGCATTATCATTTGCATTTCATTGACATGTATGCAGGAGATCAAGAGGTATGATTACCAACCAAGGGCTACACAAGACTTTGAAGCTAGCTAAGAAGGTTATTCAAGTGTTCAAGGGTTGATATCCATGTCAGAGAAGTTAAAAGATCCTCAGAGAGAGTGATTGAAACCAAGTATGTGTGTCTCCTAACTTGAAAGTTGTGGAAAGCCATCAGATGATTCTGAAGCCATGAAGTTGGACTTGAGGTCTTGAGAGAGCTCATGATAAGTGTTTAAGATCACTTTGAGGCCTAGACAGGTCATTGTGCAAGATTAAGAAGGTTCAGCCATGAGTGGTGCAGCTAGGGTTTGACTGGTTCAACCCTAAGTCAATTGAGGACTTGAAAGAGGTTGAGACCTAATACAAGAGCCATGTGATCATGGATTGATACATTGAGATGTTATAAGGATGATTCCAAGGTCAACTCATCAGGATTGAAGAGTTTGAGAAGTTCCAAGCTAGGGTTTCTAAGACTTGATAGTGTAAAATCCCCTAGTTTGACCCCTATCTTCAAGGCAATTTAGCTCAAGATGTGATTGTCATCTCATCTTGCCCCCAACATGAATGTTGCAGAGCATGATTTTAGCTTTAATTTGAGTGCTAGAAGTCCTTGATAGGATTTGTAGAACTAAAGTTATGACTTTGACAAGTTACAGGTCATCTGAGGTATGTGATTTTGGAGCTTGAAAGTTGTCCAACTTGCATGAAACGTTTTCCCTAGAAGGATGATTCCTATGTACTTTTGGTCAACATGAATGTTGTTCCTTATCCTCTTAGCTTTCTAGAGAGTACTATAAGTCCTTGATAGGATTTGTAGAACTCAAGTTATGGCTTTGACAAGTCAAGGGCATTTTGGTCATTTGGAGATTATAGGTGATTTCAAGCATAAGGCCATAACTCCTATTTCCAAGCTTCAAATGGGAAAATGTTCAACATCAAACTTGTTCAAAATGATGTTTTAAGTCTATCCAAGTGATCATGAGAGGTTGGAATTGCTTGTAGCTCAAAATCACAAAAATGGCTTAAAATGAGGATGATTTTCAAATGAACCAAAGATGGAAATTGGTATTTTTGATCTACATGTCCAAACCAAGTCATGTAATATGTCATTTTGATTCTAAAACACATTTTAAGAACATTGGTATTACCAAAATTTTGACTTGAGGTTTAATTTGTGGACTTGCTTTGAAAAGTAGCTACTTACATCATAAGTAACAATTGCCAAACCAAAATTCAAGGCATGACCAAGGTCCCTTTCAATCCAAACACATCCAAAATACCATTAGGAGAGAAATTGGAAGAGAACGAGGGTGAACACAAGCTGCTAGCAGAACTGATGTGTGCATACCATCAAGAGAGAAATTCCATGACATGAGAAATTGAATTGCTCATTAGAAGGATCTAGAGCTTTCTAGATCATCCATACATGGCCTATATATTGAATAGAGTTGGTTCAGATTGAAGGTTGGTGATAGTTGAAGGAGATAATAGAGATTGAGTGTGAAAAATTCTTGTTTGCAACTGAATTCGGTTACACCATTTTCTTCACTTTCCATCCATTTTCTTGATTGCAATCTCTTTCATGGATGCTAGGGAATGATTCCAGATCATAATCAAGGCAAATTCGTGGCTGAGTAGTGTTCTTGATCTCAGATTTCTTCATCTGCAACTCAGAGTGGGTTCCAAGAATTCAGAGCATTTCCATCCATTTCATTGCATACAGAAGCTTGGAATTGATTCAGGGAAGGATTCTGCAAGCTCTTGAAGGTTGATTTGAAGATTCAACCCTTCTGTTTGCTCGAGTTTACCAGGTATGCAGTTCTTATCCCATGGCTTGTTTTAGGAAGAATCAAGAGGAATTAGGGTGTTAGATGCATAGTATAATGGTGTAGGAAGGTTTATGGATCATTAATTTGAGAGTTAGTGACCAATTAGGGTTGTTACCATTTTCGGGTGAGATGGTGTTCTTGTGAATCTTGAGGATTTAGATTGAATTAAGGGCATGAGTGGATTCCTTGTGAAAATTGGGGTAAGATTCATGTAGAGACCTCTTGGAATGGAGGCCTGTGGAGAGAGTTAGGGTTGAGGGTGACGATCGGAGCACCACCGACGACGGCCATGGCTGCGCGCGAGTTTCAGAGGTTCAAAATGAGGAAGATGACTTGATAGCCATCAGATTGTGGTTGGACTTTGACTGAAGGCAAGTTCCAATGGCCATGGATTGGTTTCAATTTGTGAAGGATTTCTGAACTAAAATGAAACGCAGCGTTTCATTAATCAGCTGGTTTTGGGCTTTATGCAATAGTTGATACCTGCACCCCCCTTATGGCCCAATTGCTAAAATAAACTGAATGGCATTGCTATCTGCACCACACGCATGTTTATTTTCCTTTGATTTTCATTATATTTTTCATTTTATTTATGGTTAGTGATTAATTCATAAAAAATGGAAAAATGACTCAATTGATCCCATTACTTTTGCATTGGATTCATGATGGCATCTAGTATTTTTTAGATAAAAAATATTATTATTTGATGCATTTTTTGATTTTATGGGATTTTTTACATTTTAATTGATATTGAAATAATCATGTTTGATGGTTGATTTTGTTGAATTTGGTTTGATCATGTGATGATGATTTTGGCCTTAATTTTTGGTGAGTAGTTAGCATAGATATGCATGCTCCCCATAGATTTTTCTCACATTTTTATGATGAATGTAGGTGGTAGTTCTAGGTTGAAACTTTAGGTGCTCCATTTTTAGGGTTTATGGTTGATACCTTATGGTTTAGATTTTATTTCTAGAGCTTGGTGGATGATTCAACCTCTGATTTTTGTAGGAAAGATTCATGATTGAATTAGGATCCTTTAGGAATTTTTGTAGGAATTTTCAATGTAGTTTTCTCTTTTAGTTTGATTTTAGTTTAGATACTAACTTTAGATGATTCTAATGCACTAATTCAACTAGATTGACTTCTTTAGTTCCCTTAGATTAGGGTTTTTCTTGGCTTGTTCTTGGATGATGTTGAAGACAAGTTGAAGATGCAATGGAGTGCTTGAAGAGGCTTGGATGTGAGGATCTTCCCTTTTTTTGGTGTAGTGTTGATTAGGTGTTAAGATTAGGGTTTGTAGGCAGAGCTTCTAGATAGATTCTCTTCCTTCATAAACATGGATGATGTTGATCAATTCCATTCTTCCCTATGATGTAAGGTCCCCTTGTAAAGGCCTCATCCCTCCTTTGGTAGGATGTGTGGCTCCTTGCAAGTTGGTAGAACCTTTGAGGGTCCCTTTCTCTGATGATAGGATGCTTAGTGGTGACCTTTGGTCTTCACTCTGCTACCAATCATCCCAACTTTGCTCTTGATAGATGAGTCTTTCTCCCTTTCTAGAGGATGGAGTTCCTTGCTTGAGAAGATTGAAGGCTAGAAGTTGATACTTCTTTGTATTTGAAGACTGCCATTGAAGCTGAAGTTTGAAGATCAGGAAGAGCAAGTTGATACTTGCAAGGAGGAGAGAGCTGAGGCTTGAAGGTCCAGAAGACCAAGTTGATACTTGTGAGGAAGATCCAATTGAGGTTGAGTGTAGAGCTGAGGCTTGAGGAATAAAGGATAAGTTGATACTTATGTTGGTACACTGAGAGCCTGAGGGAGCCAAGTTGATACTTGGTATTAGGGTTGAAGCCTGAAGGTGGAATTTACTGAAGAGCTGAGGCCTGGAGAAGAGGGAATAAGTTGATACTTATGTTTGATGTGTTAGAAGCTTGTAGAAGCAAGTTGATACTTGCTATTGAAGATGATAGCCTTGAAGGGTAGTTGAAGAATGAGGACTGAACTGCTGTCAGAGGAGGGCTTAGCTGTGGAAGCTGTTGATTTGCTTGACTGTCTGTTTGCTTGTTGTGCAATTGTATTAATGTGACTTGTTTGATTTGCTTGATGCATTAGAATAAGTTCATATTTAGATTGATCTAAGCTAGGAGCATGATTGCACTAGAGGTTGAGTTGCTCCCTCTGCTTGTATTTTTACTGTATGGCTTTGGTTGCGGGTATTTGGTAGAGCCTAGCTCCCTTGCCTATGTGGTTTGTGTTTTGCTTGATGGCATTTCATTTCCTCTGTATGATTGCAGTTGCTCATTATATCTTGCTTGATAGCATGTTATGTTTCCTGTATGATTGCAGTTATTCATATCTGGCTTGAGGTTGAGATGAGCCTATGGAGGCTGATGCCCCACACACATTTCCTCCCTCACTTGCATTGCATGCATTTTACAGTCGTTTATTGTTTGCTGTTTTAGCTGATGCTTTATCTGTTTCTGTTTATCATTGACATGATCCCTTAGGAATCTCACTTCCTTTAATAAGGAAGTGATGATTAGAACTTTATGTTGAAACCTATGCATGATAACTTCTAGGAGTTCCCTGTTTCAAACCTCAACCATAGGATGAATCCTTGGCATGACAACATTAGGACTTGATAGTTTCCCTATAGTTGAGCCTGTTCTCTTCTCATCTCAAAACAAATCAAAATACAGTAATAAAGGTTAACTGACGCCGTACGTTACGAGCCGTAAGCTATCTGAGAAAGGATTGTTGGAGTGTTTCTTTTCAACAGTCTGGATGTTTAGTATGGCACCCTTTCGGTGAGATGTGACGCATTCACTCTCAGGTCATAGTCTCTAGTGCGATATTATTTGCAAACATCCATAGAAAACAGTTCTTCCATAAAAGACAGAAAACAAACCTCAAACCTTTTTGCCCCGTGGGCCCATAATTCAAAGGAAGCTTTTCTGAAGAAAAGAGTGTCGTTAACTCCTAGTTCTACTGCAAACGGTAACGCATAAGTCTCCAAGGGTCGAGCTGCGTACACCAAACTGCTGGAACTGTTTGTTAACGCTACTCGAAAAACAGATGAATCTGAATCCCCGTAATCCGTACTATCCCGAACTACGTAAGCTCTGATCTCTCAAGCCTATTGAGAGTACGTAGGCACAATATTGACGTATTGGCGAGCCACCTTCCCCGTAACCCGTAGTTAGTCAAACTACGTTGACTCTGATTTCTCATTCTCTGATGAGAATACGTAGGCATAAAGCGCGACACTTTGCCGAGTCATTTTCTTTTCTTTTTAGACCAGCCTTGATAGGTAGATAGGAAACAAACCCGTCAGATAAACCCAACAAGCGTGGATCCCATCGAGTACGATGGACGTGAGGGGTGCTAATACCTTTCCCTTGTGTAACCGACTCCCGAACCCAGACAACGATTGCGATGACCTTGTCTTATACCTCTTTCGTCAGGTTTTTCCGATCGTTTCCTTTCCCTCTCTGAGGGATAAATAACGAAAGGTGGCTACTCTACTATTTTGCCGGCACCTTATTTTCGCGGTAGCGACAGGTCTCCCATAAACGCTCTGCATACAAGGGTTGATTAAACTCTTATAAACGTGTTAACTTGCTCCGTGTACATAGGTCACCCATAAAATCTCCACGTACAAGGGTTGATTAAACTCCTATAAACCTGTTAACTTACTCCACGTACATAGGTCACCCATAAACTCTCTGCGTACAAGGGTTGATTAAACTCCTATAAACATGTTGCCTTGCTCCATGTACACAGCTCGCCCAAAAATGTTGTGTGTACAAGGGTTGGTTAAACTCTTATAAACGTGTTGACTTGTTCATTGTACATAGGTCGCCAATAAAGCTATGCGTACAAGGGTTAATTAAACTCCTATAAACGTGTTGACTTGCTTCGCGTACATAGGTCGACCACAAACGCTCTGCTTACAAGGTTTGATAAAACTCTTATGAACGTGTCCACTTTCTTTGCGTACATAGGTCGCCCATAAACTCTACACATTGAAGGATTAATTAAACTCCTATAAACGTGTTGACTTGCTCCGCGTACACAGGTCGACCATAAATGCTTCAGGTACAAGAGTTGATTAAACTTCTATAAATGTGTTGACTTGCTTCGCGTACATTAGTCTCCCAAAAATCCTCCGCGTACAAGGGTTGATTAAACTCCTATAAACATGTTTACTTGCTCCACGTACACTGGTCTCCCAAAAATGCTCCGTGTACAAGGGTTGATTAAACTCCTATAAACATGTTTACTTGCTCTCCGTACATTGGCTGCCCATAAATGCTAGGTGTACAAATGTTAATTAAACTCGTATAAACGTCTTGACTTGCTCCGTGTACATAGGTCTCCCATAAACGCTCTGCGTACAAGGGTTGATTAAACTCCTATAAACGTGTTAACTTACTCCGCGTACATAGGTCACCCATAAAATCTCCGCGTATAAGGGTTGATTAAACTCCTATGACCGTGTTAATTTGCTCCACGTACATAGGTCGCCCAAAAATGTTGTGCGTACAAGGGTTGATTAAACTCCTAACAACGTGTTGACTTGTTCAGCGTACATAGGTCGCCCATAAAGCTCTGCGTACAAGGGTTAATTAAACTCCTATAAACGTGTTGACTTGCTCCGCATACATAGGTCGACCATAAATGCTTCGGGTACAAGGGTTGATTAAACTCCTATAAATGTGTTGACTTGCTCCGCGTACATTGGTCTCCCAAAAACGCTACGCGCACAAGGGGTTATTAAACTCATATAAACATGTTTACTTGCTCTCCGTACATTGGTCGCCCATAAATGCTCTGTGTACAAAGGTTAATTAAACTCGTATAAACGTGTTGACTTTCTCCGTGTACATAGGTCGCCCCCGTAAACGGTCTGCATACAAGGGTTGATTAAACTCCTATAAACGTGTTAACTTGCTCTACGTACATAAGTCACCCATAAACTCTATGCGTACAAGGGTTGATTAAACTCCTATAAACGTGTTAATTTGCTCCGCATACATAGGGCACCCATAAAATCTCTGCGTACAAGGTTGATTGAACTCCTAAAAATTTGTTGCCTTGCTCCGCGTACATAGGTCGCCCGAAAACGCTGTGCGTACAAGGGTTGATTAAACTCCTATAAACGTGTTGACTTGTTCAGCGTACATAGTGTCGCAACTGCGAAAAACACCCAACAGAAAACAGAAGAGTCGCCACCTTTCGTTATTTATCCCATAGATAGGGAAAGGAAACGATCGGAAAAACCTGACGAAAAAGGGAAAAGACAAGGTCATCGCAACCAAGTCCAGGATTCGGGAGTCGATTACGCAAGGGGAAGGTATTAGCACCCCTCACGTCCGTCGTACTCAACGGGATCCATGTTTGTTGTCTATCGAAGGGTGTTTTTAAACTATCTACACCACAGGCTTGCGGGACAAAAAGAAAAGAAAAGAGACTCGGAAGAGCATCACTGCTCTGTACCTACATATTCCCTCGTGCAATGGGAAAGTCAAAGTCAACGTAGTTCAACTAACTACGGAAGAGAAGGGGTCGAAAATTGGTCGCCAAGACATCACGTCTTGTGCCTACATACTTTCATCTGGTATGAAAGATCAGAGCAAACATAGTACGCGAACACGAAACCACGGGTTGATCAAGTGTTTTAATCAAGTAGAGTTAAACATCTATTCCAGCAGTTAAGGACTAGGCCTGTCTGCGGTAGAACCAAAGCTTAACAACACTCTTTTCCGAAAAAAGTTTCGATTAATCCCGAAGAAAAAAGGTTTGAATTTGTTGTGTTTTTTAGTGAAGTGAATTAATTTGGTTAGTGATTCACGTTGCACTAAAGACTATGACATGGAGGTGAATGCGTCGTATATCGCCCCCAAATGGGACGTATACTAAACACTCTAGACAAGCGAGAGGAGACCCCTCACTCATCATTCCCCATGTAGCTTAAGGCTCGTAGCGCGCAATGTTTATCTCCTTTATTAGATGAATTAGCATGGTTTTGAGATGAGAAGAGAAACGCATGGAAAGTCTAAGGGAAACTCGGCCCTAACGTTGTCATGCAATGTGGTCCTAAATTTGTGTGAAAAGGGGAAACATCTACCCTAGTGTTAGCATACTTGGATTGAGCACCTAATGTCTCTCCTACTCCTATCCTAAATGGAGGGACTAGGAATCCTATGAGGGTCATGGAAACAAAGCAAAAGGAGAACAAAGGAAGAATCAATCACAAGTAGAAAAATGCAAACATGAAAAATGCAAAATTAGAATGGTGGGAGGGAGAAAAAATATGTGGGGTTGCAGCCACCACAAGCGCGTCTCAACCTCAACAGCGATGCAAGAATGATGCAAACATATGGAGAAAAACAAGAGATGAAAGCAAACGAACATGCAAATAAATGATCAATTCGAACCACATACACAAACATGCAAACAATTGGAGAATGAACATACATGTCAACCACATCATGATTAATCAACCACAAACCGTGACAATTAGTTAAAAACAATTCAATCCTAATGCATCACACTGATCTATGATGATTCGAATCGAACCGGTATGCGAACATGCAAGCAAAACAGCAAATATGGCATTCTGGAACAGTGTTAATCGGTTAACACATACTATTAATCGGTTAACACCTTAAAAGGTTTGAAAAACTGAAGTTTTTTACAGGTTAATCGGTTAACCATATGCGTTAACTGATTAACACTGTTCAAGTTTGAAAATATTTTGAAATTTTGAATTGGTTAACCGGTTAACAATATAGGTTAATCGATTAACACTGCACCAGAAGCTAAAAACAGCAGCAGAAAATCACTTCCAGCACAGAAACAGCTTATCCAAGGTTCCAACAGCTCAACTTTTCAATTAAGCACACAATTAACAGCAAAAAACAGATATCCAACAGCATGGATACACAATTACACAACAACATCACAAATCGAACGGATCGAAATCAAAAAAACTCAATCGAATATGAAGATTAGCATGATAAGCTCGAAAATTAAATCGAATAGAGAATTCCAACCTTCGAAGCGGAGATTTGCTTCGGTAAGTGTTGATCAACTGAATTTCAGCAGATCAAATGCTAGAAATCCGGAAAACTTCAAGATCCACAATAATTATTGTTGTATGAATGAAGATCCACCAAATTTGAGTCAAAAAGCTTCAAATAATCACTTCTAGATCCAACTCCAGATTCAGATCCAAGCTTGCACAAAAATTGAAGATGAGAATTGATTCAATGGTGATGGTAGATGGAGGATTATGCTCAAGAATCCATTGATTCCAATGAAGAATCAAGAATTCCAATGAAAAAGAACTTTGAGTAAGTTTTGGAAATGGAGAAGTTGGGAGAATTTGAGAGAGAATTCTGATCAATTCTGAAAAATGGATGTGAGAAATGAAAATTGGAATGTGAGGTTTGGAGTGGATCACTTAAATATGACTTAGGTTTGGGATCTAAAGCAAGGATTGGAATTTGGATTGGAAATCAAGGCTTGGAATGTTGAATAGGATTTTGGAGGGAAATCTGAAATTTAAAGGTGTTCTAGATCCTTCCCAAATGAAAATTTGAATTCCAAGGTGATCAAAATTGGACCCCAAGTGCAATTGGCTTGCAAAATCACGTACAGGGCAAAATCTGCTATGGTTAACCGATTAACCATATGCGTTAATCGGTTATCACTGTTAAAACTTCAAATCTGGGCTAATTTTCCTTTGGTTAATCGATTAACCACATAGGTTAACTGATTAATGCTTCAAATTTTGAATTTTGGTGCCTTTTAGTGGGAAATTTATTCATTTTCCCTGTTTCCACTATCTGGAGCTCTGTTTAGCTGCTGAACCTTGTTTTTGAACATTATTACCGTGAAAATACTTGACATAAGCCTGAGTGCTGATCCTGATCTGAAATTAACCTGCAAAATAAAATCGGTCGCCTGACCGTTGGACCAAATAAATGTCCGAGCCTCTGATGCTCGATGTTCGCTGTTCTGTCTTTTGCTCCGAAATGAACTTGAGCCCAAGAACGCCTTGATCCCATGCCACGAGGACAAATGCTATGATATGCAAGATGCAAAATGCAAAGAAATAAAAGTCGGTTACGGTTAAAATGAAAGGCAAATTTTGGGGTGCTACAGCTGCCCCTATTCAAACAACTTGGACCTGAAAAGAGGAAAAGCATCCGCTTTCAAACATTCAAGGTATAAGGTGATTGAATACAAAAGAACCCGGAAATTTGCACCCCGCAGGAATGTAAAACAGCGAATACCAACCAAGAGTCAGAAAACGACGCGCTGGGGATAACAATCCAATACAATCTGAAATTCATCCAAAAGATGCCAACCAAGAGTCGAGAAAACGCCCGGAGGATACCAACCAATAGTCGGAACAAAGACCAACGGATACCAACCAAGAGTTGGGAAACAACCAGAGATACCAACCAAGAGTTGGAACGGAACCGACAACCAAAACCAACCAACAGTCGGGATAGCGAACGTGGAATACCAACCAAAAGTTGGAGCAAACCCCGTTGGGGAACAAAAGAGTAGCCAAACAACTTTGTGGCAACTTCATCGGGGAAAGAGTAGACTAATCAGACAACTCTGCGAAGAACAAGCATTTACCAAAAGGCAGTAATCAAAGGACACCATCCAAGAGATGGCATAAAGGTTACACTCTGGGATAAAAACCCAAACACTGCCAACCAGGAGTTAGGATTACCACAACACTAACCGAAACTTCCATGGTGAGACGACTTCGCTGAGGAGTCAACATCCATCGCAGGACAATAATCTAGCAGCACCATCCAAAAGATGGGATGAGGGTTACTCTCTGGGGACAAAACCACCCCTACCAAACAAAAGTCGAAATCCATACTAACCGAAATTTACATGGCGAGACGACTTCGCTGAGGAGGAAAACTGACCAAAAGTCGGAATCAACAACCAGAGAACCCAGGTTACCAACCAAGAGTTGGAAAAACGTCAACAAATCGACCCCACCGGATATGGCGACCTCACTGGGGAATCAAAGGCTACCAACCAAGAGTTGGAAAACGAACCGACATTCACGACTGACCCTACCAGAGAAACCATAACTACCAACCAAAAGTTGGAAAATGCAAAATCTCCTCATCAACCAAAAGTTGAGATAACGACTCCACGGAGGAATAAGGGAAGACTACCAACCAAAAGTTGGGACAACAATAGACATCCCAGACCGACCCTACTGGGGAAATAGGGGAATGCCAACCAAAAGTTGGGACAACCGTAGGGGAAAACATCCAACCAAAAGTCGGGAAACAAATGTACTAACCAATAGTTAGAATCACCATGAAACACCCTTGATCAAAGGTCGGAACACAAGCTTCTAACCAAGAGTTAGGATTGCCGGGGAAAGATCCTCATCAATCACAAATCAGAACCAAAAGCTACTAACCAAGAGTTAGGATAGCTGGGGGAAGCTGACTCCACCACAGAAGACTGTGTCGCTTCCGCGAAAATAAGGTGCCGGCAAAATAGAAGAGTCGCCACCTTTCGTTATTTATCCCTCAGAGCGGGAAAGGAAACGATCGGAAAAACCTGACGAAAAGGTATAAGACAAAGTCATCGCAACCATTGTCTGGGTTCGGGAGTCGGTTATGCAAGGGGAAGGTATTAGCACCCCTCACGTCCATCGTACTCGATGGGATCCACGCTTGTTGTGTTTACTAGACGAGTTGGTTTATCTATCTACCTATCAAGGCTGGCTTAAAAAGAAAAGAAAATGACTCGACAAAGCGTCGCACTTTATGCCTACGTATTCTCATCAGAGAATGAGAAATCAGAGTCAACGTAATTCGGCTAACTACGGGTTACGGGGAAGGTGGCTCGCCAATACATCAGTATTGTGCCTACAAACTCTCAACAGGCTTGAGAGATCAGAGCTTACGTAGTTCGGGATAATACGGATTACAGGAATTCAGATTCATCTGTTTTATCGAGTAGGGTTAAACAGCAATTCCAGCAGTTAGGGACAAAGCATGTTTACGGTAGAACTGAAGTTTAACGACACTCTTTTCTTCAGAAAAGCTTCCTTTGAATTATGGGCCCACGGGGCAAAAAGGTTTGAAGTTTGTTTTCTGTCTTTTACAAAAGAACTGTTTTTTTATTGTGTTTGCAATTTCAATCGCACTAAAGACTATGACCTGAGAGTGAATGTGTCGCATGTCACCCAAAGGGTGCCCTACTAAACATCCAGACCGTTGAAAAGAAACTCTCCAACAATCCTTTCTCAGATAGCTTAAGGCTCGTAACGTACAAAAGAAATCATTCATGATTACTGTATCTTAAGCTGTTTTGGGATGAGAAGAGAACAGGCTCAACTAAAGGGAGACTATCAAGTCCTAACAGTTGTCATGCCAAGGATTCATCCTATGGTTGATGTTTGAAACAGGGAACTCCTAGAAGTTATCATGCATAGGTTTCAACCTAAAGTTCTATCATCACTTCCTTATCAAAGGGAGTGATAGTCCTAAGGGATCATGTCAATGAGATACGGAAACAGATAAAGCATCAGCCTAAATAGTAAACGGTAAACAACTGTAAAATGCATGCAATGCAAGTGAGGGAGGAAATGTGTGTGGGGTGTCAGCCTCCACAAGCTCATCTCAACCTCAAGCCAGATATGAATAACTGTAATCATACAGAGGAAATAAAATAAAGTGCTATCAAGCAAGATACCATAAACTGCAATCATACAGAAGAAATGAAATGCTATCAAGCAAAACAAACCACATGGGCAAGGGAGCTGGGCTCTACCGAATACCCGCAAGCAAAGCCACACAGTAGAAATACAAGCAGAGGGAGCAACTCAACCTCTAGTGCAGTCATGCTCCTAGCTTAAAGTCAGTCTAGATATGAACTTATTCTAATGCATCAAGCAAGTCAAACAAGGCACATCAGCACAGAAAAGGAAACAGACAAGAAAAGAAAGCAGATCAACCCCTCTTTCAATTCCAAGCTTCAGCTCTTCTGACAGCAATCCAGTCTTCAGTCTTCAGCTGCTCTTCAAGGCTATCATCTTCAATAACAAATATCAACTTGCTTTTCTGAACCTCCAGCACATCCACATAAGTATCAACTTATCCTTTCTTCTTCAAGCCTCAGCTCTTCAGTAAATTCCACCTTCAGGCTTCAACCCTAATATCAAGTATCAACTTGGCTCCTTCAGGCTCTCAGTGCATCAATGTAAGTGTCAACTTGTCCTTTATTCTTCAAGCCTCAGCTCTTCACTCAATCTCAATTGGATCTTCTTCATAAGTTTCACTTAGTTTTCAAGCTTCAGCTCTCTTTGCTTCACCAATATCAACTTGGCTTTCCTCTTCATCTACAAGCTTCAGCTTCTCAGAGTAATCTTCAATCACCTGGAAGTGTCAACTTCATCCTTCAATTCTTTTTCAAGCCTCAGCTCTTCACTCAATCTCCATTGGGTCTTCAAGTATCAACTTGTTCTTCTTGCTCTTCAAGCTTCAGCTGCAATGGCAATGCTCAAGGAATCATCCTCTTCCACACTCTTCAATAAAGTACTCATCTTCAAACTCAAGTCTAACATCCTTCAAGATACTCAAACCAGAAGACAATTGATTTAACAGAATGAGTGGAAATGATAAACGGCTTATTGACAACCAAAGGAAGCCTGTAAGGGTTCATCATTATGAGAGACTGGTTCCCTCAAAGTTCTACTTCTCAGATAAATCCACTCATCCCTCCAAAGGAGGGATGTGAATATCTTAGAAGGACTTTTAGTCATTGGGAGGAATGGAAGCACAAGATGCTTTCCATATTTGTGGAAGAAATCATTCTAGTTATAAGGCTCTCCCTATGGCTCCTACCTCCTAAATCGTCATCAGACACCTTCAGGCACAAGCAACTCCTAGCTCCAAGCAACTTCAAGCAACTTCAAGCATCCTCACCTTGTCTTCAACTTGTCTTCAATCTCAACCAAAGGCAAACAAAGCAAAACCCTAGTCTAAGGGGACTAAAGAAGTTAATCTATTTGAGTTAGTAAGTTAGGGTCACCTAAAACCTAGTACTAACGTTAATCCTAACTAAAATACTAAAACCAATTGTAAAATCCTACAAAAATAACTAGGGGAACCTAGGTCAATCATGACTCTACCATATTAATTCCATAGATCAAATCATCAAATAAGATCTAGAAATAAATTCTACACCACAAGGTACTAAATCAAAACCCTAAAAGGAAACACCTAAAGCTCAATCTAGAAACCACACCTATTTTCATCACAAAAATGTGAGAAAAATTCTATGGGAGCAGACATGTCTAACCTAATCACACACAAAAAAATAGGATCAAAATCATCACCACATGATCACACAAAATTCCACAAAATTAGGTATCAAACATAATCATTTTAATATCAATTAAAATATAAAATTCCCATAAAATCAGAAAATGCATGAAATGAAAATATTTTTTTCTAAAAAATACCAGACTCAATCATGAGTATAATGCAAAAAGAATGGGATTAATTGGATCATTTTTCAATTTTATATGATTTTATCAAGAACCATGAATAAAATGAAAAAATAAAAGAAAATCAAACAAAAATAATAAAACCACAGTGCAGATAGTAAACACGCTCAGTTCATTCTATGGATTGGGCCATGAGGGGGTGTGGATATCAGTCTTTTCACTAAGCCTAGCATCATCACTAAATGAAACGATGCGTTTCATTAACTCAGATCCTTCACAACTTGAAATTAAAATGTGGTCGTTGGATCACTCTTCTAGTCAAAGGTCTCACCACATCCAATGGCTCTAGAGTCATCTTCTACCTTTTGAACCTCTGAACTTCACGCGCAGCTCTGGCCACCACCGGTGGTGCTCCGGTCATCGTCCCCAACCCTAACTCTCTCTAGGATCCTCCATTGCAAATGGTCTATACATGAATCTTGTCCCAAATTTCCTCACGAATTCATTCATGCCCTTTATTCTCTCTGAAACCTCAAGATTCGCCATAACCAATTCTCAACCGAAAATGGTAACATCCTAAATTGGTCACTAATTCTCAAATTAATGGTCTGAAATCATTCCTACACCGTTCTACAATGCATCTAACACCCTAATTCATCTTGATTCTACCTAATTCATGCTGGAGGAAGAAAGTTACTAACCTGAAAATTCTTGATGAACAGATGCACTAAACCTTCAAATCGAGCTCTACAACCTTCCAGACACGATCAATGGATCCTTTCCTTGCTTCTGTATGCAATAGAACTGGTTGAAAACTCCTGAATCTTTAAACCCGATGGTGAGTTGCAGATGGAAAAATCTGAGCTCAAGAACACCAATCAGCCACGAATTCCTCTTGATTATGATCTGAACTCAATCCCTAGCATCCATGGAAGAAGTTGCAATCAAGAAAATGGATGGAAAGTGAAGAAATTGGTGAAACCGAATTCAGTTGCAAGCTGTGCAATTTCAATCTCAATCTATGCTCTCTCCTTCAATCATCACCAACCTTTGCATTGGATCACCTCTACTCAATATATAGATGATGTATGGATGATCTAGAACCCTCTAGATCCTTCTAATGAGAGTTTCAATCTCTCATGTCATGAGATTTTCAACCATATGCCATGATATGCATAGTTCTGTTTGCAGCTTGAAACCAATCCTATTCTCTTCCAATTTCTCCCCTAGTGACATTTTGAAAGTGTTTAGCTTGCAAAGGGCCTTGGTTATGCCTTGATTCTAGGTTTTGCAAATGTTACTTATGATGTAAGTAACTACTTTTCAAAGCAAGTCCACAAATTGGACCTCAACTCAAAAATATGGCTAAACCAATGTTCTTAAAATGTTTTCTAGAGTCAAAATGATATATTACATGCCTTGGTTTGGATGTGTAGGTCAAAAATATCAATTTCCAACTTTGGTTTATTTAACTTATACCCTTATTTTAGGTCATTTTTGCAACTTTGAGCTACAAGAACTTCCAACATCTCATGACCTCTTTAATAGCCGTAAAATATCATTTTGAACAAGTTTGATGTTGAACAATTTCCCATTTGAAGCTTGGAAATAGGAGTTATGGCCTTATGGTGGAAATGACCTATAATCTCCAAATGACCAAAATGCCCTTGACTTGTCAAAGCCATAACTTGAGTTCTACAAATCCTATCAAGGACTTATAGTACTCTCTAGAAAGCTAAGAAGATAAGGAACAACATTCATGTTGACCAAAAGTTCATAGGAATCATCCTTCTTGGGAAAACGTTTGATGCAAGTTGGGTAACTTTCAAGCCCCCAAGTTCACATATCTCAGATGACCTGTAACTTGTCAAAGTCATAACTTGAGTTCTACAAATCCTATCAAGCACTTCTAGCACTCCAATTAAATCTAAGCTCATGCTCTAACACATTCATGTTGGGGGTGGGATGAGATAACAATCACATCTTGAGCTAAACTGCCTTGAAGATAGGGGTCAAACTAGGGGATTTTACACTGTCAAGCCTTAGAAACCCTAGCTTGAAACTTATCAGACTCTTCAATCATGATGAGTTGACCTTGGAATCATCCTTATAACATCTCAATGTATTAATCCATGATCACATGGCCTTTGAATTAGGTCTCAACCTTGTTCAAATCATCAGTTGACCTAGGGTTGACCCAGTCAAACCCTAATTACACCACTTATGGCTGAGTCTTCTTAATCTTGCACCATGACCTATCTAGGCTTCATGATGGCTTTCAAGACATCTCATAAGCTCTCTCAAGGCTTCAAGTCCAACTTCATGGCTTCAGAATCATCTGAGGGTCTTCCCCATAACTCTCAAGTTAAGAGGCACACACTCTTAGTTTCAACCATTCCCTCTGAGGATCTTTTAACTTCTCTGACAAGGATATCAACCCTTGAACACTTGAATAATCTCCTTAGCTAGCTTCAAGGTCTTGTGTAGCTCTTGATTGGTAATCCTACCTCTTGATCTCCTGCACACATGTCAATGAAATGCAAATGATAATGCTAATGTGAATGAAATGAAACACAAGCTAGGTAAAGAAAAGTTGGGCAAATTTTGGGGTGCAACAACTGCCCCTATTCAAACGGCTTGGACCTGACTGGGTGAGAAGCGAACGGCTCTCAAACAATCAAGGTGAAAGGCGGTTGAATACCAATAAACCCGGAAATTTGCCAACTGCACCAGTACACGGTACTCTGATGGGGACAAATCTTCGAAAACTGAAATATTAGCTGCACGACAACTAGCTGGGGGATTGGTCACACGGTAACCGGCGATGCATGGTCGATCATGCCGTCAGGCATCGAAATTCCTCAGGACTCATCAGGTCAACAATCAAGTTAATCATGCCGTCGGGCATTCAAAGAAATTTTCGGGCGTCAGCCGGCCTTCGTCAGTAAGTCGAGGATGGAATTCTCAGTCAATCATGAACCAATTGGGGACATCCAACTTCTACCATCAGGCACTCTGCATCAGCTGAGAGAACTGCTTCGTCAATATGGTTGGACTTTAATCATCAAGTCTTCGAGGGAAGTTTCAACTTTGCTGCTTAGAAATCTGCTGGGGATGACACATCTCGGCTGGGGATTCTTGGGAACTATCAAGTAACTATGCTTCGGGGATCCAGAAATCATTTTGGGTGAGTCATCTCTGCTGAGGACTTCAAGAATCATCTTGAACAAATAACTTCGTCGGGGACTTCAAGAATCATCCTGGACTAATAACTCTGCTAGAGATTTCAGGAATCATCCTGGACTAATAACTCTGCTAGAGATTTCAGGAATCATCCTTAGCAAACACTCTGCCAGGGACTCTAAGCATCAACTTGAGCAACCAACTCTAGCGACTTCACTGGGGATTTCAAGAATCATCTTGAGCAAACGACTTTGCTGGGGAGAATTCAAGAATCATCTTGATCAAACCGTTCTGCTGGGGGAACACCTGCAAAACAAGAACAGTAACGACCTAGCTCATGTTTCATATGCATATGCTTTGACAACGACGCAATGCTCCACACGGTGGAAATGCTACGCGTTTTTTGATAAATGCTATGCAATCATGCAAAATGCTGCGAACCCGTCAGCAAAATAAATGTTGAAGGGAGAATCCACCCGTCAAGGAGAAAGAACCACTCTGGTGGGGGAAGGAATCGTCCTGCCACGGAGAAAAGGTCACGCCAATCTGAAGCAAACTTCAGTTGACTGCTCCAGGGGAACGAAGCTCTACGAGAACCCAGACCTGCTGAGGAAAGCGATGTCAATCGCAGAAATAAATTGCACGACGTTCGCAGCCAACCTTCCTGGAGGTAACGACTCCGGTGGGGAAATACAACATCAGCTATTCAACGCTCTACTGGGGACAACCAATCATGGCCCGAACTGCTTTCCAAGGACTCGGCTCTCTTGGGGAACTGCAAACTCGGCTGGGGAAGAAGGAATCACCCTGCTTGCTAGGGAGAGTACGACTCTATGGGGAATCTCGATTCCGCTGGAGACTTCAGTCTTGAACTATCGAGTGCTGCACACTTCAGTATATGACTCAACTGGGGAGATGTCGACCCTTCGGGATGCATCTGATTGGGGAGAGAATCTCCTCTGCCTGGGGAGAGCATATCAATGCTTTGCGATCTCACTTTCAGACTCTGTGGGGAGAGGCTGCCAAACTTTGCTGGAGAAAAAGAAATCATCCTACTTGGGGTGCGCACGACGCACTGTCTGGTATATGCTACACCTGCATCAACACAAACAAACAGACAAGATACCATTCTCAAAAGGGACCTATCAAGGTTATCATCTTGTGACAATGTTCAAGTAATTCATTGTTTCAACAATCGGTGGCCTAGGCCAGTAAGTTTATGTATGCGCATTTTGTCAAAAACATCGGCGTTTTTTTTTTGCAAACAAAACAGGTAAATGCTAAACAAACACACAGAATTGCCGAATAGTATACATTTTATTGATAACGAACCCCTGAATGGGTAAAAATGTTTTACAATAGAGGCAAACTCCTGGAATAAGGAAGCCGCGCAAAAATAAAACGTAAATATACATCAGTATATACAAATGTCGGCAATGAGGCGTAGACGAACACCATGAGTTGATCCCTCTATGACCTACTCGACTTCGATACTTCTCCGACGCTTCAGCTTCATAAGAGATTGATTCAGATAAACGGCCCTCAAGTCTTCCGAACCACTAAACAATGAAAGTCCACACGCGGAACGCAGTCATTTGCTTTTTCAAATCCCTAACTTTTGCCTGAATCGCTCTTTCGGGTTTTCGATTCACCGGGATACCCTTTTTTGCCAAAGTCGCCCATCCGTGTTTTCGACTTTGCGGGTGTACATTCTTTTCTTTTATATCCCTAATTTTTGCCCGAACCCTTTTCCTTTTTTATGGTTCGTCGGGATGCCCCATTTTTGCCTGGATACTCTTTTTCTTTCCAGCGGGTCGTTTTTAAGCAAAGTATTTTTTAACTACGTCCGCGTTCACCGGAGATGCAAAATCTTCGCCATCCATCGTGGATAACAACAAGGCTCCTCCCGAGAAGACCTTGCTGACGACATACAGACCTTCGTAATTGGGAGTCCACTTGCCCCGGTGATCGGAGTGTGGAGGAAGAATCTTCTTCAGGACGAGATCACCTGTCTGAAAGCTTCTAGGATGCACCTTCTTATCATAAGCTTTCTTCATTCGGCTTTGGTACAGACGACCATATGCAATTGATGCTAGCCTCTTCTCGTCCATCAGGCTGAGTTGGTTTAGTCGTTCTTTAATCCATTCTGCCTCATCAAGTTTCACGTCAACCAAAACTCGCAAAGAAGGGATCTCCACTTCTAACGGTAGGACAGCTTCCATACCGTACACTAAGGAGAAAGGAGTTGCCCCGGTTGACGTACGTACCGTGGTACGATAACTGTGCAATGCAAATGGCAACATCTCGTGCCAATCTTTGTAGGTCACAACCATTTTCTGCACAATCTTCTTAATGTTCTTATTGGCCGCTTCAACGGCGCCATTCATCTTTGGCCGGTAAGGAGATGAGTTGTGGTGTTCAATCTTGAAACTCTGGCACAGCTCCTTCATCATCTTGTTATTCAGATTCTAACCATTATCGGTAATGATCCGCTCGGGAACTCTGTAACGACAGATGATGTCCCTCTTTATGAATTTAGCCACCACCTGCTTGGTCACATTAGCATACGAGGCTGCCTCCACCCACTTGGTGAAGTAGTCGATAGCTACTAGAATGAAGCGATGACCGTTAGATGCCGTGGGCTCGATCTTGCCTATCATGTCGATGCCCCACATGGAGAACAACCACGGGGAGGACATGACATTTAACGGGCATGGCGACACATGAATCTTATCAGCCAAAATCTGGCATTTATGGCATCTCTTCGCGAATTTGAAGCAATCAGACTCCATCGTCAGCCAGTAGTATCCTACTCTCAGGATCTTTCTCATTATAGCATGCCCGCCGGCGTGCGTACCAAATGTGCCTTCATGGACTTCTTCCATGAGCATTCCCGCTTCTTTCTCATCTACACATCTGAGTAGCACGAGATCGTGGTTTCTTTTATACAAAACTCCATCAGGGTTGAGATAAAAATTTCCAGACAGCCTCCTCAGAGTCTTCTTATCCTGGGTTGACGCTCCCGCAGGATACTCCTTAGTCATAAGGAAGGTCTGGATGTCATGGAACCATGGCTTGCCATCGGAGGCTTCCTCGATCGCAAAGACGAATGCAGGTCTATCAAGACGAGAAAGGACAATTCTTGGAGCTTCATTCCAAAAATTGACTTTATACATCGAAACCAACGTGGCTAAGGCATCAACCATCTGATTTTCGGCCCTGGGCACATGATGGAGTTCCACTCGATCAAAGAACGGAAGCAGACTTCTGGCATAGTTCATGTACGACACCAAATTCGATTGACAAGTCTCCCACTCCCCTTTAATCACAAGCGCCGAGTCACCATATACATCTAGGTTCTTGATTCTCAAATCAATTGCTTCTTCTAGACCTATAATGCATGCTTCGTACTCCGCTTCATTATTGGTGACCGGAAACGTCAGTCTCGCAGTAAACGGGATATGGGATCCATGGGGGGTCGTGATGATTGCCCCTATGCCACTTTCGTAAGAATTAACCGCCCCGTCAAATATCAACTTCCACTGGGATTTCCTATCTGGCCCCTCGTCGGGCAACGGTTCATCGCAATCCTTCGCTTTAAGAAACATGATATCCTCATTAGGGAATTCAAATTTCATCGGCTGATAATACTCGATCGGCTGTTCGACAAGGTATTTAGACAATACGCTTCCCTTGATGGCCTTCTGGGAAACGTACTGTATGTCATATTCCGTCAACACCATTTGCCATCTGGCAATCCTGCCCGAAAGTGCTTGCTTCTCGAAGACGTACTTGATCGGATCCATCTTCGAAATTAGCATGGTGGTGTGATTGAGCATGTACTGTCGTAAACGTTTGGCAGCCCAGGCTAGTGCACAACACGTTTTCTCCAGCATCGAGTAATGAGATTCACAGTCTGTGAACTTTTTACTCAAGTAGTAAATGGCATGCTCCTTTCTGCCCGTCTCGTCGTGCTGACCGAGAACACACCCCATACTATTCTCCAGAACTGTCAAGTACATGATTAAGGGTCGTCCGGCCACTGGGGGTATCAAGATCGGAGATTCTTGTAGATACTGTTTTATCTTATCGAATGCCTTTTGGCAATCCTCGTTCCAGATAGTCGCCTGATCTTTCTTCAGCAGTTTGAACATCGGTTCACACGTGGCCGTGAGCTGAGAAATAAACCTTGCATAGTAGTTTATTCTGCCCAGGAACCCACGAACAATTTTTTTTCTGTTTTTGGCGCTGGCATTTCTTGTATGGCTTTTATTTTTGCAGGATCAACCTCGATGCCTCTTTCACTCACGATAAACCCCAGTAACTTTCCGGACCGTACTCCGAAAGTACACTTGTTAGGATTCAGCCCCAACCTGAACTTCCTAAGCCTCTCAAAAAGCTTCAGCAAATTGACCAGATGCCCCTCCTCCGTTTGGGACTTCGCAATCATGTCATCAACATAGACTTCAATCTCATGATGAATCATGTCATGAAACAAAGTAACCATTGTGCGCTGGTAATTGGCCCCTACGTTCTTCAGACCGAAAGGCATTACCTTATAGCAAAATGTTCCCCAAGGAGTGATAAACGTAGTTTTCTCCATGTCTTCCGGCGCCATCTTGATCTGATTATAACCGGAGAAGCCATCCATGAACGAAAATACGGAGAATTGAGCTGTATTGTCGACCAACACATCAATATGAGGCAGCGGGAAATCATCTTTAGGGCTCGCCCTATTCAAATCCTGATAATAGACGCACATTCGCACCTTACCGTCTTTCTTCGGTACAGGTACTATGTTGGCGACCCACGAAGGGTAAGTAGTGACCGCTAAGAAGCCAGCATCAAGCTGCTTTTGCACTTCCTCTTTGATCTTAACGGCCATATCTGGTCGCGTCCTCCTAAGCTTCTGCTTAACGGGGGGACAATCTTCTCGCAGCGGCAAGTGGTGCACCATGATGTCAGTGTTAAGTCCGGGCATATCTTCGTATGACCAAGCAAACACGTCACTATACTCTCTTAGCATCTCGACTAATCTCTGCTTGACATCACTCTGCAATGCAGCCCCTATCCTGACGTTCCTGACAAGTTCTTCAGAACCCAAATTCACAATCTCGATCTCCTCTTCATGAGGCAGAATAACTTTCTCTTCTTGTTTCAACAAGCGGGCCAACTCTTTAGGAAGGTCTTCGTCTTCATCAATCTCTTCTTCGGCTTGATAGATCGGGCAATCAAAGTCGAAGTGAGTCGTAGAAGGTCCAGAGTCGATGTCATCTGCTATGTGGATCCTGCAATAACAAGGGTTAAGCTTAAAACAAGGATATGCAGGTTAGCACAAACCCCATTGCCATTTCATTGTTTTTCAAAACAAATATAAAACAGGAATAACAGAGATCACAATATTTGAATACGAAGAAAAACACCTTTTGATTTATTGATAAAATGCATGTACATAATCAAACAAGGCCCTGGCAATAAAACCGCTATGCCCCGGGTAGGACATAGGGTTGTACAATGATTGGAAAAAGTAAATCATTACTCTTCGCTTGTCATCTGGATGATATCCTTGACGGACCAGTTGTTGAGGCTCTCGCCTGGCTTGCTTGGCTGGATCCAAGAGTCTAAGTCACAGTCGCTATCTCCGCTGTCTTCAGACACTGCGTTGACGCTTTCAAATATCACCCCGCCGCTGGTGAACTGGATCGGCCCTTTACCTCGCGACGCACTGCTAGAAGAGGAGGCTTCAGGTTCAGGAGAATACCCCAACCCAAACTTGTCTTGCTTGTTAGGTATCTCCAAAATTCGCCCCCAGCCTGGGGTAGACCCGACTTGAACAACGGCTCGGGCTTCCTTAAAGGAGGAGAGAGTCATCTCTGGCTTTTCAGTGACTACAGGAGCTACGTCCTTGACTTTAACAGCTTCGAACGCTTGGCATAGAGTTTCGTGGATCTCCCCATCCATCTCAACATACTTGAAGGATGACAAATGGCTCACCATTATGTCTTCCTCGCCACATACAGTCACGATGTTACCCCCGACAGCATACTTGAGTTTCTGGTGCAACGTGGAGGTCACGGCACCCGCCGAATGGATCCATGGCCGGCCCAAGAGACAGCTGTAGGCAGACATGATGTCCATAATGTAAAAGACCGCATCAAATGTTTCCGGCCCAACTTGGATCGGCAACGTCACCTCCCCGAAAACATGGCGTTTGGTTCCAGCGAACGCTTTCACAACCAGATCACTGGGTGTGCAAATCACTCCGCGAGTATCTAACTTCATCAATGCCTTCTTCGGAAGAACATTGAGCGACGACCTCGTGCCCACCAACACGTGCGACATAATCGTTCCCCTACACTCTATCGAGGTGTGCAGGGCGCTATTCTGGTTCCTCCCCTTCGGCGTCAGCTCTAGGTCAGTGAACCCTAACCCATTTCAGCATTTACGTGGGCTACGACCTCCTCCAACTGGTTTACTGTAATTTCCTGCGGTACATATGCGGCGTTCAACACCTTCAACGGTGCGTTGCGGTGTGCTTCAGAACACAGCAACAAATTCAGGATGGAAATCTTCGAGGGTGTCTGATGGAGATGATCCACGATCTTGTAGTCACTCTTTTTAATCAACCTCATAAATTCCTCGGCGTCTTTAACAAGTAAGTCTTTGTCTACCCCACGAGGGATCTCTTCAACGACTTTACTTTTCCCTTTATCAGTTGCATCAGCTTTGTCCGCTTTGTCCGCCACGACCTCAGGTGGTGCAAACACTCTTCCGCTGCGAGTAATTCCGCTAACGCCCGCTAGGTTCTCCACATACGACCCGAACGGTTCTAGTTCCAACTTCTGTCCGTTGCAGTAGACCTCTGCCCCGTAATGCCATGGGATGGCATTAGTGCTTTCGAACGGTATCGGCCCAGCTTTGGTGATGGTAATTATGGGCGGTCTGGGTGCAGAAATAGTTATCGTCTGGCGAGGGATGGTGATGGTGGCAACCTCATCATCTTGCTTCAGCATTACCTCTCCCGATCCGCTTTCGACCCTCCGGCTAAATTGCAGGATTCCCTCGGTCATCGGACTTTGAATCCCCTCTCTCAGCTATTCACATCCATCAGGACTTGTTGCACAGCCCATGCACAGCTCTCCGCAACCTGGAAAGAAACCTCTTTTCATCAGCTTAGCTTTAATGAAGCTAAGCGGTGTCTTCAGATCTCTGACGTCAATCAATAAATCCAAACTCTCGTCTTCAATAATGGCGTTTACTCCACCCCCCCTATGATTCGGCATAGGGTTGTTCGTGACGTTTGGCACATTATCTGAGAAGTTGATGATCTTGGCATCCACCATGTCCTGCACCTTGTGCTTGAAGGCTTTGCAATTCTCTATTGTGTGGCCTAGTGCCCCTGAGTGAAACTCATAAGTCGCATTCGCGTCATAACCTGGCGGAGGTGCCCCTGTCAAGGGAGCCAAGGTTCTCTTCTGGATCAACTGTAGCTGGAGCAGAGTCTGCAATAGTTGAGCGTAGGACATGGGCGGTGTCTCGAAATGACGACTCGACAGAGGTGCCCTGTTCTGATACTTTCTGTACCCTTGTTGGTTCGGCTGCTGCTGCTGCTGCTGTGGCTGTTGAACTGCCGGGATAGTTATGCTGGCCACTTGTTGGTGAGGGCCTTTACCCTTCCTTCGAGCGTTGGTCACGGCGCTCGTTTCTCCTTCCCGTCTTTTGCCACCATAAGGTTTCTTGCCTCCTCCAGCTGAGGATGAATCACCTTGAATTTTCCCCAGTTTGATCCCATTTTCAATGTGCTCACCCGTGATAATGAGATCTGAGAAGGTTCCAGACATACCACTGACTAATTTCTCATAATAAACCCCTAGGAGGGTGGCTACGAACATTTGCACGAGCTCACGTTCAACCATCGGCGGCTGAACCCTGGCTGCCAACTCACGCCATCGCTGGGCTTATTAGTTGAACCCTTCGTTGTTCCTTTGCGACAGATTCTGCAGTTGGACTAGGTTCGGGGCCAAGTCACTGTTATATTGGTAGTGGTGCACAAAGGCTTCATCAAGGTCCTTCCACGTGCGCACACTGGTAGGTTCCAGACTCTTGTACCATTCGAGGGAGGGCCCGGACAGACTGTCTTGAAAGAAGTGCATCAGCAACTTCTCGTCCTCAGAATGAGCGGACATTTTCCGGTAGTATGATCTCAGATGGACGCGAGGGCAAGTGGTGCCCTTGTACTTTTCAAAGTCAGGTACCTTGAACTTGGGAGGCACCTTGAAATCAGCAATCAGTCCCAACTTGGACATATCAATGCCCAGGGTGTTCTGATTCTCGATATTTCTCATCTTATCCTCGAGTGCCTTGAACCTTAGACGTGCTTCAGCAGTCAGCTCACCTTTGGCACCTCTCTGAGAGAACACATCGTCTTGACGATCTTCTAACCACGGCTGAGGCCCGAACAGATTCCCAACACCTGCATTGCCGTTGCCCAGCACAACATTGACGTTAGCTTCAAAATTTCCATTACCGACGCCCGTCGTATTACCGTTGAGCCCCATGTTAGCCATCACATTTCCGTTGGCACTGCCGTTCCCCCCGGTCACGGGGACGCCATTTTGAGGAGTTTCAACTGGTGGAGGGTTAGGCACGGTCCCGCCATGGAGTACGCCATTACTATCAACCCTTGAAATCAGATGCTGAACCAAGGTTCTGAGCTGATCCTGGCCATTGGCGACCGCTTGCATGAGCTCCATGAAGCGGTCCATTCTTTCGCGAAGTTCTTGAACATCAGTTTGCAATTGCTCCATGATTCTGGTTTGATTTGCTCTGGTCGGATAGCGGTGGATTAGTCTCTGATCAATCCTGGAACAACCTGAAACAACCTGAAAATACAAAAGGGTTAGGAAAAAACGACAAAGTGCTCGTTATGCAAATGCTTCATGCAAATGCAAACATGTGTCTGTGCGTTAGGGAGATTTCCCCCGACCCTATTGCCTGAGTACCGGTGCTGATAATAAGAAGTCTGAGTCCAGTCATGGAAATAACATCTCATATATATAGAAAGCCCATCAAGGCAGTACACAACATCAGTGAGTACAAGATGAATCAACAGCATGACCTCAACCAACAAGCCTGGTGATGGTCAGCATATAACAATGATCAAACAAAAGGAATACAAATAGTCAAGCACGGCCACGGGCGCGAAACTCTTCTAACAACCCCTTCGTTTCTAGATGATCAGGCCGAGTGAGCAACCCTTCGACGAGTAACTCCCTCTGCATAATGGTGTACTGAAGACCTTCGACCGAATCCTCCCATGCTCCTTCGCCGAAACAATCTTCTAGCTTCCGCTTCTTGAACTCAAACGTCAGTTTGCGCTCCTTCAGGTTAGCAAGAGCCCTGTTGAGCTGGCCTTCGGTGGCATATCTGCGAGCGGTTTCTTCATCAAACCTCTTCTCACTAGCCTTCACCTGGGCTTTCAGCTTGGAGATCTGTTGCATCAGCTTGTCCTCCCGCTCTTTCCGGTTGGCTAGGGAGGCCTTCCAGTGCTGGTTAAACTTGGATATCCTCTGATACGCTTCGTCCAAGTGTTGCTTCTTCGTGGCCAGTACATCGTTGACAGCTTTGAAGTCTCGACCCATGCGCTCACGCTCAGCTATCTGCTTAGTCAAATCTGTTCCTAGCTGGTTCACCAGCTCGGTCTGCCTCTTGAAGGAATGAACAGCTTTGTTTCTCTCGCTCCTGAGTTGAACCAATTCTTTCTCCAATTCTTCATTTGCCCTCTTCAATTCATCTCGCTCAACTAACACCTGATTATGCTGCTGAATGGGCACGGTGGTAGGCTCTTCAATCACTGGAGGGCTTTCTGGCTTGGCAGGAGGAAACGGCATCCCTATAGCATCTGCTCTGGCTCTGATCCATGTCACGTACGGAGTGTAGGCCTGACTATTACTTCTCCCCAACAATGGTTTTCCCCTCTTACTGATACCATTCCAAGCGCGCTGAAGCTTATATAACATATCCCCTTCTAGAAGACCAGTGAGGTACAGAGGTTCCTGCACCTCTTCATCCTTCGGCGGAGTTCTCAGAGCATAAGCAAACTATCGGACCAGCAAAGATGGATTATAGTTGATACAGCCATTCCTGCCTATCAAAGGCACGTTCGGAAACCCACTGCAGCTGAAGATGATCTCAGTGCCCAACCTATCTCTGTCAAACCAATCAATATCCTCCGCTGATAGACTTATCAAACGCTCAGACCACTCAGCTATGGCTGCAAACGAAACAAAGGGACCCCTCTTGGGTAGATGACTATCAAGCCATTTATAAAGCAGGGGCACACAACACGAGACATTCTTACCCCTTCTGTTCTCGTTTTTGTAGTGGATGGAATGGTAGACATCTCCTATCAAGGTAGGGACTGGATTCCCTAAAGCAAAGACGTGGAAGGCGTCGAAGTCCACAAAGTCGGGCATATTGGGGAACAGAATGATGCCACATATGCACAGAGCGAGAATGGCGTTGAACACGACCCAACATCCGTCTTTGGCGCACTGCTGAGCTTTTCCCACCAAGAACTGCAAGGAGAAACCGGGAACCTTATTCCAACTAGACAATACCAACTCGGAGGCATCCAGATGAAGTGACAGAGCTAGACTAGCCAGATTAGGTTCAGCATCCGTATGGACAAATGGCATCTGACTCTTGATAGGCACACCTAACAAATCAACATACTCCTCTAGCGTGGGTGCAAGAACAAAGTCCTGGAAAGTAAAGCATCTCAACGGAGGATCGTAGAACAGCAGCAAGACGTGCAACCCATTCAACTCAAACACAAAAGGTTTACAAACCAAACTGAGCAATTTGCCGTAAGACTTTTTGAATTCATCTCTCACAGAATCATCTGCTAAAGCAATCAAACCAGTCAGCTGAACCACATCAGGGGCAGGGAGCTTGTAAGCCACGGTCTTCCTCAGAGAACCCATAGTACACAATAGGAGGCAAGAAATCCTGAATCGGGGAATACGGTACCTGCAACACAGACACACGTTAATGAAATGCAAATGAGTATGCAAAGCAATGTAAAATGCAATCATGCAGCAGGAGATCAAGGCAACTGTGCTGTGGAGATTCTATATCAACGAAACCATGATGCTGCTCTGTCAAGAACAACCACTATATCTGACAAGAAGAAGACCGCGGTATTGGACCACAAATCTGCTCTGTCAAGAACACACATAAATAGGACCATAAATTTGCTCTGTCAAGAACACACATAAATAGGACCATAAATCTGCTATGTCAAGAACACACATAAATAGGACCATAAATCTGCTCTGTCAAGAACAACCATCTGATAATAAGGACCTCTGATACAGGACCAAAATTCTGCTCTGTCAAGAACAAACATCTGATAATAAGGACCTCTGATACAGGACCAAAACTCTGCTCTGTCAAGAACAAACATCTGATAATAAGGACCTCTGATACAGGACCAAAACTCTGCTCAGTCAAGAACAAACATCTGATAATAAGGACCTCAGATACAGGACCAAAACTCTGCTCTGTCAAGAACAAACATCTGATAATAAGGACCTCTGATACAGGACAAAAACTCTGCTTTATCAAGAACAAACATACATCTGCAGATGAGATCCTCAGATCCCAATCATAAACCTGCTCTGTCAAGAACAACATACACATCTGCTGATGAGATCCTCTGATCCCAACCAAAAACCTGTTCTATCAAGAACAAATACACATCTGATGATGAGATCCTCTGATCCCAACCAAAACTGATTCACTGTCAAGAAAACCAGGTAGTCTGAAGGTCAAAGTTTCCTGCAACAAACCCAACCCTGCTCACAGGTATGGACCTAAATTGACACAAGTTCGGCATCCTATGCGGTCATCAGCGTCACAAACATTCAAGAGGGGTGATACGATACCCAGAAGGTGTGGCATCACCAGCTCATGAAGCGGCCTCACTCGGCTGAATCCCAAATGATCGGTCCCTAGAGTCGACAATCCTCCAAACCAACAACCCCCTCAACCTAAAGGGTTGAAAAAGAAGTCAACTGGGAGAACCTCGTCTGAGCGTGGATTTCATGAGACACTAGTGCCTGCCAAGCAAGCACGCGCCCACTAATTTCCACAACTAATGTTATGTTCACTCAAGCCTGGGTCTGGCTTCTCACTCATCAGAATGCCCCTCCCACAACAGCATAGATAATCATATCATACTGAAAATAAAATGCGGGAAATAAAAATGCGATAAATAAACACAACCTAACAAGTAATCATACAAGCGCTAGGATTGACTCGCATAGGGAACCGGAGAACCAGAGATTCTGGGTTCGTTCCCCAGCAGAGTCGCCAGCTGTCGCTTCTGCGAAAATAAGGTGCCGGCAAAACAGAAGAGTCGCCACCTTTCGTTATTTATCCCTCAGAGCGGGAAAGGAAACGATCGGAAAAACCTGACGAAAAGGTATAAGACAAAGTCATCACAACCATTGTCTGGGTTCGGGAGTCGGTTACGCAAGGGGAACGTATTAGCACCCCTCACATCCATCGTACTCGATGGGATCCATGCTTGTTGTGTTTACTGGATGAGTTGGTTTATCTATCTACCTATCAAGGCTGGCTTAAAAAGAAAAGAAAATGACTCGGCAAAGCGTCGCACTTTATGCCTACGTATTCTCATCAGAGAATGAGAAATCAGAGTCAACGTAGTTCGGCTAACTACGGGTTACGGGGAAGGTGGCTCGCCAATACATCAGTATTGTGCCTACATACTCTCAACAGGCTTGAGAGATCAGAGCTTACGTAGTTCGGGATAATACGGATTACGGGAATTCAGATTCATCTGTTTTATCGAGTAGGGTTAAACAGCAATTCCAGCAGTTAGGGACAAAGCCTGTTTGCGGTAGAACTGAAGTTTAACGACACTCTTTTCTTTAGAAAAGCTTCCTTTGAATTATGGGCCCACGGGGCAAAAAGGTTTGATGTTTGTTTTCTGTCTTTTACGAAAGAACTGTTTTTTATTGTGTTTGCAATTTCAATCGCACTAAAGACTATGACCTGAGAGTGAATGTGTCGCATGTCACCCAAAGGGTGCCCTACTAAACATCCAGACCGTTGAAAAGAAACTCTCCAACAATCCTTTCTCAGATAGCTTAAGGCTCATAACGTACGAAAGAAATCATTCATGATTACTGTATCTTAAGTTGTTTTGGGATGAGAAGAGAACAGGCTCAACTAAAGGGAGACTATCAAGTCCTAACAGTTGTCATGTCAAGGATTCATCCTATGGTTGAGGTTTGAAACAGGGAACTCCTAGAAGTTGTCATGCATAGGTTTCAACCTAAATTTCTATCATCACTTCCTTATCAAAGGGAGTGAGAGTCCTAAGGGATCATGTCAATGAGATACGGAAACAGATAAAGCATCAGCCTAAACAGTAAACGGTAAACGACTGTAAAATGTATGCAATGCAAGTGAGTGAGGAGATGTGTGTGGGGTGTCAGCCTCCACAAGCTCATCTCAACCTCAAGCCAGATGTGAATAACTGTAATCATACAGAGGAAATAAAATAAAGTGCTATCAAGCAAGATACCATAAACTGCAATCATACAGAAGAAATGAAATGCTATCAAGCAAAACAAACCACATGGGCAAGGGAGCTGGGCTCTACCGAATACCCGCAAGCAAAGCCACACAGTAGAAATACAAGCAGAGGGAGCAACTCAACCTCTAGTGCAGTCATGCTCCTAGCTTAAAGTCAGCCTAGATATGAACTTATTCTAATGCATCAAGCAAGTCAAACAAGGCACATCAGCACAGAAAAGGAAACAGACAAGAAAAGAAAGCAGATCAACCCCTCTTTCAATTCCAAGCTTCAGCTCTTCTGACAGCAATCCAGTCTTCAGTCTTCAGCTGCTCTTCAAGGCTATCATCTTCAATAACAAATATCAACTTGCTTCTCTGAACCTCCAGCACATCCACATAAGTATCAACTTATCCTTTCTTCTTCAAGCCTTAGCTCTTCAGTAAATTCCACCTTCAGGCTTCAACCCTAATATCAAGTATCAACTTGGCTCCTTCAGGCTCTCAGTGCATCAATGTAAGTGTCAACTTGTCCTTTATTCTTCAAGCCTCAGCTCTTCACTCAATCTCAATTGGATCTTCTTCATAAGTTTCACTTAGTTTTCAAGCTTCAGCTCGCTTTGCTTCACCAATATCAACTTGGCTTTCCTCTTCATCTACAAGCTTCAGCTTCTCAGATTAATCTTCAATCACCTGGAAGTGTCAACTTCATCCTTCAATTCTTTTTCAAGCCTCAGCTCTTCACTCAATCTCCATTGGGTCTTCAAGTATCAACTTGTTCTTCTTGCTCTTCAAGCTTCAGCTGCAATGGCAATGCTCAAGGAATCATCCTCTTCCACACTCTTCAATGAAGTCCTCATCTTCAAACTCAAGTCTAACATCCTTTAAGATACTCAAACCAGAAGACAATTGATTTAACAGTATGATTGGAAATGATAAACGACTTATTGACAACCAAAGGAAGCCTGTAAGGGGTCATCATTATGAGAGACTGGTTCCCTCAAAGTTCTACTTCTCAGATAAAGCCACTCATCCCTCCAAAGGAGGTATGTGAATATCTTAGAAGGACTTTTAGTCATTGGGAGGAATGGAAGCACAAGATGCTTTCCATATTTGTGGAAGAAATCATTCTAGTTATAAGGCTCTCCCTATGGCTCCTACCTCCTAAATCTTCATCAGACACCTTCAGGCGCAAGCAACTCCTAGCTCCAAGCAACTTCAAGCATCCTCACCTTGTCTTCAACTTGTCTTCAATCTCAACCAAAGGCAAACAAAGCAAAACCCTAGTCTAAGGGGACTAAAGAAGTTAATCTATTTGAGTTAGTAAGTTAGGGTCACCTAAAACCTAATACTAAAGTTAATCCTAACTAAAATACTAAAACCAATTGTAAAATCCTACAAAAATAACTAGGGGAACCTAGGTCAATCATGACTCTACCATATTAATTCCATAGATCAAATCATCAAATAAGACCTAGAAATAAATTCTACACCACAAGGTACTAAATCTAACACTTAAAAGGAAGCACCTAAAGCTCAATCTAGAAACCACACCTATTTTCATCACAAAAATGTGAGAAAAATGCTATTGGAGCATACGTGTCTAACCTAATCACACACAAAAAATTAGGATCAAAATCATCACCACATGATCACACAAAATTCCACAAAATTAGGTATCAAACATAACCATTTTAATATCAATTAAAATATAAAATTCCAATAAAATCAGAAAATGCATGAAATGAAAATATTTTTTTTCTAAAAAATACTAGACTCAATCATGAGTATAATTCAAAAAGAATGGGATTAATTGGATCATTTTTCAATTTTATATGATTTTATCAAGAACCATGAATAAAATGAAAAAATAAAAGAAAATCAAACAAAAATAATAAAACCACGGTGCAGATAGTAAACACGCTCAGTTCATTCTATGGATTGGGCCATAAGGGGGGTGTGAATATCAGTCTTTTCACTAAGCCCAGCATCAGCACTAAATGAAACGATGCGTTTCATTAACTCAGATCCTTCACAACTTGAAATTAAAACTTGGCCGTTGGATCACTCCTCTAGTCAAAGGTCTCACCACATCCAATGGCTCTAGAGTCATCTTCTACCTTTTGAACCTCTGAACTTCGCGCGCAGCTCCAGCCACCACCGGTGGTGCTCCGGTCATCGTCCCCAACCCTAACTCTCTCTAGGATCCTCCATTGCAAATGGTCTATACATGAATCTTGTCCCAAATTTCCTCACGAATTCATTCATGCCCTTTATTCTCTCTGAAACCTCAAGATTTGCCATAACCAATTCTCAACCGAAAATGGTAACATCCTAAATTGGTCACTAATTCTCAAATTAATGGTCTGAAATCATTCCTACACCGTTCTACAATGCATCTAACACCCTAATTCATCTTGATTCTACCTAATTCATGCTGGAGGAAGAAAGTTACTAACCTAAAAATTATTGATGAACAGATGCACTAAACCTTCAAATCGAGCTCTACAACCTTCCAGACACGATCAATGGATCCTTTCCTTTCTTCTGTATGCAATAGAACTGGTTGAACACTCCTGAATCTTGAAACCCGATGGTGAGTTGCAGATGGAAAAATCTGAGCTCAAGAACACCAATCAGCCACGAATTCCTCTTGATTATTATCTGAACTCAATCCCTAGCATCCATGGAAGAAGTTGCAATCAAGAAAATGGATGGAAAGTGAAGAAATTGGTGAAACCGAATTCAGTTGCAAGTTGTGCAATTTCAATCTCAATCTATGCTCTCTCCTTCAATCATCACCAACCTTTGCATTGGATCACCTCTACTCAATATATAGATGATGTATGGATGATCTAGAACCCTCTAGATCCTTCTAATGAGAGTTTCAATCTCTCATGTCATGAGATTTTCAACCATATGAAATGATATGCATAGTTCTGTTTGCAGCTTGAAACCAATCCCATTCTCTTCCAATTTCTCCGCTAGTGACATTTTGAAAGTGTTTAGCTTGCAAAGGGCCTTGGTTATGCCTTGATTCTAGGTTTTGCAAATGTTACTTATGATGTAAGTAACTACTTTTCAAAGCAATTCCACAAATTGGACCTCAACTCAAAAATGTGGCTAAACCAATGTTCTTAAAATGTTTTCTAGAGTCAAAATGATATATTACACGCCTTGGTTTGGATGTGTAGGTCAAAAATATCAATTTCCAACTTTGGTTTATTTAACTTATACCCTTATTTTAGGTCATTTTTGCAACTTTGAGCTACAAGAACTTCCAACATCTCATGACCTCTTTACTAGCCTTAAAATATCATTTTGAACAAGTTTGATGTTGAACATTTTCCCATTTGAAGCTTGGAAATAGGAGTTATTGCCTTATGGTGGAAATGACCTATAATCTCCAAATGACCAAAATGCCCTTGACTTGTCAAAGCCATAACTTGAGTTCTATAAATCCTATCCAGGACTTCTAGTACTCTCTATAAAGCTACGAAGATAAGGAACAACATTCATGTTGACCAAAAGTTCATAGGAATCATCCTTCTTGGGAAAAAGTTTGATGCAAGTTGGGTAACTTTCAAGCCCCCAAGTTCACATACCTCAAATGACCTGTAACTTGTCAAAGTCATAACTTGAATTCTACAAATCCTATCAAGCACTTCTAGCACTCCAATTAAAGCTAAGCTCATTCTCTACAACATTAATGTTGGGGGTGGGATGAGATAACAATCACATCTTAAGCTAAATTGCCTTGAAGATAGGGGTCAAACTAGGGGTTTTACACTGTCAAGCCTTAGAAACCCTAGCTTGAAACTTCTCAGACTCTTCAATCATGATGAGTTGACCTTGTAATCATCCTTATAACATCTCAATGTATTAATCCATGATCACATGGCCTTTGAATTAGGTCTCAACCTTGTTCAAATCATCAGTTGACCTAGGGTTGACCGAGTCAAACCCTAATTACACCACTTATGGCCGAGTCTTCTTAATCTTGCACAATGACCTATCTAGGCTTCATGATGGCTTTCAAGACATCTCATAAGCTCTCTCAAGGCTTCAAGTCCAACTTCATGGCTTCATAATCATCTGAGGGTCTTCCCCATAACTCTCAAGTTAAGAGGCACACACTCTTAGTTTCAACCATTCCCTCTGAGGATCTTTTAACTTCTCTGACAAGGATATCAACCCTTGAACAGTTGAATAAGCTCCTTAGCTAGCTTCAAGGTCTTGTGTAGCTCTTGATTGGTAATCCTACCTCTTGATCTCCTGCACACATGTCAATGAAATGCAAATGATAATGCTAATGTGAATGAAATGAAACACAAGCTAGGTAAAGAAAAGTTGGGCAAATTTTGGGGTGCAACAGACTGCCAACCAAAAGATCATCCCGAATTATCAACCAAGAGTTGAAATAAAAGGCCACTAAACAAGAGTTAGAACAATGGGTACTAACTAAGAGTTAGAACAACAACTACTAACCAAGAGTTAGAATAACAACTACTAACCAAGCTGAGGGAAAATAAAGAATAACCCCCAAAAGTTGGAATAACATCCAAACACCACTGGGTCATCAACCAAAAGTTGAAATAACACAACGATGACCAACCAAAAGTCGGAACAACTCTGTTGGGAAAGAACCGCAGGCTTGACAAGGAAGGCAACACTCGCAAGCGACTCACCTGAGGAAAGCGAAAACATTCACCCAAAAGACTCAGCTGGGAAGAAATCTGATAAGATAACCAACCCCAAAAAAACTATCCTGATGCGGATAACACGAAAGCCCGTTGATTCAAACAAATCTCTGCTGAAAAGAATACTCGCTCCCAAAACACCAAACCTAGCTTATGCTTCAGATGCTTATGTTTGAAAATGGCGTAATGCTCCATACGAAATGGAAATGCTACGCATTTGAGAGGATGATAATGCAAAAGTGCAAATGCAACAGAACCAGCCTAGCAAAATAAATGCTAGGGAGAAAAAACCCACTCCGCCGGGGAGAGAGAAACAACCCAAGCCAGGAAGAGAAATCCACACCACTGGGGATCAAATCTTCTAGGGACTTGAATAACTATGTGGGGACATAATTCTATGCTTAAATCACACCCCTTTTGCTGAGGAAACCATCTTTGTGGGGGAAAAACAATTGACTACCGAAGATTGAATTTATCCTGCTCAAGAAACCATCCCTGAATGGCATTCCTCAAAACTCTATCCTGCTCGGGGAGAAAATCCACCCTGCTTGAGATTACACCAAATATCAACCTGTCTTGTCGAGGAATATCAAATACTCCTACTCTACAAGGAATTTGAATCTACTGGGGAAATCCCAGACTCCTGTTCTGCCACTTACTCTATCAAGGGAATCAACACTGCACTTTGTTGGAGAAAATCCTGAACCGACTCCGTGGGGAAAGGGCGTCACCGACGTAGCCTCCGCTGGAGAAGAAAATTGGTTCACAAACCATCTTGCCGCTGAGGGAAACACTTTTATCCTATTCCAATGAGAACAAACTCTACCCTGCCAGGGATTCACTTTCTCATGAAGACAAAGCTTTGTTCTGTTGGGGATACAACATCTCAACCTTGATAATCAAACTCTGTCGGGGAGAGGACACAACTCTGCCGGAGAAAAGATCACCACTTCACTGGCGAAGCGAAATCCCTGCTATGGGAAGCATACCTCTGTGTTGCTCATGCCTGACTACACTTACCTGCGAGGACCAAGTCCATTCTGCCGGAAGTATCACACTTAATCCGCTGAGGATACTAGGCTGACAACAACTACTACTTGTTGCGACTTGAACTGCGGAGGATAAGGGAATTTCACCCGGTTGTGATAACCCTGTTGACTTGCAACAAAGAAAAACACCAAAATGTTCTATATGCGAAATGGTTACCTCAGTTACCATCCATGATACTTTCCGGTCAAGCAAAGTCAGCGCTTTCGTTATGCTCTGAGTAGCTTCTTGCTTTTACCTGCAATGTTTACCAAAATAACAGACATTTTGCAAACAAAAACAGTAAAACAGACAAGAAAAAGAAAGCTCTTTGACTGAAGTGAATACTTTATTGATGTAAGGCCTGTGAATAGGAAAATTACAATTCAGATGCAATTCCTGAAAAGAGGTAATTGCTCAAAAACAAGAAAACAAATAAAATAAAAATGTCGGCAATGTGGGAACAGACAACCACCATGTGTCGATTCGGCTATGACCTGTATGTCTTCGACGTTCCAATTGTTTCGTCTTCTGACAAGACTGACTGTACTGATTCCTTTCCTTCGGGATAACTGCTCACAAGCTTACGGATCGAACGCAGACCGTGATCATTTGCTTTTCAAATCCCTAATTTTTTCCTGGATCTCCCTTTCGGGTTTTCAATCCACCGGGATACCCATTTTTGCCAAAGTTGCCTTTTCAGGTTTTCAACTTTGCGAGTTCATTATTTTTTCTTTTATCCCTAATTTTTGCCCAACCCTTTCTTTTTTATGGTTCGCCAGGATGCCCCATTTTTGCCTGGACTTTTCTTTTTGTGTCTAGCGGGTCTCTTTTAAGCAAAGTATTTTTTAACCACGTCCGCGTTCATAGGGGACGAAAAAACTTCACCATCCATAGTAGATAGTAATAAGGCTCCGCCATAGAAAACCTTTCTTACCACATACAGACATTCATAGTTAGGATTCCATTTTCCCCTGTGATCTGTCTGAGGAGGAAGGATCCTTTTCAACACCAAATCACGCGTCTAGAAGCACCGAGGATGCACTTTCTAATCAAAGGCTTTCTTCATCCTACTCTGGTACAACCGGCCATGCGCGATGGCTGCCAGCCTCTTTTCATCAATCAAGCTCAGCTGATTCAACCTGGTTCGCACCCATTTAGCTTCGTCAAGCTTCACATTCGACAAAACCCTTAAAGAAGGAATCTCAACTTCCAATGGCAAGACTGCTTCCGTACCATACACCAGTGAGAAAGGAGTTGGCCTAGTTGACGTACGCACCGAAGTACGATAACCGTGAATAGAAAAAGGCAACATCTCGTGCCAGTCTTTGTAGGTCACAACCATTTTCTACACAATCTTCTTGATATTCATATTAGCTGCCTCAATAGAACCATTCATCTTCGGCCGATATGGAGAAGAATTATGATGTTCTATCTTGAAACTCTAACACAGTTCCTTCATCATTTTGTTATTCAAATTTGAACCATTATCAGTAATGATTCTCTCCGGAATACCATAACGACAAATGATGTCCTTCTTTATGAATCGGGTGACCACCTGTTTCGTGACATTGGCAAAAGACGCTGCTTTTACCCACTTCGTAAAGTAATCAATCGTGACCAGAATGAAGCAATGTCTGTTAGAAGCAGTCGACTCAATCTTTCCAATCACATCAATCCCCCACTTGGCGAAAGGCCAAGGAGACGTCAACACATTTAGAGGAGCTGGTGGCACATGCACCTTATCTGCATAAATCTGGCATTTATGTCATTTGCTGGCGTATTTGAAGCAATCGGATTCCATAGTCATCCAATAATACCCAGCTCTCAACAATTTTCTAGCCATTGCACGTCCGTTGGCATGAGTACCAAAAGAACCCTCATGGACTTCCTCCATCAATAGGTTTGCTTCAAGTTCATCAACACAACGCAATAAGACCATGTCGAAATTTCTCCTGTAGAACACATCGTCCTTGTTTAGATAGAAATTATCGGCTAACCTCCTCAGAGTTTTCTTATTCTTGCTGGATGCCACAGATGGGTACTCCTGAGTCTTGAGAAAATGCTTGATATCGAAATACCAAGGCTTTCCATCAGATGCTTTCTCAACAGCAAACATAAAAGCAGGTCTATCAAGACGCATGATGGTGATAGCAGGAGTTCCATTCCAGAAATTCACTTTGTACATCGAAGCGAGCGTGGACAAGGCATCCTCCATCTGATTCTCAGCCCTCGACATATGATGGAAATCAACTCTATCGAAGAAAGGCAACAGTCTCCTTGCATAATCTCTATAAGGTACTATTGCACCCCAAAATTTGCCCAACCTTTATTCTCACTTGGTTTATGTTTCATTGCATTAGCATAGCATAGTTATAACATTTGCATAGTATAACATCCTTCATTTAGAAGGGGATCAAGTGTGGTATATGTCAAGAGAAGCCTAGCCAAAAGATAAGCTTGAGAAGTCACCAAGGTTAACAGAAAGAGGTTTGAGTCTTTGAGAAGTTTGGTTGCTTGTATGGGGCTCATCTCCTAACTTGGGAGCCATTTGAAGATCATCAGAGGGTTCTAAAGCCTTGATCATGTATAGGGTATGTGGATAGAGCTCATGGAGTGCCTAGAGGTTCATAATGAAGCTCAGTCAAGTCATTGTATCAAGTACAGGAGCTATAGTTGAAGTTGGTGCAGCTAGGGTTTCATCTGGTCAACCCTAGGTCAAATATGCAAATTGAAGAGAGTTAAAGCCTAATTCTAGGTCATGTTATTCATGGAATGATATGTTAAAGCATTTGAGATGTTGTTTCAAGAACAAATCAAGAAGAATCAAGAGGGGTTGAAGTTTCTAAGTCAGGGTTCCTAGGGTAAAATCCCCTGCTTAATGCCTAACTTCAAAGCCATGTAAGTCAAGATACAAGTCTCACATGACTTTGGACCAAGCATGAGACTTGTAGAGGATGTTAGTACCTTTAATTTGAGTACTAGAAGTCATCCATATGATTTGTAGAACTCAAGTTATGAGTCAGACAAGTTACAGGTCATCAAATAAATCTTGAATTTGTCTGTGAAAATCATCTGACTTCCCAGCTACTTGTGACCTAGAAGGAAGTTTCACACGACCTTTTGATAAACATGAAAGTTGTTCCTTATGATCTTAGCTTTCCAAAAAGTCTTAGAAGTCCTCATTCTGATTTGTGGAGCTCAAGTTATAGGCTTTGCAAGGCAAGGGTATTTTGGGAAAGTGAGATTATAAGCCATTTTCAATTATAGGTCAATTTCTCCATCTTGCACTTCTCAAATGAAGTTTTGTCCAACATGAAACTTGCTCAAAATAGGATTTTAAGGTCGACCATGGATCAAGGAGAGATTGATTTGGCTTGTAGCAAGGTTTGATTCAAAGGTGCTTTGAAAAAGGGAATTAAAAGGCACTAAACTTGAAAAATTCAAAATAAATTCTATATGTTCAAACAAGACCAAGTAAGGACATATTTTGAGTGAAAAAATAATTCTAAACACAATGGAATTATTAGAATTTTCATTTGAGGCTTGGTTCATGGTGTTCCAATTTGTGACTTCATGAATAAGCTACACATCCAAAGTCATTCACAAGGCACAACCAAGGTCTCCTTTTGATCCAAACTCATTCACAAGGTCATATGCCAGTTGAATGAAGGTTCTAGAAGGTTGGAAAGCCTAGAATTCGTTTTTGCCATTGTTAGAATTTTGGAAGAAACTTGAAAATTGGATATCATAATTAGGGCCTCCCATGGACCTCTAAAGCCCACAAATCATTTCTATATATTTCCATGGATGATTCCAGATGAAGGTTGGTGATGGAATGAGCTTGGAAAGGTAAGAATCACATTGAAAAAGCTTGTTACAAGTGAAAATTGATTTTCAACTTAGAGGTCGTTTCTGGAGCAAGTGAGCATTGAAGAAGCTTCTATTATCATCATTGAGTAAATCTGCACGAGATTGGATCAAGATTCGCTCCATAACCGCTCCAATTCGAAGCTCCAACTCAGGTTTTTACATTTCGAATTTATGCTCTGTTATGCATGAGGTTAGGTAGTACATGAACCATAGATGGATTTTGGATGAAAAAACTGAAGTTTAGAGACAATTTTAGGATGAACATGTTTTCTTGTTGGTGATGAATCTCTCTATTCGTGGAGTTTTAGCAAGTATAAATAGGATATTATTGTTTCTTGCGAAAAATCCTTCAAGTTTGGTCTAAAAATCATGCGAAACCGTTGAGAAACGAGGGAGATATGTGCATGAGAAGCCGCCGGAAAATCCTTAAGGTTACCGTCGCCGGCGCTGCATTCTTGCTATTCGTTCCCTCTCTTTGAAATTCAATTTGGAGAAGACGCAACATTACCGTCCGATTGTGTGAAAATGAAGATTGAGTATTCCGATCAAATGCTCATTCGCACGCCACCTCCGCGTGCCACATCAGCGCCACATCATTTAATGAATTCTAAACGGGCTTAAGAAGATTCGCTATCCACACTCTACTCTGCTGGCCCAAATTCGAATTGCCTTGGATTAACTGCTACTTGATTTTTTTTACAGGTGATCTTTAATGTGTTTAGGATATTTTAGAAACAATAAAATTGATTTTATCATTTTTTTCCATTTAGTTTTGATTTTTTACATTGTTATGGCAAAAAAATTGTAACAATTGTGCTTCAATCTTGTGGAATTTTGTTGAGGTATCAAAACCAAATATTTTGGTCTAATATTTTGCATGGGTATCACATACATCTTGAGGGATTTCCTCATATTTTTATATGGAATTTATACTACATTTTGTGTAGGTTTTTAGCACCATCTTTGTGCTTGATCCATATTTCCTTGTTTAAAATTACCTTGGATTGTTCTTGCTGTTTGAACCCTTTCCTCTTTGATTTTTCCCCCATCCTTTTGGCTGTTGATTATGTACATATTAAGGTGCTTCCATGATTTTTGTGGTAATTTCTAGATAGCATTTGGTTCTGTTTTGGATTAGGATCATTAGACCTTCCATTTTATGGTTATTTTGTGACACCTTGTGATCTATGAATTGTTTAGAGGCTTTCCCATTAGGATTAATCCCTGGTTTATCTACTATAGACCCCTAACATGCTTAGGTTCCCCTAGAAAAATTCCTAGATTTTTAGAAGTAGTTTAGGTATTTTAGAGTGAATTAATGCTTAGACTAGTATTAATATGCTTTTAACATAGTCTTCCCCTTAGATTGATTTCATTAATGAATTTTAGCATGTGATAATTTCCACATTCCTTTTGGATGATGCTTTAAACTTGTTATAGCTTCTGTTAGCTTGATTGTGATGATTGATTTGGTGTTTTGGTTTCCCTTTGATAGCTTTCTTGTAGCTTGTTCATATTAGGGTTTAGGAAGAACTTTAGTTTTCTTTCTTTCTTCAAATAAACATGGATAGCTTTGTTTGCTTTCCATCCCATCCCATGATGCAAAGTACTCATGTGAAAGCCCATCTCTCCTTTGGAGGGATGTATGGCATGTCATAATGAGTAGAACTTTTGAGGATGCCTTTCATGGATCCATGGTTGAGTGTCATGGTGGATTCCTTTGGCTTCCATCATGTTTCCCATCATCATGTACTCATCTTGTTGATTCTCTTCATTCTTATTGGAGTAGCTTGGTGAAGCTTGAAGAGGAAGCATTCTTTTCCTTCTCTTGAAGATGGCTTGAGCTTGAAGTTTGATTTACAGACTGTGGACTAGATTGCTGTCAGAGAGTGGCTTTTCTGTGAAGCTGTTGATTTGCTTTCTTGATTGTCTGTTTTTCTGGATTGCTTTGCTGTATTGATGTGACTTGCTTGGAGTGTTGCATTAGAAGTAGGCTTCATGTAGATGATCATAAGCCCAAGAGCATCTTAAGGGTTGAGCTTCTCCCCTTGCTTGTTTTCATTAGAGGTTGACTGTTTCCCTCTGCTTGCTTTTTACTGTGTGGCTTTGCTTGCTAGTATTTGGTAGAGCTCAGCTCCCTTGCCTGTGTGGTGTGTGGCCTTTGTGCCTTGTTTGTTTAGAAGTTGAGTGCGACTCCTTCTTCTTGTATGATGCATAGCATGCATTTTACTTACAGCATTTTGTTTACAGTAATTTCTTTTCAGTTGATTTGACTTACTGTTGCTTTCCTTTGCCATGTTCCCCTAGGAACTCTGACTTCTCTTGTTCAAGAGAAGTTATGACAGACATTAGGATTCTAACCATGCATGATAACATTAGTTAGTTTCCCTTATAACCTCAACCATAGGACAAACATTGCATAACAACTGTAGGATAGAGTCATTTTCCCTTACTTGCGTCTACTTCTCTTCTCATCTCAAACATCTGTTAAAACACTTAATAAAGTATAACACGTGTCGTGCGTTACGATCCTTAAGCTACTTGAGAAAGAGTTATGGGAGGGTTTCCCTCACGTAGCTTGAATGTTTAGTATGGTACCCTTTGGGTGACATGCGATGCATTCACTCTTATGTCCAAATCTTTAGTGCAACACGAGTTACGAACAAAACTCAATTCACTTCTTCCGTAAAAGACTTCAAAAACAAACATTCAAATCCTTTTTGTCCTCTTGGACCCTTAATCAAGAAAACTCTTTGCTTAAAGGAAAGTTTTGTTAACTTTCGGGTCTATCGCAAACGGTAACGCCTAAGTCTCCAAAGGTCGAGCTGCAAACACCAACTGCTGGAACTGATTGTTAACTTTACTTGGACAAAAGATGCTGAACAAACCTGTGTTCTTCGTAGCCCGAAATACATTTGCTCTGATCTTTCGTGCTGTGTGAAAGTACGTAGACACGAGATGTGATATCTCGGAGAGCAACCTTCCCCCGTAGTTAGGCGAACTACGTTGACTCTGATTTCTCGTTCCAGATGGGAATACGTAGGCATAAAGTGCGACGCTTTGCCGAGTAATTTTCTTTTCTTTTTAGACCATACTTTTAATGTAGATAGATTTAACAAACCCGTCAGATAAACACAACAAGCATGGATCCCATCGAGTACGATGGACGTGAGGGGTGCTAATACCTTCCCCTTGCATAACCGACTCCTGAATCTAGACAATGGTTGCGATGACCTTGTCTTATACCTTTTCGTCAGGTTTTTTCCGATCGTTTCCTTTCCCGTTCTGAGGGATAAATAATGAAAGGTGGCGACTCTTCTGTTTTTCCGGCCTCGTTTTTCGCAGTAGCGACAGTTGGCGACTCTGCTGTGGACTCCAACGGTTCCCTATGCGAGTCAATCCTAGCGCTTGCGTAATTTCTTGGGTTTTGTATATATGTGCTTTATCTTTCTATATCTACTTTCTGCACTATATTATTGTTGTTGTATTGGGGAGGGGTGTTACTTTGAGAGATAAGCCGGACCTGGGCTTGAGAGTGCACATAGACTTAGAAGTGGAGATTAGTGGTAAAGCGTGCATGCTTTGCATGCACCAGCTTGTTACGAAATCCGTGCTCGGACGAGATTCACTTTGATGCTTCTTGCCTGGCCCTTTGGGCTCGACAAGTTGTCTGACCTGAGGATTATTGACTTTGGGGACCGATCAATTGAGATTCAGCTAAGTGAGGCCGCTTCAAGGGATGATGATGCCACACCTTCTGGGTATCGTATCGTCACTCTTGAATGTCTGTGACGCTGATGACCGCATAGGATGCCATACCTCGTCGGCGAATTAAGTTCAATACCTGTGAGTGGGGTGGGGTTTTTGCAGGAAACCATAATCTCCAGATTACCAGGTTCTTCTTTGTCAGTGTGATTGTGGTACAAAGATTCCTTTTGTGATTGGTATTTCTGAGGCGAAGCTCAGGTTATTCTCAAGCTACAGAACAACAGGCTTCTGATTAGTATTGCTACAGCACAACACACACTTGATCCTCTGTTTGCATATACATTTGCATTTTCATGTATGCATCTCATTAACATGTATTTGTGTTTCAGGTGATCTCTCCCTCAGATTCCAGTGTTCTCTTATTTCCTGACATGGAGTCCCTCAAGAAGACAGTTGCTTACAAGTTGCCTTCTCCTGATATCAGTTTTCTATTGAAGTTGGTTACTCTGACTGATCAGAAATTAAGGGTTGAATTCAGAGAGTCATATGGAAAGTTGCTTGGTCTGGTGTGCAAGCCGTCTGTATTTGAGTTGAATGGACTTTATGCCTTAATGCAGTTCTATGAGCCTCAATTGAGATGCTTTATATTTCCTGACTATGTTTTGGCACCAACCTTGGAGGAATTCTCTACTCTGCTGGGAGTTCTGGTGTTGAATCAGATGTCGTTTGTTCACGATGATGCTAAGCCTGATCTGGCAAAGCTAACTGAAGTTGTCAGTCTGGATGCTTTTGAATTTTCAGGGAAATTGGTTAAGCTTAATGGAGCATATGGGTTTCATTTGTCCTTCTTAGTTGATAAGGTTGTTCAGTGTGCGAAAGACGGGTGTTGGATTGTATTCAATGCTATCTTGGTTTTATGCATCTATGGGACCATATTGTTTCCCAACTTGCCTGATTTTGTGGACTCAGATGCATTTTTCATTCTGGCTTCGAAAAATCTGGTGCCTACCCTCTTGGGAGACGTCTATCATTCTATTCACTATAAGAATGAGAAACATGGGGGTAAGAACGTCTCCTGCTGCGTGCCTATATTGTACAGATGGTTCTCCAGTCACCTTCCGAAGACAGGTCCATTTGTTGATATTGCCAGTACTGTGGAGTGGTCTTCTAGATTAATGGGTTTATCTGCTGAGAATATTGCATGGGATGACTGGAGTATGCTGGGGGCTGACATTATCTATAGTTGCAGTGGTTTTCCAAATGTCCCGCTGATTGGACGGAAAGGTTGTATCAACTATAACCCTGCTTTGCTTGTGAGACAGTTTGGTTACGCGCTGAATGGTCCTCCTGCTGAAGACGAGATACAAGAATCTCTGTATCTCACGGGCTTATTAGAATCAGACATCTTGGTCAGGTTGAAGCATGCTTGGGGTAACGTTCACAGAAGAGGGAAAGCCTTGCTTGGCAAAAGGAACAGTCGAGCTTATAATCCTTATCGGCTCTGGATCCATGAAAGAGTTGAAAAGTCTTTGATGCCGTTTCCTGCTACAGAACCTTTATATCCTCCAGTGATTGAAGAACCCACTATTGTGGAGATTGAGAAGTACAATAAGCTCTTGGCTGAAAAAGAAGAATTGCGAAAAGCAAACGAAGAGCTAGAGAAAGAAATCTTCCAACTCCGACATGAGAAGACTGAGGCTACCTACGCTTTGAGAAGGCAGACAGAGGTAGTGAATAGGATGGGAACAAAATTGACTGCAGAGATCAATAAGAGAAAGCAACTGGGTCTAGACATGAAGACTGTTAGTAGTGTGCTGGCTACTAAGAAAGAAAGTTTAGACAAAGCGTATATGCGAATCTCCAAATGGGAATCATTATCGAATGCCACGCTTACTAGCCGCAAGGAGCGGGAGGACACGCTGAAGCTACAGATTTCCAAGTTGAATACGCAACTTAACGCCAAAGAGGCAAAGATTGCTGAAGAATCATCGTTGAGGCGAGATGCTGAGCATAAATTGAGCGACATGGTCAAGGAGTTGAAGAGTTGCAAGCTGAGGGCGGATTTCAAATGATGCAAGCTTGACACATGTTTTGGCCAGGGTACTTGTATAGAGGATGCTATGAGTTTGCACTCCACTATTGTCCAGCAGAAGTTGCTTATACAGGGACTACTCTCCAAACCAAGTCACCCTGAGACGTTGAGATTGTTAGAGGATTTCCGAGCGCGTCACCCGTCCTGACCGACTTTATTGTTTTCCTTTGTACCTTGTTATCTTGCTTGTATTTGACCATCACCAGGCTTGTTGGTAGAGCTCTTCTCAGTTCTGTACTCAGTTGTATTTTGTATGCTGCCTATTTGGCTCATTGATTATATATGAGGTTTTCTGATTCGATTGCTTGTCTGTATGGGCTCCATTGTCGTTATGGCTTCTCACTTGGAACCAGAATCAGGGGGGAATTAACCTGTTGCATATGTACATGTTTGCATTTGCATATCCATTTTGCATTCCAAGTACCTTTGAATTGCTTATCTTATCGCCTGCATCTCTGTTCAGGTTATTTCAGGATTGCCAAACACCGAACTCATCGTTACTCGACCAGAAGCAACTGTAAGAAAGTCATGGACCAGATGCAAGCAGAGATGCAGGAGATGCGTGACCGTATGGCTCAGTTTATGCAGGTGATGGAGACCATGGCTAAAGGCCAAGAACAGCTCCAGACTCTCGTGCAGCCTCTGATTACACGAGTTGATGGCAACGGTGTGCTACATGGCGGTACGACTGCTAATTGTCCTCATGGTGAAACTTCTCAGGCTGGTGATGCTATACCAGTGGTCGGTCTTAACACTGGTGAGAACGGTCCCGTGGCTGGTAATGGGAACGGTAACATGGAAACCAATGGGAACGTGGTTGGCAATGGTAATGTTGGTTTCAATGTTGGTGCTGGAAATACCGGTGTGAACATGGTTAATGGCAATACGGGCTATACTTGTGTGAACATGGTCAATGGCAATATGGGCTTTGCTGATGCGAACCTAGGTGTTGGAAATGCTGGTGGTGCCAATCCTGGATTTGGTAATCAGGGTTTTGGTGTTGTGAGTAACAATGGTTACGGAATAGAGGCCTATAATGCTGGCTTTGGACCAGCTATTGCTAATCAGGGATTTGTTAATAGGGGGTATGATCCCAAGATCAATCTGAATGGTTATGGTCGCAATGCTGCGTACGCTGGGTGCGACAATGAGGGTCCTTATTGGGGTGAAGACCGTCAAGAGGATTCTTTCTCTGGACAGGGCATGGGTTACGAGATGCCTACTGAAAATGATCGCAGGTTCCGAGCAAGGGAACAGATTCAAGCTGAGTTAATGGAAGTCGAAGGCCAGCTGGGGCAATTCATGAAGGACATGCAAACGTTGCGCTTGAATCAGGAGGCGCTTGAAGAGGAGAGCTACCGACTGAAGGCCCGGGTGGGTATGATGGCAGAAGTGTTGAGGAATATACTCCAAAGGGAGTGTGAGCAAGTTCTCGAAGCCGTAGCCACCAGGCTCGCTCCACTGGTGTCTGAAGAATCTGTGCCAAGGCACGTTAGGCCTAAGAGACTCTCTACACAACTTGAAGCACAGGACTTTCCTCGTCAGCGGTCACGGCTGATCTCTCAGGATAACCCTAGAAGGTATGGTAAAAGGATGAAGCTCTTTGACAGAGTATTGGATAAGCTCCCGATGGATTATGCTCGGTTGGTGCAACTCTTGCTCCAGCTTCAATTGGTTGAACCTCGTACTTTGGCTCCGTTGACTGGCCAGCCACCACCAGACTATGATGTGAACGCTCGCTGTGTTTTCCATTCCGGGGCACCAGGGCATGACATCGCAAACTACAGATTGTTTAAGCATAAGGTCTAAGATTTGCTAAACGAGAAGGCAACTGAATTTGTGTCGGGCGGCATGAAGGTATCAGGAGTTGATATTCCTATCCCCCCATCTGAAGATGCAAAGGGACCGGGGTATATGCTGGAATCGTTGGAGTCTGAATCCCCTTGTCCACTGCAGTTACCTGTTCCCGGGTCAAACTTGAGAGCGAAAGCGCCTGAAGACAAGGAATGCCTCGATCAGCATCGACAACCTCTTGCTCCATCGCAGCAAAACTGTCAGAATCAGAGTCGACCTCACAACAATTTGAAAGGAGTTGATAGACAGAAGGTGCATGTCCTTCCAAAAAAGAAAGTTGGTCGCCACCGCTCTTCTGATCGAGCCTGAAAACCTCAAGGGTCGCTCCCCTCAGCAGCAAATCAGTGTGAAAGCCTATTTCCGAGAAGCTGACAATTTTCATTTTATCCTGTTATTTCTTTGCATTTGTAGTTTCTTCCCTGTCCATGTGTAATTTTCGCTTATAGAACTTGTTTTTTTTCCATTGATATTGATAATGAAATGAATATGCATGTTTGGAACTAATTCATTCGTGTTCACTCTATTGCTTTCTTTTATTTTCAAACGCTTGTTTAAGTGGAATCCGGGGAGGATGATGAAATCGAAATACGTGTAAGCTTCCGATTGTATGCTTTTGGATAGAAAAACCTATTGACGATATACAGGCATTGTTCGATTCTCTAAACACCGGAGATATAAGGAAGATAATCCCTTGTCAACCCCTTTGAGCCTAGTAGTAGGATTTCTTTCTGAAAAACGAAAAACCCTCAATTTTAACCTGGGGCAGGGTAGGTGTCAGCTAATTTGACCGAGAATTCAAATTGCAATGGGAATGTCCGTTCGAGGATCAATCACACCTCTAGAGGTCGTGCCTAAAAAAAACCACGATGGTTAAATGTCCGGAGTGAGACAACCACATTATTCCTCAAAGAGTCAGACAACCAGTGTCACACGACTTGTTCGGAAAAAGAGAAAGAGAAAAGAAAGAAAAAACCTGCTAAGTCGAATCTTGAAAACAAGCGACTTAGGCAAAAATGAGGGTATCCCGCTGGACTTTAAAATCGAAAATTCAAAGGAATTAGTCCAGGCAAAAGTTAGGGAAAAACGAAAAGAGCTGAAAAGCAAAAGGATTGCAAAAGAAAAATCCTCGAAAACACAAGTCGTGTGACTCCAGGTCCCGAAAGACGAAAAGTGAATGAATGTCACTCCCAAAAATAGGTGGTTTCCTGAACTGTCACTACTCCTATACAACCTTTGAAAGGTGAGCGCTAAGGTCGAATTAGCTGAATATAGGATCAGAGGACATCAAGGAGAATGGGTGGGTTAAAAATAATTTTGAGCCTTATATTCTTTCTTGTTAACCGTGAACCTGACCACGTTACAACCTGAAAAAGTCCTAATTGAAACGGGTTTAGTTCGAGAGCATACTTCGGTAAAGATCGCATCGAAACTGACTCCTAAAAGGATGTCATAAACTTTTTCTCCAGTGAACAGGATTGGGTTTTGAAAAAAACTGTCATACGCATTGCATTTAATATATCTTTTATGCAGAACCACTTGTTTTACTTGCGAGTAAGTGCTTGACAGCAGGGAAGTTTCCACAGTGGAAAGTTTGATCAGGATAGAATGCAGAACGCCAAATACTCATTTGAGTCGGGGCTAGCTATATCAAATGATCCCCAGTGAAGTCAGCCATCTGAGGCAATCAGGTCGAGATTCGACAAATCTCTCGCAATTAAGGGCACTACCTCGAATCAGTCAATCAGGGGCAAGCCATCTCGAAGGCGGTTCCTGGCAAGTTTTGCCTTTTCAAGTTAAAGTGTTTGAACTGGGGCACGTCGTTGCCTTTGCAGCAGATATCCAAGGGATCGTGTTCCCTAGCCAGAGTCCCTTAACGTAGGAGCAAGCGCTATATGAAACGTATTCCTCCCCAGCAGATGGAATTTGCTTTTCCTCCCAGCAGATGGAAGTTGAAGTTTTTATCCCTAGAAGGGTTAGGATTGCATCAGAGCAAGATTAGACTATCCTCAGCGAGTCAAGATTGATATACCCGATAGAGTGTGCATTCCTAGTGGTTGGTTATGAGCACATTTACTCCCAAGAGAGTCCTCGCAAAGTACAATCAGAGTACACAGATCAAATGCCAGTTGAGTATCCCCAGCATGGTTAAACCCTACAAAGCATGATCAGGTGGTCAGTGGTTTGAAAGGAGTATCTCCGCGTAGGACCGTCCTTTCTGTCTTCCAACAGGTTGTTTTTCCTCCGGCAGGATGATCATCCTCGACAGAGTTCGCAACTCAGGGCTTGTGAGTTATTCCCCAGCAGGATGGTTATCCCCGACAGAGTTGGTTTCACCTTTCCAGCATTTTTTTTGCTAGGATATGCCCGTGATACCCGGTTATCCCCAGCGGATTTGGCTTTGTCTTTAGCATTTATTTTGCTGGAGCACCTCGTTGCATGTGCATATATCATCATATTTGCATCTACTCAAATGCGCAGCATTTCCATGCTGTATGGAGCATTACGCCATTGTTAAACATATGCATTTTGAAACATAAGCCAGCTTATTTACCTCTTTGTTTTCAGGTGTTTTTTCCTGCAGGTAATTGAAGTTCTTGTTCAGGAAGGTGTCCAGATGTTCAAACTTGTGGCGCGAGATACGCAATGATAGTGTTCGCCCTGTCATATGTTCCCCTATCAGAGTTGCTTGGTTAAGTTTCTCTTCTCCCTCAGCGGAGTTCTTCTCAGGTTGCTGTTACGGCAGCATTAAAGGATTTCGTGGTTTAGACTTTCGGAGTTATTATCCGTGATTTTCCCAGTAGAGTTTTTCCCTATCAGAGTTGCTTGGTTAAGTTTCTTTTCTTCCCCAGTGGAGTTTTCTTCAGATTGCTGTCACATCAGTTTTGAAAATATTGAACTTGTTACCTGTTGTCGAAATAGGTGTCTGATGGCCGTCGTCAGAATTTCCCCGCAAAGTTGTTGGTTCAAGTCTTCAGGTTCACACTTTTATTTGGTGCTTTTCCTGCTTCTTCGAAAATGGAAGGTTGACGTGATGGTTCAAAGGTCGACGTGATGGTTCGACAATTCGCGCTTTTATTTAGTACTTTGCTCGCTTCTTCGGAAATGGAAGGTTGACGTGATGGTTCAACGGTCGATGTGATGGTTCGGCAATTCGTGCTTCTATTTAGTGCTTTGCCCGCTTCTTCGAAAATGGAAGGTTGACATGATGGTTCAACGATCGACTTGATGGTTCGACAATTCGCGCTTTTATTTAGTGTTTTGCCCGCTTCTTCAGAAATGGAAGGTTGACATGATGGTTCAACGGTCGACGTGATGGTTCAGCAATTCGCGCTTTTATTTAGTGCTTTGCCCGCTTCTTCGGAAATGGAAGGTTGGCGTGATGGTTCAACGGTCAACATGATGGTTCGGCAATTCACGCTTTTATTTAGTGCTTTTCTCGTTTCTTCAGAAATGGAAGGTTGACGTGATGGTTCAACGGTCGACGTGATGGTTCAACAATTCACGCTTTTATTTAGTGCTTTGCCCGCTTCTTCAGAAATGGAAGGTTGACGTAAGGTTCAACGGTCGACATGATAGTTCGACAATTCGCGCTTTTATTTAGTGCTTCGCCCGCTTCTTCGGAAATGGAAGGTTGACGTGATGGTTCAACGGTCGACGTGATGGTTCGGCAATTCGCGCTTTTATTTGGTGTTTTTCCCGCTTTTTCGGAAATGGAAGGTTAACGTGATGGTTCAACGGTCGATATGATGGTTCGACAATTCGCGCTTTCATTTAGTGTTTTGCCCGCTTCTTCGTAAATGGAAGGTTGACGTGATGGTTCGACAGTGTTGACGTGATGGTTCAACGGTTTGTGCTCTTATGCAGTGCTTTGCCCGCTTCTTTTGAAGATGGAAGGTTGACGTGATGGTTCGACAATGTTGACGTGATGGTTCAATGGTTCGCGCTTTATTTAGTGCTTTGCCCGCTTATTTTTAAGATGGAAGGTTGACGTGATGGTTCGACAGTTTTGACGTGATGGTTCAACGGTTCACGCTCTTATGTAGTGCTTTTCCCGCTTCTTCGGAAATGGAAGGTTGACGTGATGGTTCAACAGTCGACGTGATGGTTTGACAGTTCGCGCTTTGGTCGATGTGATGGTTCGACGGTTCGCGCTTTGAGTAGTGCTTTTCCCACTTCTTCGGAAATGGAAGGTTGACGTGATAGTTCGACAGTGTTGACGTGATGGTTCAACGGTTCGCACTCTTATGCAGTGCTTTGCCCGCTTCTTTTGAAGATGGAAGGTTGACGTGATGGTTCGACAGTGTTGACGTGTTGGTTCAACGGTTCATGCTCTTATGCAGTGCTTTGCCCGCTTCTTTTCAAGATGGAAAGTTGACGTGATGGTTCGACAGTGTTGACGTGATGGTTCAACGGCTCGCGCTCTTATGCAGTGCTTTGCGCGCTTCTTTTCAAGATGGAAGGTTGACGTGATGGTTCGACAGTGTTGATGTGATGGTTCAACGGTTCGCGCTCTTATGCAGTGCTTTGCCCGCTTCTTTTGAAGATGGAAGGTTGACATGATGGTTCGACAGTGTTGACGTGATGGTTCAACGGTTCACGCTTTATTTAGTGCTTTGCCCGCTTCTTTTGAAGATGGAAGGTTGACGTGATGGTTCGAAAGTGTTGACGTGATGGTTCAATGGTTCGCGTTCTTAAACAGTGCTTTGCCCTCTTCTTTTGAAAATGGAAGGTTAACGTGATGGTTCGACAGTGTTGACTTGATGGTTTAACGATTCGCGCTTTATTTAGTGCTTTGCCCGCTTCTTTTGAAGATAGAAGGTTGACGTGATGGTTCGAAAGTGTTGACGTGATGGTTCAACGATTCGTGCTCTTATGCAGTGCTTTTCCCGCTTCTTTGAAAATGGAAGGTTGACGTGATGGTTCAATAGTTGACGTGATGGTTCAACAGTTCGCGCTTTGGTCAATGTGATGATTCGAAGGTTCGCGCTTTGAGTAGTGTTTTTCCCGCTTCTTCGGAAATGGAAGGTTGACGTGATGGTTTGACAATTCGCGCTTTGATTTATTGCTTCGCCCGCTTCTTCGGAAATGGAAGGTCGAGAAGGATATTTAGATATGGTCTTTTGAGGGTGCCCGCTTATTGTGACATATTTCGGGAGGATTGATGGTGTTAATCCAGTTTGTTGATTCGATGCCTGTGGCATCACGCAGGTGGTTGATGATGAAATCAAGTCAGTTTTTATCGGATGATTGATCAATTGTCGCCGTGACAACCAGATTCAATTTTCTGGATATTGTTTCCCAAGCATTTTGTGCAGTTTATTTCTGCGGTTGGCAAATTTCCGAGTTCTTTGGTATTCAACCGTCTTCTACCTTGATTGTTTGAAAGTCGTCCGCTTTTCATTCAGTCGGGTCCAAGCCGCTTGAATAGGGGCAGCTGTTGCACCCCAAAATTTGACCAACCTTTATTCTCACTTGGTTTATGTTTCATTGCATTAGCATAACATAGTTATAGCATTTGCATAGTATAACATCCTTCATTTAGCAGGGGATCAAGTGTGGTATATGTCAAGAGAAGCCTAGCCAGAAGATTTATTCAAGCTTGAGAAGTCACCAAGGTCAACAGAAAGAGGTTTGAGTCTTTGAGAAGTTTGGTTGCTTGTATGGGGCTCATCTCCTAACTTGGGGGCCATTTGAAGATCATCAGAGGGTTGTAAAGACTTGACCATGTATAGGGTATATGGATAGAGCTCATGGAGTGCCTAGAGGGTCATAATGGAGCTCAGTCAAGTCATTGTATCACGTACAGGAGCCATAGTTGAAGTTGGTGCAGCTAGGGTTTCATCTAGTCAACCCTAGGTCAAATTGTCGCTACTGCGAAAATCGGCGCCGGCTGAACAGAAGAGTCGCCACCGTGCGTTATTTATCCCACGGGAGGGAAAGGAAACGCTCAGAGTAAACCTCGCACAACACGGGAAAGGTATGGTCATCGCAACCAAAACCTGGGTTCGGGAGTCGGTTACGCAAGGGGAAGGTATTAGCACCCCTCACGTCCGTCGTACTCGATGGGATCCACGCTTGTTTTCGGGTATGGATTGTTATTCTATCTAAACTATAGGTCAAGGGTGAAAAAGAAAATAAAATGAAAATAAAAATGACTCGGCAAAGTATCGCACTTTATGCCTACGTATTCCCGTCTGGAACGAGAAATCAGAGTCAACGTAGTTCGCCTACCTACGGGAAAGGAGGGGAAGGTTGCTCGCTAGGATATCGCATCCTATGCCTACGTACTTTCATACAGCATGAAAGATCAGAGCAAACGTAGTTCGGGCCACGTACGACACAAGTCTGTCTTGGTTGATTTTATTCCTTCTGAAAAAGGTTTTCCTGATTAGCAGTCCAAGCGGACAAAAATGACGTCTTGATGAGTTCACATTCTTTTACGGAAGAAGTGTCTTTTACTGTGTTTGAAATCTTTATGTGTTTTTCTGTTTGTTTTGAGAAAGAAAGAGACAGAACTCTAACCTACGGTTGCGAAGGGAATCAAACTAACCTAATGTTATCATGCATGGGTTAAGACCTAGTGTCTATCATGCTCCTCTCTTGCACAGAGAGAAACAGAGATCCTACGGGATAGGCAGAAACAGAAACAATAACAGATATATACAGTAAAACAGTAAAATGCATGGATGCAACAATACAAGCGAGGCAAGGGAGTCCCACTCAACCTCGAACCTAGAAAACAATAGGCAAAAGTGAACAGGCTTCACTTTCAACCCAGCAGGGTAAACAGCAAACAATACAGTTCAGAAAACCAATCAATACATCAAGAAATGAAATACAGCCAAAAGAAACAGCATCAGCAGCTCTGAATCAACAACTGGCTTCAAGCAATCTCCAATCATTCACAAGCTTCAACAAGCATCAATCTCCATCTTCATGGCCTTCAGACAAGGGCTTTGATCATCAGTCTTCCATCTGCAATGGCTTTTTCTTCAAGCTCAAACCTCCAGGATGAGGGATTAGTCACAAGAATGAATTGGGTGTTAAGCAATCAGTTGACTACCAAGGGTGGTGAACAGACTGCTTCTAACACAAGAGACATTTTCTCTCAAGAGTTCTATCTCTTAGACACTATCACCAAGCCTTCCAAAGGAAGGGGGTGAGTGTCTTAGAGAGACTCTGAATCACAGAGAAGAATGGATGCAGACAAGGCAATCCATGTTTGAGAAATAACCATTCTAATCTAGAGCTCTGCCTAGCTCCTAAACCCTAGTCTCCTCAGCAACTGATAGCAAGAAACTCCTCCTCAACTCTGACAGTTGATCTTCAGCATTGAATCTCCAATGGCTTCATCTCCACAAATCTTCAGCTTCCCCAGGGCCCCAGATAAACCCAATACCCATACAAGCAATCAATAAACCCCAGAGGGCACACCACACCAGACAACAGATATACAGACAGTAATAATAGCAGTAGGGGAATCCTGACTTTTCTCTAAGGGATCTAATAGCTACCCATAGCCCATATAGTCCCATAACTAATCTATTCAAACCCTAAGTCCTAAGGGAGAAAATTGAACTTCCTAAGTTGTCACCTAAAACCCTAGTTTTGATCATGATATTCAAGCATTTATTAATCTCCTAAAATTAACCTCTAAAAATGGGAACTAAAATATTTCCACAAGCTTAACATCTCATCTAAACAATATGAAAAGAATGATCAAAAAATATTAAAGCATGTGAGAGAACAAAAATCATGAAAATGATGCATGAAATATAACTATTTATTATGCTATTTATTTAGAAAATATGAAAAAAAATATGAAATAAAACTAAAAATGAAATTTTATTTTCCTATAATATTCTAGACATTTTAATGAAAACATGGTAAAAAGAATGGATTAAAAAGCATTTTTTATGAATTTATTATGATTTTATGAAAATTGATGAAAATTAAAATGAAATAAGAAAAAAGTAAAATGAATTAAATGAGCCAGGGGGTGTGAATAGGAACTTCGCTCAGTTCAAAATTGGATGGGCCTCACAGGGTAGGGGTGCAGTTAGCGCTTCTGGCTTAAGCCCAATACACATTCAGAATTAAAAAAACAAAGAAACGCTGGGGGGTAGAAATAGCATCAGAAACACGTTCAATATTGGTTTGGGCCTAACTCTGGGGGTGGGGATAGCATCATCCACTCAGGCCCGCCCGTTTCAATTAATGAAACGGCGCGTTTTGGCCAGCTTCATTCTTTCCCTCCAAAGCTCAGATTAAACATAGGCCATTGGATTGCCCTGATAGTCAAGAGTCTACCACGAAATGAAGGGCTCAGATTGTATCTTCTTCAATTGAACCTGCAACCTAGGGTTTGAGCTTCCATGGCCACCATGCACGAGCAAGGTTCCACCTCCCTGTTCTCACTCCACACGCGATGAATCCTCATGATGTAAACATGGAATCTGCTCCAAATCTCTCCCTCTATAATCTTAGGGCATCAAATCACCTTGAAACTCACCACATCAACAAATTCGATGGAATCAACATTCGGCCTCCATTGAAATACACTGGTATGCATCATCACCAAACTTCCTCAAACCTAGCCTAACTTAAACTACACCTAATGGAGGTTAACACATGCTATCAAGCCACGATTATAACACACTAATCTAAGAGATTCGAACACAAACAGAATATGGCACCTGTCACTAACCATCACCAAACCTCTCCAAATTCATCTAACTTAATCTCCTAACCACCTAGATCAATTCTACACTAACAAAAACATGCCTACCTAACTGGATCAAGCAGTGTGATAGAAAACTTACCTTGTAAGAAATCTTGAGAAGCAGCTATGGAAATGGAAGATCTGAGGCTTCCAAGTGATGAATCTTGATCAATCCTTGAGGAACTTGCTTCTGTATGCACAAACTTGGAGTTTCCTTGCTTGAATCATGCAATCCACTTGAACTTGTAGTTTTGAGATTCTTGAGAAAAGCACTCGAATATGAATGATTCACACCAAGAACTTGCTTCAATTATGATCTGTGATGATGATGGAATGGAATTGAGTTGATTATGATGAAGATTGATGAAGGTTTTGAGAGAATTGTGATGAAACTCCAATGAAAAAGTGTGATAGATTTTGTGAAATTCTTGGTGCAAATGAGGCCAACCCTTGATCAATGCACCTTTCATGAATATATAGACCCCAAATGAACATTCTAGATCCATCTTGCACATTCCCTTGTTTTCAAATTTTGATCCATTTTGATTATGTTTCTTAAATGATAAGCAACCATGGATAACTTCATTTTTTCCTTCTAAACTCAAAAAAGTGTGTGAACCATTGTTCTTAGAATTGTTTTTCCATTCAAAATCATATATTGGAAGTCTCCATTTGGACTTGTAAATCTCCCAAACCATTTTCCAACTTGAAATTATTCACTTTATAAGCCTTTTTAGTTCATATTTTGACCTATCATGCAACTCCATGCTATGAGCTTCTCCAATAACTTGTGACCTTCTTTCTAGACTTAAAATCCCATTTGGAGCAAGTTTGATGTTGTAAGTTTTTCCATTTGAGGCCTCCTTGTATGAGTTTTGGACATAGGTTAAAATGACCTGTAATTCACAAATGCCCAAAATACCCTTTGCTTGTCAAGACCATAAGTTGAGTTCTCCACATCATATGAAGGCATACCATACCATTCTAGAAAGCTAAGACAATGAGGAACAACTCTTAAGTTGACCATGAATTCATTTGAAATCTCCTTGAGGGGCAAAACTAGCTTGGAAGTCAAGTCACTTTCACAGACAAAAATTCAGACACCCCAGATGACCTATAACTTGCAAGGACCATAACTTGAGTTCTATAAATCTCCTTGAGGTCTTCCACCACTCAAATTAAAGGTCTTGAGATCCTCTACAAGTTTCATGTTGGCCAAGAAGCCATTTGAAGCTAGCATTTTGACTTATCTTGCTTGGAAATTTGACCTAAACTAGGGGATTTTACAGAGAAACCCTAATTTAGTAACTCCTCTTCTCCTTGATTTTTCTTGAATTCTCCTTGTCATATCTCCATATCCTTCTTTATATGTTCAATATTGATCCCCACATCTCTCCAATAGACTTGAATGCTCTCTTAAGTCAGTCAATTGACCTAGGGTTGACCTAGGGTTGACCCAGATGAAACCCTAGTTGACTGTCTTCAACTATAGCTCTTGTGCCTTCATCAATGACTTGTTTTCTTCTCCAAATGACTTTGTAAGTCTCTCAAGATGTCTAGATGCTCTCCATACCTTCAATCCACAGCTCATAACCCTCTTGTTGATCCTCAGATATCCTCAGCTAGGAGATGGACTCAAGGCTTGATCTGCTGAACTCCTTGCTTTCAAATTCTTTCCTGATGACTTGCATGAGATTGAATTGGAATAATAACCTCTTGCTAGGCCTCTAGAGATGAGAATAATGATTGATCTCCTGTTGAATGACATGCTATGCTTATGCTATGCAGATGGTTAGTCTATGTACATGACTCTATATGCAAATGCTAATGATAATGAAACATGAACCAAGTGAATAAGGTTGGGCAAATTTTAGGGTGCAACAGCTGCCCCTATTCAAGCGACTTGGACCCGATTGGGTGAAGAGCCCGGAGCCTTCAGACATTCGCGGTACGAGACGGTTGAATACTAGTGAAACCAGAAATTTGCCAACCGCAGAAATAAACTGCGCTCCTGCTTGAGGAATGACATTCGTCAGCTGAATCTGACTGTTACGATAACCCACTGATCTTGCGCGACCGTGCTGGGGATTGTTTCCATCGTTCTGAAGAGGATTCTGTCATAACAGATTGCTTGCTTGTCCACGTTAGGACTCTGTCTGTCGTCGATGCGAAGAAATCTCAACTAAAACTTGTCCACGTTAGGACTCCACTTGCTGTTATCCCAGAAAAAATCTCGGCAACTCCGCTGGGGATAATTCGCCTGCATTTCCATAAACTGAATCGTCCACGCTAGGAATAACACTCTTCCACGTTAGGAGTAACGCTTTTATCTTTCCACGTTAGGAAGCAATCTTCTTTTTCCACGTAAGGAGAACTATATCAATCTGTCCACGTAAGGACTCCAATACCACTTGACATGTCCGCGTCAGGACTCCAATCTTTCCACGTAAGGAATTCAACTTTGGTTCTGAACCTGTCCACGTCAGGACTCAACTTTCCACGTAAGGAGTACATCATTCTTCCACGTTAGGAATCAACTTTCTTGAATCCGTCCACGTAAGGACCCCAATTTTTCACGTAAGGAATCTCGTCTTTCCACGTAAGGAATAAACTCTTTGATCTGTCCGCGTCAGGACTAAACTTTTCCACGTAAGGAATACAACCTTAATCTGTCCACGTAAGGACTCCGCTCTTTCCACGTAAGGAATCCTCCTCCTATGTGTCCGCGTAAGGACTCAATCTTTTCCACGTAAGGAACACGATCTCCTTTCCCCGTAAGGAACCATTTTTTTGATTTGTCCACGTAAGGACTCCCATCTTTCCGCGTAAGGAATCAATTTCTTTTCCACGTCAGGAATGCCTCTCCTTCCACGTAAGGAATAAACTTGATATGTCCGGGTGAGGACTCGATCTTTCCGCGTAAGGAAACCCATTTTTGCCACGTAAGGAATCTCATCTTTCCACGTTAGGAATAAACTTTCATCTTTCCGCGTCAGGAACTGAAACCTCCTTTCCCATGCAAGGAATAGACTTGATATGTCCACGTAAGGACTCTGGTCTCGTCTTGATTTGTCCACGTTAGGACTCAGGCGTCTTCGACTCACCGAGGAAATAAGACTTGTCCACGTAAGGACTCACACCTTCGACTCACTGGGGAAATATCCGCGTTAGGACTTACACCTTGTCAACAACACGAAGAAGGATAAATTTGTCCACGTCAGGATTCTTGTATCTTGTCATCACAAAGAACTACAAACTTGTCCACGTCAGGACGCACATTTCACCATTACGAATAAAGATATCTGCCGAAAACAAAATGATCCACGTCAGGATACCAACACGAATAGCAACCAATCTCTTATCAACGTCATAACCTCCCTTTCTCCAAATTTCAAAAGACCGAATCTATCCACGTCAGGATTAACACACCTTACCAATCCGGTAAAACAAACCTGTCCACGTTAGGACGCCCACTTCTGAAGAAATCCCGTCATTCTAGGAATAAATTGTCCACGTCAGGACTTAGTTCTTCAATGATCCTTTCCCACAAACTTCTTAGCACTGACGTGACAGCGACTTCGAGATGAACTCTACTGGGGATGTCTGAAAACCAACTATCGGACACCTGCTTCGAAATTCTGATTCATGCGACTCGTTGATGACAAACGAACTCTGCTTGGGAATAAGGAGATTCTTATCCTGGCCACTCTGGCTGGGGAAAATAACATACATTTGCATAAATGGCTCTGCTGGAGACAAAGAGAGTTTTATCACGATAACTCTGTGGGGAATACCGCCGAAACTGACATTGTCATTGAATATCTCCTGCCGAGATCTTGACTGTTTGGTAATTTATTTGAGCAAGAGCTCTCTCCACCTGAACTACTAGAGTACAGAAACTGCTTCAGCAAAATAAATGCTGGAAGGATAACGCCGACTCGCCGGGGATAGCCTGATGCTACAAAATTATTCCGGCAAAATAAATGCTGATAGGATGAAGTCGCCCCTGCTGGGAAGTTGGGAACTCAAACCACACGTCTTATTGAAGTAACCCCCTGCTGGGGAATAATAACTCTGCTGAGGAATAGCAGATGCGCACAGCACAATCGGACTTTCTGCTGGAATGTGAACCGATATCACCAGTATCTCTGACAAAATAAATGACAGGAACCGCCATCAACTCTGCTGGGGAGAGTCTTGATCTTCGAATTCCACTGGAAGGAAAGAACATTTACTGAAGAGAACTCCGCTGGGGATGACTGGATTCTCTTGGGGAAAATTAACTGACTCCACTGGGGGAGAGTGCCTGACCCTGCGGGGGGGGAGATGAACCTGTCTGAATACAGCCTTACGATCTCAGAATCACTAAACTCTGCTGAGGACGAGTAACTTCCCTGGAGCACGTCCTTTGGATAAGCTATGGCTAGCTGGGGAATTCTATCCTTCTTCAGGAAAAACATGCATGACCTGCGTGGGGATCAAGCTTTTCATTATTGCAATCTTTTGATCATCTTCCTCGTACGGTTATGAAACCTGCGACAACACAAACAAGACACGACAAGCCTATGCAATCAAATCAATTCAGGTTAGTGACGTTACACTCAGTTAATTCAAAGCTTTAACAATTGTTGGCAAGGGCCAGTGATGTTATACTCATGTTAGTTTCATCAAACTTAGGCGTTTTATCATGCGCAAAACAGTAAAGAACAGGCATCAAGTACTGAATAACACATTTTCATTGATTGGGCCCCTGAATGGGCGGAGTTTTTTGTACACGGGATGTAACTCCTGAAAAGAGGAAGCTACACAAAGCAAATATACAAGTATGCAAGTATTCACAAGAAGCGTAAATATTGACAAATTAAATTTTGTACACATGTCGGCAACTGGATGCAGATGAACACCACGAACTGATCCTCCCATGACTCGTCCGACTCTAATGCTTTCCCGGTATCCGTCTTCTGAAGAGGTTGTATCCGATAACTGACTCCTTAACCATATTCTCCCGCACTGATGCTCATTGAATTCGGACCGCAGTCATTTGCTTTTCAAATCCCTAACTTTTGCGTGAACCGCCCTTTACGGGTTTTCAGTTCACCGGGATACCCCTTTTTGCCGAAGCCGCCCAGTGTAGGTTTTCAACTTCGCGGGTGTACATTTTTTCCAATTTTATCCCTAACTTTTGCCCGAACCTTTCATTCTGTTTTTGGTTCGCCCGGATGCCCCATTTTTGCCTGGACTCTCTTTTTTCTGTCCAGCGGGTCTATTTTAAGCAAAGTATTTTTTAACTGCGTCCGAATTCACAGGTGATGCAAAGTCTTCCCCGTCCATTGTGGACAACAATAAAGCTCCTCCTGAAAAGACCTTCTTGACAACGTATGGCCCTTCGTAATTGGGGGTCCACTTGCCCCTGTGATCTGCTTGCGGCGGGAGAATCCTTTTCAACACAAGGTCGCCCGTCTGAAAGCTCCGCGGAAGTATCTTCTTGTCGTACGCTTTCTTCATTCGTCTTTGATACAAACGACCGTATGCCAGAGAAGCTAGCCTCTTCTCATCCATCAAACTCAGTTGGTTCAATCTATTCGTTACCCATTCTGCCTCGTCCAGCTGAACGTCTCGCAATACCCTCAGAGAAGGGATCTCAACTTCCAATGGTAATACCGCTTCCATTCCGTATACCAACGAGAACGGAGTTGCCCCGGTTGATGTGCGTACCGTCGTACGATAACCGTGCAAAGCGAAAGGTAGCATTTCATGCCAATCTTTATACGTCACCACCATTTTCTGGACGATTTTCTTGATATTCTTATTGGCCGCTTCGACAGCGCCATTCATCTTGGGTCGGTAAGGGGAGGAGTTGTGATGTTCGATCTTGAAATTCTGACAGAGCTCCTTCATCATTTTGTTGTTCAGATTAGAACCATTATCCGTGATTATCCGCTCGGGAATCCCATATCGGCAAATGATATCTCTCTTGATGAATCTAGCCACCACTTGCTTCGTTACGTTTGCGTAAGACGCCGCTTCCACCCACTTGGTGAAATAATCGATTGCTACTAGGATGAACCGATGCCCGTTAGAAGCCGTCGGCTCGATCTTTCCAATCATATCGATTCCCCACATCGAGAATGGCCATGGAGATGACATCACATTCAGAGGACTCGGAGGCACATGTATTTTGTCAGCATAAATTTGGCACTTGTGGCACTTTCTTGCAAATTTGAAACAATCAGTTTCCATCGTCAGCCAAAAGTAACCTGCCCGCAGCAGTTTTCTCGTCATAGCATGCCCACCAGCATGCGTACCGAATGCACCTTCGTGAATTTCCTCCATGAGAAGCTTTGCCTCTTTCTCGTCTACACAACGCAACAACACCAAATCGTGGTTTCTTCTGTATAAGACGCCATCCGGGTTCAAATAGAAATTACCCGCTAATCTCCTGAGAGTTTTCTGATCTTGACTGGATGCCCCAGCCGGATACTCTTTATTCTTCAGGAAATTAAGGATATCAAAATACCACGGTTTGCCATCAGACGCTTCATCAATAGCAAATACATAAGCTGGCCTGTCCAACCGAGAGATAGTGATTTGGGGAGCTTCGTTCCAGAAATTGACCTTGTACATGGAAGACAAGGTGGCAAGGGCGTCAGCCATTTGATTTTCTGCCCGCGGCACATGATGCAATTCAACTTTGTCGAAGAAAGGCAACAATCTCCTTGCATAATTCATGTAATGTATCAAGTTGGGCTGACGTGTCTCCCATTCCCCTTTGATCTGATTCACTACCAGAGCTGAGTCTCCGTATACGTCTAAATGTTTGATTCGCAAATCAATGGCTTCTTCAAGCCCCATTATACAAGCTTCGTATTCGGCCTCATTGTTGGTAACAGCAAAGGTCAATCGGGCAGTAAACGGGATGTGCGACCCGTGCGGCGTAGTGATAATTGCCCCTATTCCGCTACCGTAAGCATTCACAGCTCCGTCAAATATCATCTGCCATTGGGACCCCGGCTCTGGTCCTTCGTCTGGTAACGGCTCTTCGCAATCCTTCATCTTGAGATACATGATATCCTCGTCAGGAAAGTCAAATCTCATTGATTGATACTCTTCAATAGGCTGCTCCGCCAGATACTCAGACAACACACTCCCCTTTATTGCCTTTTGCGAGACGTATTGAATATCATATTCAGTCAAGATCATCTGCCACCTGGCAATTCTACCTGACAACGCCTGCTTTTCGAATATATATTTGATTGGATCCATCTTCGAGATGAGCATGGTTGTATGATTCAGCATGTACTGCCTCAGACGCTTGGCGGCCCAGGCTAGCGCGCAACAAGTTTTCTCCAGCATTGAGTATCGAGATTCACAGTCCGTAAATTTCTTACTCAGATAATAGATTGCATGCTCTTTTCTCCCCGTCTCGTCGTGTTGACCGAGAACGCAACCCATGCTTCCCTCAAGAACCGTCAAATACATTATCAAGGGTCTCCCTGCCACTGGGGGTATCAAAATAGGAGGCTCCTGCAGATACTTCTTTATTTTGTCGAACGCCTTTTGACAATTATCGTTCCACGTTACAGCTTGATCTTTCTTCAACAGCTTGAATAATGGTTCACACGTGGCCGTTAGGTGAGATATGAACCGAGCAATGTAGTTCAATCTCCCCAAAAACCCGCGCACCTCTTTCTCTGTTTTAGGCGTCGGCATTTCTTGAATCGCTTTTATTTTAGCAGGATCGACCTCTATTCCTCTTTCGCTTACTATGAACCCCAGGAGTTTACCCGATCTCACCCCAAAGGTGCATTTGTTAGGGTTCAGCCTCAGCCTGAACTTCCTAAGCCTTTTAAACAACTTCAACAGATTCACCAGATGCTCTTCCTCCGTCTGGGATTTGGCAATCATATCGTCAACATAAACTTCAATCTCTTTATGCATCATGTCATGAAAGAGAGTTGTCATCGCACGCTGATACGTTGCCCCAGCATTTTTCAAACCAAAGGGCATCACTTTATAGCAAAATGTTCCCCAAGGCGTTATGAAAGTAGTCTTCTCCATATCCTCTGGCGCCATTTTAATCTGATTATAGCCTGAAAAGCCATCCATGAAGGAGAATACAGAGTATTGAGCGGTATTATCAACTAATACGTCAATATGAGGAAGTGGAAAATCGTCTTTTGGGCTTGCTTTATTCAAATCTCTATAATCCACGCACATTCGAACCTTGCCATCTTTCTTTGGCACTGGTACGATATTAGCAACCCATGAGGGATACTTCGTCACAGCCAGGAACCCAGCGTCCCACTGTTTCTGAACCTCCTCTTTGATCTTCATTGCCATATCTGGGCGAGTTCTGCGAAGTTTTTGTTTGACAGGCGGGCAGTCTTCTTTCAGTGGCAGACGATGCACAACCATATCAGTATCGAGCCCTGGCATATCTTGATACGACCAAGCGAATACATCATTATACTCTCGGAGCATTTCAACCAGTTTTCGCTTGATATCACTCTGCAGTGCGGCTCCAATACGAATATTTTTCTCAACCCCTTCCGACCCCAAATTGATAATCTCGATAACCTCGTCGTGAGGCAGAATGGCTCTTTCCTCTTGCTTCACCAACCAAGACAGTTCTTCAGGAACGTCTCTATCTTCGACAACCTCTTCTTCGGTCTGGAACACCGGGTGCTCGAAGTCGGGACGAGTCATAGGTGGTTCAAGGATGTCATCTGAAAATGTTATCCTGCAAAAGAAAGGGTTAAGTGCTTCAAAATGCGTATAAAGCGGATAACCACGTTGCCATTTTATTGAAAAATACAAAACAAGAAAAACAAGGATTACAGTATCTACACATGAAAAACGCCATTTATTTAATGATTAACGAAGCAATGTTTATAACAACACAGCCCTAAGCAAATCCTGATGCCCCGGGCAAGACATCAGATTATTCAACAATTAATAAAGCAAAGCATTACTGTTTAAAGGTCACAGGAACAAGCTCCTGAATGGACCAGTTGCACAGTCCTTGTCCTGGCGTGCTTGGCTGAATCCAGGCATCCATATCACAGTCGCTGTCCCCTTCATCGGATTCCGAAGCAGCGTTGACAGATTCATGGCATACTCCACTGGCAGAGATGGTGATTGACTTTCTGAAATGAGGGGCCCCCACGGAAGGAGTTGATGACGACGGTCGGTACCCCAGTCCGAACCGGTCCATCTTCACCGGAATGTCCAATACTTTGCCCCAGCCTTTGGCTTCTCCTGCTTTTACTAGCGCTTGAGCCTCTTTATACGAAGAAACAGCTATCTCTGGCACTTTGCTTGGCCCGGGACTCTTGTCCTTTATGCGCAAACCTTCGAATGCTTGGCATGGCGTCTCGTGGATCTCCCCGTCGACTTCCACATATTTAAACGAAGAAAGATGGCTGACCAGGATGTCTTCTTCTCCGCACACGGTGACTACACTGTCTCCGACCATATACTTTAGCTTCTGATGCAGGGTAGACGTGACTGCCCCTGCCCCGTGAATCCAAGGTCTTCCCAGCAAACAGCTGTACGCAGGCTGTATATCCATGATATAAAACTCCGTCGCAAACACTTCCGGCCCTACTTGCAGAGGCAATGTAATTGATCCGAAGACTGTTCTCCGCGTGCCGTCAAACGCTCTGACCACCAAATCACTTGGTGTACACAAAATCCCTCGAACATCCAGCTTCATCATAGCCTTCTTAGGCAGCACATTCAAAGACGACCCGGTGTCAACCAATACGTGCGACATTGTCGACCCTCTGCACTCAACAGATACATGTAATGCCATATTATGATCCCTTCCTTTCGGAGTCAAGTCGAAGTCCGTAAAGCCCAGACTGTGGCCTGCATTTACATGTGCCAATACTCCTTCTAGCTGATTGACGGAGACATCCTGTGGTACAAAAGAAGTGTCCAGGACTTTCAGCAAAGCATTTCGGTGGGCTTCCGAACACAACAGCAATGACAGAATAGATATTTTGGATGGCGTTTGCTGCAGATGCTCCACAATTTTATAGTCGCTCTTCCGAATTAAGCGCATGAATTCTTCGACATCCTTAGATGCTGCTTCTTTTTCATTTGCTTGAACCGGAACATTTTCCACCGCTTTCCCTTTTCCTTTCGCTATCCTTTCGGCTTCCACTTCAGGGGATATAAAGATCCTGCCGCTTCTTGTCATGCCTCCTGAGCCCACAACATTATCCACAACCTCCGCTGACTGCTTGTTAACATCGATTTTAATCCCGTCACAATACACCTCTAGCCCATATGACCATGGGACTGCTTTCGTGTTCTCATACGGGATTGGCCCGGCTTTAGTTATAGTAATCGGTGGTCGCTGAGCTGGTGCTGAAATAGTGATCGTCTTCCTAGGAATTGTCACTGTGGCAACATCACTCCGATTATCCACTACTGCCCCTGCCGGCTCATCAGTTGCTGTTCTATCAAACTGCAATACACCTTCATCAATCAAGGCCTGAATGCCTTTCTTCAGATCCTCACACCCCCCAGACAGGGCCCAACAATCTAAGCAGTACTCATTACAACCCGGGTAAACACCTCCTTGCAACAGTCGGCTTTTGATCTCGCTCAACGGCGTCTTTAAGTCCTCAACATTCATAATCAGATTCAGACCTTCCTCAGTCAGCACGGCATTCGCCCCATGATTAGGCATGGGTTTCTGGACTATATTCGCACCGGTCGTTCCGAAGTTGATAGACTTGTTGTCCAAGAGATCTTGCACAACGTGCTTAAAAGCGTGACAACCTTCTATATCATGGCCCGGGGCCCCAGAATGAAACTCGCAGCGCCTATTTGCATCATAGCCGAACGGGGGAGTTCCCGTTATCGGTGCCAAGGTTCTTTTCTCCACCAGATTCAATCCCAACAAGGTCTGCAATAAATCAGCATAGTTAGAGGGAGGTTTCTCAAACACCCTTCTCGGCTTATTACCCTGAAATCTTCGTTGAGCTTGCTGTGCCCCCTGCTGAGGCTGCTGCTGCTGTGGCATTGGTTGCTGCTGAACCTGTTGTTGTTGCTGAATTGGTTGTTGTTGATAAGGAATAGTCACACTCGACACTTGCTGCTGTTGACGATATTGATTTCTTCCCCTGCCTCGGCCTCGGCCTCGGCCTCCAAATACAGCACTAGCTTCGCCCTGACGGCGCCCACCATAAGCTTTCCTATTACTGCCAGATGCAGCTGACTCGTCTACTTGGAACTTTCCTTGCTTAATGTTCCGCTCAATCTTTTCACCCATCAGAATCAGATCTGAAAAACTGGCCAGAGACGTATGAAACAACATATCATGAAACAGCCCGGTGAATGTGCCAACAAACATATCGTTCATTTCTTTATCTTCCACAGGAGGACGGACCCTGGCAGCCATATCGCGCCACCTTTGCGCGTATTCTTTAAAACTTTCCCCCTTCTTCTGCGAAAGCCCGGCCAACTGGACCCGATTGGGCGCCAGGTCACTATTGTATTTGTAATGGGCTACGAACGCCTCTGCTAATTGCTTCCAAGTCTTGATATCAGTGGGCTCCAACCCCATGTACCACTCTAAGGAAGGACCCGATAGGCTATCCTGAAAGAAATGCATGAGCATTCTTTCGTCAGTGGAGTATGCAGACATCTTTCTGTAATAAGCTCGTACATGCACCTTCGGACATGTATCTCCTTTGTACTTATCGAACGCAGGCGCTTTGAACTTGATCGGCACCCTCAGCCCAGGTACCAAGCCCATAGTTGCCATGTCCAGACCCACAGCACTCTGATTTAAGACTCCCTTCATTTGCTCTTCCAGCATTCTAATCTTTTGAGAATCATCCATCGGCCCTTCAAAGCCCCCTCCAGAGAAGGCATCCTCCTGTTGATCCTCTTGCCACATACCGTTTCCAGCCCCGTATCCATCATACGCATTATTACGTCCAGCTCTGACCTGATTCATCCCCGGAACTCGGCCTCTGTTGCCATACCCTTGAACACCTCCAGCAGGACCACCAGCCATAAATCCAGCACCGTTTCCGTTTCCAAAACCTCCGTAGCCCTGATTGACCATACCATAACCATCTTGCCCAAAGCCTTGAGCATTAAAGCCATACTTGCCAGTATTGTCAAATCCCTGATCGTTGAATCCGAACCCAGCGTTGACAAAGCCATTGCCTCCGAGATTATCTCCCACATTGACATCACCCAGCCCAGCGTTATGGACAGCAGTATCATTTCCAACTCCGACGTTACCATTCACAGCAGCGGTAGCGTTGTTGACGTTAGCAGCATTCACATTGACGACAGGCGGAGCCACGGGCGTTGGAGTGCCATCTCCATGAGCAGTATCAACCCTGACGGACTGATGATCTTCGTTACCATGACCAGCGTTGCGAGCCAACAGAGGCTGGACCATGGCCTGCAAGTTCTCTTGCCCTTTTGCTATAGCCTCCATGGTCTGCATGAAGAGGGCGAGCTTCTCGCGTACATCCTGCATCTCGTTCTGAATCTGGTCCATGACTTTCCGACAGTTGGATCGTGTAGAATAGCGATGCGGATGTTGATCTGGAATCCTGTTAAGTACCTGGTACAGAGCAAGAGATAAGACACCATTCAAAGATTCCCTGTTATGCAAGATGAATATGAATGCAATGCAATGTGTCTGTGCATTAGGGAAGTTCATTCCCCCAGTTCTAGTGCGAAGGTGCCGGTGCAGTGACAGTGTTGACAATAAGAATACCGGAGCTGAATCATAGAAAGCCTCGTATATTGCAGAGAGAATCAATAAGCCCAGGGTACAATATCAATGAGAGTACAAAGATGGCATGACCTCAACCAACAATCCTGGTGATGGTCAGCACTATGCAAATAAAGCATACAAATAATGGAATGATCAAATCCTCCCAAAGGTCTGGTACTCCTCTATCAACTTCTTGGTCTCCGGATGGCTTGGTCGATCGAGCAGCCCTTCAACAAGCTGGTTTCTCTTCTTAAGGACACGGCGTACGTCTTCAGCAGTTTCTTCCCATGCCGCTTCTCCGAAGCAATCTTCTAACTTTCGCTTCTGGGATACCGCGTCATCTCTGGATTTGATTGCCTTGTTCAGTGCATGCTGGACACTATACCGGTTCATCACTTCCTCCTCACACTTCTTGATGCTAGACTTCAACTTCTCTTCGAGGTCGGAAATTTGCTGCTTCAGCTTATCTTCCCTCTTCTTGTTGTTGGTGAGTGTAGCATTCCAAGTCTTATTGCAAGAAGATATCTCTCGGTGTGCTGCGTCAAGCGCCTTCTTTTTGGCTTCCAGCATGTCATGGGAACTTCTGAACTCTTGCCCCAGACGTTCACGCTTCTTCTTTTCCTCGGTCAACTCAGCTCCTAACCTGTTTACCAGCTCAATCTGTTGTTGGAAAGCATATACGGCCTTGTTCTTCTCACTGCGTGCTTGGGCTAACTCTTGCTCTAACCCTTCATTAATCTTCATTAAGGCTTCTTTCTCCTTCACAACCTGTTCATATGCTTCTCTAGAAACAGTAGTCGGCTCTTCTACCGGAATAGGATCAAGAATTGGTGCATCTGGAAATGGCATCTTCAACTGACTAGCCCTCTCCTGAATCCAAGCTCTATAAGGTGCATAGGCCTGACAGTCATTCTTTCCTAACAACGGCTTCCCTTTGCGGTTAATACGCGTCCAAGCATGTCGCAACTTGGCTAATAACTCCCCCTTCACGTCACCGGTGAAGTACAGAGATTCCTGTACTTCTTCCTCCTGAGGTGGATTCTTCAGCGCATATCCGAACTGGCGAATGAATAGAGAAGGGTTGTAATTGATACACCCTTTTCTTCCTATCAACGGTACATTAGGGTACCCAGAACAACTGAAGATGAGCTCGGATCCCAACAAATCTCTATCAAACCACTCCATATCTTCCGACGATAGCCTCATCAAGCGTTCTGGCCAACCAACTGGAATTGTAGTCTCTGCAGCAGATCCTCTCTTAGGAAGATGACTCTCAAACCACATACTCAATAAGGGCACACACAGATGAACATTCTTCCCTCTTCCCTTCTCATTCTTGTAATGCAGCGAGTGGTAGAGATCTCCGAGTAAAGTAGGTACAGGATTACCAGCGGCAAACAAGTAGAAAGCATCAAAGTCCACAAAATCCGGTATATTGGGGAATAGAACTACGCCATAGATGCACAAAGCCAACACAGCATTGAAAGCAACCCAGCACCCATTCTTGGCGTACTCTTGGGCTTTACCCACTAAGAACTGAAATGAGAAGCCTGGAACTCCACGGGAAACAGTAGTCACAAGTTCAGAAGCATCAACATGCAAGGCTTTTGCCAATTCCTCCGGCTTGGGTTTGGCATCATAATGAATGAATGGAACCTGGTTCTGCACAGGCAGCTCAACATACTCAGCGTATTCCTCCAGGGTTGGTCCCATAATAAAGTCAGAGAACGTGAAACACCTCAAAGCAGGGTCGTAGAATTGCATCAAAGCATACAGCCCATCTAACTCGACCTCTGTAGGTTTGTACACCAATCTCAGTAGTCTACCATAGCTCATCCGGAAACTCCTACGAACACCCTCATCAGCAAGAGAGATCAACCCAAGTAGAGGAACAATATCAGGCGTAGGCAATTTGTAAGCAACCGTTCTCCGTAGGCTAGTCATGATCAAACACTCAGAAGTCTGGGCACTAGAACTAGGGAAATGCAAATGCACCTGCAGCACAGACACACGTTAGTGAAATGCAAATGATAATGGATATGCAGGGATGCAATGCAAGTAACATTCAACGGGGACCAAAGCTGCAACTGAATAGCCTAAACCCAATCAAGAAAGGTCTCAGATAGACCATCCAGAAGTCATCAAACCCTGGTCTCAGATAGACCTAAAATAGAACTCCAACACTGGTCTCTGACAGACCTCAAACCATAACTCCCTGGTCTCTGATAGACCTCAAATCCCATCTATAACTGGTCTCTGACAGACCTCATAACACATCCCAAATGGTCTCTGACAGACCTCAGAATAAATCTCCAAATGGTCTCTGACAGACCTCAGAATAAATCTCCACATGGTCTCTGACAGACCTCAGAATAAATCTCCACATGGTCTCTGGCAGACCTCATAACTCTCCATAAATAACCCGGATCTCTGATCAAGAAATAACCGGTAATCTGGAGGTCTAGTTACCTGCATAACCCTGAATCCCCTCACAGGTGGGTGGCCCTATAACTGGCACAAGGTACGGCATCCTATGCGGTCGTCGGCGTCACAGACTTTCAGGGTTGATGATACGATTCCCAGAAGGAGTGGCATCATCAATTCCTGAAGAGGCCTCACTCAGCCAACTTCCAAATGATCGGTCCCCAGAGTCGACAATCCAACTAACCAGCAACCCACGCCAACCAAAGGAAGGGGCAGGAGGCCAACCAGAGGAACCTCGTCTGAGTGTAGATTTCATGGGACACCAAAGCAAGCAAAGCAAGCGGGCGCCCACTAATTTCTACTCTAATTCTAGGTGCACTCAAGCCCAGGTCCGGCTTATCTCTCAATATCAGAACACCCGTCACACCCCAGATACAGCAATAATAAACAATATATATAAAGCTGGAAAATACAGGGTTAGAAATATACAATAACTCCATACAAAATCCTCGACGGGAAAACAAGCGTTAGGATTGACTCTCTCCAGGGACGTTGGATCCCAAATGCATAAGAACCATCGCAGTCCTTAGCAGCCAGGGGACGTTGGATCCCCAGCAGAGTCGCCAGCTGTCGCTACTGCGAAAATCGGCGCCGGCTGAACAGAAGAGTCGCCACCGTGCGTTATTTATCCCACGGGAGGGAAAGGAAACGCTCAGAGTAAACCTCGCACAACACGGGAAAGGTATGGTCATCGCAACCAAAACCTGGGTTCGGGAGTCGGTTACGCAAGGGGAAGGTATTAGCACCCCTCACGTCCGTCGTACTCGATGGGATCCACGCTTGTTTTCGGGTATGGATTGTTATTCTATCTAAACTATAGGTCAAGGGTGAAAAAGAAAATAAAATGAAAATAAAAATGACTCGGCAAAGTATCGCACTTTATGCCTACGTATTCCCGTCTGGAACGAGAAATCAGAGTCAACGTAGTTCGCCTACCTACGGGAAAGGAGGGGAAGGTTGCTCGCTAGGATATCGCATCCTATGCCTACGTACTTTCATACAGCATGAAAGATCAGAGCAAACGTAGTTCGGGCCACGTACGACACAAGTCTGTCTTGGTTGATTTTATTCCTTCTGAAAAAGGTTTTCCTGATTAGCAGTCCAAGCGGACAAAAATGACGTCTTGATGAGTTCACATTCTTTTACGGAAGAAGTGTCTTTTACTGTGTTTGAAATCTTTATGTGTTTTTCTGTTTGTTTTGAGAAAGAAAGAGACAGAACTCTAACCTACGGTTGCGAAGGGAATCAAACTAACCTAATGTTATCATGCATGGGTTAAGACCTAGTGTCTATCATGCTCCTCTCTTGCACAGAGAGAAACAGAGATCCTACGGGATAGGCAGAAACAGAAACAATAACAGATATATACAGTAAAACAGTAAAATGCATGGATGCAACAATACAAGCGAGGCAAGGGAGTCCCACTCAACCTCGAACCTAGAAAACAATAGGCAAAAGTGAACAGGCTTCACTTTCAACCCAGCAGGGTAAACAGCAAACAATACAGTTCAGAAAACCAATCAATACATCAAGAAATGAAATACAGCCAAAAGAAACAGCATCAGCAGCTCTGAATCAACAACTGGCTTCAAGCAATCTCCAATCATTCACAAGCTTCAACAAGCATCAATCTCCATCTTCATGGCCTTCAGACAAGGGCTTTGATCATCAGTCTTCCATCTGCAATGGCTTTTTCTTCAAGCTCAAACCTCCAGGATGAGGGATTAGTCACAAGAATGAATTGGGTGTTAAGCAATCAGTTGACTACCAAGGGTGGTGAACAGACTGCTTCTAACACAAGAGACATTTTCTCTCAAGAGTTCTATCTCTTAGACACTATCACCAAGCCTTCCAAAGGAAGGGGGTGAGTGTCTTAGAGAGACTCTGAATCACAGAGAAGAATGGATGCAGACAAGGCAATCCATGTTTGAGAAATAACCATTCTAATCTAGAGCTCTGCCTAGCTCCTAAACCCTAGTCTCCTCAGCAACTGATAGCAAGAAACTCCTCCTCAACTCTGACAGTTGATCTTCAGCATTGAATCTCCAATGGCTTCATCTCCACAAATCTTCAGCTTCCCCAGGGCCCCAGATAAACCCAATACCCATACAAGCAATCAATAAACCCCAGAGGGCACACCACACCAGACAACAGATATACAGACAGTAATAATAGCAGTAGGGGAATCCTGACTTTTCTCTAAGGGATCTAATAGCTACCCATAGCCCATATAGTCCCATAACTAATCTATTCAAACCCTAAGTCCTAAGGGAGAAAATTGAACTTCCTAAGTTGTCACCTAAAACCCTAGTTTTGATCATGATATTCAAGCATTTATTAATCTCCTAAAATTAACCTCTAAAAATGGGAACTAAAATATTTCCACAAGCTTAACATCTCATCTAAACAATATGAAAAGAATGATCAAAAAATATTAAAGCATGTGAGAGAACAAAAATCATGAAAATGATGCATGAAATATAACTATTTATTATGCTATTTATGTAGAAAATATGAAAAAAAATATGAAATAAAACTAAAAATGAAATTTTATTTTCCTATAATATTCTAGACATTTTAATGAAAACATGGTAAAAAGAATGGATTAAAAAGCATTTTTTATGAATTTATTATGATTTTATGAAAATTGATGAAAATTAAAATGAAATAAGAAAAAAGTAAAATGAATTAAATGAGCCAGGGGGTGTGAATAGGAACTTCGCTCAGTTCAAAATTGGATGGGCCTCACAGGGTAGGGGTGCAGTTAGCGCTTCTGGCTTAAGCCCAATACACATTCAGAATTAAAAAAACAAAGAAACGCTGGGGGGTAGAAATAGCATCAGAAACACGTTCAATATTGGTTTGGGCCTAACTCTGGGGGTGGGGATAGCATCATCCACTCAGGCCCGCCCGTTTCAATTAATGAAACGGCGCGTTTTGGCCAGCTTCATTCTTTCCCTCCAAAGCTCAGATTAAACATAGGCCATTGGATTGCCCTGATAGTCAAGAGTCTACCACGAAATGAAGGGCTCAGATTGTATCTTCTTCAATTGAACCTGCAACCTAGGGTTTGAGCTTCCATGGCCACCATGCACGAGCAAGGTTCCACCTCCCTGTTCTCACTCCACACGCGATGAATCCTCATGATGTAAACATGGAATCTGCTCCAAATCTCTCCCTCTATAATCTTAGGGCATCAAATCACCTTGAAACTCACCACATCAACAAATTCGATGGAATCAACATTCGGCCTCCATTGAAATACACTGGTATGCATCATCACCAAACTTCCTCAAACCTAGCCTAACTTAAACTACACCTAATGGAGGTTAACACATGCTATCAAGCCACGATTATAACACACTAATCTAAGAGATTCGAACACAAACAGAATATGGCACCTGTCACTAACCATCACCAAACCTCTCCAAATTCATCTAACTTAATCTCCTAACCACCTAGATCAATTCTACACTAACAAAAACATGCCTACCTAACTGGATCAAGCAGTGTGATAGAAAACTTACCTTGTAAGAAATCTTGAGAAGCAGCTATGGAAATGGAAGATCTGAGGCTTCCAAGTGATGAATCTTGATCAATCCTTGAGGAACTTGCTTCTGTATGCACAAACTTGGAGTTTCCTTGCTTGAATCATGCAATCCACTTGAACTTGTAGTTTTGAGATTCTTGAGAAAAGCACTCGAATATGAATGATTCACACCAAGAACTTGCTTCAATTATGATCTGTGATGATGATGGAATGGAATTGAGTTGATTATGATGAAGATTGATGAAGGTTTTGAGAGAATTGTGATGAAACTCCAATGAAAAAGTGTGATAGATTTTGTGAAATTCTTGGTGCAAATGAGGCCAACCCTTGATCAATGCACCTTTCATGAATATATAGACCCCAAATGAACATTCTAGATCCATCTTGCACATTCCCTTGTTTTCAAATTTTGATCCATTTTGATTATGTTTCTTAAATGATAAGCAACCATGGATAACTTCATTTTTTCCTTCTAAACTCAAAAAAGTGTGTGAACCATTGTTCTTAGAATTGTTTTTCCATTCAAAATCATATATTGGAAGTCTCCATTTGGACTTGTAAATCTCCCAAACCATTTTCCAACTTGAAATTATTCACTTTATAAGCCTTTTTAGTTCATATTTTGACCTATCATGCAACTCCATGCTATGAGCTTCTCCAATAACTTGTGACCTTCTTTCTAGACTTAAAATCCCATTTGGAGCAAGTTTGATGTTGTAAGTTTTTCCATTTGAGGCCTCCTTGTATGAGTTTTGGACATAGGTTAAAATGACCTGTAATTCACAAATGCCCAAAATACCCTTTGTTTGTCAAGACCATAAGTTGAGTTCTCCACATCATATGAAGGCATACCATACCATTCTAGAAAGCTAAGACAATGAGGAACAACTCTTAAGTTGACCATGAATTCATTTGAAATCTCCTTGAGGGGCAAAACTAGCTTGGAAGTCAAGTCACTTTCACAGACAAAAATTCAGACACCCCAGATGACCTATAACTTGCAAGGACCATAACTTGAGTTCTATAAATCTCCTTGAGGTCTTCCACCACTCAAATTAAAGGTCTTGAGATCCTCTACAAGTTTCATGTTGGCCAAGAAGCCATTTGAAGCTAGCATTTTGACTTATCTTGCTTGGAAATTTGACCTAAACTAGGGGATTTTACAGAGAAACCCTAATTTAGTAACTCCTCTTCTCCTTGATTTTTCTTGAATTCTCCTTGTCATATCTCCATATCCTTCTTTATATGTTCAATATTGATCCCCACATCTCTCCAATAGACTTGAATGCTCTCTTAAGTCAGTCAATTGACCTAGGGTTGACCTAGGGTTGACCCAGATGAAACCCTAGTTGACTGTCTTCAACTATAGCTCTTGTGCCTTCATCAATGACTTGTTTTCTTCTCCAAATGACTTTGTAAGTCTCTCAAGATGTCTAGATGCTCTCCATACCTTCAATCCACAGCTCATAACCCTCTTGTTGATCCTCAGATATCCTCAGCTAGGAGATGGACTCAAGGCTTGATCTGCTGAACTCCTTGCTTTCAAATTCTTTCCTGATGACTTGCATGAGATTGAATTGGAATAATAACCTCTTGCTAGGCCTCTAGAGATGAGAATAATGATTGATCTCCTGTTGAATGACATGCTATGCTTATGCTATGCAGATGGTTAGTCTATGTACATGACTCTATATGCAAATGCTAATGATAATGAAACATGAACCAAGTGAATAAGGTTGGGCAAATTTTAGGGTGCAACACAAATATGCAAATTGAAGAGAGTCAAAGCCTACTTCTAGGTCATGTTATTCATGTAATGATATGTTAAAGCATGTGAGATGTTGTTTCAAGAACAAATCAAGAAGAATCAAGAGGGGTTGAAGTTTCTAAGTCAGGGTTCCTAGGGTAAAATCCCCTGCTTAGTGCCTAACTTCAAAGCCATGTAAGTCAAGATACAAGTATCACATGACTTTGGGCCAAGCATGAGACATGTAAAGGATGTTTGTACCTTTAATTTGAGTACTAGAAGTCATCCATATTATTTGTAGAACTCAAGTTATGAGTCAGACAAGTTACAGGTCATCAAATGCATCTTAAATTTGTCTGTGAAAATCGTCTGACTTCCCAGCTACTTGTGATAAACATGTAAGTTGTTCCTTATGTCTTACATTTCCAAAAAGTCCTAGAAGTCCTCATTATGATTTATGGAGCTCAAGTTATAGGCTTTGCAAGGCAGGGGTATTTTGGGAAAGTGAGATTATAGGCCATTTTCAATTATAGGTCAATTTCTCCATCTTGCACTTCTCAAATGAAGTTTTTTCCAACATGAAACTTGCTCAAAATGGGATTTTAAAGTCGACCATGGATCAAGGGGAGATTTATTTGGCTTGTAGCAAGGTTTGATTCAAAGGTGCTTTGAAAAAGGGAATTAAAAGGCACTAAACTTGAAAATTTCAAAATAAATTCTATGTGCTCAAACAAGACCAAGTAAGGACATATTTTGAGTGGAAAAATCATTCTAAACAAAATGGTATTATTAGAATTTTCATTTGAGGCTTGGTTCATGGTGTTCCAATTTGTGACTTCATGAATAAGCTACACATCCAAAGTCATTCACAAGGCACAACCAATGTCTCCTTTTGATCCAAACTCATTCACAAGGTCATATGCAAGTTGAATGAAGGTTCTAGAAGTTTGGAAAGCCCAAAATTCATTTTTTCCATTGTTAGAATTTTGGAAGAAACTTGAAAATTGGATATCATAATTTGGGCCTCCCATGGACCTCTAAAGCCCACAAATCATTTCTATATATTGCCTTGGATGATTCCAGATGAAGGTTGGTGATGGAATGAGCTTGGAAAGGTAAGAAGAACATTGAAAAAGTTTGTTACAAGTGAAAATTGATTTTGAACTTAGAGGCCGTTTTTGGAGCAAGTGAGCATTGAAGAAGCTTCTATTATCATCATTGAGTAAATCTGCACGAGATTGGATCAAGATTCGCGCCATAACCGCTCCAATTTAAAGCTCCAACTCAGGTTTTTACATTTCGAATTTATGCTCTGTTCTTGATGAATTAAGATAGAATATGCATGAGGTTAGGTAGTACATGAACCATAGATGGATTTTGGATGGAAAAAACTGAAGTTTAGAGACAATTTTAGGATAAACATGTTTTCTTGTTGGTGATGAATCTCTCTATTCATGGAGTTTTAGAAAGTATAAATAGGATATTCTTGTTCCTTGCGAAAAATCCTTCAAGTTTGGTCTAAAAATCATGCAAAACCGTTGAGAAACGAGGGAGATATGTGCATGAGAAGCCGCCAGAAAATCCTTACGGTTACCGTCGCCGATGCTGCATTCTGCTGTTCGTTCCCTCTCTTTGAAATTCAATTTGGAGAAGACGAAGCATTACCGTCCGATCGCGTGAAAATGAAGACTGAGTATTCCGATCAAACGCTCATCCGCGCGCCACCTCCGCGTGCCTTATCAGGGCCACATCATTTAATGAATTCTGAATGGGCTTAAGAAGATTCATTATCCGCACCCTACTCTGCTGGCCCAAATTCGAATTTCCTTGGATTAACTGCTACTTGCACCACCTTCCATTTCATTTTAGTTTTCTTTTCTTTTATTTTTCTGTTTGCATGCTGTTTGCTTTAAATACATAAAAAATATAAAAAATGCTCCTTAAATCTTGATTTTTTTTACAGGTGATCTTTAATGGGTTAGGATATTTTAGAAACAATAAAATTGATTTTATCATTTTTTTTACATTTAGTTTTGATTTTTTACATTGTTATGGCAAAAAAATTGTAACAATTGTGCTTCAATCTTGTGGAATTTTGTTGAGGTATCAAAACCAAATATTTTTCTCTAATATTTTGCAGGGGTATCACATACATCTTAAGGGATTTCCTCATATTTTTCTCTGGAATTTATACTACATTTTGTGTAGGTTTTGAGCACCATATTTGTGCTTGATCCATATTGCCTTGTTTAAAATTGCCTTGGATTGTTCTTGCTGTTTGAACCCTTTCCTCTTGGATTTTTCCCCCATCCTTTTGGATGTTGATTATGTACATATTAAGGTGCTTACATGATTTTTGTGGTAATTTCTAGATAGCATTTGGTGCTATTTTGGATTAGGATCATTAGACCTTCCTTTTTAGGATTATTTTATGACACCTTGTGATCTATGAATTGTTTAGAGGCTTTCCCATTAGGATTAATCCCTGGTTTTCTACTATAGACCCCTAACATGCTTAGGTTCCCCTAAAAAAATTCCTAGATTTTTAGAAGTAGTTTAGGTATTTTAGATAGAATTAATACTTAGACTAGTATTAACATGCTTTTAACATAGTCTTCCCCTTAGATTGATTTCATTAATGACTTTTAGCATGAGATAATTTCCCCATCCCTTTCGGGTGATGCTTTAAACTTTTTATAGCTTCTGTTAGCTTGATTGTGATGATTGATTTGGAGTTTTGGTTTCCCTTTGATAGCTTTCTTGTAGCTTGTTCATATTAGGGTTTAGGAAGAACTTTAGTTTTCTTTCTTTCTTCAAATAAACATGGATAGCTTTGTTTGCTTTCCATCCCATCCCATGATGCAAAGTCCTCATGTGAAAGCCCATCTCTCCTTTGGAGGGATGTATGGCACGTCATAATGAGTAGAACTTTTGAGGATGCCTTTCATGGATGCATGGTTGAGTGTCATGGTGGATTCATTTGGTTTCCATCATGTTTCCCATCATCATGTACTCATCATGTACTCATCTTGTTGATTCTCTTCATTCTTGTTGGAGTACCTTGGTGAAGCTTGAAGAGGGAGCATTCTTTTCCTTCTCTTGAAGATGGCTTGAGCTTGAAGTTTGATTTACAGACTGTGGACTGGATTGCTGTCAGAGAGTGGCTTTTCTGTGAAGCTGTTGATTTGCTTTCTTGATTGTCTGTTTTTCTGGATTGCTTTGTTGTATTGATGTGACTTACTTGGAGTGTTGCATTAGAAGTAGGCTTCATGTAGATGATCATAGGCCTAAGAGCATCTTAAGGGTTGAGCTTCTCCCCTTGCTTGTTTTCATTAGAGGTTGATTGTTTCCCTCTGTTTGCTTTTTACTGTGTGGCTTTGCTTGCTGCTATTTGGTAGAGCTCAGCTTCCTTGCCTTTATGCCTTGTTTGTTTAGAAGTTGAGTGCGACTCCTTCTGCTTGTGTGATGCATAGCATGCATTTTACTTACAACATTTTATTTACAGTCATTTCTTTTCAGATGATTTGATTTACTGTTGCTTTCCTTTGCCATGTTCCCCTAGGAACTCTGACTTCTCTTGTTCAAGAGAAGTTATGACAGACGTTAAGATTCTAACCATGCATGATAACATTAGTTAGTTTCCCTTCTAACCTCAACCATAGGACAAACATTGCATGACAACTGTAGGATAGAGTCAGTTTCCCTTACTTGCGTCTGCTTCTCTTCTCATCTCAAACATCTGTTAAAACACTTAATAAAGGATAACACGTGTCGTGCGTTACGATCCTTAAGCTACTTGAGAAAGAGTTATGGGAGGGTTTCCCTCACGTAGCTTGAATGCTTAGTATGGTACCCTTGGGGTGACATGCGACGCATTCACTCTTAAGTCCAAGTCTTTAGTGCAACACGAGTTACGAACAAAACTCAATTCACTTCTTCCGTAAAAGACTTCAAAAAAAAACATTCAAATCCTTTTTGTCCTCTTGGACCCTTAATCAGGAAAACTCTTTGCTTAAAGGAAAGTTTTGTTAACTTTCGGGTCTATCGCAAACGGTAACGCCTGAGTCTCCAAAGGTCGAGCTGCAAACACCAACTGCTGGAACTGATTGTTAACTTTACTTGGATAAAAGATGCTAAACAAACCTGTGTTCTTCGTAGCCCGAACTACGTTTGCTCTGATCTTTCGTGTTGTGTGAAAGTACGTAGGCACGAGATGCGATATCTCGGCGAGCAACCTTCCCCCGTAGTTAGGCGAACTACGTTGACTCTGATTTCTCGTTCCAGACGGGAATACATAGGCATAAAGTGCGACGCTTTGCCGAGTCATTTTCTTTTCTTTTCAGACCAGACTTTTAGTGTAGATAGATTTAACAAACCCGTCAGATAAACACAACAAGCATGGATCCCGTCTAGTACGATGGACGTGAGGGGTGCTAATACCTTCCCCTTGCGTAACCGACTCCCGAATCCAGACAATGGTTGTGATGACCTTGTCTTATACCTGTTCGTCAGGTTCTTTCCGATCGTTTCATTTCCCGTTCTGAGGGATAAATAACGAAAGGTGGCGACTCTTCTGTTTTGCCGGCCTCATTTTTCGCATTAGCGATAGGTACCAGGTTAGCCTGACGAGTTTCCCATTCTCCTTTGATTTGGTTAACGACTAACGTTGAGTCTTCGTATACATCCAGATTCTTAATCCTCATATCAACGACCTCTTCTAAACCCATAATGCAAGCTTCATACTCGGCTTCATTATTGGTGCAGGAGAATGTCAATCGGGCGGTGAACGGTATATGATAACCGTGAGGAGTAGTAATGATCGCGCCGATTCCATTACCATATGAATTAACCGCTCCGTCGAAAACCAATTTCCACTGAGATTCTCTCTCAGGACCCTCTTCAGGTAAAGGCTCATCACAGTCTTTCATTCTAAAAAACATGACGTCTTCATCTAGAAAGTCAAACTTCATCGGCTGATAATCCTCAATCGGTTGTTCCGCGAGATATTCTGACAGAACGCTTCCCTTAATGGCTTTCTGGGAAACATACTGAATTTCATACTCTGTTAAAACCATTTGTCAACGCGCAACCCTTCCGGAGAGTGCTTGCTTTTTGAAGACGTACTTGATTGGATCCATCTTTGTAATCAATAGGGTTGTGTGGTTTAACATGTACTGTCTCAAACGATTAGCAGCCCATGCGAGTGCACAACATGTTTTTTCCAGCATCGAGTACCTCGACTCACAATCGTCGAATTTCTTACTCAGGTAGTAGATGGCATGCTCTTTTCTACCTGACTCGTCCTGTTGACCGAGCATAAATCCCATTGAATTCTCAAGAACCGTAAGATACATGATCAATGGTCTCCCTGCAACTGGAGGTATGAGTATTGGAGGTTCCTATAAATATTCTTTTATTCTTTCGAAAGCATTCTGGCAATTTTCATTCCTCCTGTCCGTTTGATCTTTTCTCAGCAATTTGAATATCGGTTCACAAGTTGTTGTAAGATGAGATATAAACCTTGCAATGTAGTTTAATCTCCCCAGAAAACCACGAACCTCTTTTTCCGTTCTCAGCTCAGGCATTTCTTGTATAACTCTTATTTTGGCAGGATCTACCTCAATACCCCTTTCACTGACAATGAAACCCGGTAACTTTCCAGATCTCACCCCGAAGGTGCACTTGTTAGGATTCAGCCTCAGCTTGAACTTCCTCAGCCTTTCAAACAATTTTAGAAGATCGACCAGATGTCCCTCCTCCGTATGTGACTTTGTAATCATGTCATCAACATAGACTTCCACCTCATGATGAATCATGTCATGAAACAAAGTGACCATCGCCCGCTGATAAGTTGCCCCTGCATTTTTCAATCCAAAGGGCATCACCTTATAGAAAAAAGTCCCCCACGGTGTGATGAAAGTAGTTTTCTCCATGTCCTCTGGGGCCATTTTGATTTGGTTATACCCAGAGAAGCCATCCATGAACAAAAACACAGAATACTGAGCGGTATTATCAACCAACACATCGATATGAGGGAACGGGAAATCATCTTTCGGGTACGCTTTATTCAGATCTCGATAATCAACGCACATCCTGACCTTGCCATCTTTCTTAGGCACAAGAACAATATTAGCAACCTATGGAGGGTAATTCATGACAGCAAGAAACCCAGCATTCAACTGCTTTTGAACTTCTTCTTTGATCTTGACTGCCATGTCAGGCCTTGTCTGTATCAACTTCTGCTTGACTGGCGAGCAATCTTCTCTGAGAGGTAACCGGTGTACCACAATATCTGTATCCAGCCCAGGCATGTCTTGGTAAGACCAAGCGAAGATATCCATATACTCATGGAGCATTTCAACCAATCTTCTTTTGACACTATCTTCCAATGCAGCCCCTACTTTGAACTCTTTATTGTCATCCTCGGTACCCAAATTGATAATCTCAATATCCTCCTGATGAGGCATAATGACCCTTTCCTCTTGCTTGAGAAGCCTGGCTAACTCTCAAGGTAGTTCATAGTCTTCGTCAGTCTCATCTTCAGCTTGATAAATGGGATTATCAAAGTCATACGAAGTCATAGCTAAACCTGAATCGATGGCATCTGTTAGAAAATACCTGCATGAGGATGTTATGTTTATTATGCGATGCAACAAACAAACACATTGCCATTTTTCTGTTAAGTATAAATGCAAAACAAAAACAAGACAAACAGGGATCACAATATTTGAATGCGAAACGTCTTTTATTAATGATAAACTATAAATAAAATGAAGGCCCCACAAATGGGTCACTACGTCTTGGGAAGAACACAGGACTGAAAATAATCAAAACAATGAACATTACTCTGCAGCAGTAACATGAATGAATTCTTCGGTAGTCCAGTTGCACAGCTTCTGGCCGGGAGTACATGGACTGATCCACGCATCCATGTCGCAGTCACTGTCACCTTCATCGTCTTCAACAACATTTATTTTGTCAAATATCACACCATTGCTAGTGAACTGAATAGGTCCCTGTATCTCGGAATCTGAGAGGTACTTGAGGGTTTGTATCCCAGGCCGAATTTGTCCTGCTTGACAGGAAGATCGAGAACTTGACCCCACTTCTGAGACCAGCCGGATTCTATGATAGCACAGGCTTCCTTGAGCGACGACATCGAAACCTCTAGACCCTTGGCTTCTACAGGAGACTTTCCCTGAATCTGAACTGTTTCGAATGCCTAGAAGAGTGTTTCGTGGATCTCACCATCCACTTCTACATATTTGAAGGATGACAAATGGCTAACCATAATATCCTCTTCACCGCACACGGTGACTACCTTTCCTTCCACCATGCATTTCAGCTTTTGATGCAACGTTGAGGTAACTGCCCTGACATCATGTATCCAAGGTCAGCCAAGCAAACAACTGTATGCTGGCTGGATATCCATAATATAGAAAGTTGCATCAAAGATCTCCGACCCTATCTGAATAGGCAACGTGATTTCTCCAAATACTGATCTCTTAGATCCATCAAAGGCCCTAACCACCAGATCACTGGGCCCTAACCACATTGAGGGATGATCCCGTATCAACCAAGACGTGTGACATCAGAGATCCTCTACACTCCGAAGGTATGTGCAGAGCACGATTATAGTTCCTCCCAGCAGGAGTCAGATCTAAATCAGTAAAGCCAAGACCATTACCGGCATTCACGTAAGCGACTACCCCCTCCAACTGATTGATAGAAATCTCCTGGGGTATGTATGCTACATTCAAGACTTTCAACAGAGTGTTACGACGCGCCTCTGATGTCATCAACAATGATAAGATAGAAATCTTTGAAGGAGTTTGATTCAAGTGATCCACAATTTTGTAGTCACTCTTCCGAATTAACCTCATAAATTCCTCCGTATCCCTTGAAAGATCATCAGTAACAACCTGTGGTTGGTCATTCTCTTCAATCACAACTTTACGCTTACCCCTGTCATTCTTATCAGCATTAATCTCTGGTGGAGAGAAGACCCTACCACTTCTGGTAATACCTCTGGCACTGACTATGTTCTCAATCGACGGACTTCTGCTTGTCGAATCTATCCATTCTTGCTTCTGCCCGTTATAGAACACTTCTCCTCCATAGTTCCATGGGATGGCTCTAGTGCTCTTGTACGACATAGATCCAGGTATAATAATGGTCACCGGAGCTGGCCTAGTAGGCGCTGAAATATTGATTGTCCGGTATGGAATGGAAATAGTAGCAACTTTATTTCCGTCATCACCCAATTCTTTCACAACATCTTCTTTCACGACTTTGTCAAACTGCAAACAACCATCATCAATCATCCTCTGAATACCCCTCTTCAAAAGATCACAACCCTCAGGATGCGCTTCACATTCTGAGCAGTCAACAGAACAACCAGGAAATACTCCTTTCTTCAACAAACAAGCTTTCACAAAACCCAGCGGAGTTTTTAAATCTTCAATCTCAGTTATCAGATTCAACTTCTCACCCTCAATAACGGCATTGGCTCCTTCCACCCCATGATCAGGCATCGGGTTCAGAGTCACATTGGGCCCCTCATTGGTGAAATTAATAGCTTTGGAATCAAGCAAATCCCGGACCTTATGCTTAAAAGCTTTACAGTGGTCAATGTCATGGCTTGGGGAGCCAGAGTGAAAATCACAATGAGCGTTTGCATCATAGCCAGGAGGCGGTGTACCTGTGAGAGGAGCCAAGGTCCTCTTCTGCACCAACTGTAACTGCAACAACCGTTGTAACAACTGAGAATATGGTATCGGAGGATTTATGAATTGTCTATCAAGCATCCGGCGCCTAGCAGGATAAGGTCGCGGAGCGTTGCCTTGTTGCGGAGCTGCGACCAGGATATTTACTGTAGCAACTTGATGATGCTGACGAGACTGATCTCTACCCTAACCTTTATACGAGATAGCATTTGCATCCCCCTCTCTTCTCTTGGGGTTTGCAGAATACGGTTTTTTCGTTCCTCCCGAAAAGGATCCAGCACCATTGGAAATCTTACCAGACATGATTCCACTTTCAATTCGCTCACCGACCATCACCAAATCAGAAAACCCTGCAGATATGCAGCCTATCATCTTCTCAAAGTACACCCCTGGTAGCGAAGCCATGAACAAGTCAATTAACTCCCTTTCGACCAAAGGGGGTTGCACCCTTGCAGCCAGATCCCGCCACCTCTGGGCGTATTCTTTGAGACTCTCAGAATTCTTCTGTGACAGACTCTGCAATTGTACCCGATTGGGTGCTAGATCACTATTATATTGATAGTGACGCACAAAAGCCTCAGCCAATTCTTTCCAGCTATGAATATGGGTTCTCTTAAGCCCCCATATACCATTCCGGCGAAGCCCCTGCTAGACTATCCTGGAAGAAATGCATCAATAGCTTTTCATCACTGGAATAAGCAGACATTTTCCTGAAGTACGCCCGAACGTGTACTCTAGGACAGGTCGTCCCTTTGTACTTATCGAAATCGGGCACCTTAAATTTGGGGGGAATCCTGACCCCAGGAACCAAACCAAGATCAGACATATCCAAGCCCAAAGAGTTCTGATTCTCCAATGATCTCATTTTCTCCTCAATCAGTTTGAACCTTCGGACAGCTTCAGTTGGCAAACCGCCCTCCAGATCTTTAACAGAGAAAATATCATCCTGATTATCCTCCCAATGAGGACCAGCAACCCCGTGCACAGCGTACACACTGCCATTACCAATGATATTAGCGTTCTCACCAGCAGCTCCTCCGCCCGGAGGTACAATAGCAGTAGGAATACCTCTAGGAATAGACCCACCAACCGGAGGATGAACAACACCAGCTCCTCAGTGCAAAATACCGTCTTCATCAACCCGTGCTATCAACGGCTAGACGAGAGTTCTCAACTATTCCTGTCCACTGGCGACAGTCTGCATCAGTTCCATGAGTTAGGCCATACGAGCCCTGACCTCCTGCAATTCTTCCTGAACCTGACCCATCACATTCTGCTGATTCCCTCGAGTAGAGTACCCGTGGAAGCTGAATTCCTCAATCCTGAACTGAAGAAAACCAAGAAGAAATAAGAACACAAGGCCACCAAGAACAACCTGCGATGCAAATGAGAATGCAAGATGCAAAATGCAAACATGTCTATGTATGCACAAGGAGATCTTCCCCCTTGATTCCGGTTTCAATAAACAAGAGCAGCAGAGATGGATAAGAACTCCATAATAAATCTTCTCATATATCAAGTAAAGCTGAAACAATACAACCAAATGAGAAAGATCCGCATACAAAGAGGTATTGATCTCATCCAACATCTCTGGTGATGATCAAGATACAAAATCAAATGAAACTACAAAAGATAAACCCCTAGTAGCCATGATCTCTACGCCACTCCTGAGACTCCTCATGCATCTCCTTCGTATCTGGGTTGTCTTGCCTCTCCATCAATTCTCGGATAAGGACATCCCTCTTGCGTATCACATCTCAGAGATAATGACGATGATCCTCCCAAGCATCTTCGGCGAAGGCGTCCTCAAGCCTGGGTTTCTTCACCTCTGCCCGAATCTTGAACTCTTCAAGTGCTGACAGAGTCTCTTGGTATTTCTGCTCAATCGTACTTCAGCGGAACGTTTCTAGCAATACCTCTCTCTCCTTAGCCTTGAATTGCGCTTTCAGCTTATCAACCTGAACACGAAGCTGATCTTTTCTATTCTTGTTGGCAGTCAAGGTAGCATTCCATTCCTCATTGAATTTGGATATATTCAAATAGGCTCTATCTAAATCCTCCTTCTTACTCCTCAGAACGTTACAAGTGCTTTTCAGATCAAGCCCGACTTTCTTCCGTGCTTGTACCTGATTAGCTAGTTCTTCCTTCGCCTTAGTCAATAGTTCTGCATTTGTCTTGGCAAATACACAACTTCACCCTTATCATGCTTTAGCAGAATAATTTCTTGCTTCAACTCTTCATTCTCTTTGCGCAGCTCTTCCTTTTCTGCCCAAAGCTTGGTATATCTCGAGATATCGACAGTTTTAGGCGGCTCGATGACTAAGGGATACAATGGTGCTTCAATAGGAAATGGAAATAGTACCTCTTCAACTCTCCTCTGAATCCAATCTGAATATGGATCATAGGTTCTACAATCTCCTTTGCCTACAGAAATCTTTCCCTTCTTGTGAATCTTACCCCAAGCGTCCATGAATCGGGCCGAGATACAAGGATCAGCTACACCTGTGAAGTACAGAGATTCATGCACTTCCTCTTCTTTCAGAGGTCCTTTCAAAGCATACCCGAATTATCTCACAGCAAGAGAAGGATTATAATTGATACCGCCTTTCCTCCCCATCAAGGGCACATTAAGAAAGCTACCACAGCTGAAGATAAGCTCATGACCCAACAAGTCTCGATTGAACTAGACAATATCCTTCTCTGTTAAACCCATAAGCCTCTTCGACCATTCAAATGAGTTCACGGAATTCACAAAAGCTCCTGAGCGAGGAAGGTGATCAACAAAGCACTTATGCAACAACGGTGCACAACAAGAAACCATATTTCCTCTTCTTTTCTCGTTCTTGTAATGCACTGAATGATACAAGTCTCCTAGAAGAGTAGGTACGAGATTCTTGGAAGCGAAAATATGAAAAGCATCAAAATCCATAAAGTCCAACACATTGGGAAACAACATAATGCTATAGACACACAGATCCAAGATAGCACTGAAAACCACCCAACAACCTTTGTCAACATATGTCGCTTCCGCGAAAATAAGGTGCCGGCAAAACAGAAGAGTCGCCACCTTTCGTTATTTATCCCTCAGAACGGGAAAGGAAACGATCGGAAAAACCTGACGAAAAGGTATAAGACAAGGTCATCGCAACCATTGTCTGGGTTCGGGAGTCGGTTACGCAAGGGGAAGGTATTAGCACCCCTCATGTCTGTCGTACTCGACGGGATCCACGCTTGTTGTGTTTATATGACGGGTTGGTTTTATCTATCTACCTATCAAGGCTGGCTTAAACAGAAAAGGAAATGACTCGGCAAAGCGTCGCACTTTATGCCTACGTATTCTCATCAGAGAATGAGAAATTAGAGTCAGCGTAGTTTGACTAACTACGGGTTATGGGGAAGGTGGCTCGCCAACACGTCAGTATTGTGCCTACGTACTCTCAACAGGCTTGAGAGATCAGAGCTTACGTAGTTCGGGATAATGCGGATTACGAGAATTCAGATTCATCTGTTTTATCGAGTAGGGTTAAACAGCAGTTCCAGCAGTTAGGGACAAAGCCTGTTTGCGGTGGCGCTGAAGTTTAACGACACTATTTTCTTCAGAAAAGTTTTCCTTTGAATTACGGGCCCACGGGGCAAAAAGGTTTGAAGTTTGTTTTCTGTCTTTTACGAAAGAAGTGTTTTTTATGGATGTTTGCAACTAGTATCGCACTAGAGACTATGACCTGAGAGTGAATGCGTCGCATGTCACCCAAAGGGTACCATACTAAACATCCAGACTGTTGAAAAGAAGCTCTGCAACAATCCTTTCTCAGATAGCTTAAGGCTCGTAACGTACGATGTCAGTTAACCTTTATTACTGTATTTTAATGTTGTTTGAGATGAGAAAAGAAGGGCTCAACTAAAGGGAGACTATCAAGTCCTACTGTTGTCATGCCAAGGATTCATCCTATGGTTGAAGTTTGAAACAGGGAACTCCTAGAAGTTATCATGCATAGGTTTCAACCTAAAGTTCTAATCATCACTTCCTTATCAAAGGAAATGAGATTCCTAGGGGATCATGTCAATGGTAAACAGAAACAGATAAAGCATAAGCTCAAACGGTAAACAGTAAACGACTGTAAAATGCATGCAATGCAAGTGAGGGAGGAAATGTGTGTGGGGCATCAGCCTCCACAAGCTCATCTCAACCTCAAGCCAAATATGAATAACTGTAATCATACAGAAGAAATAACATGCTATCAAGCAAACACAATAAGCAACTGCAATCATACAGAAGAAATGAAATGCTATCAAGCAAACACAAACCACATGGGCAAGGGAGCTGGGCTCTACCGAATACCCGCAAGCAAAGCCATACAGTAAAAAACCAAAGCAGAGGGAGCAACTCAACCTCTAGTGCAATCATGCTTCTAGTTTACATCATTCTAGATATGAACTTATTCTAATGCATCAGGAAAATCAAACAAGCCACATCAATACAGAAAAGAAAACAGACAAGAAAGAAAAGCAGATCAACCACTCCCACAGCTAAACCAACTTGACAGCAATCCAGTCATTAGACTTCAATCACCCTTCAAGGCTATCATCTTCAATAGCAATTATCCACTTGCTCCTCCAAGGTTTCAACCCATCAAACATAAGTATCAACTTATTCTCTCTTCCTCAAGCCTCAGCTTTACAGTAAATCCCACCTTCAGGCTTTACTCCTAACTACAAGTATCAACTTGATTCCTTCAGGCTCTCAATGTATCAATGCAAGTGTTACCTTATCCTTTATTCCTCAAGCCTCAGCTCTTCACTCAATCTCAATTGGATCTTCTTCACAAGTATCAACTTGGTCTTCAAGCTTCAGCTCTCTTTGCTTTACCAGCATCAACTAGCTTTTCCTCATCTATATGCTTCAGCTTCTCAGATTAATCTCCAACCACAAAGAAGTATCAACTCCATCCTTCAATCTTTTTCAAGCAAGGAACTCCATCCTCTAACAAGGGAGAAAGATTCATCTATCAAGAGCAGAGTTTGGATGATTGATAGCAGAGTGAAGACCAAAGGTCACCATCAAGCCTCCTATCATCAGAGAAAGGGACCCTCAAAGGTCCTACCAATTTGTAAAGAGCCACACATCCTACCAAAGGAGGGATGAGGCCTTTACAAGGGACCTTACATCATAGGGAATAATGGAATTGATCAACATATTCCATGTTTATGAAGGAAGAGAACTATCTAAAAGCTCTGCCTACAAAACCCTAATCTTAGCCTAATCAAAACTACACCACAAGAAGGAAAGATCTTCAAATCCAAGCCTCTTCAAGCAATCCAATGCATCTTCAACTTGCCTTCATCATCATCCAAGAGCAAGAGAAACAAAACCCTAATCTAAGGGAACTAAAGATGCTAATCTAGTTGAGTTAGTGCCTTAGAATCATCTAAAACTAGCACCTAAACTAAAATCAATCAAAAATAGCAAACCATCTTATAAATTTCTACAAAAATTCCTAAGGGATCCTAATTCAATTAAGATTGCCTCATACAAAACCAGGTACTAAATCATCTATTAAGTCCTAAAATTAAGTCCTAAATCCAAAGGTATCAACCATAAACCCTAAAAATGGAGCTTCTAAAGGTTTCAACCAAAACTACCACCTATGTTCATCACAAAAATGTGAGAAAATTCTATGGGGAGCATGCATATCTATTCTAACTACTCAAAAGAACAGGATCAAAATCCTCATCACATGATCACACAAAATTCCACAAAATCAAGTATCAAACACGACTATTTTAATTTCAATTAAAATGTAAAAATTCCCATAAAATCAGAAAATGCATGAAATAAAAATATTTTTTATCTAAAAAATACTAGACCCTATCATGAATCTTATGCAAAAAGAATGGGGTTAATTGGATCATTTTTCCATTTTTTATGATTTTTTCAAGAACCATGAATAAAATGAAAAGAAATAAAGAAAATCAAAAGAAAATAATAAATGCACGGTGCAGATAGAAATAGAAATCAGTTTATTTTGGAGATTGGGCCATCAGGGGGTGTGGTTATCAATTATTTCACAAAGCCCAAACCACAACTGATTAATGAATTGCATCGTTTCATTAACTCAGAGATTCTTCGCAAAATGAAATTAATACGTGGCCGTTGGATCTCTTCTCCAGTCAAAGGTCCTACCCTGATCCAAGGGCTCTGGGATCATCTTCAACCTTTTGAAACTCTGAATCTCGCGCGCAATCACGGCCACCGCCGGTGGTGCTCCGGTCATCGTCCCCAACCCTAACTCTCTCTAGGATCCTCCATTCCAAGTGGTTTATACATGAAACTTGTCCCAAATCTCACAAGGAACTCACTCATACCATTAATTCAACCTAAATCTTCAAGATTCGCAAGAACCAACTTTCAACCGAAAATGGTACCATCCTTAATTGGTCACTAATTCTCAAATTAATGATCTGAAATCCTTCCTACACCGTTCTACAATGCATCTATCATCCTAATTCCCATTGATTCTAACTAAAACAAGCCAGAGATCAAAGGTTACCAACCTGAAAATTTCACGTGTACAGAAGTAGCAAGACCTCAAATGCTCCAGACTCCTTCAGTGAATCACTTCCAAGCTTCTGTATGCAATAGGACTGATTAAAATGGCCTCAATTCTTGGTACCAACTCTGAGTTTCAAGTGGAAAAATCTAAGCTCAAGAACACTAATCAGCCACGAATTCCTCTTGATTATGATCTGGAATCAATCCCTAGCATCCATGGAAGAGGTTGCAATCAAGAAAATGGATGGAAAGTGAAGAAATTGGTGAAACCGAATTCAGTTGCAAGCAAGAATTTTCCAAACTCAATCTCTGCTCTCTCCTTCAATCATCACCAACCTTTGCTTTGGATCCTCTCTATTCAATATATAGAGTGTGTAGGGATGATCTAGAAAGCTCTAGATCCTTCCAAGGAGAAATTCAATCTCTCATGACATGAGAATTTCAACCATATGCCATGGTGTGCATAGTTCTGTTTGCAGCTTGAAACCAATCTCAATTCCTTCCAATTTCTCCCCTCATGACATTTTGGAAGTGTTTGGCTTGCAACGGATCTTGATCATGCCTTGAATTTGAGTTTTGCACATGTTACTTATAATGTAAGTAACTACTTTTCAAAGCAAGTCCACAAATTAGATCTCAATTCAAAAATGTGGCTAAACCAATGTTCTTAAAATGCTTTTTAGAGTCAAAATGACCTATTACATGCCTTGGTTTGGATGTGTAGATCAAAAGTACCAATTTCTAACTTTGGTTCATTTAACTTATACCCTCATTTTAGGTCATTTTTACAACTTTGAGCTACAAGCAATTCCAACCTATTATGACATCTTTACTAGCCTTAAAACATCATTTTGAACAAGTTTGATGTTGAAAATTTTCCCATTTGAGGCTTGGAAATGGGAGTTATGGCCTTATGGTTGAAATGACTTGTAATCTCTAAATGACCAAAATGCCCTTGACTTGTCAAAGCCATAACTTGAGTTATACAAATCCTATCAAGGACTTCTAGTACTCTCTAGAAATCTAAGAGGATAAGGAACAACATTCATGTTGACCAGGAGTTCATAGGAACCATCCTTCTATTGCAAAAGTTTGATGCAAGTTGGACAACTTTCAAGCCCCCAAATTCACATACCTCAGATGACCTGTACCTTGTCAAAGTCATAACTTGAGCTCTACAAATCCTATCAAGGACTTCTAGCACTAAAATTAAAGCTAAGATCATGCTCTACAACATTCATGTTGGGGGAAAGATGAGATGAAAATCACATCTTGAGCTAAATTGCCTTGAAGATAGGGGTCAAACTAGGGGATTTTACATTGTTAAGCCTTAGAAACCCTAGCTTGAAACTTCTCAAACTCTTCAATAATGATGAGTTAACCTTGGAATCATACTAATAGCATCTCAATGCATCAATCCATGGCCTTTGAATTAGGTCTCAACCTTCTTCAAATCATCAGTTGACTTAGGGTTGACCCAGTCAAACCCTAACTGCACCAATCATGGCTGAGTCTTCTTAATCTTGCACAATGACCTGTCTAGGCCTCAAAGTTATCTTCAACACTTCTCACAAGCTCTCTAAAGACCTCAAGTCCAACTTCATGGCTTCAGAATCATCTGATGACTTCCCACACTCTCAAGTTAGGAGACACACCCTCTTGGTTTCAACCACTCTCTCTGAGGATCTTTTAACTTCTCTGACAAGGATATCAACCCTTAGACACCTGAATAACCTTCTTAGCTAGCTTCAAACTCTTGTGTAGATCTTGATTGGTACTCATACCTCTTGATCTCCTGCATACATGTCAATGAAATGCAAATGATAATCTTAATGTGAATGAAATGAAACATAAGCTAGGTAAAGAAATGTTGGGCAAATTTTAGGGTGCAATTGCTGCCCCTATTCAAACGGCTTGGATCTGACAGGGTGAAGAGGGGAACGCAATCTTCAAAAGAGATTGATTCAGATGAACGGCCTTCAGGTCTTCCAAACCACTAAACAAACGCGGTCCACACGCGGAACGCTATCATTTGCTTTTTCAAATCCCTAACTTTTGCCTGAATCGCCCTTTCGGGTTTTCGATTCACCGAGATACCCTTTTCTGCCAAAGTCGCCCTTCCAAGTTTTCGACTTTGCGGGTGTACATTCTTTTCTTTATATTCCTAAATTTTGCCCGAACCTTTTTCTTTTTCTATGGTTCGTCGGGATGCCCTTTTTTGCCTGGATCTTCTTTTTCTTTCCAGCGGGTCGTTTTTTAAGCAAAGTATTTTTTAACTGCGTCCGCGTTCACCGGGGATGCAAAATCTTCGCCATCCATCGTGGATAACAACAAGGCTCCTCCCAAAAAGACCTTGCTGACGACGTACGGACCTTCGTAATTGGGAGCCCACTTGCCCCGGTGATCGGAGTGTGGAGGAAGAATCTTATTCAGGACGAGATCACCCGTCTGAAAGCTTCTAGGACGCACCTTATTATCATACGCTTTCTTCATTCAGCTTTGGCATAGACGACCATACGCAATCGATGCTAACCTCTTCTCGTCCATCAGGCTGAGTTGGTTTAGTCGGTTCTTAATCCATTCTGCCTCGTCAAGTTTCACGTTAACCAAAACTCGTAAAGAAGGAATCTAAACTTCTAACGGTAGGACAACTTCCATACCGTACACCAGTGAGAAAGGAGTTGCCCTGGTTGATGTACGCACTGTGGTACGATAACCTTTTAGTGCAAATGGCAACATCTCGTGTCAATCTTTATAGGTCACAACCATCTTCTGTACAATCTTCTTGACGTTCTTATTGGCCTCTTCAACGGCGCATTCATCTTCAGTCGGTAAGGAGATGAGTTATGGTGTTCAATCTTGAAACTCTGGCACAACTCCTTCATCATCTTGTTATTCAGATTCGAACCATTATCAGTAATGATCCGCTCGGGGATTCCATAACGAAGATGATGTCCCTCTTTATGAATTTAGCCACCACCTGCTTGGTCACATTAGCGTATGAGGCTGCCCCCACCCACTTGGTGAAGTAGTCGATAGCTACTAGAATGAAGCGATGACCGTTAGATGCAGTGGGCTCGATCTTGCCTATCATGTCGATGCCCCACATGGAGAACGGCCACGGGGAGGACATGACATTTAACAGGCACGGCGGCACATGAATCTTATCAGCATAAATCTGGCATTTATGACATCTCTTCGCGAATTTGAAGCAATCCGATTCCACCGTCAGCCAGTAGTATCCTGCTCTCAGGATCTTTCTCGTCATAGCATGCCCGCCGGCGTGCGTACCAAATATGCCTTCATGGACTTCTTCCATGAGCATACTCGCTTCTTTCTCATCTACACATCGGAGTAGCACGAGATCGTGGTTTCTTTTATACAAGACTCCATCAGGATTGAGATAAAAATTTCTAGACAGCCTCCTCAGAGTCTTCTTATCCTGGGTTGACGCTCCCGCAGGATACTCCTTAGTCATAAGGAAAGTCTGGATATCATGGAACCATGGCTTACCATCGGAGGCTTCCTCGATCACAAAGACGAATGCAGGTCGATCAAGACGAGAAAGGACAATTCTTGGAGCCTCATTCCAAAAATTGACTTTATACATCAAAGCCAACGTGGCTAAGGCATCAGCCATCTGATTTTCCGCTCTGGGCACATGATGGAGTTCCACTCGATCAAATAACGGAAGCAGCCTTCTGGCATAGTTCATGTACGGCACCAAATTCGATTGACGAGTCTCCCACTCCCCTTTCATCTGGTTAATCACAAGCGCTGAGTCACGATATACGTCTAGGCTCTTGATTCTCAAATCAATTGCTTCTTCTAGACCCATGATGCATGCTTCGTACTCCGCTTCATTATTGGTGACTAGAAACGTCAGTCTCGCAGTGAACGGGATGTGGGATCCGTGGGGAGTTGTGATGATCGCCCCGATACCACTTTCGTAAGAATTTACCGCCCCGTCAAATATCAATTTCCACTGGGATTTCCTATCTGGCCCCTCGTCGGGCAACGGTTCGTCGCAATCCTTCGGCTTGAGAAACATGATATCCTCATCAGGGAATTCAAATTTCATCGGCTGGTAATCTTCGATCGGCTGTTCGGCAAGGTACTCAGACAATACGCTTCCCTTGATAGCCTTTTGGGAAACATACTGAATGTCATATTCCGTCAACACCATTTTCCATCTGGCAATCCTGCCCGAAAGCGCTTGCTTCTCGAAGACGTACTTTATCGGATCCATCTTCGAAATTAGCATGGTCGTGTGATTGAGCATGTACTTTCGTAAACGTTTGGCAGCCCAGGCTAGTGCATAACACGTTTTCTCCAGCATCGAGTAACGAGATTCACAGTCTGTGAACTTTTTACTCAAATAGTAAATGGCATGCTCCTTTTTGCCCGTCTCGTCGTGCTGACCGAGAACACACCCCATACTATTCTCAAGAACTGTCAAGTACATGATTAAGGGTCGTCTAGCCACTGGGGGTATCAAGATCGGAGGTTCCTGAAGATACTGTTTTATCTTATCAAATGCCTTCTGGCAATCCTCGTTCCAGATAATTGCCTTATCTTTCTTTAGCAGTTTGAACATCGGTTCACACGTGGCCGTGAGCTGAGAAATAAACCTTGCAATGTAGTTTATTCTGCCCAGGAAACCACAAACTTCTTTTTCTGTTCTTGGCACTGGCATTTCTTGTATCGCTTTAATCTTCGCAGGATCAACCTCGATGCCTCTTTCGCTCACGATAAACCCCAGTAGTTTTCCCGACCCTACTCTGAAAGTACACTTGTTAGGGTTCAGCCTCAACCTGAACTTCCTAAGCCTCTCAAAAAGCTTCAGCAAATTGACCATGTGTCCCTCCTCCGTTTGGGACTTCGCAATCATGTCATCAACAGAGACTTCAATCTCATGATGAATCATATCATGAAACAAAGTAACCATAGGTCGTTGGTAAGTGGCCCCTGCGTTCTTCAAACCGAAAGGCATTACCTTGTAGCAAAATGGTCCCCAAGGAGTAATAAACGTAGTTTTCTCCATGTCCTCCGGCGCCATCTTGATCTGATTGTAGCCGAAGAAGCCATCCATGAATGAAAATACGAAGAACTGGGCTGTATTGTCGACCAACACATCGATATGAGGCAGCGGGAAATCATCTTTAGGGCTCGCCCTATTCAAATCCCGATAATCGACGCACATTCGCACCTTACCGTCCTTCTTCGGTACAGGCACTATGTTGGCGACCCACGGAGGGTAAGTAGTGGCCGCTAAGAAGCCAGCATCAAGCTGCTTTTGCATTTCTTCTTTGATCTTAACGGCCATATCTGGTCGTGTCCGCCTAAGCTTCTGCTTAACGGGAGGACAATCTTCTCGCAGCGGCAAGTGGTGGACCACAATGTCAGTATCAAGTCCGGGCATATCCTCGTATGACCAAGCAAAGACGTTACTATACTCTCACAGCATCTCGACCAATCTCTGCTTGACATCATTCTGCAATACAGCCCCTATCCTGACGTTCCTGACAAGTTCTTCAGAACCCAGATTCACAATCTCAATTTCTTCTTCGTGAGGCAGAATCACTTTCTCTTCTTGTTTTAACAAGCGGGCAAACTCTTCGGGAAGGTCTTCGTCTTCATCAATCTCTTCTTCGGCTTGATAGATCGGGCAATCAAAGTCGAAGTGAGTCGTAGAAGGTCCAGAGTCGATGTCATCTGCTATTAGGATCCTGCAATAACAAGGGTTAAGCTTAAAACAAGGATATGCAGGTTAGCACAAACCCCGTTGCCATTTTATTATTTTTCAAAAAAAATATAAAACAGGAATAACAGAGATCACAATATTTGAATACGAAGAAAAACGCCTTTTGATTTATTGATAAAATGCATGTACATAATCAAACGAGGCCCTGACAATAAAACCGCTATGCCTCGGGTAGGACATAGGGCTGTACAATGATTGGAAAGAGTAAATCATTACTCTTCGCTTGTCATCTGGATGATATCCTTGACGGACCAGTTGTTGAGGCTCTTGCCTGGCTTGCTTGGCTGGATCCAAGAGTCTAAGTCACAGCCGCTATCTCCGCTGTCTTCAGACACCGTGTTGACGCTTTCAAATATCACCCCGCCACTGGTAAACTGGATCGGTCCTTTACCTCGTGATGCACTGCTGGAAGAGAAGGCTTCAGCTCCAGGAGAATATCCCAACCCAAACTTGTCTTGCTTGTTAGGTATCTCCAAAATTCGTCCCCAGCCTGGGGTAGATCCGGCTTGAACAACGGTCCGGGCTTCCTTGAAGGAGGAGAGAGTCATCTCTGGCTTCTCAGTGATTGCAGGAGTTACGTCCTTGACTTTAACAGCTTCGAACGCTTGGCATAGGGTTTCGTGGATTTCACCATCCATCTCAACATATTTGAAGGACGACAAATGGCTCACCATTATGTCTTCCTCGCCACATACAGTCACGATGCTACCTCCGACAGCATACTTGAGTTTCTGGTGCAACGTGGAGGTTACGGCACCTGTGGAATGGATCCATGGTCGGCCCAAGAGACAGCTGTAGGCAGGCATGATGTCCATAATGTAAAAGACCGCATCGAATATTTCCGGCCCGACTTGGATTAGCAACGTCACCTCCCTGAAAACATGGCGTTTGGTTCCATCGAACGCTATCACAACCAGATCACTGGGTGTGCAAATCACTCCGCGAGTATCTAACTTCATTAATGCCTTCTTCGGAAGAACATTGAGCGACGACCCCGTGTCCACCAACACGTGGGACATAATCATTCCCCTACACTCTATCGAGACGTGCAGGGCGCTATTGTGGTTCCTCCCCTTCGGCGTCAGCTCTAGGTCAGTGAACCCTAACCCATTCCCAGCATTAACATGGGCTACGACCTCCTCTAACTGGTTTACCAATATTTCATGCGGTACATATGCGGGGTTCAACACCTTCAGCAGCGCGTTGCGGTGTGCCTCAGAACACAGCAACAGATTCAGGATGGAAATCTTCGAGGGTGTCTGATGGAGATGATCCACGATCTTGTAGTCACTCTTTTTAATCAACCTCATAAATTCCTCAACGTCTTTAACAAGTAAGTCTTTTTCTACCCCGCAAGGGATCTCTTCAACGACTTTACTCTTCCCTTTATCAGTTGCATCAGCTCTGTCCGCTTTGTCCGCCACGACCTCAGGTGGTGCAAACACTCTTCCGCTGCGAGTGATTCCACTAACGCCCACTAGGTTCTCCACAGACGACCCAAACGGTTCTAGTTCCAACCTCTGTCCGTTGCAGTAGACCTCTGCCCCATAGTGCCACGGGAAAGTGTTGGTACTTTCGAAAGGTATCGGTCCAGCTTTGGTGATGGTAATCGTGGGCGGTCTGGGTGCAGAAACAATTATCGTCTGGCGAGGGATGGTGATGGTGGCAACCTCATCATCTTGCTTCAGCATTACCTCT